>JAQPPZ010003202.1:0-622159 GCA_028583015.1 Wollemia nobilis
AATGTAACATAGGAAAACAAAGATGTTCTTAATAACGCTTATGGGTCTTCTAATAATTTTATTGTTGTCTTCTTTGTCAATGAAACAAGCCCTAAACCTACAAATTATTTAGACATTATTGGTCAATGTGAAAGTTGACGGTACAAGAATAAACTAATAAGATAGTGTGTTAGTTGTATCAAACAATTAGAGATGCATTAACCAATATTTCTAACAATAAACCAATTACGAAGAGAATAAAAAACCAAAATATTGACAATTGTAGCAATCCATGGGTGAAAATAACCATAACCGAAAAGAAAAAGATTTTAAAAAGGACCCCAAACCTTTTTTTTTTTTTTTAAGCATGCAACTCCTCTGCATTAAATCAAACGATGAAGAATTAAAAAGTGCAACAACAAAACAAGAAATCACGTAAATAAACCCCTTGCAAGCAAAACTAAAATACTTTATTTCTTATAACTAATATTTTAAGCATAAACTTGCAATTCCTCTTTTAAGTATACTCAATTCACTAGAGAGATCAGCCTCCGTAGAATTGATTCAAGAAAGTGCTCCCTTCAACTAAACGACAAAATAAAAGCATATGAATAGTAAATTAGGAGGAGCACTCTTGCAACTTCCACGACTAAAACATTAAAAAAAAATGCTTGAAGTTTTCAAATTATGACGTACCCCCAATTGACCGGGAAAATAAGAAAGTTCTTTGCGAACTTGAGATGGAATTTAATAGGCAATGACTAAATAGTCAACATTCACCTCTGAACATCCCCACATTTGTATAGGGTATATTTATATTTACCGAACATACGTACAAGCACCAGAATTGACGATGCTGACGGAACGCGGAACGGAACATCATCTTCTTACTTTGGAGAAGAATTTGTGCCGCGTTTTAATGGAAGGGGAGAAGAATTTGGACGACTTCGTTAAGGAGGAGGAAAAAATATCATTTTAGCGAAGTTTCGTGTTCACTTACCAATGTTTATCTTTGTTTTTGGCAGTGTCTTTAGTTGCATAACCGTTTGCCACATTTCCTCTGTGGCTCCACAATGTCTTCGAAGAAAATGGGGATTCCACAATTACAAGGATTGTATTTATAAAGCAGAATAACCCGAGTGAGAGTGCGATACGATCCTAGACTTGAAGGTTTGGCTGCAGAGATCCTCTGAGTTCACGTGTGTCGTTCTACGGAAAGTTTGACGGTTTGGGGTCTTCAGCCTATCCTCATAACAGAATGCAAGGAGTGTGTGTGGGTGTGGATATTGTCAGCAGTGGGAGGTGGTGCAGCACCAGGATCAAAGTAACTGGAGCACCTCGGGCCATAGCGACGGCCATTTCAAAATCCAAGTTTGGTTTCTCACATGGTTCGCCATTCTCCTCCTTGAAGTTTTCAACTGGAGGCAAGAACTGGGGAGGTGCGTGTTCAAAGCGAAGAAAGGAGAAAGTGTGCGTGCCTGTTAGAGCGGGTGGGAACGAGGGAGCGAGTTGTAAACGAATTGCTCCTCTGCAATGGGAGTCCCCGACAGGCCAACTTCTGTCTCAGCTTTTGAACGAGCAACCCCATCTTCTTCCTGCAGCAGTTGATCAACAGTTGGAGAGGCTTCTAGCTGATCGGGATGCAGATGCCCAACAGGGGCCGCCTTCAACAACTGGTGCGGAACTTGTTTTGTATAGGAGAATTGCAGAGTTGAAAGCTGCGGAGAGGCAAAGGACACTTGAAGAAATTGTTTATGCTCTAATTGTCCAAAAATTCATCGATGCTGGGGTTTCGTTGATACCAAACATTTCGACACCTGATCCTATCACAAGTAGAGTTGATACGTGGTCCAAGCAAGACCACAAACTTGAGAGGGTGCATTCTCCTGAGGCATTTGAGATGATTAAGAATCACCTTGCTCATGTTTTTGGGAACCGTATGTTAGACACAAATGCTATTGCTCAAATAGGCCAGCTGCGAGTAGGACAAGTATATGCAGCTTCTGTGATGTATGGATACTTTTTGAGAAGGGTGGACCAACGTTTTCAACTTGAGAAAAGCATGAAAACACTTCCTTTTGGCCTGAATGAAGAAGGTGATGTAGAGCAGTTTCATGGTAGTGACCCAAAACACGCGGATAAATTTCAGATGGGCTCCTCATCTGGAGAAATTGCTTCTGCAACAGTGCCTGGTAGAGGAACTCATTCAGAACCAGAATTTGACGATGCAGTTTTTGCGGGTGTCGGAGTTAAGCCTTGTAAGTTGAAATCGTATGTAGTATCTTTTGATCAAGAGACATTGCAGAGATATACAACGATGAGGTCAAAGGAAGGTATCAGTATAATTGAAAGACATTCTGAAGCATTGTTTGGAAGGCCTGTTCAGATTTTGTCTGGTCCAGTGGCAGCTTCAAATGATGAAATTATCCGGATAAGCTTTTCAGGTTTAATTAGCTTGTTCTTAGAGGCTGTTACTTTTGGTAACTTTCTTTGGGATGTTGAAAGCCATGTGGATTCCATATACCATTTTGTGACGGATTAGACTGGTGTTTAATTTTGCAACACAAATCGTAAGCATGAGGATGATGATTATCCGTAACCTTTTTTGGAAAGTATTTGCAGCTACAACTGCCCAAATAAGAGCTTGCTTTGGCTTCACTAGCATTATCTTTGGGCAATCCTTAATGGTACAAAGTGATGCCCATAATGCCGTTTTACCATATTACTGGATATCGCTGCCCGCTAAGAAGATCACCTTGTAGGTAGCTCCGTGATAAGATCAATGGAGCTTTCCAACCTGCCGTGCTCTTTCAAAAGTTTATACGCTTCTAGTAATTAAGGTATTTGTACTTTGACCTCTATCATTAGGCAGACGTCTTGGCTAATAGCAGACTTGTTATTGAGCACTCAACTCTTATTAGGTTGCTAACTGAAGGATAACATGGCAGCTTGTCTCGGGAGAAATTTATATACTGTGCCGAATTGAATTTGAACTTACGCAAATGTCTTGTTCAGTTCTTGACTATGTACAGCAGTTTGCACTCAACACTAATAGAAAGAGTGTTGCCTTATCTTCTTAAAAATAAAAATAAAAATAATAATTTCAATAAAATTTCTTATTAAACGTTAAAACTTTGCTTGAGTAGTTGGTTATATGGGATTGAAGAACATCATTACCATGTATGGTATTACAGTAAAGCTTGCATATTATTCATATATCACTTGGCAAGATGTGAATCATTGTCTTCTTTTTTAAATATTGAAAAATCCAACCGGTCGAGCTAATGTCACTTCTTATCTTTCCTTTCTCATATTAATCGTAATGGTATTTCAATTAATTATATATTAAAATCTAAGAATATTTTTAAAATAAAATTCTTTACCTTGAATTTTATTTTTCTTATTTCATCTTAAAAAACCCTTAAGCTATTAAAAGTAGTTGATATAATTTATAAAATTAAATGATTTTCTTTTTTTAAATAAATTTATAGGTTAAAAAATAATTTTTGTAGTAGAAAATTTGTTTTTATCCTAAGGTCAAAGGTTATACAAAATGACCCTCATGCTTTATAGTAGATTCTAATTTAAGAAAACTAAAAACCAGATAAAATTTTCACTTCTCGCAAACTCAAATATTATACATGCTTTATAATAAATTTTAATTTCAGAAAACTAAAAAACCATATAAAACTTCCGCTTCCTTCTCATAAAATCAAGGTTGCACGAGATGATCCTTATATTTATAATAAATTTTAATGTCCAAAAAACTAAAAATCATATAAAATTTTATTTTAATGAAAATCTAAAATATAATACACAATCCTATTTATTTTAAAATTTATTATATATATTCATACTCTTTACTCTCATACTATTTACTTTATATATTTTTAAATACATATTTTTGAACTTAAATCTTCCAAATAAAATAAAAGTGTAAAATCAAATAAATACTATGCTCTACCAAAAACTAATTTATATAATTATTTTCTAATAACTAGAAAAATATAAATTTTATTTAATGTTAATCAAAAAATCTATTTAATTTCTTATCACTTATGTGCCTTTCACAAACATTTGCAATCTTATAAACATATTTTAAACACCAAATGGCCTAAGAGCATAGGTGTTTAATGTGTTTAAATTTAATTAAATGTAATTTAATATTCATAAAACATCAATTTAAGCAATAACACACCATTCTTAATGGCTTCCTATCAATCTTGACACATGTAGCATTATTTTTAAAACACTTTTTAAAGTTCTAATCCATGTAGCATTATTTTTAAAACATTTTTTTGAAAGTTCTAATCCATGGTTACTTATGTTCATTGTATAGTGAATATATATTTCCTTGATTAACCATTTCAAATTTCTTTGACCATATTTTTAAAATATGTGTTTTTTAAAATATATGTTATATGTTGGGATTTAAGATTATAAGAAGAATTTGACTTCTCTTGTTCACAATGTTTGCTATTTATCTTCTAATTTTTTTTCCTTTCAAACGGAAAGATACTTATTCTATTATTAAACATAATTAAATAGAGATGTTTTTCTACTTTTAAAATAAATTTTGATTTTTTTTTTAATTATAAAAATATATAAAATTTATATGAGCAAATTTTATTTTTTGTTTTTTAAATATAATTGTTTATTATTAAATATAGTTATTTAAAAAAATAACTAAAATCTTATTCATATCTATATATTTTATATTTGAAATAGAAAACAAAGCTTTCTTCAAATTTTTAAATGTTAAGGTTTTTTCTATGTAGTTCTCCGATACATTTTTAACTTGCGATATATATATAATTAGTAATGAGTCCAACACATGTAAGTGATTAGGATTATTTTGATACCAATACATTCTCTTAAGTTAATATACACAATAGATTTTCCATCGCACTATTTAATTTTTAAAATTATCTTTTTGATGCTTCTAAAAGTGATAGTTAAAAACGAACCTCAAATCCTTATGCAATATTATGTGAGCTTTGTTGTATTTATAGTTGTCATATTCCTTAATATCTCATTTGAATGGTGGAATTGTAGTTGTTCATCTTGAGTGGGTCTAACTAGAAGGTTTAAGATTCAACCAAACTTGAATGTGCTTGTAAGTTGCTTAGGTATACCAATCGTAGCTTACTTTGATACCATATGTTGGACCAACATGGTGTTGAAAAACTATATTAGCATGAAAATATTATATTTTTTCATCATATTGAGTCAATTATTATGAGGTGACATAACGATCAAGTAACCAACTCATGTGTATGGATAGAACCCATTAAAACCACATCAAACTCCAACTAGCACCATGATAAGTCATGTAATTATCCTAGTAGAGATTTCTTACTATGCTTAAAATAGTGCCCAACATGTTATTTTCAAACTTGGTGTTGGAAAATAACTCAATATGGGGAGTCATCAAACGTGTTTGGAAATTCAAGGGCATTTTCCAGACTCCACTTTCTAAATATTTTTAACTTTAATGTACTGAAGGAAGTGTTGGAGGAGTAAGGGGATGTAATATTGGAAGGGCTTGAGATTCCATATGCACACTTTTGGTCCGATAAAGAATAATTTGGAAGGACTAAATAGTTGAAAAACTTAAAGGTATTCCCATATTTGATAATGGATGAAGTAACGGAGACATTGAAAGCAAACAAGGAAAAGTGGAGGAAAATAAAAGCTAAAAATTCAAATATCATTATTTATGTTTCTTTAGTAATAAATTTTCTCATACAAGTGTAGAATTTTATGGGTACCTTTATTAGTCAAATGAAAAAAGATATAGGAAGCTTGTGAATTTTTATATCATAAATAGAATGTATCAAAAAAATTCTAATCCATATGTATCACAATGGCTACTTATACCAAATATAAGGATGAACATTGCAAATTAGTTATTCTATTTTCTATTTAGTACTTCAAATATAATAAAAATACCACCATAGTGCTCTTCAACTAAATCGCTTTGTAAATAATCTTGACACTATAAACGATATTCATGGTTTTATATGTTTACTAAACATACATTCACACATTTCTTAAAGAATTTAAAACTATAAAATATATTGAATTAATGAGTGCTAACACTAGGAAAGTCTCCATGACTGTACAAAATGTTGTCCAAGGCATAAATACTTAACAACAACATTGTGTCTATATCTGAATTTAAAAAATCAACCATAATGAAGAAACACCTTATTAATACATCATGGCCATGTCAGGTGCTCAAGAGAGGGTTTTTATTTTACACACCACTTTGATGGTTTTTTAAATAACCTCAAATGACAAACACAGCATCAAAAATATGAAGTAAGCTAGACTACTAGAATTGAACATAGACCTTAGTGGTGTTGGCAAACAACCTTTCTATTCCATCATATAGTTCTTTATTAATATTTTATTGTAAAGTGTTGGAAAACCTGAGGACATCCCAAAAACAATTGCTTAAAACAATTAGAGAGCCTCATTGCTAGGAATCAAACACGAGACTTATGTCTTATGATGCAAATACTTTTTTAGTATGTTATTATGCTCGGATAAAACAAACTCCACTCCATACTTTTTGTTCTTAATCTAAATATTTCTAATCTAACGACATGGAAAAGAAAATTGGTAGTCGCTTCTCATTCATGTGAAAGGATTTTATCATCTGCTTTTGTTGTTGAAGGTGGAAATGTTTGATAAAATATTCCCTTTTTGAAAATAAGTTATTAGAGGGAGACAACCAAATTCTTTGAACGTAAAAAAGATATGTTAAATGGTAAAATCACAAAAAATAAAATAAATAAACTAAGACTCCCATGGAATTCTTCAAGTGATGGTTCATCCATATTTGCCATGGTTGACCTCGTACATATTTTTTATTTGATTAAGCAAAGTTACTTCATCTTTCCTTTGATACCATGTAAGAATTCACAATTATCTCAATAAACATTGTGAAACATACATTCACTGTAATCGTATATAAAAAAAAAAGAATCATGAATGAAATAAAGGAGCATATATATGAACATAGAGAAACAGATAAACAAAACAAATAGAAATAAGAAATAATGAAAGGGTTCCTAAGGGCACCTCCATGATATCATATATCAACAATTGATACAATGAAATAACCATTGGAGGGTATTTATATTGATACCAAATTCTTGATAAGGCATTAACCTCAAGCCAACATGACTTGAAGGTTCAATTAGAATATAATAAATGTGTCAAACCCTTTAATCAAGGTTAACCATAGAGGTGGATTAACCAAAATCGCTAAGGCTGAATACATCAAAAGTAGCCATAGGATTAAATCAAGATGCCCAAATTATTACATAAAATAATGCTCATAGGCTTACATAGAAGGGTGCTTGTAGCTTGCATATAGAATTTTCGTAGGATTACATAGAGAATACCCAGAGGCTTATATAGTTTATGGTTGAAGGATTTCATAACACTTGCCAATAGGCCACATCAAGAGCAACTAGAGGTACTTCATCATTATAGGACTTGGACTATTAAGGTCATACTATAAATATTTCAAAACACAATTCATTGGACTTTCCAATTAACAAAATTATCCTTGTAGACACTTTGAATACCCATGATCATGTGGTATTTGCAATGCATGTAGGAGAAATTTATAAGTTAGTCGTTTAAACTTTCTTTTTTTTTCTCAATATAAATTCATTATCACTTTATCAAATTCTATGTTTGCATCAAATAATTTATCTTCTTCAAAAGCATATAATATAAAATGCTTTTCACTTGATCTTTCGTGTTTTTCATTTGTGACTCTTCACATATTATTTTATATACGTTTTAGGTATATAATTGGTGGTATTAGAGTCACTTTTTGAACTATTCTTCAAAGGTAGGTGACAAGATATTTTGGGCTTATGGATTACTTTATTTTAAACTCGTGGTCTAACTTTATTGATAACCAAATATTCTAGGCTAGTGATCCACCTTTCCATAGCTAGTGGCCAAACTAAATAATAATATAAAAAAAAAGAATTAAAATAATATAATAATAATAAAATCTTGGTTCTACAACTATTCAATTTTATAGGAGATTGACCACCCATCACATGAAGCTATCACATCACAAGGTTGAACATTATGTGCATGATTCGGCAGTGAAGAAGAGTAGAGTTATTCACAATTCTCTTCAATAAAATTATTTACTTGAAAAATATGAAGGCATTTTCAATGAACATGCTTAATGCATTTGTCTTACTTACAACAAAAGAATAAATACCCTCAACTTTGGGAAGGAGGACCCTTGTTAGTTCTAAACAAAATGGGATTGTAAGCGCAACTGATTTTGGTTCTTACTATATGAGCATCAAACTAATTCTAATGTCAAATTTTTTTTAAATGATACTAGTTTACTTGATCAATCTTATGTGGGACCAAAAAATTAAAATCTCAAAGATATCAATGCACAATCAATCCCTTTGTAGAAGACCAACATATTGATAATTATTCTACTAATTCATATTATCTAAATATCTAAAATAGTAAAATCATAAGCATGATACAAAACATGGACACCATGGATACTAACAACATGAAATTCAAATTAGAATACGAGACTAACAATGAAGATACTAGAAGATCAATAGCACCAACATTGTCAAATCCTATAGAGCCTTCCACCAAAAGGATGAGAAGATTCAAAGAAGTCATTTATAGGCTTTGGTTAATTAACTCTTCCCCTTATGATGAATAATACTTGTAGTTTCCTTCATGGCCCAATTGTATATACAAGCACTCATAAATACAAAGAAAGAAGTGCATTTCGTATAACTCTCACTTTTTCCAAAGGAGACTATTGTCACTATAAT
Source organism: Wollemia nobilis (assembly GCA_028583015.1). Classification (NCBI taxonomy): domain Eukaryota; kingdom Viridiplantae; phylum Streptophyta; class Pinopsida; order Araucariales; family Araucariaceae; genus Wollemia; species Wollemia nobilis. The sequence continues at coordinate 8,829 of JAQPPZ010003202.1, forward strand.
TACAATGAGCTTCCATGGCCACCTTTACCCATGGAGAAAACCTTTCAAAGAATAAAAAAATCAAAGAAATCCAAAAATAGGTCTATCAATTATTGGTTGCATGAGAAAGAAGGAAATGTCTTCCAAAATCTAAATTTTCTTCTCATTGGCATCTTCATGGAAATTCAAAATATTTCATTATAAAGAGAGATAATATATCTCAGTGACATCTTCATTGAAATTCAAAATATTTCTTTATAAAAAGAGATAATATAAAGAATCTCCAACTTTCTATCAAAAGAAGAATGTAACATAGGAAAACAAAGATGTTCTTAATAACGCTTATGGGTCTTCTAATATTTTTATTGTTGTCTTCTTTGTCAATGAAACAAGCCCTAAACCTACAAATTATTTAGACATTATTGGTCAATGTGAAAGTTGATGGTACAAAAAAAAACTAATAAGATAGCGTTAGTTGTATCAAACAATTAAAGATGTATTAACTAATATTTCTAACAATAAACCAATTACGAAGAGAATAAAAAACCAAAATATTGACAATTGTAGCAATCCATGGGTGAAAATAACCATAACCGAAAAGAAAAAGATTTTAAAAAGGACCCCAAACTTTTTTTTTTTTTTTTAGCATGCAACTCCTCTGCATTAAATCAAACGATGAAGAATTAAAAAGTGCAACAACAAAACAAGAAATCACGTAAATAAACCCCTTGCAAGCAAAACTAAAATACTTTATTTCTTATAACTAATATTTTAAGCATAAACTTGCAATTCCTCTTTTAAGTATACTCAATTCACTAGAGAGATCAGCCTCCGTAGAATTGATTCAAGAAAGTGCTCCCTTCAACTAAACGACAAAATAAAAGCATATGAATAGTAAATTAGGAGGAGCGCTCTTACAGCTTCCACGACTAAAACATTGAAAAATGCTTCAAATTTTCAAATTATGACGTACCCCAATTGACCGAGAAAATAAGAAAGTTCTTTGCGAACTTTAGATAGAATTTAATAGGCAATGACTAAATAGTCAACATTCACCTCTGAAAATCCCCGGTATATTTATATTTACCGAACATACGTACAAGCACCAGAATTGACGATGCTGACGGAACGCGGAACGGAACATCATCTTCTTACTTTGGAGAAGAATTTGTGCCGCGTTTTAATGGAAGCGGAGAAGAATTTGGACGACTTCATTAAGGAGGAGGAAAAAATATCATTTTAGCGAAGTTTCGTGTTCACTTACCAATGTTTATCTTTGTTTTTGGCAGTGTCTTTAGTTGCATAACCGTTTGCCACATTTCCTCTGTGGCTCCACAATGTCTTCGAAGAAAATGGGGATTCCACAATTACAAGGATTGTATTTATAAAGCAGAATAACCCGAGTGAGAGTGCGATACGATCCTAGACTTCAAGGTTTGGCTGCAGAGATCCTCTGAGTTCACGTGTGTCGTTCTACGGAAAGTTTGACGGTTTGGGGTCTTCAGCCTATCCTCATAACAGAATGCAAGGAGTGTGTGTGGGTGTGGATATTGTCAGCAGTGGGAGGTGGTGCAGCACCAGGATCAAAGTAACTGGAGCACCTCGGGCCATAGCGACGGCCATTTCAAAATCCAAGTTTGGTTTCTCACATGGTTCGCCATTCTCCTCCTTGAAGTTTTCAACTGGAGGCAAGAACTGGGGAGGTGCGTGTTCAAAGCGAAGAAAGGAGAAAGTGTGCGTGCCTGTTAGAGCGGGTGGGAACGAGGGAGCGAGTTGTAAACGAATTGCTCCTCTGCAATGGGAGTCCCCGACAGGCCAACTTCTGTCTCAGCTTTTGAACGAGCAACCCCATCTTCTTCCTGCAGCAGTTGATCAACAGTTGGAGAGGCTTCTAGCTGATCGGGATGCAGATGCCCAACAGCGGCCGCCTTCAACAACTGGTGGGGAACTTGTTTTGTATAGGAGAATTGCAGAGTTGAAAGCTGCGGAGAGGCAAAGGACACTTGAAGAAATTGTTTATGCTCTAATTGTCCAAAAATTCATTGATGCTGGGGTTTCGTTGATACCAAACATTTCGACACCTGATCCTATCACAAGTAGAGTTGATACGTGGTCCAAGCAAGACCACAAACTTGAGAGGGTGCATTCTCCTGAGGCATTTGAGATGATTAAGAATCACCTTGCTCATGTTTTTGGGAACCGTATGTTAGACACAAATGCTATTGCTCAAATAGGCCAGCTGCGAGTAGGACAAGTATATGCAGCTTCTGTGATGTATGGATACTTTTTGAGAAGGGTGGACCAACGTTTTCAACTTGAGAAAAGCATGAAAACACTTCCTTTTGGCCTGAATGAAGAAGGTGATGTAGAGCAGTTTCATGGTAGTGACCCAAAACACGCGGATAAATTTCAGATGGGCTCCTCATCTGGAGAAATTGCTTCTGCAACAGTGCCTGGTAGAGGAACTCATTCAGAACCAGAATTTGACGATGCAGTTTTTGCGGGTGTCGGAGTTAAGCCTTGTAAGTTGAAATCGTATGTAGTATCTTTTGATCAAGAGACATTGCAGAGATATACAACGATGAGGTCAAAGGAAGGTATCAGTATAATTGAAAGACATTCTGAAGCATTGTTTGGAAGGCCTGTTCAGATTTTGTCTGGTCCAGTGGCAGCTTCAAATGATGAAATTATCCGGATAAGCTTTTCAGGTTTAATTAGCTTGTTCTTAGAGGCTGTTACTTTTGGTAACTTTCTTTGGGATGTTGAAAGCCATGTGGATTCCATATACCATTTTGTGACGGATTAGACTGGTGTTTAATTTTGCAACACAAATCGTAAGCATGAGGATGATGATTATCCGTAACCTTTTTTGGAAAGTATTTGCAGCTACAACTGCCCAAATAAGAGCTTGCTTTGGCTTCACTAGCATTATCTTCTTGCAAAATCAAGAAGATTTGCACTGATAATGGAGGGGAATAGTCCATTAATGAGTTATTCATATTTCTTTCAAGTCATGGTATCATTCATGAGAATTTTGTCTCCCATAATCCTCAAAAAAATGGCATTGTAGAAAAGAAAAACCAAACCCTAAAAGAGATGGCAATTTGTATGCTCCATTCAAGAGATCTTCCAAAATTTTCTGGGCAGAAGCTATTAACTGTGTAAATTATATTCAAAATCACACACCTCATAAAGATCTTGACCATTTAACTCCTGAAGAAGCATGGTTTGGCTCAAAACTAGATATTTCCTACTTCAAGATCTTTGGGTGTACTGCTTGGGCTCACATCACAGAAAACAAAAGGAAGGCTCTTGATAAGAAAAGGAAAAATCTCATCTTTGTCGGTTATTGTTAAGAATTGAAATCATATAGGCTTCTTGATCCCTCAACTCATGAGGTTTTATTTCATAGGAATGTCTAATTTGATGAAACATTCCCTAAAAAAGATCCTCAAAAGCCCTCTTCCTCCATTGTGCCTTCTCCTACAGTAGAACCTCAATATTATGAAGAGCCAATTCTTGAATTTAACTTGGCCATTGATAATCAAGATGAAGAACCTGTAACTCTGCGTCAATGTCTTTCAAATCCTTCAACTTTGTATTCTATGCCAAAATGGGCCCGCACCATTGTTAAAAAAACTACTCCTTACATCCAAAATCTTCCTTCAACTAGATCATCCAACCCCATAGGCATTGGTCTTGTATGCCATTCTATTTCCTATGATCCTCAATCCTTCAAAGAAGCCTCAGGTATTAAGGAATTGGATGATGCCATGGAAAACGAATTTTCTTCCTTTATAATAAACAAGACTTGGGATTTAGTTCCCTTACCTAAAGGAAGGAAATTAGTTTGTTGTAAATGGATCTTTAAAGCCAAATATAGGCCTAATGGAGAAATAGACAAACACAAGGCTCGTCGTGTAGCAAAATATTTTTCTCAAATTGAAGGTCTTGATTATGTGGAAACCTTTGATCTAGTTTCTAAAATGGATTCTATTAGATTGGTTCTTGATCTAGTTGCTTCCCATAAATGGCCAGTCTATCAAATGGATGTAAAAGTGCTTTCTTACATGGATATTTAAAAGAAGAGAAATTCATGGAACAACTTGTTGGTTTCACTCAAGACTCCTCTCTTGTTTGTAGGCTTAAAATGTCACTCTATGGCCTCAAACAAGCTCCTAGAGCTTGGTATGAAAATATGGACTCCTTCCTTCTTTCAGTAGGTTTTTCTCATTATGAGTCTGATAAAACAGTTTACATTTGGATAAATGAAGGCAAAATCACCATTCATGTACTATATTTTGATGACCTTCTTCTCACTGGTAGTAAATTGACTCATATTCAGACTATAAAAGACTCCCTCTCTAAAAAAATTGAAATTCCTGAGCTAGGTAAAGCTCATTACTTCCTTCGGATCCAAATAAGTCAAATAGATGAAGGTATTTATTTGTGCCAACAAAAGTACACTCTATATTTTCTACAAAGATTCAAAATGATAGATTGCAAACCCTTTCCTACCCCTTTCAATCTGACATTAATCTTAGTACTTCCTACTCATCCCCTCTTTATGATATCACTCTATACTGTCAACTTGTAGGAAGTTTGCTATACCTTACTCATACTCACCCAAACATCTCATATGTTGTTGGCCTCATGTCTAGATTCTCTCAACATCCTCACTTCAATCATTGGCAAGCATAAAAAAGAATCCTCCGTTACTTGCAGGGCACTACTCACTTTGGGCTCTTCTACAAGGGCAAATTCATGGATATAATTGGCTACACAAATTCATATTGGGCAGGTTCAGTAGAAGATAGATGTTCCACCTCAGGCTATGTCTTTTGCCTTGGTTCCTCACCAATAACCTAGTTATGTAAGAAGCAACAAGTAGTAGCCCTATCTTCTACAAATGCAGAATACAGGGCAACAATTTTGGCTAGTCATGAAGCTCTTTGGATTCATAAAATTCTAAAAGAATTTGGTTTCACCCATGAACATCCTATAACTCTTTGGTGTGATAATCAGAGCATAATTAATATTGCACACAATCCATTTGACATCAGTAAACCAAGCACATTGAGATACAAATGCACTTCATAAGGCAACATATTCAAAGTGGGGACATACACTTGGAATATATTCCAATTGAGGCACAAATAGCAGATATCTTCACCAAGTCATTTTCTTCTTCATGTTACCTTCATTTACGAGATAATCTTGGAGTTATACAACTACATTGATTGGAATTATGATGACAATATTCTTCTAATAGTTAGTTTTTCCCCATAGGGTGTTTTCACCAACTATTTATTGTATATGAGTACCTAATCAGGCCTAGTTGTCGGGCCTCATATTTATTTATTGTATAAATAGGACAATCTTCACCATACAAAGACAAGCCTCACATTGTTGGTTTTTTCCCACAGGGGTTTTTTCACCAACAATATTATGTAAATGAGTACCTAATCAGGCCAAGTTGTCGGGACTCATCTTTATTTCTTGTTAAAGAGGATAATCTTCGCCATACGAAGACATGCCTCTCTTCTTCTCATAGTTAATTTTTTCCCACAGGGGTTTTTTACCAACTATCTATTGTATTAGGAGGACAATATTCGCCATAGGAAGACAAGCCTCACATTGTTGGTTTTTCCCCACATGGGTTTTTTCACCAACAATATTATGTAAATGAGTACCTAATCAAGCCAAGTTTCCAGGACTCATCTTTCTTTCTTGTTAAAGAGGACAATCTCCGTCATACGAAGACATACCTCTCTTCTCATATTTGGTTTTTCTCCACAAGGGTTTTTTACCAACTATCTATTGTATTAGGAGGACAATCTTCGCCATACAAAGACAAGCCTCTAACTTTATTTTGATTGATGGTTTTTTCCCATTGGGTTTACCATCTCTTCAAAATAAGTCATTGTACATGAGTACATCATTAGGCCTTGTTTCTCGGACTCATTTGTATAATTCACCCCTAATATCACTTAAGGGGGTGTTAGAATAAAAGAATATTCTCTTATGTTCCACTAGGATAGACACTTGAGTTTCCACTCCTCCATGTGTGAGGAGAACTCTTAGTGGTGTCTTCATTAGGTCTAATGAATTATTGTAATCCAATGGCTCTTAATGATCAACTTTGCTATTTATACAGAGTTTATCATTAGAATAAATCAACCAGTTCCACTCTTCTATTCATATTTTGTGTAATGCTTTACATATATATTATTGTGAAATTCTAACAAGTTCCACTCTTCTCTTCATATTTTATGTAATGATTTACATATATATTATTGTGAAATTCTAACAAGTTCCACTCTTCTCTTCATATTTTATGTAATGCTTTGCATATCTATTATTTTGAAAATCAAATTAAAAAATGAGCTTTACCTAGATCAGCCATTTCAAAATTTTTAGAAAGGGAGTCTTTTATAGTTTGTATGTGAGTTACATTACTACCAGTAAGAAGAAGATCATCAAAATATAGAACAAGAATGGTGATGTTGCCTTCATTTATCCAAATATAAACTGTGTTATCAAAATCACAATGAGAAAAACCTGTTGAAAGAAGGAAGGAGTCCATCTTCTCATACCAAGCTCTACGGGCTTGTTTGAGGCCATAGAGAGACTTTTTGAGACTACAAACAAGAGGGGAGTCTTGAGTGAACCAGCAGGTTGTTCCATGAATATTTATTCCTTTAAGTATCCATGTAAGAAAGCACATTTAACATCCATTTTATAGACATGCAACTTTTGGGAAGCAGCTAGAGCAACAACCAATCTTACAAAATCCATTTTAGCAACAGGAGAAAAGGTTTCTACATAATCTATACCTTCAATTTGAGAGAAAAATTTTGCCACTATATGAGCCTTATGTTTGTATATTTATCCATTAGGCCCATATTTTGTTTTGAAGATCCATTGACAACGAACTAATTTCCTTCCTTTAGGTAAGAGAACTAAATCCCAAGTCTTGTTTTTTATCAAGGAAGAAAATTCATTTTCCATGGCATCATCCCATTCCTTAATACATGAGGCTTCTTTGAAGGATTGAGGATTAGAGGAAATAGACTGACATACAATACCAGTACCTATGGGGTTGGATGATCTAGCTGAAGGAAGATTTTGGATGTAAGGAGTAGCTTCTTTAACAATGGTGTGGGCCCATTTTGGCATAGATGAAGGAGTTGAAATACATTGAGATGGAGTTATAGGTTCCTCATATTGATTATCAATGACCAAGTTAACTTTAAGAATTGGCTCTTATACAAGGGAAAATACATGGATATTATTGGCCACACAAATTTAGATTGGGAAGGTTCAATAGAAGACATATGTTCCACCTCAGGCTATGTATTTTGCTTTGGTTCTTCAGCAATAGCTTTGTTATAAAAGAAATAACAAGCAATAGCTCTATCTTCTACAGAGGTAGAATACAGGGCAACAATTTTGGCTAGTCAGGAAGATCTTTGGCTTCATCAAATTCTGATAGAATTTGGTTTCACCCATGATAAGCCTATAACTCTTTCGTGTGACAATAAAAGCACAATTCATATTGCACGAAATCTAGTTGAACATCAACGAACCAAGCTTATTAAGATACACATGCACTTCATAAGGCAACATATTCAGAGTGGGGATATACACTTGGAATATATTCCAAATGAGAATAAAGTTGCAGATATCTTCACCAAGTCATTTCCTTCTCCATGTTACCTGAAATTGCGAGATAATCTTGGAGTTATACAATTGCATTGGTTGCTTTTATGAGGACAATATTTGACATACAAAAACAAGCATCTCTTCTTCTAATAGTTGGTTTTTCCCCACAGGGGTTTTTTCACCAACTATTTATTGTATATGAGTACCTAATCAAGCCAAGTTGCTAGGTCTCATTTTTATTTTTTGTATAAAAATGACAATCTTCACCATATGAAGACAAGCCTCTCATTGTTGGTTTTTTCCCACAGGGATTTTTTCACCAACAATATTATGTAAATGAGTACCTAATCAGGCCAAGTTGCCAGGACTCATATTTTTTTCCTGTTAAATAGGACAATCTTCGCCATACAAAGACATGCCTCTCTTATTCTCATAGTTTGTTTTTCCACACAGGGTTTTTTTTTACCAACTGTTTATTGTATTAGGAGGACAATCTTTTCCATATGAAGAAAAGCCTCCAAATTCCTTTTGATTGATCATTTTTTCCCATTGGGTTTTACCATCTCTTGAAAAGAAGTCATTGTACACGAGTACCTCATCAGGCCTTGTTTCCAAGACTCATTTATATGATTCACCCCTAGTATCACTTAAGGGGGGTGTTAGAATAAGATAATATTCTCTTAAGTTCCACTAGGATAGACACTTGAGTTTCCACTCCTCCATGTGTTAAGAGAACTCTCAGTAGTGTGTTCATCAAGTTTAATGAGTTGTAATCCAATAGCTCTCAATGATTAACTCAGCTATTTATACAAAGTTGATCCTTGGAATAAATCATTAGTTTCACTCTTCTCTTCATCTTTTGTGTAATGCTTTACATATCTATTATTGTGAAATTCTAACACAATCAATATTTTTGTGGAAATCCAACATATTCACAATTATTCTACTAATTCATATTATTTTAATATATAACATAGTGAAATCATAAGCATGATATAAAACATGGACACCTTGGATACTAACAACATGAAATTCAAATATGAATATGAGATTAACAATGTAGATACTAGAAGATCAATAGCACTAATAGTATCAAACGCTATAGAGACTTCCTCTAAAAGAATGAGAATATTCAAGGAAGGAATTTATAGACTTTGGTTAATTAACTCTTCTCCTCATGATGATAATACTTACAATTTCCTCTGTTATTTTAATGAATCCAAGATTCCAATTAGAAATACCTATTCCAAATATACATAATTCTCAACCCAATTGCATATACAAGAACTCATAACTACCAATATATGAATATATTTGATATAACTCTTGTTTTTTCCTAAGGAGAATCTTGTCACTATAATTATAATAAGCTTCCATGGTCATATTTATCGATGGAGGAAACCTTTCAAAGACTAAACTAGTCAAAGGAATCTAAAAATAAGTCTATTAATTCTTGGTTGGATGAGAAAGAAGGAAAATATCTTCCAAAATATAGAGTTTTTTCCCATAGACATCTGTAGACACCAAAACAGCACCAATCCGATTATGTGACTGCAAACACTGATCGCTTTGACAAACACAGCCCCCAGGGCAGCCCTCAGAGGTTAAACAGTGGTCTTAACCACTTTCATAGTAATTTTGTAAGGTCAAGAAGCAATTTGGCACACTTAGACACTTTGCCCAGTATTCGTCTCACCCAGGAACGAATTCAAAATAGAATCTGTCCCACCCCAGGACGAATTCTGAATCTGTCCCTGGGTGGGACGAATTCTAAGCTTAACGGGCAAAAAGACAAATGGTGCCAAGTGGTAGCCCAGAACAGTCAGTTGATGACTCCTGCCTCGTACGCGTGTGTAGGTGGACAGAGGGGCCGTTAGAAGACTATCACAAAAGGCATTTATCAAAGCCCAAGTCAACGGAGGACTCACCTCCCTCATGGGAAGACAAGACTGCCACATGGCGCCTATGACCAACACATGGCATTTGTGCTTCCCTCCCAAAAGAGACCCCTTGGGTCTATAAAAGGTGGGACTTTTCTCACCCAAAATACAGGTTGAAGGAGATTTCAAGCAACGAAGTGCTGCCGAGTTGAAGACCTACTTGCATCCCTTTTGGTTCACCTTCTCGCATCCACCAATCTCTTTTGCAAGGGAGGTTGTTGGGTGGCTTTTGGAAGCTTGAACCTGACCCAAATCCAACACATGGACACCTGAACCAACCAATTTGCCGACCCCCCAATCCTAAGAGGTTTTGGGCCTATCCCTAGTGGATTGGCTCTGAAGTCAAGTGCCAACAGTGGGAGGCCCACCTGGGCACCCCCGAAATTCCTAAGTTCCATTCTTTTTAGCATTCTAGAATATTTTTTCGCATTGCATATTGTGTCATTTTTTTTGGTGAACTCATAGCTGCAATCTCATAACTTTTGATCAGATTCTAGTATGTTTTGTGTCGCTTTGTTTTTTCACTAACTTGTAGGTGGCGAGATCAAATTCTTGAGGATAGAGGCCTAATTGGGAGAATTCGACCATCTGGGTCGTCCTAAAATGGCCCCAATTACATAACCCCTCTATCTGCAGGTGTTTTGGAGGTCTCGGGAGCCGACATTGGAGCAGATCACTTCGGCTTTTCCAACATAGAAGAAAGTCACACTTAGTCACCAATCAACAATCACACACCCAATTAAGGAAAATAGCATGCATTCAAAGAATCATTGACAAATACAATCACGCTCCTGCTTGGGGCAGTAAACAAGCAACAATCAAATCAATCAAACACTTGGCATTTCATGAATCATGAATACAAGGTTCCCCCTGTGGATAAAACGCCCTTCACTTATTCATGACTGATCAATGTCTAAGTTCAAGTCACACCTCACCAAAATAGGTTAATACTTGAAATCAAATTCCTTAGCTCGTCAGAAGCAAGGATTCAAGAATGCATGCCCTTTCCATACTTGGGGCATCAAAAGTTGGTTAGGTTACCAAGAAACCCTAATCATTAGTGCTTTGGTTATCTATTTTTGCTCAGCACTGCATCACCCGTAGCGCTTCATAAAAAGGGGCATCTGTAGACACCAAAACAGCATCAATCCGATTATGTGACTGCAAACACTGATCGCTTTGACAAACACAGCCCCCAGGGTAGCCCTCAGAGGTTAAACAGTGGTCTTAACCACTTTCATAGTAATTTTGTAAGGTCAAGAAGCAATTTGACACACTTAGACACTTTGCCCAGTATTCGTCTCACCTAGGGACGAATTCAAAATAGAATCCGTCCCACCCCAGGACGAATTCTGAATCTGTCCCTGGGTGGGACGAATTCTAAGCTTAACGGGAAAAAAGACAAATGGCACCAAGTGGCAGCCCAGAACAGTCAGTTGATGACTCTTGCCTCGCACGTGTGTGTAGGTGGACATAGGGGCCGTTAGAAGACTGTCACAAAAGGCATTTATCAAAGCCCAAGTCAACGGAGGACTCCCCTCCCTCATGGGAAAACAAGACTGCCACATGGCGCCTATGACCAACACATGGAATTTGTGCTTCCCTCCCAAAAGAGACCCCTTGGGTCTATAAAAGGTGGGACTTTTCTCACCCAAAATACAGGTTGAAGGAGATTTCAAGCAACGAAGTGTTGCCGAGTTGAAGACCTACTTGCATCCCTTTTGGTTCACCTTCTCGCATCCACCAATCTCTTTTGCAAGGGAGGTTGTTGGGTGGCTTTTGGAAGCTTGAACCTGACCCAAATCCAACACATGGACACCCGAACCAACCAATTTGCCGACCCCCCAATCCTAAGAGGTTTTGGGCCTATCCCTAGTGGATTGGCTCCGAAGTCAAGTGCCAACGGTGGGAGACCCACCTGGGCACCCCCGAACTTCCTAAGTTCCATTATTTTTAGCATTCTATATTATTTGTTCACATTGCATATTGTGTCATTTTTTTTGGTGAACTCATAGCTGCAATCTCATAACTTTTGATCAGATTCTAGTATGTTTTGTGTCGCTTTGTTTTTTCACTGACTTGCAGGTGGCGAGATCAAATTCCCGAGGATAGAGGCCTAATTGGGAGAATCCGACCATCTGGGTCGTCCCAAAATGGCCCCAATTACATAACCCCTCTATCTGCAGGTGTTTTGGAGGTCTCGAGATCTGACATTGGAGCAGATCACTTCGGATTTTCCAACACAGAAGAATTCGTCCCACCCAGGGACGAATTGCAGTCAGAATTCGTCCTGCCCAGGGATGAATTCCAGGTGAAAGTAGATTGGCCGGCTGTTTCAGTGGTAATGACTTTTCGATAATGTTTTCTGTCTTCTGTCAGGTTTTTAGGCCATTTGGACTCACTGTACTTACTGTTTCAGGAAAATGTTTCCATGCATCTTTGATGATTTTAGAGAACAAACACCTTTTATTTGCAGCAGGTGCTACTGACATTTTCGTTGTTTCTTTGTTCACAAGAGGAGCAGCAGAGGTCAAGGACTCATCGACATCAGCGTAAGCGACGACAACGTCTTGGCCCGTCCATTCAAACGTGGGCACGTGGAAGGAGGAAGACTAGGTCACACATTGTAACAAAGACAAATTTAACGCTCCTAGCCCCTAAAAAGGGAGGAGACATCTATGTAACCGAGGATAAGAGATTTGAATAAAGAGGGCTGTGATTTCTTTACATATTTTCTTTCATTTCCAAATTATCTCCTTTCTTTGTTTTTGTGCATAGGATTAAAGCGTTACATTTCGTCTTATATTGCATAATTAGTGTTCCCTCTGCCCGGAATCTCATGCTTTCAGTGGCGATCACAGTGGGACCTGTCCCATATTTTTAAAATCACAGAAAATTGATCAAATTTTTGTGTTTGTGCTTGACAGGTACATTTTTTTTGTTGCAGACTGCTATTCGTCTCTGACTGTTACGAATTCTTAACTGCAATTTGTCTGACCCTGAGACGAATTCAAATTCATCTCTGGGAGGGACGAATTCTGTTCTGCAATTCGTCTCCCGAGGGACGAATTCTCGCTCGTATATTTTCGAGCAGAAATTCGAAGCAACTGGAGCGAGCGAGAGAAGAGGTAGGGATTTTTATAATCTCTGTTAAAATTTCTATTTCTATTTCTGTTTCTTTGACTGTTTTCATTTTATCCTGCATTACTTAGGGAAAATCATTCATGCTTGTTTCATTTTCATTAAATAAAATGAATCCCACACACTCCACGCAACAATTTTAAACCAAGGAGCTGGTCGTAAGACCCCAGCCCTTGATCAAGACCATCGGTGGATTTCATCACCACCTTGGCTTGATTTGCATCCATTTCCCGATTGTCAACTGTTGTTAGGTGTAAATCCTGACGAAAGCCGATCGAGTGTCGCTGGGGTGATTCCCATGCGTGCGAGGATAAGTTTTCTATGGTAGGTGCCATTAACAGGACAATCCCCCTTCTGTATCGCCTACGTACCACGTACCTTCTACTCTCACGTACCTATAGTCTCCCTCTCGTAAGGGCGGGTATATAGAGAGGTTGGTATATCGACCTGGTTGGTATATTGAAGGGGCGACCATTTTGGGAGTTATATGAGCCGTCATAATGCATTTAAATGATCTTCAAAACCTACCAAAAACAAAACAAAACACCAAAATACACTAAACTAGTTTAGGGCACACCAATAATCCTTAAAAGAGATAATCACGATTTGTGTATGCATGTGTTTATTTCTGCTTAGTGTAGACAAAAACAAAAATCATCATAAAAGAGATAAAAATATGTTTAGATAGCATAGAAGCACCGTAATGGTGTACACCTGCAGCCAAGCCCAATCAAGGGCAGAAGCTTCGGAAGGTACACAAGAAGCAGGCACAAGTCGCCTTCACTTCAGTCTTGAGGATTTGGTCATACCGCCTTATCGGTCCAACCTACAAAAGAACCCAATTCAGAATCCTCGGTGGGGTATGCCCACTCAAGGCAGCCCCTTTCAGGAAGATGCCCTACATGTAGACCTTGATATAAATAGAGAATCGCCCTCTCGGGTTAGACATGAGTGGCCACGGCGCGACAAAGCGCTAGACAGGCACACCATCCATTTGGAGGGACAATGTGGATATGGTATCCCTTCTTTACCTCACATTAGAATAGAGAGACAAAATCTAGAGCATAGGGTTATTTACACAAAATGACCTAACTCCGCCTGCCCCCTTCACACCTATGAGAGGGAGCACGAGGAAGATCATCGCATTCCTCAAAGACAGCAACATACAACGCAGGAACCTTGCGCTTCCGCACCAGCTGGACATCATGATCACCCCTTGAGGCCAGAACCTCGAGTACAGGCCGCCTACCTCGATAGAGGGAAGCGACCCCTTGAAGTTGTAGATCATCAAAATCAAGGCAAACACATAGGAGGAACATTCAAACCTCCTGAGCAAAATAGGGTAGACCAAATTGACCCGATAGTCGCCCAACATGCCGCCCATCAAGCCCAAATCATGCAGCTTAAACAAAGTCATCAGGAGATAGAGTATCGACACCGCTTGGATAGAGAGCGCATGCAATGCGAAGCGGATGAGCTACGCTATAAACTACCTGAGAGGGAGCTAACCCCTCGCATCCAAAGGGCTGAATAGTATGAGAGGCATAATCCGTTGGTATAGGACAGGTCTCCACGACCTCGCCAAGCTTTGCCTCCAAGACCTTATAGACCCGAGAGGGAGGCCACTCCCCGAAACAACGATGGGTACCTTCAGCAAGGACTCAATCAGGGTTATAGGTCTCGCCCAGAGACTCCTCAAGAATTTTATGAGGAGTATGAACCAGAAGTAGAATATGTTGAAACTCCCCATCAAGGCAGGAGGGTTGCCAATCGGCCACCCCTCCATAGGCCTCCAGTTTACCATAACTTGCCACAGGAGCAAACAAGAGAGGAAGAAATAAAATCTTCCGATGCATACCAAGCGCTATTGGAGCGTTTGGAGTCTATGGAAACAAAAGCTGCTGGTCATCAAAAATCCACATTACGTCAACTCCGCAGTAATCCGGTGCATCCCTCAGTGCCTACACCTCTTTACCCCGAGCACTTCAAGTTGCCTCAATTGGCAATCTTTAAAGGTGAAGAGGACGCACAAGAACACGTTACAAGATTTTTAAGCCAATGCTTCGACATCCAAGATAATGACGCATTGCTGCTTAGAACATTCAAAACTACATTCACAGGCCCTGCCTCGGATTGGTTCACACAACTGCCCAAACACAGCATAAGCAACTTAGATCAATTAGTAGATGCGTTTCTTGAACGCTTTGCCTTCAACACAAGGAAGAAGGCATCACTAAGTGATCTGGCAAGCCTCAAGCAATTTGAGGAAGAAACAATGGCAGCATATGGGAATCGATGGAGGGCTTTGCTTTCTAAGCTACCCTATCGTCCCCCTATGTCTGATCTCACGTAGATGTTCGCAAAAAGTTGTTTAAAATCAATCTCTGGTCTATTGTTGCTGCGACAATATGACAGCTTGGAAGAAGCTTTGGCGCAAGCCAGAGTTATAGAAGAGATTAAGATAGGCGAAGGCACAATTGCCAAGCCTAAGAAGAAAGAGTGGAATAAAACCACTAAAACCAGGACAACGCAACCGCAACATGCTGCAGTTAACCAAGTTGCGATAAATGTTCCAGCGCACATGTAAGAAACGCAGCCTCAAAAGGCTAATTACCGAGCAAGTGCCTCCGGGTTATGAAAGAGACAATAGAAGACAAGAGCAGAATTACCCGCGTCGCCCTAGACGACATTTCACCCCATATGCAGAGTCTAGGGATTCCTTATTTGACCGCTTGTCAGCGGCAAATTTAGTCACTCTACCATAAATTCAAACTATAGACCCTAACATTCCAAAGCCTAGGGGGTACAGAGAAGAATTGTATTGTAGATTCCATAGGCGCAAAGGACATGACTTGAATGGGTGTTGGAAATTCAAAGAACTAGTCCAGGATTTGATCGACAACAGAACATTGGTCGTGGACAATCCCATCACACCAAACAACCAACAAATGGGGGTATTCAAGGACCCCTTGCCTACCCACGAGGCACAGACTAAACCACTCCAGATTAACGAGGTGCGACAGGATCTTCCCATGTAGGGATTTGTGGGAATGATTAGCATAGTAACAAGGAACAAAAGGTACCCAGCAGTTGCCCCCGAGGTAGCTACGAGGGAAGTTCTGACAACATCACAACATCAACAACGCCCAACGCAGTTGCATCCGCATAGACCCGAGGTCACAATACGAACCAAACTCATGCAGAGTTTGCAGACCACATCGGCTAGGCTGTCCATTTACGAGCTTATTCAACAATCAGCACCCCATAGAGAAGCTCTTATGGACATTTTAAAAGCCATTGAATTACATCCCCACGAAGAAAATTCTTTCAACAACTTCATAGGACATGTGAAACAATGTATGGACCCGGTCATCACATTCAGAGAAGATGAGGTCAAAACAATATCGAATGACATGGCAGATCCACCCCTACACGTCATCGCGCGGGTCAACGGGATTCCATACAAGAGAGTGCTGATAGATACTGGCTCGTCCAGTAACATCATTACCACTGCAGCCTTAAAACATTTGAAGTTGCCAGCCTCTCACATTACAGCCTCCACGTACACACTGCGAGCTTTTAACGATGCAATATGCTCGACAGTCGGCACAGTTGTTCTGCCGTCCGGTGTAGGACAAAAGTCAATACCTACACCGTGCCATGTGCTTGGAAGGCGAAATGGCTTATAATATACTCGCTAGGGCGGCCTTGGATCAGGGACATGAAGTGTGTCCCTTCGATCGCCCACCAGTGCTTGAAGTATGCTTATGAAGGAGAGATCCATGTAGTCCCAATGGAATTAGAGCCCTTCAAGTATTGCAATGCAATACAATTCATGCCTCAATCGACCCTCCCTTCAACACATTTGGATTTCCAGTTAAATCCATATAAACAGGGTCCAATACCGCAGGCATCACTAGTGACCAAAAAGGCAAAATCCCAGCCAGGTGAGACTTCATCACCTGCTCCTTCATCATCAACGCCACCTATCATGGCCCAACAGAAGGACAAGGGAAAACAGATCATGGAAGAGGTTAAGCCTCTAGAAGAGGGGTTGCCCATAGTTTCAACAATATCAACAAAAGAAACACCCAACACAACAGAAACCAAGAGTCCTGAACCACCAAAAATGGAATGGACTCAGGAAGGACTACCGTTTCCTCCCACCCAATCATCAACAATCACTGTTGAAATGGCCAGTATGGGCCTGGGGGAGTACTTAGTGAAAAATGTCATTGCAACCCCTACATTGGAGTCGAGTACGGGACATGGGAAGACCTCGCCTTCCCATAGGGACAATTGTTCCTCTAGGCTACCCACCAAACCGGACAAATTTTGTATATGGGGGCCTTAATCATGGTCTTGAAACATGCCAGCAAAAGGAAGCAGACAAGGAACCTTTTGTTGAAAACAACAACTATCTGTCAAACCTAGATTTTGCCCTAAAATATCTCGGCCAATGCAATTGGCATGGATACGGGCTAGGCAGATATGAGCAAGGGATGTGGGTCCTTTGCCAACCAAGATATCAGATGCCATATGACAAGTCAGGGGTAGGGTTCAACCATTCCCTGCCATTAGACATCTTGGTTGAAAATATGCAAGGCCTAGAAATAGGCAACAAGGGGGGATTGGCATTAGACCCTTATGCCAATCCAAATACATAATACACATTGGGAGACTACCTCCCATGGTCAACAAACACCCCTGGAAATAGCAGTAATCCCTCTCCTTTGCTAGAGAGAGGTGAAAGTTCGGACAGTGGTCCTCAAAGAGAAAACCAACACCTGTCGGACATCTTTCTGAAGCTGTTCCCCTTAGATATTCCAGACGAAACAACACAGCATCAAGAGAATCAGGTCCCTCCACAAAGAGTGGAACAACCACAATGGGACCAGATTAACTTACTGGAACAAGGAGGATCTTCAACGTCGCAATCAACGGTTGCTAGAGAGGATGAACAATTTTGGATCTATGAAAGTGATTTAGAAGATGATACTGAGATGGACTATCTCAGAAATGCGCGACGACATCACCACGCTTTAACTCATGAAGATCTAATGGGACAGATGGGCATACTGTTAGGACATGAATGGCAAGTAGAACCAGCGAGGTGGGACCAAGTGTTAGACCCATGGCTCCAAATTCAAGATGAGCATCGTCCACCTCGAGATCCCATCATGACAACAGTGCCGAGGGAAGACCCCGCCCTCCTTTTCACAAAATTTGCACCTAGGGAAGATCCATTCGTGCCCGTTCCCGTAGAGCCAGATCCAGAGTATAGGGAGAATCTAGAAGAATCAAGTAATCACACCCACGGTTCTGGAGACCAAATTCATTCCATCCACATGATCTCCATTGATTTGACCGCACCCATCCGCAATCCGGCCGATCCATCACGGTCATTGCATCTAAACATAGATGCCATCAACTGGGATCGCGTCAATTCACCATTATCACCATCAGAGTACTGGCCTTTCGATGAAATACTTCATTTTACCCCAAGGACAACTCAAAATGTCTTTCAAGCTGAAGAGGGACCCGAGGTTCCAAACGTAGATCTAAACTCAGCTAATGATATCCATTTGATCCCAACTCCACATTGAAAGCACGAGATTCCGGGCAGAGGGAGCACTAATTATGCAACATAAGACGAAATGTAACGCTTTAATCCTATGCACAAAAACGAAGAAAGGAGACAATTTGAAAATGAAAGAAAAGATGTAAAGAAATCACAACCCTCTTTATTCAAATATCTTATCCTCGGTTACATAGACGTCTCCTCCCTTTTTGGGGGCTAGGAGCGTTAAATTCGTATTTGTTACAATATGTGACTTAGTCTTCCTCCTTTCGCGTGCCCACGTTTGAATGGACGGGCCAAGACGATGCCGCCGCCGACGCCGATGAGTCCTTCACCTCTCGCTGCTCCTCCCGGCGAACAAAGAAACAACGAATATGTCGCAGCACCCGCCGCAAGTGAAAAGTGTTTGTTCTTCTAAAATTAACAAAATATGCATGCAAACATTTATCTAAAACAGAAAACAAAATGATTCTAAACAGCTTCAAAAACTTGACGGAAGACGTAAAATGTTACCGAAGGCCATTGCCACCGAGACACCTGGCCAATCTGCCTTCAATCGGAATTCGTCCCTGGGTGGGACGATTGACGCACATCCCGGACAAGGAATTCGTCCCGGGTGGGACGATTTCGATCGCAATTCGTCCCCGGGTGGGACGATCTTCGATCGCAATTCGTCCCCCGGGTGGGACGAATTCTTCCGTGTTGAAGAAGCCGACTCGTCGCTGCTCCAATGTCGAATCCCGAGACCCGCAAAACGCCTGCAAACAAGGGGGTTATGTAATTGGGGCCATTTTGGGACGACCCAGATGGTCGGATTCTCCCAATTTGGCCTCTACCCTCGGGAATTTGATCTCGCCACCTGCAAGTCAGCGAAACAACAAAGCGACACAAAACATACTAGAATTTGACCAAAAGTTACGAAATTGCAGCTGTGAGTTAACCAAACATAATAACACAAAATGCAACCTGAAAAAGTAATCTAGAATGCTCTAAAAAACTAGAAAGTGCGGGGGTGCCCAAGTGGGCCTCCCACCGTTGGCACTTGATTCCGGCGCCAATCCACTAGGGATGGGCCCAAAACCTCTTAGGATTGGGGGGTCGGCGAATTGGTTGGTTCAGGTGTCCATGTGTTGGATTTGGGTCAGGTTCAAGCTTCCAAAAGCCACCCAACAACCTCCCTTGCAAAAGAGATTGGTGGATGTGGGAAGGTGAACCAAAAGGGATGCAAGTGGGTCTTCAACTCGGAAGCACTTCGTTGCTTGAAAACTCCTTTCACCTGTATATTTTGGGTGAGAAAAGTCCCACCTTTTATAGACCCATGGGGTCTCTTTTGGGAGGGAAGCACAAATGCCATGTGTTGGTCATAGGCGCCATGTGGTCGTCTTGTCTTCCCATGAGGGAGGGGAGTCCTCCGTTGACTTGGGCTTTGATAAATGCCTTTTGTGACGCTCCTCTAACGGCCCCTCCGTCCACCTACACACGCGTGCAAGGCAGGAGTCATCAATCGACTTTCCGGGCTGCCACTTGGCGCCATTTGTCTTTTTGCCCGTTAGCTTAGAATTCGTCCCACCCGGGGACGGATTCAGAATTCGTCCCGGGGTGGGACGGATTCTATTTTGAATTCGTCCCCGGGTGAGACGAATACTGGGCAAAGTGTCCAAGTGTGCCAAATTGCTTCTTGACCTTACAAAATTGCTATGAAAGTGGTTAAGACCACTGTTTAACCTCTGAGGGCTGCCCTGGGGGCTGTGTTTGTCAAAGCGATCAGTGTTTGCAGTCACATAATCGGATTGGTGCTATTTTGGTGTCTACAGATGCCCCTTTTTGGGAAGCGCTACGGGTGACGCAGTGCTGAGCAAAAATAGATAACCAAAGCACTAATGATTAGGGTTTCTTGGTAACCTAACCAACTTTTGATGCCCCAAGTATGGAAAGGGCATGCATTCTTGAATCCTTGCTTCGACGAGCTAAGGAATTTGATTTCAAGTATTAACCTGTTTTGTTGAGGTGTGACTTGAACTTAGACATTGATCACCATGAACAGGCAAAGGGCGTTTTTATCCTCAGGGGGAACCTTGTGTTCATGATTCACGAAATGCCAAGTGTTTGATTGATTTGATTGTTGCTTGTTTACTGCCCCAAGCAAGAGCGTGATTGTCTTTGTCAATGATTCTTTGAATGCATGTCATTTTCCTTAATTGGGTGTGTGATTGTTGGTTGGTGACTAAGTGTGACTACCCCCTCAAGCGACGAATCGATGAGGGAATGACCTTCGTGAGAGAAGCGACGAGTCGCTTGACCCAAGATGACTTGTGCAAGGGTGCCTTTAGAGGGTTTACCGTTAAGCATGTGCAATTTTTCCAACATTTGGACCTGTTTTTGGTGGGTGTTAACCCTTTTGGTGATGCCGTAATGAGGTGAAATCATCGAAAACCTAACTTCCCGTGGAGCGGTCCGGCTATTGTAGCCTTCTTGGGGAAGTAGGAGAGCGATAATTTGGACCTCGCCATCGATTTTCTTTGCCTAGAGGTTAAGTGCAAGAGCACTTATGTCCGGCAATGTTTATTGCTTTGTTTTTGTTGCATGTTTTTGTTGTTTTTGTGACACCATTTGGTGATTAAATTGTCGGCAATCCGTCCTCCCGTGGAGCGGTCCGGCTATGGTAGCCTTCTTCGGGAGTAGGATAGTGACAATGTAAACTCCGACATCAATTTTTCTATGCCAAGAGGTTAAGTGCAAGAGCACTTGTGTCTGGCAATGTTTATTGTTGTTTGTTTTTGTTGCATTTTTTTCTTGTTTTTGTTGTTTTTGTGACACCATTTGGTGATTAAATTGTCAAAAATCTGTCTTCCCGTGGAGCGGTCCGGCTATGGTAGCCTTCTTAGGGAGTATGATAGTGACAATTTGTGACTCCAATGTCGATTTTGTATGCCCTTGTTGTCAGGTGCAGTAGCAATCCTATCGGGCAATTTTATTGTCTGTTTTTAGTGCATTTTTAGTCATTTTTTGATTTTTTTAAGTGTTGGCCTGAATTCGTCCCTGGGTGGGACGAATTCCAGCTGGAGAATTCGTCCCTGGGTGGGACGAGCGCTAATCAGAGCGCTCGTCCCAGTCAAGGATGAATTCCAGGGCAAAAGGCCTATTTAATGGCCAAAACTTGATTTTGGGCTCATTTGTGTCATTTTTTTCTTGCGATTTTGGAGCTCTGGGAGGAGGAGGTAATTCTGCGAAGCGAAGCGCTGCTGGAATTCTCTCTGCCATCATGAGTGCACAAACTGGTTCGAGCGGCGGAGCCGAGGCGAAACCTGTAAGTGTCCCTAGAGTTTATTTTGCTTTTATTTAATGCATTGTTTTTGTGTTGACGCTTTTCAAAACTTTAAGATTTTTTTGTGATGTTTTTGTTTAACAGTTAAGGTTAGAAACCCTAGAACTGAAAATTTGATTTGTTATATTTTTTTTTTTTGTAGGTTGTTAGGAGCCGGTACCGTGTACCCGCTGCATTTATTGAGGCACGGTTGGCATTGACCGATGATGACTGGGAATGGCTTGATGCCCTTGGGCTCAAGCAGGTGGCTCGACCGGAGCTCGTGGTTTCGGATCGGGCCTATCCGATGGCCCTGATCAAGCTTTGGGATCCGCGGACCAATACTTTCCATCTCCCGACAGGGGAGATGACCGTGACTCTTGAGGACGTCTATCGGTTGCTTCGGATTCCGATAGATGGTCTGCCTATTAGGACATCGCCGTTTGATCAGCGGACTGCTATACTTACGAGATGTTTTGGGCATGGGGGGCAGCTGGGTGTAGCAAACCCAGTGGAGACAGCCGAGGTGGATTGCCAGGCTGGCGGGATTTTGGTTAGCTGGTGGCAGGAGAGGGGGGTGTTAGGAGTGAGGCACGCATTCTTGATGGGCCTCATTTCTAACATTCTTCTCCCTGATTCGTCAGGCGCGAGGTTCCCGTGGAACCTGCTGGATTTGGTGTGGCAATTGGCAGAGTGCCCGATAGAGGCACCGTTGATTCTGAGATGGGGACAGACTTTGTTGGCACAGCTCTACGGGGAGCTGTATGGGGTCCGCTGTCGACAGCGGAAGGGTGTCAGTTGTAGTTTTTTGTTGCAATGTCGGGGTTGGCAGCACATAGCTATTGAGAGGCCTACCGGGTTACCGTGGATGACTCGGGCGGTGATGGAGGATGAGGAGATTGGTTATGCAGTTTTGTGGCGGCGGTCTGCGGAGCAGGGGCAGAGTCGGCGATGGGCAGGTGCCGTTGAGCACTACACTGATGCCTTTTCTCGGCTCACTCCAGGGGAGGTGTTTTGGCATCCCTATCGGGACTGTCCAGCCTTAGGCCTGAGGGCCGGAGAGTGGCTCCGACGGGTACGCAGGGAGCGGTGGTTGACTGGGCGGCATGGGACGGAGCATGAGTTCTTTCCGTACCGCCGGGTTACACGACAGTTTGGGGTGCGCCAGGGGTTTCCTGGTGAGCCCGTGGTCTATCGGCGACGGGGAGATGAGAGGGATCTAGAGCCACCGGTCACCGCTCCATTGGGCGAGGAGTCCGATGCAGTGATTGAGGTCCCGGATGTGGATGACATCGGGACTACCACTGAGTATGACTCGTGGTGGGTACTGCGGCGCTGGAGAGGAGAGGGGCCACTGGGAGGCACGGAGGCGGCAGTGGAGGATGCTGAGGCAGCAGGGGGTGATTTGGGGGGTATGGATGATGCGGACATGGTGGATGTGGGAGATGAGGATGTGGGCTTGGGTGTTCCGGAGCAGCCGGACATGCAGGATGTGGAGGAGCAGTGGGAGCCTGAGCAGGCTACTGTCCTCGCGAGTCCTATGCGTCCGGTAGATACAGAGGAGGTGGGGTCAGATGTAGGCGTTGAGATTGCTCGACTGACAGAGCTGCTGCGGATGCGGGATCTGGAGTTGGGGGATGGCGGGCGAGGAGAGGGATCTTCCTCGCGGGCTCAGGTAGGTTGGCGCAGTCGCGATGATGCATTGTCTATCTATCATCGACGAGAGGCAGAGTGGTGTCTGTACCGGATAGACTTGGAGAGGGAGGTCATCCGCCTTGGTGGGCGGCTACCTGAGCCTTCGGTCGGTGGATCTTCGTGGTGGACAAGGGATAGTCTGACTGAGCAGTCAAGCATCATCTCGTCGTAGGCGGTTAGATGAGGGGGGTGGTAGCAGGCATGATGCGGGGGCTAGTAGTAGCCGCCCTGCAGGGTCCCGTAGGACCCACACCATGGGGGGTAGTTCCCGTCGCACCGATCCTGCATGATCATGGTGGTCGACGCCTTAGGTTGGGTTTTTGGATATGATTGCGGGGTCTGAGGACCGGTTTTGTAGCCTGCGGGCATCTTTTTGACGATATATATATATATATATATACCGGTTTTATTTTTGGTTTTGTACATGTGATGATGTGATTTTTGTTATGCATGTTTATATTTATTTTGATGAATGCAGATGTTATGATGAATGTAAATGTTTTTGATGTCTATGTGATATGCGAGGTGAAATGGATGAATGACATTTGTGATGATTGCACTATAGGCTGTTTAAGAAGCTCTTTATTTACATGGTTTTTTTTTTTTTTTTGTATTTTCTGATGGTATCATAAGGATGATAAGTAGCGCAGATGGTTTTGGAATGAATGTAAGGTTTTCTGAGATTCAGTCAGTTTTAACTCACCATCCATGACTGTACTTTATCTTACAAGACTTTTTGACCAAGGTATGAATCGGACTTGTTTTTGACCCAGCTTATTTCATATCCCCGTGTGTGCAATTGAGTTCATTTAGTGGTATTTGTTAGGATACCGCCGATGCCGATGGGCTTTCAACCGAACCTCGTACCGAGGATCACCTAATTAGCTCCACGAATTCCTTTGTTATATGTACTAAGATTAATCTGCGATGTAATCCAGGATGCCATAAGCTAGCTCATCCACATGCAAATATTGATCTTGTACGCAAGTTAATGTGACAGATATATCGTCATGCGGGAGGTTTACTTCATTACCCATAGGCTATCAACCAAATTGGTACTGAAGCTTGCCTTATGACCTATAGAATGGCCGAGAGTTCCAGGGATTCAAGGTCAACTCCCTTCTTTTCTTCAATTGTATTGGGATACTTGCTCATTGTAGTGATGAGATCACCGTTTATTTTGATTTGTTTTTCTTTCGAGCAAGGGATTGGGGATATGGAGTGACGAAAATCACTGTTGTTTGTGCCTTTTGATGTGTGCACTGTAGTTTGTCAAATTTTGGAGTTTTGACATTTTGCAAAATTTTTGTGTTTTGCAACTGTTGAGAACTTTAGGGATTCTTAGGGAATTGGGTAGGGAGGATGCTTGTCCTTTTGCCAACTCTCAGCATTCTAGGGGTCATTCGCACAGGGGGATGAGCAAGATAACCGTTTCGCTTGTGGTGACCTAGATTATTTTGCAGGTGTTTCGTCTTTCGTTCACACAATTTGGGAATTTTAGTGTTTTGATTTGTGTTGGGATGTTACGTAACAAGGTGTATTTCAAGTATGACTCTACCTTCGTAAAATCTGTTCGACTTGATACACTACATGGCTAAAGAGGAAAATGATGACCGAATCACCGAAACTCTTGGTACATTCCCGCACCACCGACTCGTAGTGTGGTAAAAGTTATGCTTGGTGTTTTTGTTGTTTTTGTAACATGAGACAATGCGGAACAAGGTGGACTATCGTAGCTATTGGCAGCTTATGGTGCCTTTGACCCGTATGACTACAAATATGCAATGTATGGATGCAATGCTTAATGCAACTATGTATTTTTGTAATTTTGATGGATTGTTTTTGGTGAAGGTGAAGATGAGGTGCGAGAATATGAATTTTTTGATGAATTTGAGTATGCCTAGAATTGAGATGCAAATCTTTGTTGTTTTTGATGATTTTTGTTGTTTTGTTTTTTTTGAATTTCTTGATTTTTTTTGACCAAGCGATTGCGATAATCGTTGGAGCTTTTTGGGTTGACCAAGAGATTGCGATAATCCTTGGAGCTTTTTGTATTGACCAAGAGATTGCGATAATCCTTGAGCTTTTTGGGTGACCAAGAGATTGCGATAATCCTTGGAGCTTTTTGGGTTGACCAAGAGATTGCGATAATCCTTGGAGCTTTTTGGGTGACCAAGAGATTGCGATAATCCTTGGAGCTTTTTGGGTGACCAAGAGATTGCGATAATCCTTGGAGCTTTTTGGGTTGACCAAGAGATTGCGATAATCCTTGGAGCTTTTTGGAGTGACCAAGAGATTGCGATAATCCTTGGAGCTTTTTGGTGACCAAGAGATTGCGATAATCCTTGGAGCTTTTTGGGTGACCAAGAGATTGCGATAATCCTTGGAGTTTTTTTTTTTTTTTTTGGGATATGGCTTTCTTAGATATGAAATGGTCGCAAATGACTGATATTCAAGGGTTCTGTTTCCTTGATACCGTCAAGAGAAGCTAGCCGGTACGTCCCGGGTCCTATTTTACTATCAATGACATAAGGACCTAACCAATTTGCCACGAATTTGTCCCTCATATGGGACGACAAATTAGAGTTTTGTTGGTTTTCCTTCAGAACCAAATCACCAACCCGAAAGTCTCTTAGGTGAACTTTCATGTTGTAAGCTTTCTTAAGCCGCTCTTGATAGATACGTAAGTGCTCGAGAGCATTAACGCGTCGTTCGTCAAGCAACGTAAGTTGGTCTAATCGGGCCTGTCGCGCAGTGTTATCATCGATGAACTCCTGCATTGATATGCGGAGGGAAGGAATTTCCAACTCGAGAGGCATTACTGCCTCCGAGCCATACACCAGTGAAAATGGAGTTGCCCCGATGGGCGTCCGAATGCTAGTGCGATAAGCCCAAAGGGCAAGTGGGATTTGTATGTGCCAATCCTTATGACTGTCTGCGACGGTCTTTTTAAGGATGGCGACTAGCATTTTGTTTGACGCCTCTGCTTGCCCATTTGCTTGCGGATAATAGGGTGTTGAAAAGCCGTGCTGAATTTTGTACTTTGTGGTTAAAGCACGCACGTCTTTGTTCTTGAATGATGGCCCATTATCCGAGATTATTTTGGATGGAATACCAAAACGACATATGATGTAATGCAAAATGAACTCCGCAATGCGGGGTCCTTTCGTAGAGGTTAACGGAATTGCTTCCACCCATTTGGTAAAATATTTTGTGGCCGTTATGATAAACGTGTGACGGCCTGACGATGCAGGGGAGATCTTTCCGATTAGATCGAGGCCCCACTGCGAAAATGGCCAAGCAGACTGGACTGTCTGTAGGGCCTGGGAAGGTGCGTGCATTAAATTGGCATGATGTTGACATTTCATGCACCTCTTGACATACTCGCAACAATCTCGCTCTAAAGATGGCCAATAATAGCCCATGCGAAGAATGCGCTTTGCGATGGCCATACCGCTAAAGTGGCCACCACATGTACCGTCATGCGCTTGGGCGACTGCCCAAGTGGACTCTTGCCGGTCCAAACAACGAAGAAGAATTCCGTCATAGCTTCGACGATACAAAATGTCTCCTATCAAGACATATTTTGCCGCTTTCTGTTTGAATGTTCGTTTTGCGGCGTGCGTCAATCCAAAGGGAAGATTACCTAACTTGAGGTAGTCTCTTATGGGTAAATACCAGTCCTGTTTATCAGAAACCTCGACAGTATGAACAACCAATCCCTTTTGAAGTTCTTCCCTAACAAATGCTGATTGGGATAGAACTTGTAAGAATAGCGTTGTGTTGCTATTAATGGGAGTGGGGGAAAACAAAGACCCCAGTTGGCACGTTTCAAACAGTCTCGGATTCGAAAGAACTTATCCGAAGATGGTTCGATCTGGATCATGTGGACTCCTGGCGTCAAGTCTGAGCTTGCGCGCTCCATCGCGGGTTGCGATAAGGTTTTGACCTGAATGGTTGTTATATCACCGAAAAGGTCTTGCGGGATTAGTGACCCCAAGGAGGCCATTGTGTCCGCAAAATGATTCGATGATCGAGGGAGTGCCTCGATGTCATACCACTCAAGTTTTGCCAGGAATTTGTCCACGAGGGCTTTATAG
Source organism: Wollemia nobilis (assembly GCA_028583015.1). Lineage (NCBI taxonomy): Eukaryota > Viridiplantae > Streptophyta > Pinopsida > Araucariales > Araucariaceae > Wollemia > Wollemia nobilis. Next base: position 36,234 of record JAQPPZ010003202.1, read on the forward strand.
GCCTTTAGAACTGGGCATTTGCATTGATATACCCCTTTGACTTGATTGACGATTAACAACGAATCGCCAAAGATGTTCAATCTTTTGATGTTCATGGCGATTGTTGTTCGAAGACCTAGGAGCAAGGCTTCATATTCTGCATTGTTGTTGGTGCACTGGAAGTTTAATTTAAATGACAGGGGCATTGGAGCGCCCTGCGGTGTGAAGAATACAATTCCTGCGCCACCCCCTTGCTCGCATTTAGAACCATCAAAAAATAAGGTTATGTCGGCCTGAGACTCAGGCTCATCAGAATCTGGCGATTCTGAGACATGGAAGACCCCATCATCGGGTAGTTCTATGACCAGAGGCTGATCGTCTTCAAGAGGAGCCTCTGCTAGTTGATCGGCTATGACTTGTCCTTTTATAGATTTTTGCCCAATAAACTCAATGTCAAATTCCGTCAACAACATGATCCATTTCGCCGTGCGACTACTATGATAAGTACGACTCATCATGTATCGCAATGGATTCTCCTTAGACACAACATACGTAGTGTTGCTCAAGCATGTAGTGGCGTAGCCTCTTGGTAGCAAACACCACCGCCAAGCGTAGTTTCTCAACGTATGCATAGTTAAGTTCGTAATCGACCGTGGTGCGGCTAAGATAGTAAGTAGCCTGTTCTTTGTGAAGTTCATTCTTCCGGGCTAGCATTGCTCCCAGTGCCACCTCGATAGCCGAGATGTATAAGTAGAACGGCACACCTGGTCTAGGTGGTGCCAATACCGGCGGCGAAGCCAAGTACTGTTTGATTTCGTCAAAGGTCGACCGGCACTCGTCATCCCAATGAAATGTGACCCCCTTGTGCAATAATTTGTTCATGGGTCGGCATTTGTCGGATAATTGCGCTATGAAGCGTTTAATCGACGCGACCTTTCCTTGCAGACTTCGAGCAGCTTGATAGTGGTTGGGGGAGCCATTTCAAGGATTGCCTTGACTTTGTTTGGGTCCACTTCGATGCCTCTCTTTGAGACTATAAAACCCAAGAGTTTTCCAGATGTGACGCCGAACACGCACTTCTTGGGATTCAGTCTGACCTTATGCTCTATGAGGCGATCGAGAATCTTGCTTAAGTCACCGAGATGATCTGAGCGCAAGAGAGACTTGGCTAACAAATCATCCATGTAATCTTCCAAAGTTTTGTGCATGTAATCATGGAAGATATACGTCATAGCACGTTGGTATGTAGCGCCAGCATTTTTAAGGCCAAAAGGCATGACCTTATAGCAAAATGTCCCCCAAGGCGTTGTGAATGCCGTTTTGAGTTGGTCTTCAGGATTGATACGAATTTGATTGTATCCCGAGAAACCGTCCATTAGGGAGAGCATTTCGTGACCTGCTGTAGCGTCTACCAATGCGTCGATGCTTGGCAAGGGGAAATCATCCTTAGGACTCGCTTTGTTTAGGTCTCGAAAGTCGGTGCATATGCGAATCCTCCCGTCGGGCTTCTTGACGGGAACCATGTTGGACAACCATGGCGGATAATCCACGCAGATGACAAATTGTGCATCCAACAGATTTTTGCAATTCGTCTTTGACCATCAAGGCCACTCGTTGGGTGCATCTTTCTTAGTTTTTGCTTTACAGAGCTTGATTTTCGGATCAAGCGTTAAGTTGTGCATGACTAGTTGCGGGTCTAGTCCTGGCATATCTTTGTACGACCATGCAAAAACTTCCTTCTTCTCTTTGAGAAGGGCAATATATTCGGCTTGCTCTTCGGGGGAAAGGCTTACCCCTAGCTTGAGAATCCGTGGATTCATTGGATCTGTGCCGATGTCTACGTCAGTCGTCTCCTCGACTGACATGTGAGATCCGTCCTCCAACTGATGTGGAGTTGGGATTAAATGGATATCATCAGCCGAGTTAAGATCTACGTTTGGAACCTCGGGTCCCTCTTCAGCTTGAAAAATATCCTAAGTTGTCCTTGGGGTAAAATGAAGCATTTCACCGAAAGGCCAGTACTCTACTGGTGACAATGGTGAATTGACGCGATCCCGACCGATGGCATCCATGTCTAGATGCAATGACCGTGATGGATCGGTCGGATTGCGGATGGGTGCGGTCAAATCAATGGAGATCATGTGGATGGAATGAATTTGGTCTCCAAAACTGCGGGTGTGGTGACTTGATTCTTTTAGATGTTCCCTATACTCCGGATCTGGCTCTACGGGAACGGGCACGAATGGATCCTCTCTAGGTGCAAATTCATCTCTATGTGTGAAAAGGAAGGCGGGGTCTTCCCTCGGAACTGCTGTCATGATGGGATCTCGAGGTGGACGATGCTCATCTTGAATTTGGAGCCATAGGTCTAACACTTGGTCCCACCTCGCTGGGTCTACGTGCCATTCATGTCCTAACAATATACCCATCTGTCCCATTAGATCTTCATGAGTTAGAGCACGGTGATTTTGTCGCGCATGTCTGAGATAGATCATCTCGGTCTCATCTTCTGAATCACTTTCATAGATCCAAAATTGTTCATCCTCTTCAGCATCTGTTGCTTGCGACGTTGAGGACTCTTCCTGTTCCAGTGAATTAATCTGGTCCCATTGCGGTTGTTCCACTCTTAGTGGAGGGACCTGATTCTCTTGAGACTGTGTTATTTCGTCTGGAACCTCTAAGGGGAACAGTTTCAGAAAGATGTCCGATGGGCATTGATGTTCTCTTTGAGGATTAATATCTGAACTTTCACCTCTCTCTAGCAAAGGAGAGGGATTATTGCTGCTTTGAGGGGTGTTTGTTGACCATGGGAGGTAGTCTCCCAATGTGTATTCTGTATTCGGATTGGCATAAGGACCCAATGCCAATCCCCCCTTGTTGCCTATTTCTAGGCCTTGCATATTTTCAACCAAGATGTCTAATGGCAGGGGATGGTTGAACCCTACCCCCGACTTGTCATATGGCATCTGATATCTTGGTTGGTAAAGGATCCGCATCCCTTGCTCATATCTCGCCGAGCCCGTATCCATGCCAATTGCATTGGCCGAGATATTTTAGGGCAAATTCTGGGTTTGACAGATAATTGATGTTTTCAACAAAAGGCTCTTCGTCTGCTTCCTTTTGTTGGCATGGTTCAAGACCATGATCAAAGCCCCCATACACAAAATTTGTCCGGTTCGGTGGGTAGCCTAGAGGGACGATTGTTCCAATGGGAAGGCGAGGTCTTCCCATGTCTTGTACTGACTCCAGTGTGGGGGTTGCCACAACATTTTGCACTAAGTATTCCCCCAGTGCCCGTATCGGCCATTTCAACAGTGATTGTTGATGATTGGGTGGGAGGAAACGGTAGTCCTTCCTGAGTCCATTCCATGTTTGGTGGTTCAAGAATCTTGGTTTTCGTTGCGTTGGGCGCTTCCTCTGTTGTTATTGTTGAAATTGTGGGCAACCTTTCTTCTAAGGGCTTAACCTCTTCCATGATTTGTTTTCCCTTGTCCTTCTCGTTGGGCCATGATAGGTGGCGTTGATGATGAAGGAGCCGATGATGAAGTCTCACCTGGTTGGGATTTTGCCTTGTTGGCCACCAGTGGTGCCTGCGGTATTGGACCCTGTTTAGATGGATTTAATTGGAAATCCAAATGCGTTGAAGGGAGGGTCGATTGAGGTATGAATTGTACCGCATTGCAATACTTGAAGGGCTCTAAGTCCATTGGGACTACATGTATTTCCCCTTCATAAGCATACTTTAAGCACTGGTGGGCGATCGAAGGGACACATTTCATATCCCCGATCCAAGGCCGCCCTAGCAAGATATTATAAGCCATTTCACCTTCCAAAGACATGGCACAGTGTAGGTATTGACTTTTGTCCTACCTGGACTGGCAGAACGACTGTGCCGACTGTCGAGCATATTGCATCATTAAAAGCTCGCAGTGTGTACGTGGAGGCTATGATGTGAGAGGCTGGCAGCTTCAAATGCTTTAAGGCTGTAGTGGTTATGATGTTACTGGACGAGCCAGTATCTATCAGCACTCTCTTGTACGGAATCCCGTTGACCCGCGCGATAACGTGCAGGGGTGGATCTCGCCATGTCATTTGATATCGTTTTGACCTCATCTTCTCTGAATGTGATGATCGGCTCCGTACATTGTTTCACATGTCCCACGAAGGCGTTGAAAGAATTTGCCTCATGGGGTTGTAATTCAATGGCTTTTAAAATGTCCATAAGAGCTTCTCTATGGGGAGCTGATTGTTGAATAAGCTCGTAGATGGACAGCCTAGCCGACGTGGTCCGCAAACTCGCGTGAGTTTGGTTCGTATCGTGACCTCAGGTCTAGGCGGAGGTAACCGCGTTGGGCGTTGTTGAGGATGCGATGTTGCTCGGAACTTCCCTCGTAGCTACCTCAGGGGCAGCTGTCGGGTACCTTCTGTTCCTTGTTACTATGCTAATCATTCCCACAAATCCCTGTGTGGGAAGATCTTGTCGCACCTCGTTAATCCGGAGTGGTTTTGTCTGTGCCTCGTGGGCTGGCAAGGGGTCCTTGAATACCCCCATTTGTTGGTTGTTTGGTGCGATGGGGTTGTCCACAACCAATGTTCTGTTGTCGATCAAATCCTGGACTAGGTCTTTGAATTTCTAGCACCCATTCAAGTCATGTCCTCTCCACCTATGGAATCTACAATACAATTCCTCTCTATACCCCCTAGGCTTGGGAATGTTAGGGTCTATAATTTGGATTTCCGACAGAGTGACTAAATTTGTTGCTGACAAGCGGTCAAATAAGGAGTCCCTAGACTCCGCATATGGGGTGAAATTTCGCCTAGGGCGACGCGGGTAATTTTGCTCCTGTCTTCTATTATCTCTTTCATAAGTAGGAGGCACTGCCTGGTAGTTAGCCTTTTGAGGCTGCGTTTCTTGCACAGGCACGGGAACATTTATCGCAACTTGGTTGACTGCAGCGTGTTGTGGTTGCGTTGTCCCAGTTTTAGTGGTTTTATTCCACTCTTTCTTCTTAGGCTTGGCAATTGCGCCTTCGCCTATCTTAATCTCTTCTATGACTTTGGCTTGCGCCAAAGCTTCTTCTAAGCTGTCGTATTGTCGCAGCAACAATAGACCGGAGATTGATTTTAAGCAACTTTTTGCGAACATCTGCGTGAGATCAGACATAGGAGGACGGTAGGGTAACCTAGAAAGCAAAGCTCTCCATCGATTCCCGTACGCTGCCATTGTTTCCTCTTCAAATTGCTTGAGGCTCGCTAAATCACTTAGTGATGCCTTCTTCCTTGTGTTGAAGGCAAAGCGTTCAAGAAACGCGTCTACTAATTGATCTAAATTGCTTATGCTGTGTTTGGGAAGTTGTGTGAACCAATCCGAGGTAGGGCCTGTGAATGTGGTTATGAATGTTCTAAGCAACAATGCGTCATTATCTTGGATGCCGAAGCATTGGCTTAGAAATCGTGTAACGTGTTCCTGTGCGTCCTCTTCACCTTTAAAAACTGCCAATTGAGGCAACTTGAAGTGTTCGGGGTAAAGAGGTGTAGGCACTGAGGGATGCACCGGATTACTACGGAGTAGACGTAATGTGGGTTTTTGATGCCCAGCAGATTTTGTCTCCACAGACTCCAAACGCTCCAATAGCGCTTGGTATGCATCGGAAGATTTTATTTCTTCCTCTCTTGTTCGCTCTTGTTGCAAGTTACGGTAAACTGGAGGCCTATGGAGGGGTGGCCGAATGGCATCCTTCCTGCCTTGATGGGGAGTTTCAACATATTCCTCTTTCTGGTTCATACTCCTCATAAAATTCTTGAGGAGTCTCTCGGGCGAAACCTATGACCCTGATCAAGCTCTTCGTCGAAGGTACCCATCATTGTTTTGGGGAGTTGCCTCCCTCTCGAATCTATGAGGTCTTGGAGGCAGAGCTTGACGAGGTCGTGGAGACCTGTCCCCGCACCAACGGATTACGCCTCTCATACTTGTTCAGCTCTTTGGATGCGAGGGGTTGGCCCCCTCTCAGGTATTTCATAGCGTAACTCATCCGCTTCGCGTTGCATGCGTTCTCTATCCAAGCGGTGTCGATACTCTATCTCCTGATGACTTTGTTTAAGCCGCATGATTTGGGCTTGACGGGTGGTATATCTGGCGACAGCTGGGTCAATTTGGTCTACCCTATTTTGCTCGAGAGGTTCAAATGTTTCTCCTATGTGTTTACCTCGAGTTTGCTGGTCTAAGGTTTCAATGGGTCGCTTCCCTCCGTCGAGGTAAGCGGTATGTGCTCGAGGTTCTGGCCTCAAGGGGTGATCATGATATCCCGCTGGTGCGGAAATGCAAGGTTCCCGCGTTGTTTGTTGCCCCCGAGGAAGCGAGGCTTTCCCCCCCCCCCCAGGGGGGGAGGAGTTAGGTCGCCCTATGTAAGGAGCCCCGCGCTCCGGATTTGGTCTCTCTCTTCTGATGATAGGTAAAGAAGGGACGCCATATCCACGTTGCCCCTCCAAATGGACGGTGTGCTTGTCTAGCGCTTCATCGCGCGGTGGCCACTCATGCCTAACTTCAAGAGGTGATTCTCTATTTATGTCAAGGTCTACATGTAAGGCATCTTCCCGAAAGGGGCTGCTTTGAATAGGCATACCCCACCGAGGATTCTGAATTGGATTCTTTTGTAGGTTAGACCTATAAGGCGGTATGACCAAATCCTCAGGACTGAAGTGAAGGCGACTTGTGCCTGCTTTTTGTGTACCTTTCGGAGCTTCTGCCCTTGATTGGGCTTGACTACGGGTGTACACCATTGCGGTGCTTCTATGCTATCTAAATAAGTTTTTATCTCGTTTATGATTTTTTTTTTGTCTACACTAAGTAGAATTAAGCACACACATTCACAAAACCGTGATTATCTCTTTTAAGGATTATTGGTGTGCCCTAAATTGGTTTAGTGCATTTTGGTGTTTTGTTTTGTTTTTGTAGGTTTTGAAGATCGTTTAAATGCATTATGACGGCTCATATAACTCCCAAAATGGTAGCCCCTTCAATATACCAACCAGGCCGATATACCAACCTCTCTATATACCCGCCCTTACGAGAGGGAGACTATAGGTACGTGAGAGCAGAAGGTACGTGGTACGTAGGCGGTACGAAAGGGGGATTGTCCCGTTAATGGCACCTACCATAGAAAACTTATCCTCGCGCGCATGGGAATCACCCCAGCGACACTCGGTCTGTCTTCGTCAGGATTTACGCCTAACAACATTTGACAATCGGGAAATGGATGCAAATCAAGCCAAGGTGGTGATGAAATCCACCGATGGTCTTGATCAAGGGCTGGGGTCTTACGACCAGCTCCTTGGTTTAAAATTGTTGCGTGGAGTGTGTGGGATTCATTTTATTTAACGAAAATGAAACAAGCATGAATGATTTTCCCTAATGCAATGCAGGATAAAAATGAAAACAGTCAAAGAAACAGAAACAGAAACAGAAAATTTAACAGAGATTATAAAAATCCCTACCTCTTCTCTGCCTGCTCCAGTTGCCTCTGAATTTCTGCTCTGAAAATCTGCAGGTATGAATTCGTCCCTCTGGGAGACGAATTGCAGAACAGAATTCGTCCCTCCCCAGAGACGAATTTGAATTCGTCCCAGGGTCAGACGAATTGCGGAAAAGAATTCATCCCTGCCAGAGACGAATAGTAGTCTGCAACAAAAAAAATGTACCTGTCAAGCACAAAACACAAAAATTTAATCAGTTTCTATGATTTTAAAAACCAGGGAACAGGGTCCCACCGTGATCGCCACTGAAAGCACGAGATTCCGGGCAGAGGGAGCACTAATTATGCAACATAAGACGAAATGTAACGCTTTAATCCTATGCACAAAAACGAAGAAAGGAGACAATTTGAAAATGAAAGAAAAGATGTAAAGAAATCACAGCCCTCTTTATTCAAATATCTTATCCTTGGTTACATAGACGTCTCCTCCCTTTTTGGGGGCTAGGAGCGTTAAATTCGTATTTGTTACAATATGTGACTTAGTCTTCCTCTTTCCGCGTGCCCACGTTTGAATGGACGGGCCAAGACGATGCCGCCGCTTACGTCGATGAGTCCTTACCTCTCGCTGCTCCTCCTGCGAACAAAGAAACAACGAATATGTCAGTAGCACCTGCTGCAAGTGAAAAGTGTTTGTTCTTTAAAATTAACGAAATATGCATGCAAACATTTATCTAAAACAGTAAACAAAATGATTCTAAACAACCTAAAAACTTGACAGAAGATAGAAAATGTTACCAGAAGGCCATTGCCACTGAGACAGCTGGCCAATCTGCCTTCAACTGGAATTCGTCCCTGGGTGGGATGAATTTCGAGAATTCAGTCCCCGGGTGGGACGAATTCTGGAATTCGTCCCTGGGTGGGACGATCTCTGACTGCAATTCGTCCCTGGGTGGGACGAATTCTTCTGTGTTGAAGAAGCCGACCTGCTGCTGCTCCAATGTCGATTCTCGAGACCTCGCAAAATGCCCCGCAAACAAGGGGGTTATGTAATTGGGGCCATTTTGGGATGACCCAGATGGTCGGATTCTCCCAATTTGGCCTCTACCCTCGGGAATTTGATCTCGCCACCTGCAAGTCAGTGAAACAACAAAGCGACACAAAACATACTAGAATCTGACCAAAAGTTACGAAATTGCAGCTGTGAGTTAACCCAACATAATAACACAAAATGCAACCTGAAAAAGTAATCTAGAATGCTCTAAAACCAATAGGACTTGGGAAGTGCGGGGGTGCCCAAGTGGGCCTCCCACCGTTGGCACTTGATTCCGGCGCCAATCCACTAGGGATGGGCCCAAAACCTCTTAGGATTGGGGGGTCGGCGAATTGGTTGGTTCAGGTGTCCATGTGTTGGATTTGGGTCAGGTTCAAGCTTCCAAAAGCCACCCAACAACCTCCCTTGCAAAAGAGATTGGTGGATGTGGGAAGGTGAACCAAAAGGGATGCAAGTGGGTCTTCAACTCGAAAGCACTTCGTTGCTTGAAAACTCCTTCAACCCGTATATTTTGGGTGAGAAAAGTCCCACATTTTATAGACCCATGGGGTCTCTTTTGGGAGGGAAGCACAAATGCCATGTGTTGGTCATAGGCGCCATGTGGCAGTCTTGTCTTCCCATGAGGGAGGGGAGTCCTCCGTTGACTTGGGCTTTGATAAATGCCTTTTGTGACAGTCTTCTAACGGCCCCTTTGTCCACCTACACACGCGTGCAAGGCAGGAGTCATCAACTGACTGTTCTGGGCTGCCACTTGGCACCATTTTTCTTTTTGCCCGTTAAGCTTAGAATTCGTCCCACCTAGGGACGGATTCAGAATTCGTCCTGGGGTGGGACGGATTCTATTTTGAATTCGTCCCTGGGTGAGACGAATACTGGGCAAAGTGTCCAAGTGTGCCAAATTGCTTCTTGACCTTACAAAATTGCTATGAAAGTGGTTAAGACCACTGTTTAACCTCTGAGGGCTGCCCTGGGGGCTGTGTTTGTCAAAGCGATCAGTGTTTGCAGTCACATAATCGGATTGGTGCTGTTTTGGTGTCTACACACATCAGTTAGAGGATGGATCCCACATGTCAGTCGAGGAGACGACTGACGTAGATATCGACACAGATACAAAGAATCCACAAATTATCAAGCTGGGGGTAAGCTTATCCCCTGAAGAGCAAGCCGATTACATTGCCCTTCTCAAAGAGAAGAAGGAAGTTTTTGCATGGTCGTACAAGGATATGCCAGGACTAGACCCACAGCTAGTCACGCATAATTTAACGCTTGATCCGACAATCAAGCCTGTAAAGCAAAAACTACGCAAGATGCACCCAACAGTGGCCTTGATGGTCAAAGATGAATTACAAAAGCTATTGGACGCACAATTTGTCATCTGCATGGATTATCCACCATGGTTGTCCAACATGGTTCCCGTCAAGAAGCCCGAAGGGAGGATTCGCATATGCACCAATTTTTGAGACCTAAACAAAGCGAGTCCTAAGGATGATTTTCCCTTGCCGAGCATCGATGCGTTGGTAGATGCTACAACGGGTCACGAAATGCTCTCCCTAATGGATGGTTTCTCGGGATACAATCAAATTCGTATCAATCCTGAGGACCAACTAAAAACGGCATTCACAACGCCTTGGGGGACATTTTGTTATAAGGTCATGCCTTTTGGCCTTAAAAATGCTGGCGCTACATACCAACGTGCCATGACGTATATCTTCCATGATTACATGCACAAAACTTTGGAAGATTACATGGATGATTTGTTAGCCAAGTCTCTCTTGCGTTCAAATCACATCAATGACTTAAGCAAGATTCTCGATCGCCTCATAGAGCATAAGGTCAGACTGAACCCCAAGAAGTGCGTTTTCGGCGTCACATCTGGAAAACTCTTGGGTTTTATAGTCTCAAAGTGAGGCATCGAAGTGGACCCAAACAAAGTCAAGGCAATCCTTGAAATGGCTCCCCCAACCACTATCAAGCAGCTCAAAAGTCTGCAAGGAAAGGTCACGTCGATTAAACGCTTCATAGCGCAATTATCTGACAAATGCCGACCCATGAACAAATTATTGCACAAGGGGGTCACATTTCATTGGGATGACGAGTGCCAGTCAACCTTTGACGAAATCAAACAATACTTGGCTTCGCCATCAGTGTTGGCACCACCTAGACCAGGAGTGTCGTTCTACTTATACATCTCAGCTACTGAGGTGGCACTGGGCGCCATGCTAGCCCAGAAGAATGAACTCCACAAAGAACAGGCTACTTACTATCTTAGCCGCACCCTGGTCAATTACGAACTTAACTATGCATACGTTGAGAAACTCCGCTTGGCAGTGGTGTTTGCTACCAAAAAGCTACGCCACTACATGCTGAGCAACACTACGTATGTTGTGTCTAAGGAGAATCCATTGCGATACATGATGAGTCGTACTTATCATAGTAGTCGCACGGCGAAATGGATCATGTTGTTGACGAAATTTGACATTGAATTCATCGGACAAAAATCTATCAAAGGACAAGTCATAGCCGATCAACTAGCAGAGGCTCCTCTTGAAGACGATCAGCCTTTGGTAATAGAACTACCCGATGAGGGGGTCTTCCATGTCTCAGAATCGCCAGATTCTGATGAGCCTGAGTCACAGGCCGACATAACCCTGTTCTTCGATGGTTCTAAGTGTGAGCAAGGTGGTGGCACAAGAATTGTATTCTTCACACCGCAGGGCGCTCCAATGCCCCTGTCATTTAAATTAAACTTCCAGTGCACCAACAATAATGTAGAATATGAAGCCTTGCTCCTAGGTCTTCAGACAACAATCGCCATGAACATCAAAAGACTGAACATCTTTGGTGATTCGCTGTTAATCGTCAATCAAGTCAAAGGGGTATATCAATGCAAATGCCCAGTCCTGAAGGCCTACAAAGCCCTCGTGGACAAATTCCTGGCAAAACTTGAATGGTATGACATCGAGGCACTCCCTCGATCATCGAATCATTTTGCGGACACAATGGCCTCCCTGGGGTCACTAATTCCGCAAGACCTTTCCGGTGATATGACAACCATCCAAGTCAAAACCTTATCGCAATCCACGATGGAGCGTGCAAGCCCAGACTTGACGCCAGGAATCCACATGATCCAGATCGAACCATCCTCGGATAAGTTCTTTCGAATCCGAGATCGTCTGAAACGTGCCAACTGGGGGTCCTTGTTTTCCCCTACTCCCATTAATAGCAACACAACGCTATTCTTACAAGTTCTATCCCAATCAGCATTTGTTAGGGAAGAACTTCAAAAGGGATTGGCGGTTCATACTGTCGAGGTTTCTGATCAACGAGACTGGTATTTACCCATAAGAGATTACCTCAAATTAGGTAATCTTCCCTTTGGATTGACGCACGCCGCAAAACGAACATTCAAGCGAAAGCGGCTAAGTATGTCTTGATAGGAGACATTTTGTATCGTCGAAGCTATGACGGAATTCTTCTTCGTTGTTTGGACCAGCAAGAGTCCACTTGGGCAGTCGCCCAAGCGCACGACGGTACATGTGGTGGCCACTTCAGTGGTATGGCCATTGCAAAGCGCATTCTTCGCATAGGCTATTATTGGCCATCTTTAGAGCGAGATTGTTGCGAGTATGTCAAGAAGTGCATGAAGTGTCAACATCATGCCAATTTGATGCACGTACCTTCCCAGGCCCTACAGATAGTCCAGTCTGCTTGGCCATTTTCGTAGTGGGGCCTCGATCTAATCGGAAAGATCTCCCCTGCATCGTCAGGCCGTCACACGTTTATCATAACGGCCACAGAATATTTTACCAAATGGGTGGAAGCAATTCCGTTAACCTCAACGAAAGGACCCCGCATTGTGGAGTTCATCTTGCATAACATCATATGTCATTTTGGTATTCCATCCAAAATAATCTCAGATAATGGGCCATCATTCAAGAACAAAGACGTGCGTGCTTTGACCACAAAGTACAAAATTCAGCATAGCTTTTCAACGCCCTATTATCCGCAAGCAAACGGGCAAGCAGAGGCATCAAACAAAACACTAGTCGCCATCCTTAAAAAGACAGTCGCAGACGAGTCATAAGGATTGGCACATACAAATCCCACTTGCCCTTTGGGCTTATCGCACTAGCATTCGGACGCCCACTGGGGCAACTCCGTTTTCGCTCGTGTATGGCTCAGAGGCAGTAATGCCTCTCGAGTTGGAAATTCCTTCCCTTCGCATATCAATGCAGGAGTTTATCGATGATGACACTACGCGGCAAGCCCGATTAGACCAACTTACGTTGCTTGACGAACGACGCGTTAATGCTCTCGAGCATTTACGTATCTATCAAGAGCGACTTAAAAGGGCTTACAACATGAAAGTTCACCTAAGGGACTTTCGGGTTGGTGATTTGGTTTTGAAGGAAAACCAACAGAACTCAAATTTGCCGTCCCACATGAGGGACAAATTCATGGCAAATTGGTTAGGTCCATATGTCATTGATAGCATAATAGGACCCGGGACATACCGGCTAGCTTCTCTTGATGGTATCAAGGAAACAGAACCCTTGAATATCAGTCATTTGCGACCATTCCACATCTAAGAAAGCCATATCCTCAAAAAGCTCCAAGGATTATCGCAATCACTTGGTCAATCCAAAAGCTCCAAGGATTATCGCAATCACTTGGTCAAAACAAAAAGCTCCAAGGATTATCGCAATCACTTGGTCAATCCAAAAGCTCCAAGGATTATCGCAATCACTTGGTCAAAACAAAAAGCTCCAAGGATTATCGCAATCACTTGGTCACCCAAAAAGCTCCAAGGATTATCGCAATCACTTGGTCAAACCAAAAAGCTCCAAGGATTATCGCAATCACTTGGTCAACCAAAAAGCTCCAAGGATTATCGCAATCACTTGGTCAAACAAAAAGCTCCAAGGATTATCGCAATCACTTGGTCAAACCAAAAAGCTCCAAGGATTATCGCAATCACTTGGTCAACACAAAAAGCTCCAAGGATTATCACAATCACTTGGTCAACCCAAAAGCTCCAAGGATTATCGCAATCACTTGGTCAAACCTAAAAATCTCCAAGGATTATCGCAATCACTTGGTCACCAAAAAGCTCCAAGGATTCCACAATCACTTGGTCAAACATAAAAACTCACAAAATTTCATCTCATATCTAGGCATAATCAAATTCATCAATAGAGAGTTCTTCTCGCACCTCATATTCATATTCACAAAAATCAATCCATCAAAAATACAAAAATATGTAGCTGCATTAAGCATTGCATCCATACATTGCATATTTGTGGTTGTATAGGTCAAAGGCACCATAGGCTGCAATTGCTCTGCTAGTCCATCTTGTTCCGCATTGTTCCATTTTACAAAAACAACAAAAACACCATGCATAACTTTTACCACACTACAGTCAGTGGTCTGTTAATGTACCAAGAGTTTTCGTGATTCAGTCATCATTTTCCTCTTTAGCCATGTAATGTATCAAATCGAACAGATTTTACGAAGGTAGAGTCATACTTGAAATACACCTTGTTACGTAACATCCCAACACAAATTAAAACACTAAAAATTCCCAAGTTGTGTGAACGAAAGATGAAACCTGCACAATAATCTAGGTCACCATAAGCGAAACGGTTATCTTGCTCATCCCCCTGTGCGAATGACCCAAAGAATGCTGAGAGTTGGCAAAAGGACAAGCATCCTCCCTACCCAATTCCTTAAGAATCCCTAAAGTTCTCAATAGTTGCAAAACATCAAAAATTTGCAAACATGTCAAAACTCAAATACTTGACATCTTACAATGCACAAATCAAATGGCACAAACGATAGTGATTTTCATCACTCCATATCCCCAATCCCTTGCTCAAAAGAAAAACAAATCAAAATAAACAGTGATCTCATCACTACAAAATGAGCAAGTATCCCAATACAATTGAAGAAAAGAAGGGAGTTGACCTTGAATCCTTGGAACTCTCAACATTCTATAGGTCATAAGGCAAGCTTCAGTACCAATTTGGTTGATAGCCTATCGGTAACAGAAGTAAACCTCCCGCATGACGATATATCTGTCACATTAACTTGCGTACAGATCAATGTTTGCATGTGGATGAGCTAGCTTATGGCATCCTGGATTACACCGCAGATTAATCTTAGTACATACAACAAAGGAATTCGTGGAGCTAATTAGGTGATCCTCAGTACAGGTTCGGTTGAAAGCCCATCTGGCACTGGCGGTATCCTAACAAATACCACTAAATGAACTCAATTGCACACACAGGGATGTAAAATAACTCGGTCAAAAACAAGTCCGATTCATACCTTGACCAAAAGTCTTGTAAGATAAAGTACAGTCATGGATAATGAGTTAAAACTGTCTGAATCTCAGAAAACATTACATACATTCCTAAACCATCTGCGCTACTTATCATCCTTATAATACCATCAGAAAATACAAAAAAATAGAAAACCACATATATCCATACAAGAGTCATACACCATAACAATAAAGAGCATCTTAAACAGCCTATGGTGCCATAACCAATCATCACAAAATTCCATTCATTCACTTTGCATATCACATAAAAAAATCAAAAACACTTGCACTCATCATAACATCTGAATCCATCAAAATAGATAAACATACATACATCCATAGTCATTAGCCATCACGCATAACAAAAATCAAACATCACATGTACAAAACCAAATAAAACCGGTATATATATATATCGCCAAAAATATGCCAGCAGGCTACAAAAATGGTCCTCAGACCCCGCAATCATACCCAAAAACCCAACCTAAGGCGTCCACCAACATGATCACGCAGGATCGGTGCGACGGGAACTACCCCCCGTGGTGTGGGTCCTATGGGACCCTGCAGGGCGGCTACTGCCAACCCCCGCATCATGCCTACTACCACCTCCCTCATCTAACCGCCTGCGACGAGATGATGCTGACTGCTCAGTCAGACTATCCCTCGTCCGTCGCGAAGATCCACTGACCGAAGGCTCAGGTAGCCGCCCACCAAGGCGGATGACCTCCCTCTCCAAGTCTATCCGGTGCAGACACCACTCTGCCTCTCGTCGATGATAGTAAGACAATGCATCATCGCGCTGTGCCAAAACTCTATCTCGCTCTGCTAGCTGGGCCCGCAGGAGATCCCTCTCCCACAGCGCATCCCCCAGCTCCCGCCTCGCATCCCCCAACTCCAGATCCCGTATCCGTAGCAGCTCTGTCAGTCACGCATTTTCAGCACGTATCTCAGACTCCATCTCCTCTGTATCTGCCGGACGCACAGGACTCGCCAGAGCAGCACCCTGCTCGGGCTCCCACTGCTCCTCCACGTCCTGCATGTCCGGCTGATCCGGAACGCCCAAGTCTACAGCCTCATCACCCACATCAACCATGTCCGCGTCATCCAATGGAGCCCCCCAATCACCCCCTGCTGCCTCAGCATCCTCCACTGCCGCCTCCGCGCCTCCCAGTGGCCCCTCTCCTCTCCATCACCGTAAAACCCACCACGAGTCATACTCGGTGGTAGTCCCGACGTCATCCACGTTCGGGACACCAATCACTGCATCGGACTCCTCGCCCAATGGCGCAGTGACCGGTGGCTCTAACCCCCTCTCATCTCCACGCCTCCGATAGACCACGGGCTCACTAGGCAACCCCTGGCGAACCCCGAACTGTCGTGTAACCCGACCGTACGAAAAGAACTCATGCTCCGTCCCGTGCCGCCCAGTCAACCACCGCTCCCTGCGTACCCGTCGGAGCCACTCTCCAGCCTCAGGCCAGGCTGGACAGTCCCGATAGGGATGCCAAAACACCTCCCCGGAGTGAGCCGAGAAAAGGCCTCAGTGTAGTGCTCAACGGCACTGCCCATCGCCGACTCTGCCCCTGCTCCGTAGACCGCCGCCACAAAACTGCATAACCAATCTCCTCATCCTCCATCACCGCCCGAGTCATCCACGGTAACCCGGTAGGCCTCTCAACAGCTATGTGCTGCCAACCCCAGCACTGCAACAAAAAACTGCAACTGACACCCTTTCGCTGTCGACAGCGGACCCCATACAGCTCCCCGTAGAGCTGTGCCAACAAAGTCTGTCCCCATCTCAGAATCAACGGTGCCTCTATCGGGCACTCTGCCAACTGCCACACCAAATCCAGCAGGTTCCACGGGAACCTCGCGCCTGACGAATCAGGGAGAAGAATGTTAGAAATGAGGCCCATCAAGAATGCGTGCCTCACTCCTAACACCCCCTCTCCCTGCCACCAACTAACCAAAATCCCGCCAACCTGGCAATCCACCTCGGCTGTCTCCACTGGGTTTGCTACACCCAACTGCCCCCCATGCCCAAAACATCTCGTAAGTATAGCAGTCCGCTGATCAAACGGCGATGTCCTAATAGGCAGACCATCTATCGAAATCCGAAGCGACCGATAGACGTCCTCAAGAGTCACAGTCATCTCCCCTGTCGGGAGATGGAAAGTATTGGTCCACGGATCCCAAAGCTTGATCAGGGCCATCAGATAGGCCTGATCCGGGACCACAGGCTCCAGTCGAGCCACCTGCTTGAGCCCAAGGGCATCAAGCCATTCCCAGTCATCATCGGTCAATGCCAACCGCGCCTCAGTAAAAGCAGCGGGTACACGGTACCGGCTCCTAACAACCTGCAAAAAAAAAAACAACACAAACACAAAAAAAATAACAAATCAAATTTTCAGTTCTAGGGTTTCTAACCTTAACTGTTAAACAAAAACATCACAAAAATTCAAAAAAAAAAAAAATAAAAAAAAAAAACATGGACTCTTGGGGTTTACATTCAGTTTATCCTAAGGTTCAGTTAAACAAATAAAATCTTTTACTTACGTTTTGAACTACGTTTAGTGTACACTAAATATCAGTTGTTCTAATCTAAGTTTAAAAGTTCAAATCTTAAAATTTTGAAAAGCGTCAACACAAAAACAATTCATCAAATAAAAGCAAAAATAAACTCTAGGGACACTTACAGGTTTCGCTTCGGCTCCGCCGCTCGAACCAGTTTGTGCACTCATGATGGCAGAGAGAATTCCAGCAGCGCTTCGCTTCGCAGAATTACCTCCTCCTCCCAGAGCTCCAAAATCGCAAGAAAAAAATGACACAAATGAGCCCAAAATCAAGTTTTGGCCATTAAATAGGCCTTTTGCACTGGAATTCATCCTTGACTGGGATGAGCGCTCTGATTAGCGCTCGTCCCACCCAGGGACGAATTCTCCAGCTGGAATTCGTCCCACCCAGGGACGAATTCAGGCCAGCACTTCAAAAAAATCAAAAAATGACTAAAAATGCACTAAAAACAGACAATAAAATTGCCCGACAGGAGTGCTACTGCACCTGACAACAAGGGCATACAAAATAGACATTGGAGTCACAAATTGTCACTATCATACTCCCTAAGAAGGCTACCATAGCCGGACCGCTCCACGGAAGACGGATTTTCGACAATTGCATCTCCAAACGCGTCACAAAAAACAACAAAAACAGTACAAAATTCAACAAAAACAAACAAGCAATAAACATTGCCGGACACAAGTGCTCTTGCACTTAACCTCTGGGCAAAGAAAATCGATGTCGGGGTTCAAATTATCGCTCTCCTACTTCCCCAAGAAGGCTATAATAGCCGGACCGCTCCACGGGAAGTTAGATTTTCGATGATTTCACCTCATTACGGCATCACCAAAAGGGTTAACACCCACCAAAAATAGGTCCAAATGTTGGAAAAATTGCACATGCTTAACGGTAAACCCTCTAAACGCACCCTTGCACAAGTCATCTTGGGTCAAGCGACTCGTCGCTTTGCTCACGAAGGTCATTCCCTCATCGATTCGTCGCTTGAGGGGGTAGTCACACTTAGTCACCAATCAACAATCACACACCCAATTAAGGAAAACGACATGCATTCAAAGAATCATTGACAAAGACAATCACGCTCCTGCTTGGGGCAGTAAACAAGCAACAATCAAATCAATCAAACACTTGGCATTTCGTGAATCATGAACACAAGGTTCCCTCGTGGATAAAACGCCCTTCGCCTATTCATGACTGATCAATGTCTAAGTTCAAGTCACACCTCACCAAAATAGGTTAACACTTGAAATCAAACTCCTTAGCTCGTCAGAAGCAAGGATTCAAGAATGCATGCCCTTTCCATGCTTGGGGCATCAAAAGTTGGTTAGGTTACCAAGAAACCCTAATCATTAGTGCTTTGGTTATCTATTTTTGCTCAGCATTGCGTCACCCGTAGCGCCTCCCAAAAAGGGGCATCTGTAGACACCAAAACAGCACCAATCCGATTACGTGACTGCAAACACTGATCGCTTTGACAAACACAGCCCCAGGGGCAGCCCTCAGAGGTCAAACAGTGGTCCTAACCACTTTCATAGCAATTTTGTAAGGTCAAAAGGGCAATTTGGCACATTTAGGCACTTTGTCTCACCCAGAGACGGATTCAAATCTATCTCACCCAGAGACGAATTCAAAATTAGAATTTGTCTCACCCAGAGACGGATTCTGAATTCGTAACTGGTAGGGACGAATTCTGAGTTTAACGGGCAAAAGGAAGAATGGTGCCAAGTGGCAGCCCAGGACAGCCAGTTGATGACTCCTGCCCCGCACGCGTGTGTAGGTGGACAGAGGGGCCGTTAGAAGACTGTCACAAGGGGCAATTATGAAAGCCCAAGTCATGGAGGACTCCCCCTCCCTCATGGGAAGACAAGACTGCCACATGGCACCTATGACCAACACATGGCATTTGTGCTTCCCTCTCAAAAGAGACCCCATGGGTCTATAAAAGGTGGGACTTTTCTCACCCAAAATACAGGTTGAAGGAGATTTCAAGCAACGAAGTGCTGCCGAGTTGAAGACCCACTTGCATCCCTTTTGGTTCACCTTCTCGCATCCACCAATCTCTTTTGCAAGGGAGGTTGTTGGGTGGCTTTTGGAAGCTTGAACCTGACCCAAATCCAACACATGGACACCTGAACCAACCAATTTGCCGACCCCCCAATCCTAAGAGGTTTTGGGCCCATCCCTAGTGGATTGGCTCCGAAGTCAAGTGCCAACGGTGGGAGGCCCACTTGGGCACCCCCGCACTTCCTAAGTTCCATTCTTTTTAGCATTCTAGATTATTTTTTCGCATTGCATATTGTGTCATTTTGTTTGGTGAACTCATAGCTGCAATTTCATAACTTTTGATCAGATTCTAGTATGTTTTGTGTCGCTTTGTTGTTTCACTAACTTGCAGGTGGCGAGATCAAATTCCCGAGGATAGAGGCCAAATTGGGAGAATCCGACCATCTGGGTCGTCCCAAAATGGCCCCAATTACATAACCCCTCTGTCTGCAGGTGTTTTGGAGGTCTCGGGAGCCGACATTGGAGCAGATCACTTCGGCTTTTCCAACACAGAAGAATTCGTCCCACCCAGGGACGAATTGCAGTCAGAATTCGTCCTGCCCAGGGACGAATTCCAGGTGAAGGCAGATTGGCCGGCTGTCTCAGTGGTAATGGCTTTCCGGTAATGTTTTCTGTCTTCTGTCAGGTTTTCAGGCCATTTGGACTCACTGTACTTACTGTTTCAGGCAAATGTTTACATGCATCTTTGATGATTTTAGAGAACAAACACCTTTTC
This sequence comes from Wollemia nobilis, assembly GCA_028583015.1. Classification (NCBI taxonomy): domain Eukaryota; kingdom Viridiplantae; phylum Streptophyta; class Pinopsida; order Araucariales; family Araucariaceae; genus Wollemia; species Wollemia nobilis. The sequence goes on from JAQPPZ010003202.1 coordinate 56,411, forward strand.
TTTGCAGCAGGTGCTACCGACATCTTCGTTGTTTCTTTGTTCGTAGGAGGAGCAGCGAGAGGTGAAGAACTCATCGACATCAACGACGGCATCATCTTGGCCCGTCCATTTCAATCGTGGGCACGCGGAAAGAGGAACATTAAGTGATTGTAATCAAATTCTTTTAACGCTCCTAGCCCCTAAAAAGGGAGGAGGCGTCTTTGTAACCGAGGATAAGAGATTTGAATAAAGAGGGCTGTGATTTCTTTACATCTTTTCTTTCATTTCCAAATTATCTCCTTTCTTTGTTTTTGTGCATAGGATTAAAGCGTTACATTTCGTCTTATATTGCATAATTAGTGTTCCCTCTACCCGGAATCTCGTGCTTTCAACATCCTCATAGAATTCAAGATATTTCATTATAAAGAGTGATAACATAGAGAATCCTCAACTCTCTATGAAAAGAGGAATGTGATTTAGGAAAAAAAAAATGTTCTTAATAACACTTTTGGGTCTTCTCATAATTTGTTTGACATCTTCTTTTTCAATGAAACAAGCCTTAAACCACAAATTATTTAGACATTGTTGGTCAATGTAGAATTTTATGGTAAAAGAATAAACTATGAAGAGAGTGCTAGTTACACCAAATAATTAGAGATGTATAAACCAATATTTTTTATAATAAACCAAGTACGAAGGGAGTAGACAACCAAAGTTTTGACAATTGTGACAATCTAATAGGAAATAAAAATTTGGTGGTGAATCATTGTTTTCAACTTCTAGTAATAAGTAAGCATCCAAAAAGGTATTTATTTCTTAGAAAAATAGAAACCATTATTTACCAATTCATCCAGGCAATGATGGAGGTGGGAAATACAAGGACAATTCAAATAGCATGTAAGTATCTATGCTTGATTAAATTTTTATCTATGCAACATTTCATCCTTAGTGTGCAAGTAGTGGTGATATACTAGATGGAAAACTTAGTGTTGACACTACAAGTTATGAAACAAGTGGTAATAATGATGTAAAAAATAGATGCCTTAACAACCACAATGAAAAACTCAAAGTTAAAACTTGCATTAGCATCATAAAAATTGAACACTATAATTACAAATCTCATTTTGCAAATGTACAATTTTTTTAATGTTCTATATGTTATATTTGTTACCTTAGTTACCAAGTTCGAGTTTGTGTTTGAATTTGACACTCTTGAATATTGAAATAAATTCAACATATTCAAAAATTTGGAATAAAATTTGACATAAGTTTGATATATTATAAATGTACATATCCTTTTTCAATGTTGTCTATCTTAAAATATAGAGAACTCTCAAATTCTCAAATTTCTACATGGGGTCGAGCTAGGATGGAGATGAAGTTGGAGCCCTCCAAAATCAAAGGTAGAATTATTTTTAATATATATCAAATAAAAAAGAACATGTATTATTATATAAATTTTAAGGAGAGCCCTTCAAAATCACTTTTTGTAGATATTTCTATGGACCACAAAATCCATGAGAAACTTCTAACAACCACACTGGCTGTTGCATATTTGGCCTTAGCAACTCTTATTTAAAACCTCAACATCATGACGAACTCTCCACAACTCTAATTAAAAGCTAATGAAAGATTCAACATATATGGAGATCTTACACAGAAGACTAACAATAAAAAATAGTAAAGAATACAGGAATAAGTGAAATACAAAGATGGAGTAGTTTTAAAGGCTATGGATTTCAGTGTTTGGTGTATGCAACTCTGTGCTTGTTGAGTGCTTACATTTGATGACAACTGCCCCAATCTCTAGTTGGGGTCGATCCAATATGGAGATGAACACGAAGGGGAATTTTGCATCGAAACTGTCACATCATTGCTTTATCAGAGCTATCTCAATATTGTGGCCAATGATTGCAAGGTTCTCTACATCTCTGTCAATTACATAAGGGCTACAGAGCATCGTCTACCTGCTACGGTGTTTTTTTATCTTTGTGTTTCGTTGCAACATTATCAAAAAAATTTGCATACGTTTTCCCTCCTCCTCGTAGCCATTTTCACCTATTTTTTGTCAAATTTTTTCCCTGTCGAATTTAACGTTTGTTTGTAGAATTTATGCGTCAAGGTTTTAAATTCAGCAAATTTCAAATTTTATCTAAAAAAATCGATAAATTTGATAACTAAGTCTGTTATTGATCAATTCAACCAAATTTTATGAAAGAGAAGAGATTCTATATTTAAAGATAAGACTATATAAGAAAAATAAAGAAAAAGGGTAAAAAGTAAAGAGAAAGAAAGTGAACTATTAGTTTCGAAAGGCCAAACATACTTCCTTGACATGAATATTTTGTATTGCTTTGAGAATAAAAATTTTCAGAAAGGATATGTTATAGGATTAGTTATATATGTTATTTATTATTATAGGGTATGCTTAAGAATTATGGCTCGTCAATCATATCCACTAGCACCTAAATATCCACTCTCAATGTCTATACTAAACCATGCATGTCATAATATATATTTTTTATATGTGACAACCAAATTTATCTATAATAGTGCATGTTGTGTTTTTTTTTTTTCATATTAAAACATGTACATGGATAAATCAAGATTTAATTTACTTCGTCTGTACGTAACGAACTAAAATTTATAAAGGCTACCTACTAAAAATACATGAATCCTTTATATAACAAAAACAAAAATACATAAATAGTAAGTGTGTTAGTAGTTCTTGAGTTGGAAGGATTATTGCGAAAGAACAAACAACTAATAAATGCCACATGCGTATATGTTTTATGCCATTTCATAAATTTTACATGGAATAAAAAAAAGATAATGTTTAAACGAAAGTGTGACGGAGGAATATTTTAGAAAATGAATTATTATGTTAAGGTTGAGGTTAAGTCGAGTTTACGGGAGGAACAACTTTGAAAGGATGTAGTCATAAAGCTATGATTAATGGTAAATATAGTTGCATATACCTTTAGGACAAAATGAATACAAATGATTTAATCCATTAAAGTATATAGAAACATGAAGGAAAATTTATTAATATTAAAACATTTCAATATTTTTTAACTTATATAATAAATATGATGAATATTTTTTATTATTTTAAAAACATATTATATAATTATATTATTAAAAATTTAATAAATTATTATTAAAAATTTAAATAAATAAATTGTTTTTTACATGTTTCGTATAAATAAGTTGTTTAATATATATAAAATTTATCATAAAAATAATAATTTTTTTTTATTAAATGAAAAGAAGTTTTAAGAATGCCCCAATTTTTTTACAATATCATTCTTTTACATTAAATCAACAATAAAGTATTAGAGAAATATAACAGCAAGATAAAAATTCACATGAAAAAATACTGAAATACTTCCGATAAATAAAACTTACAACCTTTGGTTGATGATTATCAATCATACAACTATATTCAATTCTTTAGGAAAACCATCCTCTCTAGAATTGATCCAAGAGAGCGCTTAAACGACAAAATAAAAGCATATGGATAATAGATAGTAGATGAGAGGAGCGCCCTTACAGACCACGACCAAAACATTAAAAAAATGCTTGAAAAGTTCAAATTATAATGCACACCTGTTGACCTATAAAATAAGAAAGTTCCGAAGGTTGTAACGTTTGCAAACATGATATAGAATTTATAGGCAATGACCAAACAGTCAACATTCACTTCTGAAGATGCCCAAATTTGTATTTACCAAACATACGTACAAGCACCAGCATTGACGATGTTGACAGAACGCGGAACGGAACAATATATTCTTACTTGGACAATATTTGGGGCACATTTTAATTGAAGGGGAGGAGAATCTGGACCACTTCATTAGGAACGAGGAAAAAATATCATTTTATGGAAGTTTCGTGTTCACTTACCAATGTTTATCTTTGTTTTTGCCAGTGTCTTTGGTTGCACCACTGTTTGCCACGTTTCTTCCGTGGCTCCACAATGTCTTTGAAGAAATTGGTGATTCCACAATTACAACGAGAGTTTATAATGCAGAATAATCCCAGTGGAGTATGATACGATCTTAGATTCAAGGTTTGCCCGCAGAGATCCTCTGAGTTCACGTGTGTCGTTCTACTCAAAGTTTGAGGGTTTGGGGTCTTCAGCCTATCCTCGTAACAGAATGCAAGAAGTGTGTGTGGGTGTGGATATTGTCAGCAGTGGGAGGTGGTGCAGCACCAGGATTAAAGTAACTGGAGCACCATTTCAAAATCCATGTTTGGTTTCTCACATGGATCGCCATTCTCAACTGGAGGTAAGAACTGGGGAGTTGCGTGTTCAAAGAGAAGAAAGGAGAAAGTGTACGTGCGTGTTAGAGGGGGTGGGAATGAGGGAGAGAGTTGTATACGAATTGCTCCTTTGCAATTGGAGTCACCGACAGGCCAACTTCTGTCTCAGCTATTGAACGAGCACCCCCATCTTCTTCCTGCAGCAGTTGATCAACAGTTGGAGAGGATTATAGCTGATCGGGATGCAGATGCCCAACAGGGGCCACCTTCGACAACTGGCATGGAACTTGTTTTGTATAGGAGAATTGCAAAGTTGAAAGCTGCAGAGAGGCAAAGGACACTTGAAGAAATTATTTATGCTCTAATTGACAAAAAATTCATGGATGCTGGGGGTTTCATTGATACCAAACATTTCGACACCTGATTCTATCACAAGTAGAGTTGATACGTGGTCCAAGCAAGACCACAAACTCGAGAGGGTGCATTCTCCTGAGGCATTTGAGATGATTAAGAGTCACCTTGCTCATGTTTTTGGGAACCGCATGTTAGACACAAATGCTATTGGTCAAATTGGCAAGCTGCGAGTAGGACAAGTGTACGCACCTTCTATGATATATGGATACTTTTTGAGAAGGGTGGACCAACGTTTTCAACTTGAGAAAAGCATGAAAACACTTCCTTTTCGCCTGAATGAAGAAGGTGATGTAGAGCAGTTTCATGGTAGTGACCCAAAAAAAGCGGATAAATTTCAGATGGGCTCCTCATCTGGAGAAATTTCTTCTGCAACAGTGCCTGGTAAAGGAACTCCTTCAGAACCAGAATTTGATGTTGCAGTTTTTGGGGGTGTGGGAATTAAGCCTTGTAAGTTGAAATCGTATGTAGAATCTTTTGATCAAGAGACATTGCAGAGATATACTACGATAAGGTCAAAGGAAGGCGTCAGTATAATTGACAGACATTCTGAAGCATTGTTTGGAAGGCCTGCTCAGATTTTGTCTGGTTCAGAGGCAGCTTCAAATGATGAAATTATCCGGATAAGATTTTCAGGTTTAATTAGCTTGGTCTTAGAGGCTGTTACTTTTGGTAGCTTTCTTTGGGATGTTGAAAGCTATGTGGATTCCAGGTACCATTTTGTGACAAATTAGGCTGGAATTTAATTTTGCAATACAAATTGTAAGCATGAGGATGATGATTATCCGTAATCTATTGGAAAGTATTTGCAGCTACAACTGCCCAAATAAGAATTGCTTGGCTTCACTGGCATTGTCTTTGGGCAATGCTTAATGGTAGCTTGACTTACAAAAAAATTTATATACTGTACTGAATTGAATTTTAACTTACACAAATGCCTTGTTCAATTCTTCACTATGCACAGCAGGTTGTACTCAACAGTAATAAAAAGAGTGTTGCGTTATCTTATTAAAAAATAAAAAAACAATAATTTTAATAAAATTTATAAATTTTATTATTAAATGTTAAAGTATATAAATTTTTAAAATGTCCAAAAAAATATAGATATAATGAGAGTTTTTTCCATATTAATGATAGTTTAGTTAATTATATATTACAATTTAATTGCATTTTTAAAATAAAATTATTTACATTTTTTTTATCTTAAACCTTCAAATCTATCAAAAAGTAGTTGATCTAACCTATAAAATGATTTTCCATTTTAAATGAATGTATTAGATAAATTTTTTTTTAATTTAATCGGAAAATAGTTTGTTAATCTTTTATAAGGTCAAAGATTATACAAAATGGTCTTTATACTTTCTAATAGATTTTAATGTTAGGAACTTAAAAAAAATTAAAAATTTTAATTACTCTTGATGTCAAAGGTTATACAAGATGATCCTTATATTTTATAATAGATTTTCACTATATAAAACGTTCACTTATATCAAGTCTAGAAAATAATATATAATCTTATTCTCTTTTAAATTTTAACTTTAACCTATTATATAAAATTTCACACTTTTTATTCTTATACTATTTAATTTATATAATTTTATTTATTTTTAAATACACTTCTTACTATAATTTGAACCTATGTTTAGGATGTGAAAGTCTAAAACCAAACCCATATTTTACCTAACAAAGACTAATTTATATAATTCTTCTATAAGAAAAAATATATTACAATTTTTTTTTTTGTTTTTTTAAAGAAATTGAAAAGGAGGGGCATATCAAGGACCACCTTCCCAATAAATTGAACTTAAGTCTTCGAGAGTCCAATAGTTTTACTTTTATAATGATAAGAAAAATCTAATATAATAATAAAAAATGCAATTCTAACATCTATTTAGTTCTTATTATCTTTTGAATGTAGCACCCTTTCTACCATTTGCAAATATTTACAATTCTATAAACAGATTATAAACATCCAATTATGTATGAGCTTAGGTGTTTAATTTATTTAAATTTAATTAAAAATAATTTAATATTTGTAAAACATCAGTTTAATATATAACTAAGCAACCTACATAAGGGTATGAAGGCCTCCTTGCTATAACTTACATCGGCTAATGTGTTGGGGTATATTGAACTCATTGTCAAACAAGGGCTTTGAATTTAGCCTAGAGTTTATGAGAATAGACCCATTCGTTGCTCTACATGCAATACGTTCAAGCATTCCTCTGGTTTGTGCTTGAGTAGTGCCCCGATTAGAAAGGCTCTACCTAGAAAAAAATAGGATAAAAAATATCCCTTGAAGGGTCATGGACAAGGATAATTTGTGGTGTCCAATATGACTCCCTTAGAAGCTCTAAATTCCAATCTAGAGTTCCATGAAGAAGATGAAAGGATCATTGATAAATTAAGGGTGGTTGATGTTAATAACTCTGGCATGCAAGTTGTGCATCCCTCAAATAGTACTTACAGAGTCCTCCCTTAGCTTCAACAAGAATATTTGGTAACAGAAACCAACATTTCTTAGGAGTTTCTCCAAAAAATCATTTATTTGTTTGAATTCCCAATATATGAATCAATATCAGCCTTAGGTTCATCTGAATCCAACTTTGAAAAATTTAGGATCCCCTTAGAGGACTATGACCGAGTCAAGTTCATTGCTCAATCCTAGCACCTTGAAGAGAATCCACCTCTCCCTGGTGTAGAATAGTTAGGTGCAAGGGCTTCTTGACCTAAAACAAGAAGTATTCAAGAAGTTCAGATAGATGTTGGGGTGAAAATAAATGTTGGGAAGCCCTTTAACAAAGATGCAAGGTCGAGAAAGGTGTCCTCAAATATCATGTATGGACTCCAAACTCAATTAAAATTTGTGAAGGAGCCTAAAGGTTAACAACTTCAGTTAGATTCATTTCCTCACTCCCCTAATGTTTAAATGGGGGAAATTACAAAAAATATCTTATATGAATCTACTTTCTTGGAATATAAGAGGCCTTAATGGGGCCTCCAAGCAGTAGGTTCTAGCTTCTATTAGGAAAGACTATAATCTAGATATTATTATTTTATTGGAAACTAAAATGAATAGTAGAAGTGTAGAGGTAGTTAAAAGGTCAGCTTAGAAAGAAGCTGAATTTATGGTAAATTCAGCCAATGGTGCCTCAGGAGAACTTCTTTGCATGTGGGATGCCAAGTTAATAGATGGGTCAACCCCTTATATCTATAATAGAGTTATAAACCTCTTGTTTTCGTCCAAATATTCAAGCTTTAAATGGATTACTTCTAATATTTATGCTCATAAATCTGGCTTCAATAGATTAATTCTCTAGGATTCTCTGAGCTCCATGAGAGAAATTTTCAAAGAAAAAGTCTGGTTATTAGCAAGAGATTTTAATACTCCTTTGTATCCTTCTGATAAAATGGATGGGTCTCTAGCTTCTAGTAGTATGGAGGAGTTTGCTTCATTTGTTAATTCCCAGGAACTAATGGATATTGACCTAAAAGGATCTAGATGTACTTGGAGCAATAAACATATTAGCATCGAAAACATCCAGATTAAGCTCAATAGACTCTATGTGTCTAAGGAAGGAATCCATAATTTTGGAGATGTTTCCCTCTGCTCTCTCCCCAAATTGGCTTATGATCATAATCCACTGTTACTACAAAAAGTGTAGGACCTGACATTCTTTTCCAGACCCTTCATATTTGAAGCTATGTGGTTGCATCATCCAAAATTAGAACCCAAGGTCAAAGAGTTGTGGTAACAAATATTTTCAAGCTCTCCACTTGCTTAGGTGACCTCCAAGTTGAGATACATCAAGACTAACCTAAAGGATTCAAACAAAAATATTTTTAGGAATGTGTCTTTAAGGATAAAATATTTATGCACACAACTCAAGGAGCTGGAATCTACTATTGAAGAAACTGGTCTAATTGAGGATTAGAGTTGTAGAGAAAAAATCTATTGTCAAACCTTCATAATATGTTGGCAGAAGAAAAGATCATGTGGCACCAGAAGGCCAGAAACTTATGGCTTAAAGAGGTTTATCACAATATGTAATTTTACCACACTTCTCTTTGAGACATAGGAGTCAATAAAATTAAAGAAATCTATAAGTTCGACATATATTTAATAGAGGATACTGAGGAAAAAAGAGGGGAAGAAATTGACTATTTTAAATATCTCCTTTGCTCTAATGCTAATAGGGATTTGCAAGTTGAAGAAATGATGCTCCTCAATATTCCTTCCTTGGTCTTTGATGAAATGAACAAAGAACTTTGCGAACCATTTAGGGATGACGAAACTAGAGAAGAAATTTTTTCTATGGGAGATCTTGAAACTCCGGGTCCAAAAAACTTCCCTCCAATATTTTTTCAAAAAGTCTAGCACATCATAGGCACTGATATTTGTGGGGATATCAAAGATATTCAATGTTTGAATTTTAATCTCATCGGATGTGAGCTCAACATTTCTCATGCTTATTTCTAAATTGATACATGCTAAAGAGTTCAAAGATATCCAACCTATTAGCTTATTCAATACCCAATTTAAAATATTGACTAAAACAATGGCTAAGAGGATAAAACCTCTCCTCCTAAATATCATCGATTGTTCGTAGAGTTGGCTTTGTAGGTGGAAGGTAAATTTTATATGGGATTATTGTGGTTCATGAGGTTATTCACTGAGTTGCTAAAAGTGGTAGATCCAAGATGCTTCTTAAGGTTGATATGAACAAAGCATATGATAGATTCTCCTATGAATTCCTATTTAGAGTCATAGATAAATTTGGTTTTAAACAAAATTGGATAAAGTCTATAAAAGCCTACATCTCCTCTACAATGTTTTTAGTTATTATTAGAAAATCCCTAACTGAGCATTTCTAAAGTTGTAAAAGAATTCATCAAGGGGACCCTTTGTCCCCATATTTATTCATTTTACTGGTTGAGTCTCTTAGTATATCTATCAAGGTAGATCCTACCATTCAAGGTTTAAAATTGGCCGATGTCATTGGCCCCATATCCCACCATTAATATGTTGATGATACATTTATTTGGTTCCTAGCATCGATCCCGCAAGCTAAGGCAGTGAATAATATTTTAGTGGTCTTCGAAAAAGCAATAGGTTAGAAAGAGAACTTCAGAAAAAGAAAAAGCAAAATCTTCAATACCCCCTCTCACCTTGAAGAGGCAGATCGCAAGTATTCTAGGTTGTAACATTGATTCTCTTCCTTCGATGTATTTGGTTGGATGAGAAAGAAGGAAATGTCTTCCAAAATCTAAAATTTCTTCTTAGTGACATCTTCATGGAAATTCAATATATTTCAGTATAAAGAGAGATAATATAAATAGTCTCCAACTTTCTATCAAAAGAAGAATGTGACAGGAAAACAAAGATGTTCTTAATAACGCTTATGGGTCTTCTCATAATTTGGTTATTGTCTTCTTTGCCAATGAAACAAGCCCTAAACCTACAAATTATTTAGACATTGTTGGTCAATGTGGAAATTCACGGTACAAGAATAAACTAAGAAGAGAGTATTAGTTGTATCAAACAATTACAGATGTTTTAACCAATATTTCTAACAATAAACCAATTACGAAGAAAATAAAAAACCAAAATATTAACGATTGTAACAATCCATAGGTGAAAATAGCCATGATTGAAAACAACACCAAATATTTTTTACGATACCATTCCTGTGCATAAAACGATGGAGAATTAAAAAAATGTAACAAGAAGACCAAAAAAAATCACATAAATAAATCCCTTACCAAAAAAACACCACAATACTTTAAGTTTGTAAGTAATAATATAGGCATTAACTTGCAATTCCTATTTAAGTATGGTCAATTCACTAGAGAGATCATCCTCCGTAGAATTCATTCAAGAAAGTGTTCCCTTCAACTAAACGACAAAATAAAAGCATAAGGATAGACGACAAAATAAAAGCATAAGGATAGTAAATGAGGAGGAGCACTCTTACAGATTCCACGACCAAAACATTAAAAAAAATTTGCTTTATGTACCCCCAATTGACCGAGAAAATAAGAGAGTTCGCAAAATTGACGGAGAAAATAAGAAAGTTCTTTGCGAAACTTTATATAGAATTTAATAGGTAATGAGTAAATAGTCAACATCCACCTATGAAAATCCCACATTTGTATAGGGTATATTTATATTTACAAAACATATGTACAATGACCAGAATTGACGATGTTGACAAAACGCGGAACGGAACATCATTGACTTGAAGGGGTTTTGCCTATGCCTCATGGGTAGGCAAGGGATCTTTGAAGACTCCCATATACTAGTTATTTGGCGCTATGGGGTTGTCCACTTCTAATGTTTTATTATCAATCAGGTCTTGTATCAATCCTTTGAATTTCTAGCATGCGTTCAGGTCGTGTCCCCTTCGCCTGTGGAACCTACAATACAAATCCTCTCTGTATCCCTTAGGCTTGGGAGCGTTAGGATCTATGGTTTGGATCTCTGGAACAGTGATTAAATTTGCCACTGACAACCTATCAAATAAGGAGTCCCTAGACTCGGTATAAGGGGTGTGCTATCGCTTAGGGCGATGCGGCTAATTTTGCTCCTATTTTTTATTTTCTCTTTCATAATTATTAGGAGGCACTGCCTGATAATTATCCTTTTGAGGCTGTATTTCTTGTGTAGGATTAGGAACATTTATCGCAACTTGATTAACTACAGCGGGTTTTGGTTGCGTAGTCCCTGTCTTGGTGTTTTTGTTCCACTCTTTCTTTTTAGGTTTGGCGATTTTGCCATCCTATATTTTGATCTCTTCAATAACTCTAGCTTGCACCAGCGCTTCTTCTAAGGTGGCATATTGCTGCAGCTATAATAGCCCAGAGATCAATCTCAAAAAACTTCATGAAAACATTTGTGTGAGGTCGGACATAGGGGGAAGGTAGGGTAACTTAGAAAGTAGATCCCTCCACTAATTCCTGTAAGCTGCCATTGTCTCTTCCTCATATTGCCTGAGGCTGGCCAGGTCACTCAATGATGCCTTCTTCTTGGTGTTGAAGGCGAAGCATTCAAGGAATGCATCCACTAATTGATCCAAGTTATTTATGATGTGCTTTGGCAATTAGGTGAACCAATCCGAGGCAGGGCCTACGAATGTGGTTATGAATGTCCTCAGCAATAGCGCACCATTATCCTGAATGCCAAAGCATTGGATCAGGAATCTTGTCACATGCTCTTGAGCATCCTCTTCACCCTTAAAGATTGCCAATTGAGGCAACTTGAAATGTTTGGGGTAAGAAGGTGTGGGCACTGACGGATGCACTAGATGACTGCGAAGTTGGCATAACATGGGCTTTTGGGGCCCAGAACCTTTGGTTTCCATAGACTCAAAACACTCTAATAGTGCTTTGTATGCATCGAAAGATTTAATTTCTTCCTCTTTTGTTTGCTCCCGTTGTGAGTTGCCGAATGGAAGCCGTCCCGCCTTGATAGGGCATTTTGGCCTATTCTACTTTTGGTTCATACTCCTCATAAACTTCCTGAGGAGTCTCTGGGCAAGACCTATGACCCTGATTGGGTCCGCACGAAGGGTACTCATCATTGTTTCAGGGAGTGGCCTCCCTCTCAGGTCTATGGGGTCTCGGAGGCAAAGCTTGACGAGGTCATGAAGACCTATCCTACACCAAGGGATTATGCCTCTCATATTGTTCTATTTTTCTCAGGTAGGTTATAAAGCAACTCGTCTACTTCGCGCTGAATGCGCTCTTTGTTAAGGCAGTATAAGCGCTCTAACTGTTGATGATCTTGCTCAAGCCGTGTGATCTGGGCTTGGCAGGCGGCATATCTGGCGACTTCCAGGTCAATTTGATCTACCATCTTGGGCTTAGGAGGCTTGAATGTTTCTCCTATGTATTTTCCTTGATCTTGATGATCCGAGATTTCAATGGGTCGCTTCCCTCTGTCGAGGTTGGCAGCATTTACTTAAGGCTCTGGCCTCGAGGTGTGACCATGGTATCTAGCAGGTGTAGAAGCGCAAGGCTCCCATGCTGTATATTGCTCTCGAGGAATGCGATGGTCTTCCTTGTACTCCCTTTCATTGGTGTGAAAGGGGCAGGCGAAGTTAGCTCACCTTGTGTGGAGAGCCATGTGCTCTAGGTTTTGTCTATCGGTTCTAACAATTATGGGAGGCAAAGGAGAGATGCCATAGTCACGTTGTCTCTCTTCATGGGCACTATGCCTCTCTAGCACTTCATCGCGTGGTGGCCACTCATATCTAGCCTCTAAAGGCGGTCTTCTATCTATGTTGAGTGCCACATGTAAAGCTTCTTCCTGAAAGGGGCTGTGCTGAACGGGCGTGTCCCCTAGGGGGGTGTCCTTATAATTCCACCTTGACATGGAATAATGCAGACTCTCTTGTAGTCCAGACTGCCAAGGCGGTATGGCCAAGTCCTTAGGGCTAAAGCAAAGGCGACTTGTGCCTACTCCTTGTACACTTTTCGCAGCTTCTGCCCTTGATTGGGCTTGGCTACGGGTGTATACCATGGTGGTGCTCTTCTACAAGCTAAGCAAATTTTTATCTTTTTGTTTATGATTTTTTTGTTACACTAAGCAGAAATGAACACACACATACACAAACGGTGATTATCTCTTTTAAAGATTAATGGTGTGTCCTAGACTGGTTTTAGTGCGTTTTGATGATTTTGTTTTGTTTTTGAAAGTTTTGAAGAACGTTTAAATGCATAATGAAGACTCATATGACTCCCATAATGGTCACCCCTTCAATATACCATTGCCTGATCGATATACCAACCTCTCTATATACCCACCCTTACGAGAGGGAAACTATAGGTACGTGAGAGCAGATGATATGTGGAACATAGGCGGTACGGAAGGGGGATTGTCCTGTTAATGACACCTACCATAGAAGACTTATCCTCGCATGCTAGGAATCACCCCAGCGACACTCGGTTAGCTTTCATCAAGATTTACGCCTAACAACAATGACAATCAAGGTAAATGGATGCAAAAATCAAGCCAAGGTGGTGATGAACCCACCGTTGGTCTTGATCAAGGGTTGGGGTCTTACAACCAGCTCCTTGGTTTAAAAATGCCACATGATGTGTGTGTGGTTCTTTTTATTAAAAAATTAAATAGGTAAAAGCAACTACTTTCCCTAATAAGGCAAAATTGACAGAAAATAAAAATAGGAAAACAGAAAAACGACAGGAACAGTTTAAGATCCTTACCTTTTCTTTGCCTAAACTTGCTATTTCTGATCCTCAGCGCTAAAAATGTATAGACAAAAATTCGTCCCTGTGTGAGACGAATTCCAGAACAGAATTCATCCTTGTTTGAGATGAATTAGAATTCATCTCAGGGTCAGACGAATTACAGTAAGGTATTCGCCACAGGCAAAGACGAATAATAGTCAGAGCTTGAACAATGGTACTTGTAAGCACAAAAACACAAACATGGATCAGTTTTTTGACTTCAAAAAGTAGGGAACAGAGTCCCACCGTGATCGCCACTGAAAGCACGAGATTCTGGAAGAAATAAATACTAATGTGACGCATTCAAAATCAAACAACGCTTAAGTCCTAAAATGTGAAATGCATGAAATGAAAGAGACAAATTGAACAGAGATAAAAGAATGTACAAAAAGCACAGCCATTTTTATTTAACTCTCGTAATATAGGTTACAAAGATGCCTCCTCCCTTTTCAGGGGCTAGGAGTATTAAATGAATTTTGGTTACAATCATGACTTAGTGTTCCTCCTTTCGCATGCCCGCATTTGAAATGGGCAGGATAGAATGTTGCTGTCGCTGGTGTTGATGAATCCTTAATCCTTGTTGCTCCTCCTGCATTCAGAGAAACAACACAATTTTTAGTAGCACCTGTGACAAAAGATGAAGCGTTTGACCTTAAAAACCAATGGAGGATGCATGCATAAGATTAACTAAAACGATGAATAAAATGACTCCAAATAACCTGCAAGTTTGATAAAGACCAGAGAACATTACCAGAGGGCCACTGCCATCAAAACAGTCGACCGATTCGAATTCAACTATAATTCATCCCTGGTCAAGACGATTTAGACTGTAATTCATCCCTAGTCAGGACAAGTTCGACTATAATTCATCCTCGGGTAGGACGAATTTGCCTACGATAAAGCGTCAAGGTGATGCTGCCTAAAACTTGCATCTCGAGATCTCCAAAAGGCCTGCAAACATGGGGGTTAGCTAATTGGGGGCATTTTGGGACGACCCAGATGGTCGAATTTCCTCAATTTGACCTCCATCAATAGGAATTTGACGTCGCTACCTGCAAGTTAGTGAGGACAACAAAAGCGACAAAACGTGATATGATTTGATCAAAACCTTCTGAAATCAAAATTATAAACTATCTAAACAGCATAAAATGGAATGGAATATAAACAAGTGACAAAAGAACAAATTAAAATGAAACTAAGAAATGCGGGGTGCCCGAGAGGGCTGCCCACCATTAGAACCTGATTTCGGCACCAATCCACTTGGGATGGGCCCAAAATCTCTTATAATGGGTTGTCGGCGAATTGGTAGATTAATGTGGTCAAGTGTCAGGTTTTTGGGTCCAAATTCACACTTCCAATGGCCACCCAATAACCTCTCTTGCGAAAGAGATCAAAGATGTGGAAGAGGTGAATCAAAGGGGTAAATTGTGGTATTCAATCTGGTAGCACTTCGTTGCTTGAAAATGCCTCCAACTTGTCCCTTTTTGGGTGGGAAAGTCCACCATTTTATAGACCTAGGGGGTCTCTTTGGAGGGGCATGCATAAGCGCCATGTGGCAGTCATGCCTTCCCATGAGGGAGGAAAGTCCTCCATGACTTGGGTTTCCATGACTGCCCTTGTGACAGTCCTCTAACGTCCAATCTGCCCACCTACATGTGCATGCAAGGCATGAGGCATTAATGGACTGTTTTCGGCTGCCACTTGGTGCCATTATTCATTTTTCCCGTTGAACCTGGAATTCATCCTGACCTAGAGCGAATTCAGAATTCGTCTTTGGGTAAGACGGATCCCAATTTGAATTCGTCCTTGGGTGGGACAGATACTGAGCAAAGTTCCTGAATGTGCCAAATTGCCTTCTGACCTTACAAAATTGCTACAAAAGTGATTAGGACCACTGTTAACCTCTGAGGGCTGCCCTGGGGGCTGTGTGTGTTAAAGCGATCAGTGTTTGCAGTCACATAATCGGATTGGTGTTGTTTTGGTGTCTACAAATACAAAGAAAGAAGTGCATTTCGTATAAATCTCACTTTTTCCAAAGGAGACTATTGTCACTATAATTACAATGAGCTTCCATGGCCACCTTTACCCATGGAGGAAACCTTTCAAAGAAAAAAAAATCAAAGAAATCCAAAAATAGGTCTATCAATTATTGGTTGCATGAGAAAGAAGGAAATGTCTTCCAAAATCTAAATTTTCTTCTCATTGACATCTTCATGGAAATTCAAACTATCTCAGGATATAGAGAGATAATATATCTCAGTGACATCTTCA
This sequence comes from Wollemia nobilis, assembly GCA_028583015.1. Lineage (NCBI taxonomy): Eukaryota > Viridiplantae > Streptophyta > Pinopsida > Araucariales > Araucariaceae > Wollemia > Wollemia nobilis. Next base: position 72,587 of record JAQPPZ010003202.1, read on the forward strand.
TTGAAATTCAAAATATTTCTTTATAAAAAGAGATAATATAAAGAATCTCCAACTTTCTATCAAAAGAAGAATGTAACATAGGAAAACAAAGATGTTCTTAATAACGCTTATGGGTCTTCTAATAATTTTATTGTTGTCTTCTTTGTCAATGAAACAAGCCCTAAACCTACAAATTATTTAGACATTATTGGTCAATGTGAAAGTTGATGGTACAAAAATAAACTAATAAAATAGCGTTAGTTGTATCAAACAATTAAAGATGTATTAACTAATATTTCTAACAATAAACCAATTACGAAGAGAATAAAAAAACCAAAATATTAACAATTGTAGCAATCCATGGGTGAAAATAACCATGACTGAAAAGAAAAAGATTTTTGAAAGGATCCCAAACCTTTTTTTTCTTTACCATGCCACTCCTCTACATTAAATCAAACGATGAAGAATTAAAAAATGCAACAACAAAACAAGAAATCACTTAAATAATACCCTTGCAAGCAAAACTAAAATACTTTATTTCTTATAACTAATATTTTAAGCATAAACTTGCAATTCCTCTTTTAAGTATACTCAATTCACTAGAGAGATCAGCCTCCGTAGAATTGATTCAAGAAAGTGCTCCCTTCAACTAAACGACAAAATAAAAGCATATGAATAGTAAATTAGGAGGAGCGCTCTTACAGCTTCCACGACTAAAACATTGAAAAATGCTTCAAATTTTCAAATTATGACGTACCCCAATTGACCGAGAAAATAAGAAAGTTCTTTGCGAACTTTAGATAGAATTTAATAGGCAACATGCACCTCTGAAAATCCCCACATTTGTATAGGGTATATTTATATTTACCGAACATACGTACAAGCACCAGAATTGACGATGCTGACGGAACGCGGAACGGAACATCATCTTCTTACTTTGGAGAAGAATTTGTGCCGCGTTTTAATGGAAGGGGAGAAGAATTTGGACGACTTCATTAAGGAGGAGTAAAAAATATCATTTTAGCGAAGTTTCGTGTTCACTTACCAATGTTTATCTTTGTTTTTGGCAGTGTCTTTAGTTGCGTAACCGTTTGCCACATTTCCTCTAATTGTTTATGCTCTAATTGTCCAAAAATTCATTGATGCTGGGGTTTCATTGATACCAAACATTTCGACTCCTGATCCTATCACAAGTAGAGTTGATACGTGGTCCAAGCAAGACCACAAACTTGAGAGGGTGCATTTTCCTGAGGCATTTGAGATGATTAAGAATCACCTTGCTCATGTTTTTGGGAACCGTATGTTAGACACAAATGCGATTGCTCAAATAGGCCAGCTGCGAGTAGGACAAGTACATGCAGCTTCTGTGATGTATGGATACTTTTTGAGAAGGGTGGACCAACGTTTTCAACTTGAGAAAACCATGAAAACACTTCCTTTTGGCCTGAATGAAGAAGGTGATGTAGAGCAGTTTCATGGTAGTGACCCAAAACACGCGGATAAATTTCAGATGGGCTCCTCATCTGGAGAAATTGCTTCTGCAACAGTGCCTGGTAGAGGAACCCGTTCAGAACCAGAATTTGATGATGCAGTTTTTGCGGGTGTCGGAGTTAAGCCTTGTAAGTTGAAATCGTATGTAGTATCTTTTGATCAAGAGACATTGCAGAGATATACAACGATGAGGTCAAAGGAAGGTATCAGTATAATTGAAAGACATTCTGAAGCATTGTTTGGAAGGCCTGTTCAGATTTTTTTTGGTCCAGTGGCAGCTTCAAATGATGAAATTATCCGGATAAGCTTTTCAAGTTTAATTAGCTTGTTCTTAGAGGCTGTTACTTTTGGTAACTTTCTTTGGGATGTTGAAAGCCATGTGGATTCCATATACCATTTTGTGACGGATTAGACTGGTGTTTAATTTTGCAACACAAATCGTAAGCATGAGGATGATGATTATCCGTAACCTTTTTTGGAAAGTATTTGCAGCTACAACTGCCCAAATAAGAGCTTGCTTTGGCTTCACTAGCATTATCTTCTTGCAATATCAAGAAGATTTGCACTGATAATGGAGGGGAATAGTGCATTAATGAGTTGTACATATTTCTTTCAAGTCATGGTATCATTCATGAGAATTTTGTCTCCCATAATCCTCAAAAAAATGGCATTGTAGAAAGGAAAAACCAAACCCTAAAAGAGATGGCAAATTGTATGCTCCATTCAAGAGATCTTCCAAAATTTTCTGGGCAAAAGCTATTAACTGTGTAAATTATATTCAAAATCACACACCTCATAAAGATCTTGACCTTTTAACTCCTGAAGAAGCATGGTTTGGCTCAAAACTAGATATTTCCTACTTCAAGATATTTGGGTGTACTGCTTGGGCTCACATCACAGAAAACAAAAGGAAGGCTCTTGATAAGAAAAGGAAAAATCTCATCTTTCTCGATTATTGTTAAGAATTGAAATCATATAGGCTTCTTGATCCCTCAACTCATGAGGTTTTATTTCATAGGAATGTCTAATTTGATGAAACATTCCCTCAAAAAGATCCTCAAAAGCCCTCTTCCTCCATTGTGCCTTCTCCTACAGTAGAACCTCAATATTATGAAGAGCCAATTCTTGAATTTAACTTGGCCATTGATAATCAAGATGAAGAACCTGTAACTCTGCGTCAATGTCTTTCAAATCCTTCAGCTCTATCCTCTATGCCAAAATGGGCCTACACCATTGTTAAAAAAACTACTCCTTACATCCAAAATATTCCTTCAACTAGATCATCCAACCCCATAGGCATTGGTCTTGTATGCCATTCTATTTCCTATGATCCTCAATCCTTCAAAGAAGCCTCAGGTATTAAGGAATTGGATGATGCCATGGAAAACGAATTTTCTTCCTTGATAATAAACAAGACTTGGGATTTAGTTCCCTTACCGAAAGGAAGGAAATTAGTTCATTGTAAATGGATCTTTAAAGCCAAATATGGGCCTAATGGAGAAATAGACAAACATAAGGCTTGTCTTGTAGCAAAATATTTTTCTCAAATTGAAGGTCTTGATTATGCAAAAACCTTTGATCTAGTTTCTAAAATGGATTCTATTAGATTGGTTCTTGATCTAGTTGCTTCCCATAAATGGCCAGTCTATCAAATGGATGTAAAAGTGCTTTCTTACATGGATATTTAAAAGAAGAGAAATTCATGGAACAACTTGTTGGTTTCACTCAAGACTCCTCTCTTGTTTGTAGGCTTAAAAAGTCACTCTATGGCCTCAAACAAGCTTCTAGAGCTTGGTATGAAAATATGGACTCCTTCCTTATTTCAGTAGGTTTTTCTCATTGTGAGTCTGATAAAACAGTTTACATTTGGATAAATGAAGGCAAAATCACCATTCGTGTACTATATTTTGATGACATTCTTCTCATTGGTTGTAAATTGACTCATATTCAGACTATAAAAGACTCCCTCTCTAAAAAATTTGAAATGCCTGAGCTAGGTAAAGCTCATTACTTCCTTTGAATCCAAATAAGTCAAATAGATGAAAGTATTTCTTTGTGCCAACAAAAGTACACTCTAGATCTTCTACAAATATTCAAAATGATAGATTGCAAACCCTTTCCTACCCCTTTCAATCTGGCATTAATCTTAGTACTTCCTACTCATCCCCTCTTTATGATATCACTCTATACTGTCAACTTGTAGGAAGTTTGGTATACCTTACTCATACTCACCCAAACATCTCATATGTTGTTGGCCTCATGTCTAGATTCTCTCAACATCCTCACTTCAGTCATTGGAAAGCATAAAAAAGAATCCTCTGTTACTTGCAGGGCACTACTCACTTTGGGCTCTTCTGCAAGGGCAAATCCATGGATATAATTGGTTACATAAATTCATATTGGGCAGGTTTAGTAGAAGATAGATGTTCCACCTCAGGCTGTCTTTTGCCTTGGTTCCTCACCAATAACCTGGTTATGTAAGAAGCAACAAGTAGTAGCCCTATCTTCTACAAATGCAGAATACAGGGCAACAATTTTGGCTAGTCAGGAAGCTCTTTGGATTCATAAAATTCTAAAAGAATTTGGTTTCACACATGAACATCCTATAACTCTTTGGTGTGATAATCAGAGCATAATTCATATTGCACACAATCCATTTGACATCAGTAAACCAAGCACATTGAGATACACATGCACTTCATAAGGCAACATATTCAGAGTGGGGACATACACTTGGAATATATTCCAATTGAGGCACATATAGTAGATATCTTCACCAAGTCATTTTCTTCTTCATGTTACCTTCATTTATGAGATAATCTTGGAGTTATACAACTGCATTGATTGGAATTATGATGACAATCTTCTTCTAATAGTTAGTTTTTCCTGATAGGATGTTTTCACCAACTATTTATTGTATATAAGTACCTAATCAGGCCTAGTTTTCGGGCCTCATATTTATTTCTTGTATAAATAGGACAATCTTCACCATACAAAGACAAGCCTCACATTGTTGGTTTTTTCCCATAGGGATTTTTTCACCAACAATATTATGTAAATGAGTACCTAATCAGGCCAAGTTGTCGGGACTCATCTTTATTTCTTGTTAAAGAGGATAATCTTCATCATACGAAGACATGCCTCTCTTCTTCTCATAGTTTGTTTTTTCCCACATGGGTTTTTTACCAACTATCTATTGTATTAGGAGGACAATATTCGCCATAGGAAGACAAGCCTCACATTGTTGGTTTTTTCCCACATGGGTTTTTTCACCAACAATATTATGTAAATGAGTACCTAATCAAGCCAAGTTTCCAGGACTCATATTTCTTTCTTGTTAAAGAGGACAATCTCCGTCATACGAAGACATACCTCTCTTCTCATATTTGGTTTTTCTCCACAAGGGTCTTTTACCAATTATCTATTGTATTAAGAGGACAATCTTCGCCATACAAAGACAAGCCTCTAACTTTATTTTGATTGATGGTTTTTTCCCATTGGGTTTACCATCTCTTCAAAATAAGTCATTGTACATGAGTACATCATTAGGCCTTGTTGCTAGGACTCATTTGTACAATTCACCCCTAATATCACTTAAGGGGGTGTTAGAAAAAAAGAATATTGTCTTATGTTCCACTAGGATAGACACTTGAGTTTCCACTCCTCCATGTGTGAGGAGAACTCTTAGTGGTGTCTTCATTAGGTCTAATGAGTTATTGTAATCCAATGGCTCTTAATGATCAACTTTGCTATTTATATAGAGTTGATCATTGGAATAAATCAACCAGTTCCACTCTTCTATTCATATTTTGTGTAATGCTTTACATATATATTATTGTGAAATTCTAACAAGTTCCACTCTTCTCTTCATATTTTGTGTAGTGATTTACATATATATTATTGTGAAATTCTAACAAGTTCCACTCTTCTCTTCATATTTTATGTAATGCTTTGCATATCTATTATTTTGAAAATCAAATTAAAAAATGAGCTTTACCTAGATCAGTCATTTCAAAATTTTTAGAAAGAGAGTCTTTTATAGTTTGTATGTGAGTTACATTACTACCAGTAAGAAGAATATCATCAAAATATAGAACAAGAATGGTGATGTTGCCTTCATTTATCCAAATATAAACTGTGTTATAAAAATCACAATGAGAAAAACCTATTGAAAGAAGGAAGGAGTCCATCTTCTCATACCAAGCTCTACGAGCTTGTTTGAGGCCATAGAGAGACTTTTTGAGACTACAAACAAGAGGGGAGTCTTGAGTGAAACCAGCAGGTTGTTCCATGAATATTTATTCCTTTAAGTCTCCATGTAAGAAAGCACATTTAACATCCATTTTATAGACATGCAACTTTTGGGAAGCAGCTAGAGCAAGAACCAATCTTACAGAATCCATTTTAGCAACAGGAGAAAAAGTTTCTACATAATCTATACCTTCAATTTGAGAGAAAAATTTGGCCACCATATGAGCCTTATGTTTTTATATTTATCCATTAGGCCCATATTTTGTTTTGAAGATCCATTGACAATGAACTAATTTCCTTCCTTTAGGTAAGGGAACTAAATCCCAAGTCTTGTTTTTTATCAAAGAAGAAAAATAATTTTCCATGGCATCATCCCATTCCTTAATACATGAGGATTCTTTGAAGGATTGAGGATTAGAGGAAATAGACTGACATACAATACCAGTACCTATGGGGTTGGATGATCTAGCTGACGGAAGATTTTGGATGTAAGGAGTAGCTTCTTTAACAATGGTGCAGGCCCATTTTGGCATAGATGAAGGAGTTGAAGGAGTTGAAATACATTGAGATGGAGTTATAGGTTCCTCATATTGATTATCAATGACCAAGTTAACTTTAAGAGTTGGCTCTTCTACAAGGGAAAATCCATGGATATTATTGGCCACACAAATTTAGATTGGGAAGGTTCAATAGAAGACATATGTTCCACCTTAGGCTATGTATTTTGCTTTGGTTCTTCAGCAATAGCTTGGTTATACAAGAAATAACAAGCAGTAGCTCTATCTTCTACAGAGGTAGAATACAGGGCAACAATTTTGGCTAGTCAGGAAGATCTTTGGCTTCATCAAATTCTAAGAGAATTTGGTTTCACCTATGATAAGCCTATAACTCTTTCATGTGACAATCAAAGCACAATTCATATTGCATGAAATCTAGTTGAACATCAACGAACCAAGCACATTAATATACACATGCACTTCATAAGGCAACATATTCAGAGTGGGGATATACACTTGGAATATATTCCAAACTAGAATCAAGTTGCAGATATCTTCACCAAGTCATTTCCTTCTCCATGTTACCTGAAATTGCAAGATAATCTTGGAGTTATACAATTGCATTGCTTGCTTTTATGAGGACAATATTTGACATACAAAAACAAGCATCTCTTCTTCTAATAGTTGGTTTTTCCCCACAGGGGTTTTTTCACCAACTATTTATTGTATATGAGTACCTAATCAGGCCAAGTTGCCAGGTATCATTTTTATTTTTTGTATAAAAAGGACAACCTTCACCATATGAAGACAAGCATCTCATTGTTGTTTTTTCCCCATACGAATTTTTTCACCAACAATATTATGTAAATGCGTACCTAATTAGGCCAAGTTGCTAGGACTCATATTTTTTTCTTGTTAAATAGGACAATCTTCTCCATACGAAGACATGCCTCTCTTCTTCTCATAGTTGGTTTTTCCACATAGGGTTTTTTTTTACTAACTGTTTATTGTATTAGGAGGACAATCTTTTCCATATGAATAAAAGCCTCCAACTTCCTTTTGATTGATCTTTTTTTCCCATTGGGTTTTACCATATCTTCAAAAGAAGTCATTGTACACGAATACCTCATCAGGCCTTGTTGCCAAGACTCATTTATATGATTCACCCCTAGTATCACTTAAGGGGGGGTGTTAGAATAAGATAATATTCTCTTAAGTTCCACTAGGATAGACACTTGAGTTTCCACTTCTCCATGTGTTAGGAGAACTCTCAGTGGTGTGTTCATCAGGTTTGATGAGTTGTTGTAATCCAATAGCTCTCAATGATTAACTCTGCTATTTATACAAAGTTGATCCTTGGAATAAATCATTAGTTTCACTCTTCTCTTAATATTTTGTGTAATGCTTTACATATCTATTATTGTGAAATTCTAACACAATCAATATTTTTGTGGAAGTCCAACATATTCACAATTATTCTACTAATTCATATTATATTAATATATAACATAGTGAAATCATAAGCATGATATAAAACATGGACACCTTGGATACTAACAACATGAAATTCAAATACGAATATGAGATTAACAATGTAGATACTAGAAGATCAATAGCACTAATAGTATCAAATGCTATAGAGACTTCCTCTAAAAGAATGAGAATATTCAAGGAAGGAATTTATAGGCTTTGGTTAATTAACTCTTCTCCTCATGATGATAATACTTACAATTTCCTCTGTTATTTTAATGAATCCAAGATTCCAATTAAAAATACCTATTCCAAATATATATAATGCTCAACCCAATTGCATATACAAGAACTCATAACTACCAATATATGAATATATTTGATATAACTCTTGTTTTTTCCTAAGGAGAATCTTGTCACTATAATTATAATAAGCTTCCATGGTCATCTTTATCCATGGAGGAAACCTTTCAAAGACTAAAATAGTCAAAGGAATCTAAAAATAAGTCTATTAATTCTTGGTTGGATGAGAAAGAAGGAAAATCTCTTCCAAAATATAGAGTTTTTTCCCATACACATCTTCATAGAAATTCAAGATATTTCATTATAAAGAGTGATAACATAGAGAATCCCCAACTCTCTATGAAAAGAGGAATGTGATTTAGGAAAAAAAAAATGTTCTTAATAACACTTTTGGGTCTTCTCATAATTTGTTTGACATCTTCTTTTTCAACGAAACAAGCCTTAAACCACAAATTATTTAGACATTGTTGGTCAATGTAGAATTTTGTGGTACAAGAATAAACTATGAAGAGAGTGCTAGTTACACCAAATAATTAGAGATGTATAAACCAATATTTTTTATAATAAACCAAGTACGAAGGGAGTAGACAACCAAAGTTTTGACAATTGTGACAATCTAATAGGAAATAAAAATTTGGTGGTGAATCATTGTTTTCAACTTCTAGTAATAAGTAAGCATCCAAAAAGGTATTTATTTCTTAGAAAAATAGAAACCATTATTTACCAATTCATCTAGGCAATGATGGAGGTGGGAAATACAAGGACAATTCAAATAGCATGTAAGTAGCTATGCTTGATTAAATTTTTATCTATGCAAAATTTCATCCTTAGTGTGCAAGTAGCGGTGATATACTAGATGGAAAACTTAGTGTTGACACTACAAGTTATGAAACAAGTGGTAATAATGATGTAAAAAATAGATGCCTTAACAACCACAATGAAAAACTCAAAGTTAAAACTTGCATTAGCATCATAAAAATTGAACACTATAATTACAAATCTCATTTTGCAAATGTACAATTTTTTTAATGTTCTATATGTTATATTTGTTACCTTAGTTACCAAGTTCGAGTTTGTGTTTGAATTTGACACTCTTGAATATTGAAATAAATTCAACATATTCAAAAATTTGGAATAAAATTTGACATAAGTTTGATATATTATAATTGTAAATATCCTTTTTCAATGTTGTTTATCTTAAAATATAGAGAACTCTCAAATTCTCAAACTTCTACATGGGGTCGAGTTAGGATGGAGATGAAGTTGGAGCCCTCCAAAATCAAAGGTAGAATTATTTTTAATATATATATCAAATAAAAAAGAACATGTATTATTATATAAATTTTAAGGAGAGCCCTCCAAAATCACTTTTTGTAGATGTTTCGATGGACCACATAATCCATGAGCAACTTCTAACAACCACACTGGCTGTTGCATATTTGGCCTTACCAACTCTTATTTAAAACCTCAACATCATGACGAACTCTCCACAACTCTAATTAAAAGCTAATGAAAGATTCAACATATATGGAGATCTTACATAGAAGACTAACAATAAAAAATAGTAAAGAATACAGGAATGAGTGAAATACAAAGATGGAGTAGTTTTAAAGGCTATGGATTTCAGTGTTTGGTGTATGCAACTCTGTTCTTGTTGAGTGCTTACATTTGATGACAACTGCCCCAATATCTAGTTGGGGTCGATCCAAGATGGAGATGAACACGAAGGGGGATTTTGCATCGAAACTGTCACATCATTGCTTTATCAGAGCTATCTCAATATTGTGGCCAATGATTGCAAGGTTCTCTACATCTCTGTCAATTACATAAGGGCTACAGAGCATCGTCTACCTACTACGGTGTTTTTTTATCTTTGTGTTTCGTTGCAACATTATCAAAAAAATTTGCATACGTTTTCCCTCCTCCTCGTAGCCATTTTCACCTATTTTTTGTCAAATTTTTTCCCTGTCGAATTTAACGTTTGTTTGTAGAATTTATGCGTCAGGGTTTAAATTTCAGCAAATTTCAAATTTTATCTAAAAAAATCGATAAATTTGATAACTAAGTCTGTTATTGATCAATTCAACCAAATTTTATGAGAGATAAGAGATTCTATATTTAAAGATAAGACTATATAAGAAAAATAAAGAAAAAAGTAAAAAGTAAAGAGAAAGAAAGTGAACTATTAGTTTCGAAAGGCCAAACATACTTCCTTGATATGAATATTTTGTATTACTTTGAGGATAAAAAATTTCAGAAAGGATATGTTATAGGATTAGTTATATATGTTATTTATTATTATAGGGTATGCTTAAGAATTATGGCTCGTCAATCATATCCACTAGCACCTAAATATCCACTCTCAATGTCTATACTAAACCATGCATGTCATAATATATATTTTTTATATGTGACAACCAAATTTATCTATAATAGTGCATGATGTGTTTTTTTTTATATTAAAACATGTACATGGATAAATCAAGATTTAATTTACTTCGTCTTTACGCACTAAAATTTATAAAGGCTCCCCACTAAAAATACATGAATCCTTTATATAACAAAAACAAAAATACATAAATAGTAAGTGTGTTAGTAGTTCTTGAGTTGGAAGGATTATTGCGAAAGAACAAACAACTAATAAATGCCACATGCGTATATGTTTTATGTCATTTCATAAATTTTACATGGAATAAAAAAAAGATAATGTTTAAACGAAAAGTGTGACGGAGGAATATTTTAGAAAATGAATTATTATGTTAAGGTTGAGGTTAAGTCGAGTTTACGGGAGGAACAACTTTGAAAGGATGTAGTCATAAAGCTATGATTAATGGTAAATATAGTTGCATATACCTTTAGGACAAAATGAATACAAATGATTTAATCCATTAAAGTATATAGAAACATGAAGGAAAATTTATTAATATTAAAACATTTCAATATTTTTTAACTTATATAATAAATATGAGGTATATTTTTTATTATTTTAAAAACATATTATATAATTATATTATTAAAAATTTAATAAATTATTATTAAAAATTTAAATAAATAAATTGTTTTTTACATGTTTCGTATAAATAAGTTGTTTAATATATATAAAATTTTTCATAAAAAAAATAATTTTTTTTTATTAGATGAAAAGAAGTTTTAAGAATGCCCCAATTTTTTTACAATATCATTCTTTTACATTAAATCAACAATAAAGTATTAGAGAAATATAACAGCAAGATAAAAATTCACATGAAAAAATACTGAAATACTTCCGATAAATAAAACTTACAACCTTTGGTTGATGATTATCAATCATACAACTATATTCAATTCTTTAGGAAAACCATCCTCTCTAGAATTGATCCAAGAGAGCGCTTAAACGACAAAATAAAAGCATATGGATAATAGATAGTAGATGAGAGGAGCGCCCTTACAGACCACGACCAAAACATTAAAAAAATGCTTGAAAAGTTCAAATTATAATGCACACCTGTTGACCTATAAAATAAGAAAGTTCCGAAGGTTGTAACGTTTGCAAACATGATATAGAATTTATAGGCAATGACCAAACAGTCAACATTCACTTCTGAAGATGCCCAAATTTGTATTTACCAAACATACGTACAAGCACCAGCATTGACGATGTTGACAGAACGCGGAACGGAACAATATATTCTTACTTGGACAATATTTGGGGTACATTTTAATTGAAGGGGAGGAGAATTTGGACCACTTTATTAGGAATGAGGAAAAAATATCATTTTATGGAAGTTTCGTGTTCACTTACCAATGTTTATCTTTGTTTTTGCCAGTGTCTTTGATTGCACCACTGTTTGCCACGTTTCTTCCGTGGCTCCACAATGTCTTTGAAGAAATTGGTGATTCCACAATTACAACGAGAGTTTATAATGCAGAATAATCCCAGTGGAGTATGATACGATCTTAGATTCAAGGTTTGCCCGCAGAGATCCTCTGAGTTCACGTGTGTCGTTCTACTGAAAGTTTGAGGGTTTGGGGTCTTCAGCCTATCCTGGTAACAGAATGCAAGGAGTGTGTGTGGGTGTGGATATTGTCAGCAGTGGGAGGTGGTGCAGCACCAGGATTAAAGTAACTGGAGCACCTCCGGCCATGGCAACGGCCATTTCAAAATCCATGTTTGGTTTCTCACATGGATCGCCATTGTCAACTGGAGGTAAGAACTGGGGAGTTGCGTGTTCAAAGAGAAGAAAGGAGAAAGTGTACGTGCGTGTTAGAGGGGGTGGGAATGAGGGAGAGAGTTGTATACGAATTGCTCCTTTGCAATTGGAGTCACCGACAGGCCAACTTCTGTCTCAGCTATTGAACGAGCACCCCAATCTTCTTCCTGCAGCAGTTGATCAACAGTTGGAGAGGCTTATAGCTGATCGGGATGCAGATGCCCAACAGGGGCCACCTTCGACAACTGGCATGGAACTTGTTTTGTATAGGAGAATTGCAGAGTTGAAAGCTGCAGAGAGGCAAAGGACACTTGAAGAAATTATTTATGCTCTAATTGACAAAAAATTCATTGATGCTGGGGTTTCAATGAGTCAACTTGAGAAAAGCATGAAAACACTTCCTTTTGGCCTGAATGAAGAAGGTGATGTAGAGCAGTTTCATGGTAGTGACCCAAAACATGCGGATAAATTTCAGATGGGCTCCTCATCTGGAGAAATTGCTTCTGCAACAGTGCCTGGTAGAGGAACTCCTTCAGAACCAGAATTTGATGTTGCAGTTTTTGGGGGTGTGGGAGTTAAGCCTTCTAAGTTGAAATCGTATGTAGAATCTTTTGATCAAGAGACATTGCAGAGATATACTACGATAAGGTCAAAGGAAGGCGTCAGTATAATTGACAGACATTCTGAAGCATTGTTTGGAAGGCCTGCTCAGATTTTGTCTGGTTCAGAGGCAGCTACAAATGATGAAATTATCCGGATAAGGTTTTCAGGTTTAATTAGCTTGGTCTTAGAGGCTGTTACTTTTGGTAGCTTTCTTTGGGATGTTGAAAGCTATGTGGATTCCAGGTACCATTTTGTGACAAATTAGGCTGGAATTTAATTTTGCAATACAAATTGTAAGCATTAGGATGATGATTATCCGTAAACTATTGGAAAGTATTTGCAGCTACAACTGCCCAAATAAGAATTGCTTGGCTTCACTGGCATTGTCTTTGGGCAATGCTTAATGGTAGCTTGACTTAGAAAAAAATTTATATACTGTACTGAATTGAATTTTAACTTACACAAATGCCTTGTTCAATTCTTCACTATGCACAGCAGGTTGTACTCAACAGTAATAAAAAGAGTGTTGCGTTATCTTATTAAAAAATAAAAAAACAATAATTTTAATAAAATTTATAAATTTTATTATTAAATGTTAAAGTATATAAATTTTTAAAATGTCCAAAAAAATATAGATATAATGAGAGTTTTTTCCATATTAATGATAGTTTAGTTAATTATATATTACAATTTAATTGCATTTTTAAAATAAAATTATTTACATTGTTTTTATCTTAAACCTTCAAATCTATCAAAAAGTAGTTGATCTAACCTATAAAATGATTTTCCATTTTAAATGAATGTATTAGATAAAAATGTTTTTAATTTAATCGGAAAATAGTTTGTTAATCTTTTATAAGGTCAAAGATTATACAAAATGGTCTTTATACTTTCTAATAGATTTTAATGTTAGGAACTTAAAAAAAATTAAAATTTTTAATTACTCTTAATGTCAAAGGTTATACAAGATGATCCTTATATTTTATAATAGATTTTCACTATATAAAACGTTCACTTATATCAAGTCTAGAAAATAATATATAATCTTATTCTCTTTTAAATTTTAACTTTAACCTATTATATAAAATTTTACACTTTTTATTCTTATACTATTTAATTTATATAATTTTATTTATTTTTAAATACACTTCTTACTATAATTTGAACCTATTTTTAGGATGTGAAAGTCTAAAACCAAACCCATATTTTACCTAACAAAGACTAATTTATATAATTCTTCTATAAGAAAAAATATATTACAATTTTTTTTTTTGTTTTTTTAAAGAAATTGAAAAGGAGAGGCATATCAAGGACCACCTTCCCAATAAATTGAACTTAAGTCTTCGAGAGTCCAATAGTTTTACTTTTATAATGATAAGAAAAATCTAATATAATAATAAAAAATGCAATTCTAACATCTATTTAGTTCTTATTATCTTTTGAATGTAGCACCCTTTCTACCATTTGCAAATATTTACAATTTTATAAACATATTATAAAAATCCAATTATGTATGAGCTTAGGTGTTTAATTTATTTAAATTTAATTAAAAATAATTTAATATTTGTAAAACATCAGTTTAATATATAACTAAGCAACCTACATAAGTGTATGAAGGCCTCCTTGCTATAACTTACATCGGCTAATGTGTTGGGGTATATTGAACTCATTGTCAAACAAGGGCTTTGAATTTAGCCTAGAGTTTATGAGAATAGACCCATTCGTTGCTCTACATGCAATACGTTCAAGCATTCCTCTGGTTTGTGCTTGAGTAGTGCCCCGATTAGAAAGGCTCTATGTAGAAAAAAATAGCATAAAAAATATCCCTTGAAGGGTCATGGACAAGGATAATTTTTGGTGTCCAATATGACTCCCTTAGAAGCTCTAAATTCCAATCTGGAGTTCCATGAAGAAGATGAAAGGATCATTGATAAATTAAGGGTGGTTGATGTTAATAACTCTGGCATGCAAGTTGTGCATCCCTCGAATAGTACTTATAGAGTCCTCCCTTAGCTTCAACAAGAATATTTGGTAACAGAAACCAACATTTCTTAGGAGTTTCTCCAAAAAATCATTTATTTGTTTGAATTCCCAATATATGAATCAATATCAGCCTTAGGTTCATCTGAATCCAACTTTGAAAAATTTAGGATCCCCTCAGAGGACTATGACCGAGTCAAGTTCATTGCTCAATCCTAGCATCTTGAAGAGAATTCACCTCTCCCTGGTGTAGAATAGTTAGGTGCAAGGGCTTCTTGACCTAAAACAAGAAGTATTCAAGAAGTTCAGATAGATGTTGGGGTGAAAATAAATGTTGGGAAGCCCTTTAAAAAAGATGCAAGGTCGAGAAAGGTGTCCTCAAATATCATGGATGGACTCTGTAGACACCAAAACAGCACCAATCCGATTATGTGACTGCAAACACTGATCGCTTTGACAAACACAGCCCCCAGGGCAGCCCTCAGAGGTTAAACAGTGGTCTTAACCACTTTCATAGCAATTTTGTAAGGTCAAGAAGCAATTTGGCACACTTGGACACTTTGCCCAGTATTCGTCTCACCCCGGGACGAATTCAAAATAGAATCCGTCCCACCCCAGGACGAATTCTGAATCCGTCCCCGGGTGGGACGAATTCTAAGCTTAACGGGCAAAAAGGCAAATGGTGCCAAGTGGCAGCCCGTAACAGTCAGTTAAGGGCTCCTGCCTTGCACGCATGTGTAAGTGGACAGAGGGGCCGTTAGAAGACTGTCACAAAAGGCATTTATCAAAGTTCAAGTCAATGGAGGACTCCCCTCCCTCATGGGAAGACAAGACTGCCACATGGCGCCTATGGCCAACACATGGCATTTGTGCTTCCCTCCCAAAAGAGACCCCTTGGGTCTATAAAAGGTGGGACTTTTCTCACCCAAAACATACAGGTTGAAGGAGTTTTCAAGCAACGAAGTGCTGCCGAATTGAAGACCCACTTGCATCCCTCTTGGTTCACCTTCCCACATCCACCAATCTCTTTTGCAAGGGAGGTTGTTGGGTGGCCTTTGGAAGCTCGAACCTTACCCAAATCCGACGCATGGACACCTGAACCTACCAATTCGCCGACCCCCCAATCCTAAAAGGTTTTGGGCCCATCCCTGGTGGATTGGCTCCAAAATCGAGGGCCAACGGTGGGAGGCCCACTTGGGCACCCCCGCACCTCCCAAGTCCTATTTTTAGTTTTTGAGCATTTTAGATTATTTTTTTAGATTGCATTTTGTGTTACTAGGTCTGATTAGTCCATAGCTGCAATTTTGTAACTTTTGGTCAGATTTTAGGATGTTTTGTATTGCTTTGTCGTTTCGCTAACTTGCAGGTGTCAAGGTCAAATTCCCGAGGGTGGAGGCCAAATTGGGAAAATCCGACCATCTGGGTCATCCCAAAATGGCCCCAATTACATAACCCCCCTGTTTGCAGGCGTTTTGCAGGTCTCGGGATCCGACATTGGAGCAGCAGCAGGTCGGTTTCTTCAACACAGAAGAATTCGTCCCACCCAGGGACGATTACAGTCAGAATTCGTCCTGCCCAGGGACGAATTCCAGTTTAAGGTGGATTGGCTAGCTGCCTCAGTGGCAGTGGCCTTCTGGTAACTTTTCTTACCTTCTGTCAAGTTTTGAAGCAATTTGGATTCACTGTATTCACTATTTTAGGCAAATATTTACATGCATATTTTGTTAGTTTTAGAGAGCAAACGCTTTTCATTTGCAGCAGGTGCTACTGACGTCTTGGTCATTTCTTTGTTCGCAGGAGAAGCAGCAGAGGTGAAGAACTCATCGACATCAGCGGCGACATCATCTTGGCCCGCCCATTGCAATCGTGGGCACGTGGAAAGAGGAATCATTCAGTGATTGTAATCAAACTCTATTTGCGCTCCTAGCCCCTGAAAAGGGAGGAGACATCATTGTAACAGAGATCAAGGGAAATTAATGAAAGGGCTATGTTTTCTCTATTTGATTGTGTCTCTTCCAATGTGTTTCTTTTCCATTTCATGCAATTTACATTTCTAGGACTTAAGCGTACTTAATTTTGAATGCAATCGCACTTGGTGTTTCCTTTGCCCGGAATCTCGTGCTTTGTGGCTATCACGAGGTGGGACCAAGTGTTAGGCCTATGGCTCCAAATTCAAGATGAGCATCGTCCACCTCGAGATCCCATCAGGACAGCAGTACCGAGGGAAGACCCCGCCTTCCTTTTCACACATAGAGATGAATTTGCACCTAGAGAGGATCCATTCGTGCCTGTTCCCGTAGAGCCAGATCCAGAGTATAGGGAACATCTAAAAGAATCAAGTCATCACACCCGTGGTTCTGGAGACCAAATTCATTCCATCCACATGATCTCCATTGATTTGACCACACCCATCCGCAATCCGACCGATCCATCACGGTCATTGCATCTAAACATGGATGCCATTGACTGGGATCGCGTCAATTCACCATTGTCACCATCAGAGTATTGGCCTTTCGGTGAAATGCTTCATTTTACCCCAAGGACAACTCAAGATATTTTTCAAGCTGAAGAGGGACCCGAGGTCCCAAACATAGATCTTAACTCAGCTGATGATATCCATTTAATCCCAACTCCACATCAGTTGGAGGACGGATCTCACATGTCAGTCGAAGAGACGACTGACGTAGACATCGGCACAGATCCAATGAATCCACGGATTCTCAAGCTGGGGGTAAGCCTTTCCCCCGAAGAGCAAGCCGAATACATTGCCCTTCTCAAAGAGAAGAAGGAAGTTTTTGCATGGTCGTACAAAGATATGCCAGGACTAGACCCGCGACTAGTCATGCACAATTTAACGCTTGATCCGAAAATCAAGCCGGTAAAGCAAAAACTAAGAAAGATGCACCCAACGAGTGGCCTTGATGGTCAAAGACGAATTGCAAAAGCTGTTGGATGCACAATTTGTCATCTGCGTGGATTATCCGCCATGGTTGTCCAACATGGTTCCCGTCAAGAAGCCCGACGGGAGGATTCGCATATGCACCGACTTTCGAGACCTAAACAAAGCGAGTCCTAAGGATGATTTCCCCTTGCCAAGCATCGACGCATTGGTAGACGCTACAACAAGTCACGAAATGCTCTCCCTAATGGACGGTTTCTCAGGATACAATCAAATTCGTATCAATCCTGAAGACCAACTCAAAACGGCATTCACAACGCCTTGGGGGACATTTTGTTATAAGGTCATGCCTTTTGGCCTTAAAAACGCTGGCGCTACATACCAACGTGCTATGACTTATATCTTCCATGATTACATGCACAAAACTTTGGAAGATTACATGGATGATTTGTTAGCCAAGTCTATCTTGCGCTCAGATCATCTCGGTGACTTAAGCAAGATTCTCGATCGCCTCATAGAGCATAAGGTCAGACTGAATCCCAAGAAGTGCGTGTTCGGCGTCACATCTGGAAAACTCTTGGGTTTTATAGTCTCCAAGAGAGGCATCGAAGTGGACCCAAACAAAGTCAAGGCAATCCTTGAAATGGCTCCCCCAACCACTATCAAGCGGCTCGGAAGTCCGCAAGGAAAGGTCGCGTCGATTAAACGCTTCATAGCGCAATTATCTGACAAATGCCGACCAATGAACAAACTATTGCACAAGGGGGTCACATTTCATTGGGATGACGAGTGCCAGTCAACCTTTGACGAAATCAAACAATACTTGGCTTCGCCGCCAGTATTGGCACCGCCTAGACCAGGTGTGCCGTTCTACTTATACATCTCAGCTACTGAGGTGGCACTGGGCGCAATGCTAGCCCAGAAGAATGAACTTCACAAAGAACAGGCTACTTACTATCTTAGCCGCACCCCGGTCGATTACGAACTTAACTATGCATACGTTGAAAAACTCTACTTGGCAGTGGTGTTTGCTACCAAGAGGCTACGCCACTACATGTCTGAGCAACACGACGTATGTTGTGTCTAAGGAGAATCCATTGCGATACATGATGAGTCGTACTTATCATAGTAGCCGCACGGCGAAATGGATCATGTTGTTGACGGAATTTGACATTGAGTTTATTGGGCAAAAATCTATAAAAGGACAAGTCATAGCCGATCAACTAGCAGAGGCTCCTCTTGAAGACGATCAGCCTCTAGTCATAGAACTACCCGATGATGAGGTCTTCCATGTCTCAGAATCGCCAGATTCCGAAGAGCTTGAGTCTCGAGCCGACATAACCTTATTTTTTGATGGTTCTAAATGCGAGCAAGGTGGTGGCGCAGGAATTGTATTCTTCACACCGCAGGGCGCTCCAATGCCCCTGTCATTTAAATTAAACTTCCAGTGCACCAACAACAATGCAGAATATGAAGCCTTGCTCCTAGGTCTTCAGACAACAATCGCCATGAACATCAAAAGATTGAACATCTTTGGTGATTCGCTGTTAATCGTCAATCAAGTCAAAGGGGTATATCAATGCAAATGCCCAGTTCTGAAGGCCTATAAAGCCCTCGTGGATAAATTCCTGGCAAAACTTGAGTGGTATGACATCGAGGCACTCCCTCGATCATCGAATCATTTTGCGGACACAATGGCCTCCTTAGGGTCACTAATCCCGCAAGACCTTTCCGGTGATATAACAACCATTCAGGTCAAAACCTTATCGCAACCCGCGATGGAGCGCGCAAGCTCAGACTTGACGCCGGGAATCCACATGATCCAGATCGAACCATCTTCGGATAAGTTCTTTCGAATCTGAGACTATTTGAAACATGCCAAGCTGGGGTCTTTGTTCTCCCCCACTCCCATTAATAGCAACACAACGCTATTCTTACAAGTTCTATCCCAATCAGCATTTGTTAGGGAAGAACTCCAAAAGGGATTGGTTGTTCAAACTGTCGAGGTATCCGATCAACAAGACTGGTATTTACCCATAAGAGACTACCTCAAGTTAGGTAATCTACCCTTTGGATTGACGCAAGCCGCAAAACGAACATTCAAACAGAAAGCGGCAAAATATGTCTTGATAGGAGACATTTTGTATCGTCGCAGCTACGACGGAATTCTTCTTCGTTGCTTGGACCGAGCAAGAGTCCACTTGGGCGATCACCCAAGCGCATGACGGTACATGTGGCGGCCACTTCGGTGGTATGGCCATTGCAAAGCGCATTCTTCGCATGGGCTATTATTGGCCATCTTTAGAGCGAGATTGCTGCGCGTATGTCAAGAGGTGCGTAAAATGTCAACATCATGCCAATTTAATGCACGCACCTTCCCAGGCCCTACAGACAGTCCAGTATGCTTGGCCATTTTCGTAGTGGGGCCTCGATCTAATCGGAAAGATCTCCCCTGCATCGTCGGGCCGTCACACGTTTATCATAACGGCCACAGAATATTTTACCAAATGGGTGGAAGCAATTCCGTTAACCTCTACGACAGGACCCCGCATTGCGGAGTTCATTTTGCATTACATCATATGTCGTTTTGGTATTCCATCCAAAATAATCTCGGATAATGGGCCATCATTCAAGAACAAAGACGTGCGTGCTTTAACCACAAAGTACAAAATTCAGCACAGCTTTTCAACACCCTATTATCCGCAAGCAAATGGGCAAGCAGAGGCGTCAAACAAAACGCTAGTCGCCATCCTTAAAAAGACCGTCGCAGACAGTCATAAGGATTGGCACATACAAATCCCACTTGCCCTTTGGGCTTATCGCACTAGCATTCGGACGCCCACCGGGGCAACTCCGTTTTCACTAGTGTATGGCTCAGAGGCGGTAATGCCTCTCGAGTTGGAAATTCCTTCCCTCCGCATATCAATGCAGGAATTCATCGATGATGACACTGCACGGCGAGGCCCGGTTAGACCAACTTACGTTGCTTGACGAAAGACGCGTTAATGCTCTCGAGCACTTACGTATCTATCAAGAGCGGCTTAAGAGAGCTTACAACATGAAAGTTCACCTAAGAGACTTTCGGGTTGGTGATCTGGTTCTGAAGGAAAACCAACAAAACTCTAATTTGCCGTCCCATATGAGAGACAAATTCACGGCAAATTGGCTAGGTCCTTATGTCATTGATAGCAAAATAGGACCGAGAACGTACGAGCTAGCTTCTCTTGACGGTATCAAGGAAACAGAACCCTTGAATATCAGTCATTTGCGACCATTTCATATCTAAGAAAGCCATGTACCAAAAAAAAAAAAACAAACAAAAAGCTCCAAGGATTATCGCAATCTCTTGGTCAACCCAAAAAGCTCCAAGGATTATCGCAATCTCTTGGTCAACCCAAAAAGCTCCAAGGATTATCGCAATCTCTTGGTCAACCCAAAAAGCTCCAAGGATTATCGCAATCTCTTGGTCAACCCAAAAAGCTCCAAGGATTATCGCAATCTCTTGGTCAACCAAAAAGCTCCAAGGATTATCGCAATCTCTTGGTCAACCCAAAAAGCTCCAAGGATTATCGCAATCTCTTGGTCATCCAAAAAGCTCCAAGGATTATCGCAATCTCTTGGTCAACCAAAAAGCTCCAAGGATTATCGCAATCTCTTGGTCAACCCAAAAAGCTCCAACGATTATCGCAATCGTTTGGTCAAAAAAAATCAAGAAATTCAACAAAAACAAAACAACAAAAATCATCAAAAACAACAAAGATTTGCATCTCAATTCTAGGCATACTCGAATTCATCAAAAACAACAAAAACACCATGCATAACTTTTACCACACTACAGTCAGTGGTGCGGGAATGTACCAAGAGTTTCGGTGATTCAGTCATCATTTTCCTCTTTAGCCATGTAGTGTACCAAGTCGAACAGATTTTACGAAGGTAGAGTCATACTTGAAATACACCTTGTTACGTAACATCCCAACACAAATCAAAACACTAAAATTCCCAAAATTGTGTGAACGAAAGACGAAACCTGCAAAATAATCTAGGTCACCACAAGCGAAACGGTTATCTTGCTCATCCCCCTGTGCGAATGACCCCTAGAATGCTGAGAGTTGGCAAAAGGACAAGCATCCTCCCTACCCAATTCCCTAAGAATCCCTAAAGTTCTCAACGAGTTGCAAAACACAAAAATTTGCAAAATGTCAAAACTCCAAATTTGACAAACTACAGTGCACACATCAAAAGGCACAAACAACGGTGATTTTCATCACTCCATATCCCCAATCCCTTGCTCAAAAAAAAAAACAAATCAAAATAAACAGTGATCTTATCACTACAAAAGAGCAAGTATCCCAATACAATTGAAAAAAAGAAGGGAGTTGACCTTGAATCCCTGGAACTCTCAGCATTCTATAGGTCATAAGGCAAGCTTCAGTACCAATTTGGTTGATAGCCTATCGGTAATGAAGTAAACCTCCCGCATGACGATATATCTGTCACATTAACTTGCGTACGGATCAATGTTTGCATGTGGATGAGCTAGCTTATGGCATCCTGGATTACAACGCAGATTAATCTTAGTACATACAACAAAGGAATTCGTGGAGCTAATTAGGTGATCCTCAGTACAGGTTCGGTTGAAAGCCCATCTGGATCTGGCGGTATCCTAACAAATACCACTAAATGAACTCAATTGCACACACAGGGATGTTAAATAACTCGGTCAAAAATAGGTTCGATTCATACCTTGTTCAAAAGTCTTGTAAGATAAAGTACAGTCATGGATAGTGAGATAAAACTGTATGAATCTCAGAAAATCATACATTCATCCCAAAACCATCTGCGCTACTTATCATCCTTATGATACCATCAGAAAATACAAAAACAGAAAAAACCAGGTAAATAAAGAGCTTCTTAAACAGCCTACAGTGCAATCACCACAAATATCATTCATCCATTTCAATTTGCATATCACATAGACATCTAAAACATTTGCATTCATCATAACATCTGCATTCATCAAAATGAATAAACATGCATAACAAAAATCAATCACATCATCACATGTACAAATCCAAAAATAAAACAGGTATATATATATATATATATCGTCAAAAAGATGCCCGTAGGCTACAAAACCGGTCCTCAGACCCCGCAAGCATATCCAAAAACCCAACCTAAGGCGTCGACCACCATGATCACGCAGGATCGGTGCGACGGGAACTACCCCCCGTGGTGTGGGTCCTACGGGACCCTGCAGGGCGGCTACTGCTAGCCCCCGCATCATGCCTACTACCACCCCCTCATCTAACCGCCTGCGACGAGATGATGCTGACTGCTCAGTCAAACTATCCCTCGTCCGTCGAGAAGATCTGCTATCGAAGGCTCAGGGAGCCGCCCGCCAAGGCGGATGACCTCCCTCTCCAAGTCTATCCGGTACAGACACCACTCTGCCTCTCGTCGATGATAGATAGACAATGCATCATCGCGCTGCGCCAAAACTCTATCCCGCTCTGCCAACTGAGCCCGCAGAAGATCCCTCTCCAGATCCCGCATCCGTAGTAGCTCTGTAAGTCGCGCAACCTCATCGCCTACATCCGACCCCACCTCCTCTGTATCTGCCGGATGCATAGGACTCACGGGGACAGTAGCCTGCTCAGGCTCCAAATGCTCCTCCACATCCTGCATGTCCGGCTGCTCCGGAACACCCAAGTCCACATCCTCATCTCCCACATCCACCATGTCTGCATCATCCAACGGCCCCCCAATCACCCCCTGCCGCCTCAGCATCCTCCACTGCCGCCTCCGTGCCTCCCTGTGGACCCTCTCCTCTCCGGCGCCGCAATACCCACCACGAGTCATACTCAGTGGTAGTACCGACGTCATCCACATCCAACACCTCAATCACCGCATCCGACTCCTCGCCCAATGGCACGAGGACCGGTGGCTCCAGATCCCTCTCATCTCCCCGACGTCGATAGCCTACGGGCTCACCAGGCAACCCCTGGCGCACCCCAAACTATCGTGTAACCCGGCGGTACGGAAAGAACTCATGCTCCGTCCCGTGCCGCCCAGTCAACCATCGCTCCCTCCGTACCCGTCGGAGCCACTCTCCGACCTCAGGCCAGGCTGGACAGTCCCGATAGGGACGCCAAAACACCTCCCCTAGAGTGAGCCAAGAAAAGGCATCAATGTAGTGCTCAACGGCACCTGCCCATCGCCGACTCTGCCCCTGCTCCGTAGACCGTCGCCACAAAGCTGCATAACCAATCTCCTCATCCTCCATCGCCGCCCGAGTCGTCCACGGTAACCCGGTAGGCCTCTCAACAACTATGTGCTGCCAACCCCAGCACTGCAACAAAAAACTGCAACTGACACCCTTTCGCTGTCGACAGCGGACCCCGTACAGCTCCCCGTAAAGCTGTGCCAACAAAGTCTGTCCCCATCTCAGAATCAACGGTGCCTCTATCGGGCACTCTACCAACTGCCACACCAAATCCAGCAGGTTCCACGGGAACCTCGCACCTGACGAATCAGGGAGAAGAATGTTAGAAATGAGGCCCATCAAGAATGCGTGCCTCACTCCTAACACCCCCCTCTCCTTCCACCAGCTAACCAAAATCCCGCCAGCCTGGCAATCCGCCTCGGTTGTCTCCACTGGGTCTGCTACACCCAGCTCCCCCCCATGCCCAAAACATCTCGTAAGTATAGCAATCCGCTGATCAAACGGAGATGTCCTAATAGGCAGACCATCTATCGGAATCCGAAGCAACCGATAGACGTCCTCAAGAGTCACAGTCATCTCCCCTGTCGGGAGATGGAAAGTATTGGTCCGCGGATCCCAAAGCTTGATCAGGGCCGTCAGATAGGCCTGATCCGAAACCACGAGCTCCGGTCGAGCCACCGCTTGAGCCCAAGGGCATCAAGCCATTCCCAGTCATCATCGGTCAATGCCAACCGCGCCTCAGTAAAGGCGGCGGGTACACGGTACCGGCTCCTAACAACCTGCAAGCAAACAAAAAAATAAAATAAATAAATAAATAAAAAGATCAAATTTTCAGTTCTAGGGTTTCTAACCTTAACTGTTAAACAAAAACATCACAAAAAAAATCTTAAAGTTTTGAAAAGCGTCAACACAAAAACAATGCATTAAGTTAAAGCAAAATAAACCCTAGGGTCACTTACAGGTCTCGCCTCGGCTCCGCCGCTCGAACCAGTTTGTGCACTCATGATGGCAGAGAGAATTCCAGCAGCGCTTCGCTTCGCAGAATTACCTCCTCCTCCCAGAGCTCCAAAATCGCAAGAAAAAAATGACACAAATGAGCCCAAAATCAAGTTTTGGCCCTTAAATAGGCCTTTTGCGCTGGAATTCGTCCTTGACTGGGACGAGCGCTCTGATCAGCGCTCGTCCCACCCAGGGATGAATTCTCCGGAGTGGGAATTCGTCCCACCCGAGGGACGAATTCAGGCCAGCACAAAAAAAAATCAACAAAAATGACTAAAAATGCACTAAAACAAACAATAAAATTGCCTGACAGGATTGCAAATGCAACTGACAACATGGGCATACAAAATCGACATCGGGGTCACAAATTATCACTATCCTACTCCCTAAGAAGGCTACCATAGCCGGACCGCTCCACGGGAAGACAGATTTTGACAATTTAATCCCAAAATGGTGTCAACAAAAAACAAAAAAACAACAAAAAATGCAACACAAAACAAACAATAAACATTGCAGCGGGACACAAGTGCTCTTGCACTTAACCTCTTGGCATAGCAAAATTGATGTCGGGGTTTGCATTGTCACTATCCTACTCCCGAAGAAGGCTACCATAGCCGGACCGCTCCACGGGAGGACGGATTGCCGACAATTCAATCACCAAATGGTGTCACAAAAACAACAAAAACAGTACAAAATTCAACAAAAACACAGCAAAAACAATGCCGGACACAAGTGCTCTCGCACTTAGCCTCTAGGCAAAGAAAATCGATGTCGAGGTCCAAATTATCGCTCTCCTAATTCCCCAAGAAGGCTATCATAGCCGGACCGCTCCACGGGAAATAGGTTTTCGATGATTTCACCTCATTATGACATCACCAAAAGGGTTAACACCCACCAAAAATAGGTCCATATGTTGGAAAAATTGCACACGCTTAACGGTAAACCCTCTAAAGGCACACCTGCACAAGTCATCTTGGGTCAAGCGACTCGTCGCTTCTCTCACGAAGGTCATTCCCTCATCGATTCGTCGCTTGAGGGGGTAGTCACACTTAGTCACCAACCAACAATCACACACCCAATTAAGGAAAACGACATGCATTCAAAGAATCATTGACAAAGACAATCACGCTCCTGCTTGGGGCGATAAACAAGCAACAATCAAATCAATCAAACACTTGGCATTTCGTGAATCATGAACACAAGGTTCCCCACGAGGATAAAAACGCCCTTCACTTGTTCATGAGTGATCAATGTCTAAGTTCAAGTCACACCTCACCAAAACAGGTTAATACTTGAAATCAAATTCCTTAGCTCGTCGGAAGCAAGGATTCAAGAATGCATGCCCTTTCCATACTTGGGGCATCAAAAGTTGGTTAGGTTACCAAGAAACCCTAATCATTAGTGCTTTGGTTATCTATTTTTGCTCAACATTGCGTCACCCGCAGCGCTTCCCAAAAAGGGGCATCTGTAGACACCAAAACAGCACCAATCCGATTATGTGACTGCAAACACTGATCGCTTTGACAAACACAGCCCCCGGGGCAGCCCTCGAGAGGTTAAACAGTGGTCTTAACCACTTTCATAGCAATTTTGTAAGGTCAAGAAGCAATTTGGCACACTTGGACACTTTGCCCAGTATTCGTCTCACCCCGGGACGAATTCAAAATAGAATCCGTCCCACCCCGGGACGAATTCTGAATCCGTCCCTGGGTGGGACGAATTCTAAGCAACGGGCAAAAAGGCAAATGGTGCCAAGTGGCAGCCCAGAACAGTCAATTAAGGACTCCTGCCTTGCACGCGTGTGTAGGTGGACAGAGGGGCCGTTAGAAGACTGTTACAAAAGGCATTTATCAAAGCTCAAGTCAATGGAGGACTCCCCTCCCTCATGGGAAGACAAGACTGCCACATGGCGCCTATGGCCAACACATGGCATTTGTGCTTCCCTCCCAAAAGAGACCCCTTGGGTCTATAAAAGGTGGGACTTTTCTCACCCAAAATATACAGGTTGAAGGAGTTTTCAAGCAACGAAGTGCTGCCGAATTGAAGACCCACTTGCATCCCTCTTGGTTCACCTTCCCACATCCACCAATCTCTTTTGCAAGGGAGGTTGTTGGGTGGCCTTTGGAAGCTCGAACCTTACCCAAATCCAACGCATGGACACCAGAACCAACCAATTCGCCGACCCCCAATCCTAAAAGGTTTTGGGCCCATCCCTGGTGGATTGGCTCCAAAATCGAGGGCCAACGGTGGGAGGCCCACTTGGGCACCCCCGCACCTCCCAAGTCCTATTTTTAGTTTTTGAGCATTTTAGATTATTTTTTAGATTGCATTTTGTGTTACTAGGTTTGATTAGTCCATAGCTGCAATTTTGTAACTTTTGGTCAGATTCTAGGATGTTTTGTATTGCTTTGTCGTTTCGCTAACTTGCAGGTGTCAAGGTCAAATTCCCGAGGGTGGAGGCCAAATTGGGAAAATCCGACCATCTGGGTCGTCCCAAAATGGCCCCAATTACATAACCCCCTGTTTGCGGGCGTTTTGCGGGTCTCGGGATCCGACATTGGAGCAGCGACGAGTCGGTTTCTTCAACACGGAAGAATTCGTCCCACCCGGGGGACGAATTGCGGTCAAAATTCGTCTTGCCCAGGGACGAATTCCAGTTGAAGGTGGATTGGCCAGCTGCCTCAGTGGCAGTGGCCTTCTGGTAACTTTTCTTACCTTCTGTCAAGTTTTGAAGCAATTTGGATTCATTGTAATTACTGTTTCAGGCAAATATTTACATGCATATTTCGTTAGTTTTAGAGAGCAAACGCTTTTCATTTGCAGCAGGTGCTACTGACGTCTTGGTCATTTCTTTGTTCGCAGGAGAAGCAGCAGAGGTGAAGAACTCATCGACATCAGCGACGGCATCATCTTGGCCCGCCCATTGCAATCGTGGGCACGCGGAAAGAGGAATCATTCAGTGATTGTAATCAAACTCTATTTGCGCTCCTAGCCCCTGAAAAGGGAGGAGACGTCATTGTAACGGAGATCAAGGGATATTAATGAAAGGGCTGTGTTTTCTCTATTTGATTGTGTCTCTTCCAATGTGTTTCTTTTCCATTTCATGCAATTTACATTTCTAGGACTTAAGCGTACTTAATTTTGAATGCAATCGCACTTGGTGTTTCCTTTGCCCGGAATCTCGTGCTTTCAGACTCCAAACTCAATTAAAATTTTTGAAGGAGCCTAAAGGTTAACAACTTCAGTTAGATTCATTTCCTCACTCCCCTAATGTTTAAATGGGGGAAATTACAAAAAATATCTTATATGAATCTACTTTCTTGGAATATAAGAGGCCTTAATGGGGCATCCAAGCAGTAGGTTCTAGCTTCTATTAGGAAATACTATAATCCAGATATTATTATTTTATTGGAAACTAAAATGAATAGTAGTAGTGTAGAGGCGGTTAAAAGGTCAGCTTAGAAAGAAGCTGAATTTATGGTAAATTCAGCCAATGGTGCCTTAGGAGAACTTCTTTGCATGTGGGATGCCAAGTTAATAGATGGGTCAACCCCTTATATCTATAATAGAGTTATAAACCTCTTGTTTTCATCCAAATATTCAAGCTTTAAATGGATTACTTCTAATATTTATGCTCATAAATCTGGCTTCAATAGATTAATTCTCTAGGATTCTCTGAGCTCCATGAGAGAAATTTTCAAAGAAAAAGTCTGGTTATTAGCAAGAGATTTTAATACTCCTTTGTATCCTTCTGATAAAATGGATGGGTCTCTAGCTTCTAGTAGTATGGAGGAGTTTGCTTCATTTGTTAATTCTTGTAAACTAATGGATATTGACCTGAAAGGATCTAGATTCACTTGGAGCAATAAACATATTAGCATCGAAAACATCCAGATTAAGCTCAATAGATTCTATGTGTCTAAGGAAGGAATCCATAATTTTGGAGATGTTTCCCTCTGCCCTCTCCCCAAATTGGCTTATGATCATAATCCACTATTACTACAAAAAGTGTAGGACCTGACATTCTTTTCCAGACCCTTCATATTTGAAGCTATGTGGTTGCATCATCCAAAATTAGAACCCAAGGTCAAAGAGTGGTGGTAACAAATATTTTCAAGCTCTCCACTTGCTTAGGTGACCTCCAAGTTGAGATACATCAAGACTAACCTAAAGGATTCAAACAAAAATATTTTTAGGAATGTGTCTTTAAGGATAAAATATTTATGCACACAACTCAAGGAGCTGGAATCTACTATTGAAGAAACTGGTCTAATTGAGGATCAGAGTTGTAGAGAAAAAATATATTGTCAAACATTCATAATATGTTGGCAGAAGAAAAGATCATGTGGCACCAGAAGGCCAGAAACTTATGGCTTAAAGAGGTTTATCACAATATGAAAGTTTACCACACTTCTCTTTGAGACATAGGAGTCAATAAAATTAAAGAAATCTAGAAGTTCGACATATCTTTAATAGAGGATACTGAGGAAAAAAGAGGGGAAGAAATTGACTATTTTAAATATCTCCTTTGCTCTAATGCTAATAGGGATTTGCAAGTTGAAGAAATGATGCTCCTCAATATTCCTTCCTTGGTCTTTGATGAAATGAACAAAGAACTTTGCGAACCATTTAGGGATGACGAAACTAGAGAAGAAATTTTTGCTATGGGAGATCTTGAAACTCCGGGTCCAAAAAACTTCCCTCCAATATTTTTTCAAAAATTCTAGCACATCATAGGCACTGATATTTGTGGGGATATCAAAAATATTCAATGTTTGAATTTTAATCTCATCGGATGTGAGCTCAACATTTCTCATGCTTATTTCTAAATTGATACATGCTAAAGAGTTCAAAGATATCCAACCTATTAGCTTATTCAATACCCAATTTAAAATATTGACTAAAACAATGGCTAAGAGGATAAAACCTCTCCTCCTAAATATCATCGATTGTCCGTAGAGTTGGCTTTGTAGGTGGAAGGTAAATTTTATATGGGATTATTGTGTTTCATGAGGTTATTCACTGAGTTGCTAAAAGTGGTAGATCCAAGATGCTTCTTAAGCTTGATATGAACAAAGCATATGATAGATTCTCCTACGACTTCCTATTTAGAGTCATAGATAAATTTGGTTTTAAACAAAGTTGGATAAAGCTGATAAAAGCCTACATCTCCTCTACAATGTTTTTAGTTATTATTAGCAAATCCCTAACTGAGTATTTCTAGAGTTGTAAAATAATTCATCAAGGGGACCCTTTATCCCCATATTTATTCATTTTACTGGTTGAGTCTCTTAGTATATCTACCAAGGTAGATCCTACCATTGAAGGTTTAAAAATCGACAGATTTCATTGGCCCCATATTCCACCATTAATATGTTGATGATACATTTATTTCGTTCCTAGCATCGATCCCGCAAGCTAAGGCAGTGAATAATATTTTAGTGGTCTTCGAAAAAGCAATAGGTTAGAAAGTGAACTTCAGAAAAAGAAAAAGCAAAATCTTCAATACCTCCTCTCACCTTGAAGAGGCAGATTGCAAGTATTCTAGGTTGTAACATTGATTCTATTCCTTCAATGTATTTGGTTGGATGAGAAAGAAGGAAATGTCTTCCAAAATCTAAAATTTCTTCTTAGTGACATCTTCATGGAAATTCAATATATTTCAGTATAAAGAGAGATAATATAAATAGTCTCCAACTTTCTAGCAAAAGAAGAATGTGACAGGAAAACAAAGATGTTCTTAATAATGCTTATGGGTCTTCTCATATTTTGGTTATTGTCTTCTTTTCCAATGAAACGAGCCCTAAACCTACAAATTATTTAGACATTGTTGGTCAATGTGGAAATTCACGGTACTAGAATAAACTAAGAAGAGAGTATTAGTTGTATCAAACAATTACAGATGTTTTAACCAATATTTCTAACAATAAACCAATTACAAAGAAAATAAAAAATCAAAATATTGACATGGTGAAAATAGACATGATTGAAAATGGCCCCAAACCTTTTTTATAATCCCAAATATTTTTTACGATACCATTCTTGTGCATAAAACGCTGAAGAATTAAAAAAATGTAACAACAAAACAAAAAAATCACATAAATAAATCCCTAACCAAAAAAACCAAAATACTTTAATTTTGTAACTAATAATATAGGCATTAACTTGCAATTCCTATTTAAGTATGCTCAATTCACTACAGAGATCATCCTCCCTAGAATTGATTCAAGAAAGTGTTCCCTTCAACTAAACAACAAAATAAAAGCATAAGGATAGACGACAAAATAAAAGCATAAGGATAGTAAATGAGGAGGAGCACTCTTACAGATTCCACGACCAAAACATTAAAAAAAAATTTCTTGAAATTTTCAAATTATGATGTACCCCAATTGACCGAGAAAATAAAAAGTTCACAAAATGAACGGAGAAAATAACAAAGTTCTTTGAGAACTTTATATAGAATTTAATAGGTAATGACTAAATAGTCAACACTCACCTATGAAAACCCCACATTTGTATAGGGTATATTTATATTTACAAAACACACTTACAACCACCACATTTGACGATGTTGACAGAACCCGGAACGGAACATCATCTTCTTAATTTGGAGAAGAACGCGGAATAGAACACCATCTTCTTACGTTGGAGAAGAATTTGAGCCACGCGGAGAAGAATTTGAGCCATGCGGAGAAGAATTTGGACCACTTCATTAAGAAGGAGGAAACAATATCATTTTAGCGAAGTTTCGTGCTCACTTACCAATATTTATCTTTGTTTTTGGCAGTGTCTTTGGTTGCATAACCATTTCCCACATTTCTTTTGTGGCTCCACAATGTCTTTGAAGAAATTGGGGATTCCACAGTTACAAGGATTGTATTTATAAAGCAGAATAACCCGAGTGGGAATGTGATACGATCTTAGACTTCAAGGTTTGGCTACAGAGATCCTTTGAGTTCACGTGTGTCGTTCTACGGAAATTTTGACACTTTGGGGTCTTTAGGCTATCCTGATAACATAATGGAAGGAGTGTGTGTGGGTATAGATATTGTCAGCAATGGGAGGTGGTGCAGCACCATGATTAATGGAACTGGAGCACTTCGGGCCATAGTGTCGCCCATTTCAAAATCCAAATTTGTAAAAGACTACGATGGAAAGTTTGCTTGCGCCAAGGATGTGGTGCAAGGTACGGACGTGCCAAGGGTTTGGCGCAATATCTGGATGCGCCAAGTGTTTGGCATTATATCTGCTTGCACCAAGGGTGTGGTGCAAGGGTCAGATGCGCCAAAGGTCTGGTGCAATATCAGGATGCGCCAAGGGTCTGGCGTAGGTGATGTTATCCGATCTGTCAGGGCGTCAAATCTGGTTTAATTTTCTAACACCCTCCTTTAAACCAGATTTCACAAAAAAATTGATGCCCAACATTTCCCGGAGCCTGTTGAAGTCTTCCTCTTTCAAATGTTTTGTAAAAATATCAGCTACCTGTTCTTTTGACCTGTAAAATAGTAACACATGTTCATCAGCTTTCACCAGCTCTATGATGAAGTGGTAGCGGATATAGATATGCTTCGTCCTGCCATGGAACACTACATCCTTCGACAGTGTTATGGTGGAATTATTGTCATAGAAAATGGTTTTCGTCCTTTTCGATGGATGATTCAACTCACCCAATATTATTCGTAGCCATACTGCTTGGCATGCGGCTGATGTGGCGGTAACATACTCTACCTATGTAGTGGACAACGCATGATGTTCACACAATGACACTGAGAGGGGGGGTGAATCAGTGTAGTTATTTAACTTCAAAACAACAACATTCAAAGACTGAAGCACAGAAAACTTATAAAACCAGAAGAACAAAATGAGAGCACACCACAACACACAATATAACGAGGTTCACCAATTTGGCTACTCCTCAAAAATTAACTGCTTGGACTTCAATCCAAATCCGGTCTTTGCAAAATTTCAATTTTACAACTTCTTTACCAGCATCCACTGGAAGGAGCACCAACCCCTGTAATTTTCTGCTGCAATAGATGGAGCACCAACCCCTAGTACCAAGCACCAACTTGGACTACAATTCTAATCAAATCAAAATGACATAAAAATGTCTTCACTACTAACTCGACCACTGGTAGTCTGTAATTTTAACAACCTCTGCACAATCTCATGTCTCTGCTTATTTCTCTATCTGAGACCCTCTTTTCATAGCAATTCCCTTCTTACTGCAACAACTTCTATCTTTCTTCAACAATTTCTCTTTACGACTATTCATTTATATACATCCAATCGGCACGCAGTCGAATCATATACCCAACTGTTCGAATTCTTTTCTCCTGCAAATAAGTGGTTGTTCGAAAACGACTGTTCGAAACCCTGCAATACGACATTTTGATTTCTTGTAGTATGGCTATTTTGAATGCTGCAAACATATCTTCTCGAAAAGCATATCTTGATCCTTCATATTCGGCTCTTTGAATACAAGCAAAATGTCTGTTCGATTCCATGAGTGCGACCGTTCGAAAGCTGTAAAAAGACTTTTCGAAAACCTTTCGATAATTTATATTTGATTCTTCGAATACATGCAAACGGTTGTTCGAATGCATGACTGACACTTGTCAATCTTAGCTACGGATCGACATCGATTACATTTTATGTAACGGTTGCATGATGTCTTTTATGACACGTGTCACCATGCCTGCTTTTTGGCTTTTACCGCCAACTTGTGCTGTCGCGATATCGCGACATTTTTAACTTATCGACGTCACCCTGAAGGTTGTCACGAAATCACGACGTTTCCGGCTTCAAGTAGCTTTTCTTTCATCTGTCGCGAAATCGTGACACTTTTCAACTTTCGACGTCATCATCCTTCTTGTCGTGAAATCATGACGTTTCGACTCTTCGACGTCATCATCCTTGTCATGAAATCGTGACACTTCGACTTCGTACACTCTTCTTTGCCCAGCAAAAGGAACATGTCACGAAATCGTGACACTTTGCTCTTCGTACAACTCTTCCTTGCCAACTCCGACGAAAATGGAACATGTCGCGAAATCGCGACACTATGCTTCATGCAATGGCAAAATTTTACATCTTTGTGCCTTGTGTTTTCACCTTGCCACTTTTCATGAAATTTTGACTTGTAATATCATTCTTTGCATCTTTCAGTTCTACACTTTTGACTAGTAGCGAAATCGCTACACCTTAGTTTCCCTTTGTTTCAACATGTAGCGCCATCGCTACACCTTAGTTTCTCTTTGTTTCAACATGTAGCGTCATCTACACCTTCTTCTTGTGAATTTTTACTTGTGTCGAAATCGCTGCAACTCAGTTTTCTTAACTTTCGATTTGTAGCGAAATCGCTACACCTTTGTTTCCATACATTTCCAGCTGTGCTTTGAAATGCGAAACTTCAACATGCATGGAAATCGCTACTCTCTTCATTACAAGCTCCTTTCCTCCATTTATGTCGCAAAATCGCGACACATTTTCTCTCTCCTCGCGAAAACTCGACATGTCGCGACATCGCGACATTTTGGCGTGCATTTTCTCTCTCCTACTTTTTGTCGCGAAATCGCGACACATTTTCTCTCTCCTCAGCGAAAACTCGACATGTCGCGAAATCGCGACATTTTGGCGTGCATTTTCTCTCTCCTACTTTTTGTCATGAAATCGCGACAGAAAACATGTCGCGATATCGCGACAGTTTTCTTCCTTGTCTCTTTCTGCCAATTTCTGAATTTGGGTCACCTCTGTTTTGCTTGAAACTTTATGCACTTGATCCGGTGACCTACGAGTTGCATCAACTGCATCAATCTGTCTGTGTTGACAACAATGACAATACTTTCTCAATGCTTTTGCTGCACCTTGCTCAACAATCTCCCCCTTTGGAATTGTTGGCAACACACTACAACCTTGCTCAACTTCTTCTCCCCCTTTGCCAATAATACCAAAGGGCTGCTGCAGACTCCCCTGAGTCTCTGTACACCATTCTCAGGAAAATATCGTTATAGTTAGCAAAAATCATAAATATAAGCAAAACTATAAGTATAGGCATGCATGCACCCATTGAGAATGTGATCCCTAATGATAGTCAGTTCTTGGGAATTGTGACCACTCCCAACTTATTCCTAAGGTACTCAAAAACATCCTTGGGCAATGGTTTTGTGAATATATCAACTACTTGCTCTGTAGTTGGAACAAAATCCAACTTGACCTCTCCTTACTGCAACTTTATCCTTCAAGAAATGATATCGGATTGCAATGTGTTTGGTTCTTGAATGCATAACTGGATTCTTGGATATGTTGATAGCACTAGTGTTATCACATTTTATTGATATTGGCTCTTTGAAGTGGATACCAAGATCTTTCAAAGTTTGTCTCATCCATAATATCTGTGTACAACAAGTTGTGGCTGCAATGTATTTTGCCTCTGCAGTGGATAGAGAGACTGATTCTTGTTTCTTGTTGTGCCATGCTACCAGCCTGTCTCCAAGATAAAATGCTCCTCCACTTGTACTCTTCCGGTCATCAATGCACCTTGCCCAATCTGCATCAGAATATGCAATCAAAGTGAAGTCTTTGCCTTTTGGGTACCACAACCCATAATCCATGGTACCTTTGAGGTACCTGAAGATCCTTTTTACAACTGTGACATGAGTTTCTTTGGGACTTGCCTGAAATCTAGCAACCATGCATACTGCCTGTAGTATATCTGGTCTAGTAGCTGTTAAATATAGCAGGCTTCCAATCATAGACCTGTACATTGTTTGATCCACATCTGGAGATTTATCATCCTTGCTCAACTTGCAGCCTGTTGTCATGGGAGTCTTGACCGGTTTACTGTCTTCCATTGTGAACTTTTTCAACATTTCTTTTACATATTTAACTTGAGAAATAAAAATGCCTTTTTCATTTTGATTGACCTGTGATCCTAAGAAATAAGAAAGTTCACCAATCATTGACATCTCAAATTCTTTTTTCATTTTAATTGATATGTCTTTGCAGTATTCATCCATCTTCTTTGCCAAATATTATGTCATCTACATAAACAACAAGAACAATAAGATGACCCTTCTCTGTTTTGACATATAAGTTGCTATCCACCAAACCTTTCTTAAACCCTTGTTTAATTAGATAATTATCCAACCTTGCATACCATGCTCTGGGTGCCTGTTTTAATCCATATAAAGCTTTCTTTAAACTGCAAACAAAATCTGGATTGTCACTAAGTTGGAAGCCATCTGGTTGTTCAATGTAAACCTCTTCTTCCAGTTTTCCATTCAAAAATGCTGATTTTACATCCATTTGATATACTTTGAAGTTTTTATGAACTGCTAATGCCAGAAACATTATGATTGCCTCTAGTATGGCTACCGGTGCAAAAGTTTCTTCAAAATCAATGCCTTCAACCTGAGCATAGCCTTTACATACCAATCTTGCCTTATTTATGACAACCTACCCATCTTCATTCAATTTATTTCTAAAAACCCATTTAGTGCCAATTATGTTTTTATTTGTTGGTCTAGGTACTAATTCCCAGGTATTGTTTTTCTCTATCAGATCTAGTTCTTCATTGATTGCCTTCATCCAACTTTCATCAGTGCTTGCTTGAGCAACATTTTTAGGTTCAATACTAGATAACAGAGAATAGTTCCTCACTGCTGTTCTTCTTGTCTGAATACCATCTGTGGGATCCCCAATAATCTGTTCACTTGGATGATTTTTCTGCCGATTGCTTGTTTTAAATTTCCTGTTTTCTTCTTCTTGATTCGGTTTTACACCATCCGGATCAATTTTTTGATTCTTCTCTGTTTCTTTTTCATCATCACCTTCAATGACTTCTTCATACATAGGGTAGTTTTCTTGATAAGTAGTTTCTTGTTCTCTACCTTCATCAACTTTCACATCAGCACTTTCAACAATTTTCTTCAACCTCTTGTTGTAACATGTGTAGGCCTTGCTTTTTGTTGAGTAACCAAGAAAGATACCTTCATCAGCTCTATCTTCAAATTTATCGAGGTTATCTTCAGTCCGTTTTATGTAGCACTTGCTGCCAAATACTTTGAAATGTCTTGTTGTTGCCTTTCTGCCAAACCACAACTCATAAGGTGTTTTGCTTTCATGTGGTCTCAGCATGCACTTGTTTTGAATGTAAACTACAGTATGAACTGCCTCTTTCCAAAATCTGTCAGCTATTTTGTTTTTACTGACATTGTCCTTGCCATTTCCTGCCTTGTTCTATTCTTCCTTTCTACAACACCATTACTGTTGAGGTGTCCTAGCTGCTGAAAACTGTCTTCTTATCCCATGTTTTTGACAGTATTCTGCAAATTCTTCGGAGATAAACTCTCCTCCCTATCCGATCTTAGGCATTTAATTCTTTTTTCTGATTGATTCTCAACAAGATTTTTGAAGGTTTTAAACATCTCAAAGGCTTCTGACTTGAGTTTCAGAAATAGTACCCATGTCATTCTTGAGTAGTCATCTATACACAACATAAAATATTTGTGTCCATTTATGCTTTCAGTTCTCATGGGTCCACATAGATCAGTGTGAATTAGTTCTAATGGCTTGCTAGTGAAGTATTCTTTTGCTTTGAAAGTGGCTCTGGTTTGTTTTCCCTTTTGGCATGACTCACAGATGCTATTTATAGGTTTGCCAATGTTTGGTATATCTCTAACTGCTCTTTTTGAACTGATTTTTGCCAGATTGTCAAAACTAATATGCCCAAGCCTCTTGTGCCATAGCCAGTTTTCATCTTCCTGTCCAATCAAGCATGTTCCTTCTGCAGTTTTTGAAAGTGTATCAGATTTCTAGAAGTTCTCAGTCCAGTGGCTATTAACTTTCCATTTTTTGTCTTTCTTACTTCATAGCCCTCCTTCTTGAAGATTACATCATGACCTCTGTCACATATTTGACTTACACTTAGCAAGTTATGCTTCAGGCCAATTACAAACAAGACTTCTTTTGATTTTATATTGCCATCACTGATCTTGATTGATCCCTTTCCAACAATCTTTGCTCCATCATTATTTCCAAATTTCACAGAACCACCTTCATAATTCTGTAAATTCTCAAACTTTTGCTTGTCACCTGTCATGTGAATGGAACAACCACTATCAAGTATCCAAGGTGCTGATTTGTTACGAGCTTTAAAAGCGATCTGGACAATCAAAGATTCCTTTTCTTTCCATTCTGGTTTGATAGCAGATTTTGCTACTTGTTTTGCCTTTGTCCTTTCATTAGCATGTGCCTATTTTTCAGGAAATTTTTGGTTTTGTTTCAACCCACTTGGCTGAGATTTTCTACCATGATAATTATTTGATGCAAAAGTGCTTCTGAAGTTTCTAGCAATATGTCCAAAATTATGACAATTATAACATTCAACTGCATAATTCATTAAAGGAGAAAAAACATTTCTATTGGTAAAATTCCTTTGAGATACATTATGCACTGCAATCTGAAATCTTATGGCCATAAGCATTGCATTTAAAACAATAACCAGAAAATGCATGATTAAACACTGGGTGCCGGTCTTTGCCAGTTTGAAGTAGGAGCCATGACTCTTCTCCTCCTTGGATGTGTGACTTTTGTGAATCCATCTTTGTCGGTATTCTTCTTGAATCTGGCATTATTGTTTTCTTTTGCATGATTTGGTTTTTCTGGTTCAACCTTGATCTTTTCTTCTTTCTTTATGGGTTCTATATTCAAGTTCTTTGAATCCTTTGAAGATTCTCCTTCATCAAAGCCTAAACCAAATTTTATGCCAGAAGGCCTTTGGTTATTTAACATTTTATCCAGCTTTACGGTACTTTCTTCAAACTTATGAAAGCAGTTCAATTTTCTATTCATCTCCTCTAATTGCATCCTTAACTTAACAATGTCTTCCTCTAGCTTGTTGCATTCAACTGTCTTTATAGTTAATTGTTCATCAAGAACTTCAGACATTTTCTTGAATTCCTCTGTCTGTATTTTTAGATTGTTTATTATGTCTGTGGCATTCTCTAATTTCTTTGAAAATTTCTTATTCTTCTTCCTTTCTGCACTCAACTCTTCAAGTGCAGCAACCAATTCTCCTTCCAAATACACTTCAACTTCATCCTTGGAATTTTCATCACCTTCCTGATTTTCCTCTGTTCTTTCTTCTTCAAGTGCCATGAACAGAGCTTCACCTCCTTCTTCTTTAGACTCCTCATCTGTGCTTTCTTGAAGCTACGACATTCTTGGTTATGAAGCTTTTCTTCTTGAAGTTGTTCTTTCTGAAATTTTGTTTCTTCTTCCAGTCACCTTTTTCTTGGTGTGAACCTTCACCATTTTTGGTTCTCTCCTGCATTGGACATTTGGCTGCAAAATGACCGACTCCTCCATAATTGAAGCATTTAAAAGGTAGCTTCCCTCTATATTTTCCTTTTCCTTTTGTGAGTTTTCGAACAAAATTGGCTTCTATTTCATCCAGTGTTCCTTCATCCTCAGATTCATGTTCAGCTTTTACATTCTTGTGTGCTTTAAAAGCTGCTTCTCTATCTGTAGACTTGGTTTGTCCTATTCTCATTTCATATGCTTGTCGAGGGAACCATGCAACTCATCCATGCTTGAAGTTGTTTAGATCTTTTGCCTCTTCTATTGCAGAGACTTTGGAGTTAAATCTTTTGTGAAGTGTTATGAGAACCTTTTTCACAACAAGCTGCATCATCAATTTCTTCATCGAGTCCTCTGATTGCATTAATAATTCCGTTGACTCTCAGCATATAAGTCTCTATGTTTTCATCTTCATTCATTTGCAGTGCTTCAAACTGTGCTCGATGAGTTTGCAGTTTTGCTTCCTTAATCTTCCTGTCTCCTTCATGGATGCTCTTGAGTTTATCCCACATGTCTTTTGTTGATTTACAACTCATGACTCTTATCAGTTCACTGTCAACAAGCCCACACATTATGGCATTCTTAGCTTTGGAGTTGTTCTCAAATTTCTTTTTCTCAGTAGTATCTGTTGGAGGGGTAGTGGGTCCTTGTGTATCCACTATCTACAGAATCCCAAATATCATATCCCAATGCACTCAGATATGTTTGCATTACGAGTTTTCAGAAGGTGTAATTTGTTCCATCAAATAAGGGAGCTTTGTTGGATGAAAATCCTTCACCGCCTGCCATTGTTTCTTCCAAGATCTCCTTAGGTGATTAAGCTTGTACAAGGAACCTTGCTCTGATACCAATTGATGTTCACACAATGACACTAAGAGGGGGGGTGAATCAGTGTAGTTATTTAACTTCAAAATAGCAGCATTCAAAGACTGAAGCACAGAAAACTTATAAAACCAGAAGAACAAAATGAGAGCACACCACAACACACAATATAACGAGGTTCACCAATTTGGCTACTCCTCAAAAATTAAGCTGCTTGGACTTCAATCCAAATCCAGTCTTTGCAAAATTTCAATTTTACAACTTCTTTACCAACATCCACTGGAAGGAGCACCAACCCCTATAATTTTCTGTTGCAACAGATGGAGCACCAACCCCTAGTACCAAGCACCAACTTGGACTGCAATTCTAATCAAATCAAAATGACATAAAAATGTCTTCACTACTAACTCGACCCTGAGTGGTCTGTAATTTTAACAACCTCTGCACAATCTCATGTCTCTGCTTATTTCTCTATCTGAGACCCTCTTTTCATAGCAATTCCCTTCTTACTGCAACAACTTCTATCTTTCTTCAACAATTTCTCTTTATAGCTATTCATTTATATACATCCAATCACACGTGATCGAATCATATACCCAACTGTTCGAATTCTTTTCTCCTGCAAATAAGTGGTTGTTCGAAAACATTGTTCGAAACCCTGCAATACGGCGTTTCGATTTCTTGTAGTATGGCTGTTTTGAATCCTGCAAACATATCTTCTCGAAAAGCATATCTTGATCCTTCATATTCGGCTCTTTGAATACAAGCAAAATGTATGTTCGATTCCATGAGTGCGACCGTTCGAAAGCTGTAAAAAGACTTTTCGAAAACCTTTCGATAATTTATATTTGATTCTTCGAATACATGCAAACGGCTGTTCGAATGCATGACTGACACTTGTCAATCAATAACTGCAGATCTGACATCAGTTACATTTTATGTAAAGTTGCATGATGTCTTTTATGACACGTGTCACCATGCCTACTTTTTGGCTTTTACACCTATCGCGATATCGCGACATTTTTAACTTATCTGACGTCACCACGAAGGTTGTCGCGAAATCATGACAATTTCGACTTCAAAGGCTTTTCTTTCATCCTGTCACGAAATCGTGACACTTTTCAACTTTGCTAACGTCATCATCCTTCTTGTCACAAAATCATGACGTTTTCGACTCTTGCTGACGTCATCATCCTGCTTGTCGTGAAATCATGACACTTCCGACTTCCTTACACTCTTCTTTGCCAGCAACAGCGAAAAGGAACATGTCACAAAATCCGTGACACTTTGCTCTTCCGTACAACTCTTCCTTGCCAACTCCAGTGAAAATGGAACATGTCACGAAATCGTGACACTATGCTTCATGCAATGGCAAAATTTTTACATCTTTGTGCCTTGTGTTTTCACCTTGCCTCTTTTCATGAAATTTTGACTTGTAATATCATTGTTGCATCTTTCAGTTCTACACTTTTGACTAGTAGCGAAATCGCTACACCTTAGTTTCCCTTTGTTTCAACATGTAGCGCCATCGCTACACCTTAGTTTCTCTTTGTTTCAACATGTAGCGAAATCGCTACACCTTCTTCTTGTGAATTTTTACTTGTGTCGAAATCGTTGCAACTTAGTTTTCTTAACTTCCGATTTGTAGCGAAATCGCTACACCTTTGTTTCCATACATTTCCAGCTGTGCTTTGAAATGCGAAACTTCAACATGCATGGAAATCGCTACTCTCTTCATTGCAAGCTCCTTTCCTCCATTTATGTCACGAAATCGTGACACATTTTCTCTCTCCTCAGTGAAAACTCGACATGTCGCGACATCGCGACATTTTGGCGTGCATTTTCTCTCTCCTGCTTTTTGTCGCGAAATCGCGACACATTTTCTCTCTCCTCAGTGAAAACTCGACATGTCGCGACATCGCGACATTTTGGCGTGCATTTTCTCTCTCCTACTTTTTGTCGCGAAATCGCGACAGAAAACATGTCGCGATATCGCGACAGTTTTCTTCCTTGTCTCTTTTTGCCAATTTTTGAATCTGGGTCACCTCTGTTTTGCTTGAAACTTTCTGCACTTGATCTGACTGACCTCTGAACTGCATCAACTGCATCAATCTGTCTGTGTTGACAACAATGACAATACTTTCTCAATGCTTTTGCTGCACCTTGCTCAACAACGCAATTATCTGTTGCTTCTTGGACGACCATGAAACTTCTCTCGATACAAGATGGAAAGCATAGCCAAAAGTGCTCTTTCTATCATCAATGTTGGCAGCCCAATCACTAACTGTAGCCAACCAGTTCCAATTGGTATTTTCTAGCATAGAAAATTTTATGGTTTCGTGTCCCATTGACATAGCGCAAAATCCATTTACCTGCTTGCTAGTGCGTGTCCTTCGGAGTCTCCATAAATCTGCTGATTAGGCTCACTCCATACATCAGATCGGGTCTAGTTGCAGTCAAGTACATGAGACTGCCAACTAACCTCTTAAACAAGGTTGGATCAACATTTTTGCTGGAATCCATCTTGCTCAGCTTCAGACCTATGGCGACAAGTGTGATGGCAGGTTTGTTGTCCTCCATATTAAACCACTTCAGGACATCCTTCGCATACTTACCCTGAGAAATGAAGATGCCATCTACAGATTGGACAACTTCAATACCTAGAAAGTATTTCATTAGCCCTAAGTTCGTCATATTGAACTCCTTCTTCATGGCTATTCTAAACTGGTCAAACAACACATTATTATTTCCAATGTAAATCAGATCGTCTACATATAAGCAAACGATTATCATCTCACATTTTGGGTTTTGCTTCAGGTACAGGGTGTGCTCATATGGGCATTTCATGAACCCATTCTCTTGAAAGTAAGAATCAATCTGACTATACCAAGCCTTGGGTGCTTGCTTCAACCCATACAGTGCCTTCTTCAGCTTTAGGACT
The DNA here is from genome assembly GCA_028583015.1 of Wollemia nobilis. Classification (NCBI taxonomy): domain Eukaryota; kingdom Viridiplantae; phylum Streptophyta; class Pinopsida; order Araucariales; family Araucariaceae; genus Wollemia; species Wollemia nobilis. Next base: position 115,596 of record JAQPPZ010003202.1, read on the forward strand.
TTACCTTCTTGTCCTTCCAACTCATAGCCTGGTGGTTGGTCTATACAGACCTCTTCTTCCAACACTTCGTTTAGGAATGCAGACTTGACATCCATCTGGTACACATTCCAGCCTTTTTGGGCTGCTAATGTTAGGATCATTCTAACTATGTCAAGTCGAGCTACAGGTGCGTACACCTCATTATAGTCAATGCCTGACTTTTGTTTGTAGCCTTTTGCCACCAATCTAGACTTGTGCCGATCAACTCTACCTTGGGCATTAAACTTAGTTTTGTATACCCACTTGACCCCAATAGTCTTCTTCCCTGTCGAGAGATAACTCAACTGCCATGTCTTGTTTTTCTCTATGGCCTCAATTTCCTCATCCATCGCCTTCACCAATTTTTGATTCGAAATTCCTTCTTCAAATGAAATTGGATCACACTCAAAAAATAAAGCAAAGTCAGAATGTTTTTCTTCTTGAAGTCGGGTTACCTCATAGATGTCTTGCAAGCTCATCATCTTTGCGAGTGTCCTCAAGTTGGAGATTATGCTTGTAATATGAGGTGTTTGTGATGATGAGGCGATGTTGCTGCTGGCTCTAGAGTTGCTACTTGAAGCTGTAGGTTGATGCACTTGTTCTTCTTCTACGTCCTTAGACTCAATGACTGCTAGTTCTAGCTGACCAGTATTTTATTTCCAGTTCCAGGATTCATCATCTAGGAGATTCACATCTTGGCTTATAATCATCTTCTTCATCACAACATTTTTTAGCTTTGTTATCCAACTTCTTCCTCTTCTCATCTAGGACATGTGCATATGCTATGCACCCAAAAAATCTGAAATGAGCAATGCTTGGCTTCCGGTTGCTCCATGCCTCCTAAGGAATTTTATCCTTCACACTCTTTGTGGGACATCGATTTAGTAGATAGACTGCACAACTTATAGCTTCTGCCCAGGACTCATGAGGCAAGTTCTTTGCCTTCAACATACTTCGTGCCATATCCATAATGGTTATGTTCTTCCTCTTAGCTACACCATTTTACTGCAGTGTGTATCTGGTAGTAAGCTACCTATGAATTCTAGTTTGCTTGCAAAAGTTTTGGAATTCATTGGAGATATACTCACCTCCTCCATCTTTCCTGAGAGTCTTCACCTGGTAGCCACTTTGTTTCTCAACCAGAGCCTTGAACTCCTTGAATTTTCCAAATGCCTCTGAATTTTGTTTGATGGGATATACCCATGTCCTTTGATTGAAGTCATCAATGAAAGTCAGAAAATATTATTTACTGGTAAATGTGTTGGTCTGCATTAGACTATAAATTTTAGAATGCACCAGTTCCAATGGTTGTGAAGCTTTCCAAGACTGTTCTACAAGGAATGCATCCCTGTGCTACTTGCAAACTAAGCAACCCTAACAAACTTGATTTGGTTGCTCAATAAGGGGTAAACCCTTCACCATCTGTTTCTTGTGCAGCAAGTTCAGGCCACTGAAGCTTAGGTGACCAAACCTTAGATGCCACAACCAGGTAGCATCCTTCTCAACTACACTAAAAGACATCAGAGATATATTCTGAATCTACAATGGAACATCTTGTTTTTAGTCATGGACACAGTTGCAATATGCTCATGCTCCTTGTCTTTGATGGTGCAAAGTCCATCCTTGAATTAAATAGTGTACCCCTTCTACACAAGTTGTCCAACGCTCAACAAATTGTACTTCAAACCAGGTACATAATAGACATCAGTGATCTACTTATTTTTACCTTGCTTGGTATGAATGCTGATTTTCCCTTTCTCCATTACAGGAACTTGGCTATTGTTCCCCATTTTCACCTCAAACTGGATTGTTTCATCTAGTTGTGAGAACATCTCTTTGTTCCCTGTCATGTGGTTTCTGCAACCACTATCGAGATACCAGATGTTATTTTGGCTCTCCTCCTCAATATTGCAAGTTAACAAAACATTTCCACCAGCATCTCTACACTCTCCATTATCAGGCTCATCTGTGTAGTGCGCTTGCTATTGGTTATCTTTGGCCATCTTCTTTCTGCACTCAAAAATATAGTGGTTGAATTTCTTGCAATAATAACATTGGATCTTTGATTTATCCTTTCTCTGATAAGATCCTCCTTGTTGGTTTTTGTTGTTGCCTCTTCCTCCTTGCTGATGGAAGTTGCAACCGGTCTCTCCATCATTGGAGTTTGACCTTCCTCCCTGCTTGTTGCCTTTCCCATGCTTTCCTCTGCCTCTTCCTCCTTGAGAACCTGAGTCTCCTTGGTGGGAGTTTTCTCTACTACTATCTCAAAATGAGACATGCGCTTTGAATGCTTGTTCTAGTGAGGTCTGAGTTGAGCGACTTAGCCTCTGCTCATATGTTTATAGAGAACCCATGAGCTCATACACAAAAAGGGTTGTTAAATCCCTTTATTCTTCAATTGCTATCACCATCGAGTTGAACCTTGCTGATAGGCTCCTCAACATCTTCTCCACAATGCTTTGATTCATCATGTTCTCCCCATTTAATCACATCTGGTTGATGACATCCATTGTCTGGGTGAGGAAGTCGCTTATGGACTCCAAATCGCTCATTTGCAAGTTCTCAAACTCCCTCCTCAACATCTGCAATCGCACCAACTTCACCTTGTCGATGCCCTGGTAGGAGTTGGCCAAGATTTCCTATGCCTCCTTCGATTTGGTTGTTGTTGTGATTCGCGAGAAGATTGTCTCCTCAACCGCCTGCATTATGTAAAATAATGCCTTATGGTCCTTCTTTTGATTCTCCTTCAGTAAATCTGTGTCTGCCTAGGAGAGTGCTCTCAATGCTGCTGCGTCTGTTGGCTCTACATAGCCATTCTAGACCAAGTCCCATAGCTCCTGCGACCCAAATAGGATCCTCATATGGATGCTCCAGTAATCATAATTTTTTCCATTGAACCGTGGGAACTACAACTACAACGAGTTGCCACTAGAAGCCATTGGTTTTTATCATCCATGGGCAGACATTAGCTCTGATACCAATTTGAAATACTACGACATAAAGTTTGCTTACGCCAACAGTGTGGCACAAGGTACGAATACGCCAAGGGTCCGACGCAATATCCGGATGTGCTAAGGATCTGGCGCAATATCTGCTTATGCCAAGGGTGTGGCGCAAGGGTTAGATGCACCAAAGGTTTGGCGCAATATCAGGATGTGCCAAGGGTCTGGCATAGGTGGAGAGTGCGCCCGAGATGGGGTGTAGGTTGGGAGTGTGCCTGATCTTGGGCACACTTGGTAGTTGCTCCCGAGATGGGGCACAAAAGGGAAGTGCACCCGACCTTGGGTGCACTTGGACATTGCGCCTGGTCTTTGGCACAATGAAGGGTTGCACCTTGGCTTGGGTGCAACCGGGGAGGAGTGCCCCCGGGCTTGGATGCACGAAGACAGTGTGCTTCACTTGGGGCGCATAGGTGAATAATAACACTAACTGGTGCAAACAAAATCTGAGGAAGAATGAGATAAAACTTGCAAACCAAAAGATAAAATTTATTGATTCAAACAGACTGCAAGATGCAGTTTTACAATACAAGATTTTACAGAGACATATGCAACCAAGATTGCAGGATAACCACAGGAGGAGTTTCCTGGAGACTGCTGCTCTGAATCCTCTGCTCTGCTAAGCAACTTTCCTTAGATTTATTATGCTCTTCCTCACTTCCTCTATATCTCGATGATATTTTTTGAAAGACCACTCCGCCTTTTATAGCCAGGAAGAACGAAGGATAAGGCTTATTCTCTGACATGCGCCGCATTAGGGTTTCTGCCCACTCGCTGAACTACAGCTACCGACATTAACGATGATGTTATCTGATCTGTCAAGGCATCAAATTTGGTTTAATTTTCTAACAGTTTGGTTTCTCACATAGATCGCCATTCTCCTCCTTGAAGTTTTCAACTGGAGGCAAGAACTGGGGAGGTGCGTGTTCAAAGAGAAGAAAGAAGAAAGTGTGCGTGCGTGTTAGAGTGGGTGGGAACGAGGGAGCGAGTTGTAAACTAATTGATCCTCTGCAATGGGAGTCCTCGATAGGCCAACTTTTGTATCAGCTTTTGAACGAGCAACCCCATCTTCTTCCTCCAGTAGTTGATCAATAGTTGGAGAGGCTTATAGCTGATCGGGATGCAGATGCCCAACAGGGGCCGCCTTCAACAACTGGTGCGGAACTTGTTTTTGTATAGGAGAATTGTAGAGTTGAAAGCTACGGAGAGGCAAAGGTCACTTGAAGAAATTGTTTATGCTCTAATTGTCCAAAAATTCATGGATGTTGGGGTTTCATTGATACCAAACCTTTCGACACCTGATCCTATCACAAGTAGAGTTGATACGTGGTCCAAGCAAGACCACAAACTTGAGAGGGTGCATTCTCCTGAGGCATTTGAGATGATTAAGAATCACCTTGCTCGTGTTTTTGGGAACCGTACGTTAGACACAAATGCTATTGCTCAAATTGGCCAGCTGCGAGTAGGACAAGTATATGCAGCTTTTGTGATGTATGGATACTTTTTGAGAAGGGTGGACCAACGTTTTCAACTTGAGAAAAGCATGAAAACACTTCCTTTTGGCCTGAATGAAGAAGGTGATGGAAAGCAGTTTCATGGTAGTGACCCAAAACACGCGGATATATTTCAGATGGGCTCCTCATCTCGAGAAATTGCTTCTGCAACAGTGCCTGGTAGAGGAACTCCTTCAGATCAAGAGACATTGCAGAGATTTTCTTGATTTTCTTGCGGGTGTCGGAGTTAAGCCTTGTAAGTTGAAATCGTATGTAGTATCTTTTGATCAAGAGACATTGCAGAGATATACAATGATGAGGTCAAAGGAAGGTATCAGTATAATTGAAAGACATTCTGAAGCATTGTTTGGAAGGCCTGTTCAGATTCTGTCTGGTCCAGTGGCAGCTTCAAATGATGAAATTATCCGGATAAGCTTTTCAGGTTTAATTAGCCTGTTCTTAGAGGCTGTTACTTTTGGTAGCTTTCTTTGGGATGTTGAAAGCTATGCGGATTCCATAAACCATTTTGCGACAAATTAGACTGGAGTTTAATTTTGTAATACAAATCGTAAGCATGAGGACGATGATTATCCGTAATATTTTTTGGAAAGTATTTGCAGCTACAACTGCTGAAATAAGAGCTTGATTTGGCTTCACTAGCATTATCTTTGGGCAATCCTTAATGGTACAAAGTGATGCCCATAATGCAGTTTTACCATACTACTGGATATCACTGCCCGCTAAGAAGATCACCTTGTAAATAGCTCCGTGATAAGATTAATGGAGCTTTCCAACCTGCCGTGTTCTTTCAAAAGTTTATACGCTGCTAGTAATTAAGGTGTTTGTACTTGACCTCTATCATTAGGCAGACGTCTGGGCTAAGAGCAGACTTGTTATTGAGCACTCAACTCTTCTTAGGTTGCTAACTGAAGGATGACATGGTAGCTTGTCTTAGGAGAAATTTATATACTGTGCCGAATTGAATTTGAACTTACACAAATGTCTTGTTCAATTCTGTGCTATGTACATCAGTTTGTACTCAACACTAATAATAGAAAGAGTGTTGCCTTGTCTTCTAAAAAATAAAAGCAACAATTTGAATAAAATTTCTTATTTATTAAATGTTAAAGCGGTTGAGTAGTCTTTTTTTTCCTTTCAATTAATGGTTATATGGGATTGAGGAACATTATTACCACATAATGATATGTTACAGTAAAACTTGTAGATTTGAACCTTGGTCTCCTCTTTTAAATATTGAAGAATCCAAACTGATTGAACTAATGCCACTTCATATCTTTTATTTCTCATATTAATTATTGATATTTCAATATATTATATATTAAAATTTAAGAATATTTTAAAAATAATTTTTTTTACCTTGAATTTTCTTTTTCTTATTTCATCTTAATAAACCCTTATTTTATTCAATGTAGTTAATATAATTTATATAAAATTAAATGAATTTGTTTTTAAATAATTTTTGAGGTTAAAAATACCTTTTTTTAGTTGAAAATTTGTTTTTACCCTTAATAAGGTCAAATGTTCTCTAAAATGACCCTCATGCTTTGTAGTAGATTTTAATTTCAGAAAATTAAAAACCAGATAAAAGTTTCACTTCTCATAAGCTCAAAAAATATAGATACTTTATAATAGATTTTAATTTCACAAAACTAAAAAACCATATAAAATTTCCACTTGCTTCTCATAAAATCAAAGTTATACAAAGAGGATCCTTATATTTTATAATAAATTTTAATGTCCAAGAAACTATAAAATTATAATAAAAATATCATTTAATTAAAATCTAAAATGTAATAGACAATCCTATTTCTTTTTAAAATCTAATTTTAAGTTAATTATATAAATGTGACTCTTTATTTTTATACTTCTATATTTTTAAATATACATACTTGAACTTAAATCTTCCAAATAAAAATTGTACTCCACCAAAAACTAATTTATATAATTTTTTTCTAATAATAAAAAAATACAAATTTTATTTAATATTGATTTAAAAAAATTATTTAATTTCTAATCTCTTGTGTGTCCAGCACCCTTCTTGTCTTTTACAAAAATTTGCAATCTGTGTCTAGCACCCTTATTGCCTTTTAATGGTGTAAGACCTTAGGTGTTTAATGTATTTAAATTTAATTACATGTAATTAAATATTTTTAAAACATCAATTTAAGAAACAACATACAATTTTATTCCCGTGAGTGTGGTATACGAAAAACTATACCACTTATATTAATGATGATGTGACTAGGGTTCAATCATATAAAAAGTATTACTATTAAAAAATTAAAAATAATAATAATTGCTTCCTATCAAGTTTGACATCCATAATTTAATACCTCAATTTGTTTTGACCAGCTGATGTTGCATTATTTTTAAAACACTTTTTTAAAGTTCTAATCCACGGTTATTCATTTTCATTGTATGGTGAATATATATTTCCTTGATCAACCATTTAAACTTTCTTTGACTAAGTGTAATTTTTTTTTTAAATATGAGTTTTTTAAAACATATGTTATATGTTTGAATTTAAGATTATAAAAATAATTTGACTTCTCTTGTTCACAATGTTTGATATTGATCTCTTACAATTCTTTTCTTTCAAACTGCAAGATATTTATTCTATTATTAAGCTTAATTAAATAGAGATGTTTTTTTATTATTAATTTTTTTTTTTTTTTAATTATAAAATTTATATATATGAGTAAATTTTATTTTTGTATTTTTTAAATAAAAAATATTTTTTTATTAAATAAAATTATTTAAAAAAAAAAACTAAAATTTTATTCATATCTAGATTTTATATTCAAAATAGAAAATAAAGCTTTCTTCAATTTCTTAAATGTTAAGGTTTTTTTGAGGTAGTTATTCCAATACATTTTTAACTTGCGGTAAAGATATAATCAGCAATGAGTCCAACAAATGTAAATGATTAAGATTATTTTGATACCAAAACATTCTCTCAAGTAATATGCATAATATATTTTCCATTGTACTATTAAATTCTCTTTCTATGCTTCTAAAAGTGATATTTAAAAAATAACTTGAAGTCCTTATGCAAAATCTTATGTAGGATTTTTTGTCTTTATAGATATCATATTCCCTAAGATCTCATTTGAATGGTGGAATTGTAGTTATTCATCTTGAGTGGGCCTAACTAGAAGGTTCATGATTCAACCAAAATTGAATGTGCTTGTAACTTTCTTAGGTATACCAACTCAGACACCATATGTTGGACCAACATGGTGTTGAAAAACTATATTAACATGAAAATATTATATTTATAAATCATATTGAGTCAATTATGATGAGGTGACATAACGATCAAGTAACCAACTCATGTGTATGGATAGAACCCATCAACACCACATCAAAATCCAAATAGCACCTTGATAAGTCATGTAATTATCCTAGTAGAGATTTCTTACTATGCTTAAAATAATACCCAACAGGTTATTTTCCAACTTGGTGTTGAAAAATAACTCTAAGATTCAAAGAATCATCAAACATGTTTGGAAAGTCAAGGATATTTCTGAGACTCCACTTCCTAGATATTTTTAACTTTAATGTGTTGAAGGAAGTGTTGGAGGAGTTAGGGGATGTAGCATTGGAAGGGCTTGAGAGTCCATATGTACACTTTTGGTCCAATAAAGAATATTTTGGAAGGATTAAATAGTTGAAAAACTTAAAGGTGTTTGGGTTCCCATATTTGAGAATGGATGAAGTGAAGGAGACATTGAAAGCAAACAAGTAAAGCTGGAGGAAGATAAAAACTAATATTTCAAATATCATTATTTATGTTTCTTTAGTAATAAATTTTCTCATACAAGTGTAGAATTTCATGGGTACCTTTATTAGCTAAATGAAAAAATATATAACATTTAACTTGATAAGAAGATTGTAATATTTTACATCATAAATAGAATTTATCAAAATCAATGCTAATCTATATGTATCACAATGGCTACTTATACCAAATATAAGGATAAACATTGCAAATTAGTTATTCTATATTCTATTTAGCACTTCAAATTTAATAAAATACCACCAATGTGCTCTTCAACTAAATATCATTGTAAATGATATTGATATATATTTGTTCAAATAATTATAAACAATCTTCATGGTTTTATATGTTTACTAAACATACATTCACACATTTCTTAAAGAATTTAAAACTATAAAATATATTTAATTAATCAATGCTAACACTAGGAAAGTCTCCTTGATTGCACAAAATTTCGTCCAAGGCATAAATACTTAACAAAAATATTGTGTCTATATTTTAATTTAAAACCTCAAACATAATGAAGAAACACCTTATTAATACATCATGGTTGTGTCCGGTGTTCAAGAGAGGGTTTTTATTTCACACACAACTTTGATAATTTTTCAAATAACCTCAACTACCAAACACCACATCAAAAATGTGAAAGAAGATAGACTACTAGAATTGAACATAGGCCTTAGTGGTATTGGCAAACAACCTTTCTATTCCATAATATAGTTATTTATAAATATATTATTGTAAAGTGTTGGAAGACATGCGGGCATTCCAGAAAAAAATACTTAAAACAATTAGAGAACCTCATTGCTAAGTATCAATCATGAGACTTATGTCTTATGATGCAAATACCTTTTAGTATGTTATTATGCTTGGATGAAACAAACTCCACTCCATATTTTTTGTTCTTAATATAATTTTTTTAATATAACTACATGGACAAGAAAATTGGTAGTCACTTCTCATCCATGTGAAAGAATTTTATCATCTACTTTTGTTGTTGAAGGAGGAAATGTTTGATACGATATTCCCTTTTTGAAAAAAAAATATTAGAAGGGGAAAACCAAATTCTTTGAATGTAAAAAGGATATTTTAAATGGTAAAATCACAAAAAAATGTTAAACTAAGACCCGCATGGAATTTTTCAAGTGATGGTTCATCCATATTTGCCATGCTTGACCTCGTACATCCTTTTTGTTTGATTAATAAAAGTTACTTATCTTTTCTTTGATACCATGTAAGAATTCACTATTCTTTCTAAAAATATTATGAAACATACACTCAGCATAATAGTATATAAAAAGAAACATGAATGAAATGAAGGAGCATATAGACAAAAATAGAGAAATAGATAAACAAAACAAATAGAAATAACAAATAACAAATGGATTCCTAAGGGCACCTCCATGATATCATATATCAACCATTGGAGGGTATTTATATTGATGCTAAATTCTTTATTAGACATTAACCACAAGCTAACATGACTTGAAGGTTCAATTAGAATACAATAAATGTGTTAAACCCTTTAATCAAGGTTAACCATAGAGTTGGGTTAACAAAAATCACTAAGGTTGAATACATCCAAAGTGGCCCTAGGATTAAATCAATATGTCCAAATGATTACATAAAAGAATGGTCATAGGCTTACATAGAAGGGCGCTTGTAGCTTACATATAGAATTTTAATAGGATTATATATAGAATATTGAGAGGCTTATTTAGAGAATGGTTGAAGGCTTTCATAACACTTGCCAATATGGTACATCAAGAGCAACTATAGGTGCTTCATGAGTATAGGACTTGTAGTACTAAGGTCACATTATAAACATTTCAAAACATAATTCCTTGGACTTCCTAATTAATAAAATTATCCTTGTAGACACTTTGAATACCCATGATCATGTGGTCTTTGCAATGTAATTTGAAGAAATTTATAATTTAGTCATTTAAACTTCTTTATTTTCTCTCAACATAAATTCATTTTCACTTTATCAAACTCTATTTTTTGCATCAATTAAACTATCTTCTTCAAAAGCATATAAAACAAAATACTTTTTGCTTGATATTTCGTATTTTTCTTTTGTGATTCTTTACATATTATTTTATATCTTTTAGGTATATAATAGGTGGTATTAGAGGCCCTTTTTGAACTATTCTCCAAAGGTAGGTGATTAGATATTTTGGGCTTATGCCTTACTTTTTTGGACTTGTGGTGTAACTCAATTGATAACCAAATATTGTAGGCTAGTAATCCACATTTCCATTGCTACTGGCCAAACTAAATAATAATATTAAAAAGGAATTAAAATAATAATAATATCTTGGTTATACAACTATTCAATTTTGTAGGAGAATAACCACCCATCACATGAAGTTATCGCATCACAAGGTTGAACATTATGTGCATGATTTAGCAGCGAAGAAGAGTTGAGTAATTCACAATTCTTTTCAATAAAATCATTTACTTGAAACAAATGAAGGCAGTTTCAATGAACATGGTTAATGCATTTGTCTTACTTACAAGAACAAAGGAAACATCGTAAAATTTGGGAAGTAGGGCCCTTGTTAGATTCTATAAAAAATGGTATTGTAAACTTAAGTGATTTTGGTTCTTACCATATGAGCATCAAATTAATTCTATTGTCAAAAATTTTGTAAATGATACTATTTTACTTGATCAATATTATGTGAGACGAAAAAAAATAAAATCTCAAAGATGTCAATGCATAATCAATCCCTTTGTGGAAGACCAACATATTGATAATTGTTCTAGTAATTCATATTATTTAAATATCTAAAATAGTAAAATCATAAGCATGATACAAAACATGGACACCATGGATACTAACAACATGAAATTGAAATTCGAAAATAATATTTACAATGAACATACTAGAATATCAATAACACCAACATTGCCAAACCCTATACAACCTTCCACCAAAATAATGAGAAGTTTCAAGGAAGTCATTTATAGGCTTTGGTTAATTAACTCTTCTCCTTATGATGAATAATACTTGTAATTTCCTTCATGGTTTTAATGAATCCAATATGCGATTCAATAATGCCTATGCAAAATATGGATAATGCACAACCCAATTGTATATACAAGCACTCATAAATACAAAGAAATGAGTGCATTTTGTATAACTCTCACTTTTTCCAAAGGATAATATTGTCACTATAATTACAATGAGCTTCCATGGCCACCTTTATCCATGGAGGAAACTTTTCAAAAAAAAAAATCAAATAAATCCAAAAAAAATCTATCAATTATTGGTTGGATGAGAAAAAAGGAAATGTTTTCCAAAATCTAAATTTTCTTCTTGGTGACATCTTCATGGAAATTCAATATATTTCATTATAAATAGAAATAATATAATGGAAATTCAATATATTTCATTATAAAGAGAAATAATATAAATAATCTCCAACTTTCTATCAAAAGAAAAATGTGACATAGGAAAACAAAAATGTTCTTAATAACGCTTACGGATCTTCTCATAATTTGGCTATTGTCTTCTTTGTCAATGAACACAAGCCCTAAACCTACAAATTATTTAGACATTGTTGATGAATGTGGAAGTTCATGGTACAATGCACAATGGGTGTCTCAGTTGCAGGAAGAATAGTTGTCCAATAGTGAAACAACTCAAATAATTCAAGAATTGTCTATGGGTTCCTATAAATACCTTATTTTCACATATCATGACCAAATATTACGTAAGAAGAGTCACATTTACATCCTAAAAAACTCATCAATCAAATCATAGATTCTATAGGAGCCACATGCTTCTCCATCAGCAGGACATTCAGGGTTTCTGAAAACCTACATGCGGGTTAAACAATCCTTTTGTTGGAAAGGGTTAAAAGCAGAGGTCAAGTAGTAAGTAGTTAAGTGTGAAGTATGCCAACAAAATAAGGGGAAAACAATCATGTCACCAGGGTTTCTTCAACCATTACTTATTCCAGATCGTCAGTGGGAACATATATCCATGGATCTTATTGAAGGACTTCCCAAGTTAGAAGATAAAACAGTATTTTTTGTGGTAGTGGATCGCATTTCCAAATATGCTCATTTCTAGGCCTTACAACATCCATTTTCAATAAGCAAAGCGGCCAAGGTATTTATGGATTCAATTTTTAAATTGCACGCAATGCCCAAAAATATTGTAACTAATAAAGATCCCATTTTTACTAGTAATTTTTGGAAAGAATTTTTTTGACTTAGTGGTACCAAATTAAACATGTCTTCCGCATACCATCCACAAAAAAATGGTCAAATAGAGGTAGTTAACAACTATTTGGGTACTTATCTGAGATATTTTGTACAAGATAAACAATATCAATGGATTCAATGGCTTTCGTTGGTAGAATGGTGTTATAATACATCCTACCATTATTCCACTAAGATGTCTCCTTTCGAAGCATTGTATGGAACTAAACCACCAACAATAGTAGATTATGTGCTAGGATCTTCCAAAGTGGCCCAAGTAGACAATTGGTTGCAACAACGACAAGCAATGCTTACTATTCTAAAGGACAATTTGATACAAGCACAAAATTGCATGAAGCAGCAACAAGACAAACATCATTTGAAAAGGGTATTCAATGTTGGTGATATGGTGTTTTTATATCTTCAACCCTACAAGCAGTTTTCATTAAAGATCAAATCTAGTCAGAAGTTGGCATCATGATTTTATGGCCCTTACAGAATTGTGCATCACATTGGGGAAGTAGCTTACCAATTAGAGTTACCCCAATCCTCTCGCATACATCTAGTGTTTCACATGTTATGTCTCAAAAAGGTGATTGGTCCGATAGTACAATCTCACTCTAAATTACCAGTGCTAGATGAATAAGGGCGCATATATCTCCAACCTAAAGCACTTGTACAAAACAATGTACGCAAACTAAGATCTCATCACATCTAAGAGTTTCTCATCAATTGTAGGACTTACCTGAAGAGGATGCAACATGTAAATCTAAGAGTATTTTCTAGCTTTAAAGACAACTTTTTGAGGAGGGGAATCATGCTACATAACAAACATTGCCATGTCGGCTATGTTTTCCAAGTGTCATCATTTTATATATATTTAGGTTAGATTTTTATTCATCTATCATCTTACATTTTTACATTTATTCACTTGCGTTATTCACATTACTTGCCTGTAAGTGGTGGGGATCTGCCCTCCCTCGAGTGGCACTGCATTTCATCGATTTGATATCTATCGAGTGGCACTACATTTCATCGATTTGATATATAGGATTGAATAACATCATTACCACATAATGGTGTAGTATTACAGTAAAGCTTGCATATTATTCATATATCACTTGGCAAGATTTGAACATTGGTCTCCACTTAGATATTGAAGAATCCAACGGGTTGAGCTAATATCACTTCATATATTTCATTTCTCATATTAATATTAATGATATTTCAGTTAATTATATATTAAAATTTAAGAATATTTTAAAATAAAATTCTTTACCTTGAATTTTCTTTTTCTTATTTCATCTTAATAAATCCTTAAACTATTAAAAGTGGTTGATATAATTTATAAAATTAAATGATTTTCTTTTTAAATGAATTTATAGGTTAAAAAATACTTTTTAAAGTTGAAATTTTATTTTTGCTCTTACTAAAGTTAAAGGTTGTACAAAATGACCCTCATGCTTTATATTAGATTTTAAAACTAGATAAAATTTACACTTCTCATAAGCTCAAACATTATACATACTTTATAATAGATTTTAATTTTATAAAACTAAAAAACCATATAAAACTTCCACTTACTTCTCGTAAAAAATCAAGGTTGTACAAGATGATCTTTAAATTTTATAATAAGTTTTAATATCCAAGAAACTAAAAATCATATAAAACTTTCATTTAATTAAAATCTAAAATATAATACACAATCCTATTTCTTTTTTAAATCTAATTTAAAATATAATACACAATCCTATTTCTTTTTTAAATCTAATTTAAAATTTATTATATAAATGTTGAGACTCTTTATTCTTATACTAATTACTTTATATATTTTTAAAAACACATATTTGAACTTAAATCTTCCAAATAAAAATTTAACACCAAATAAATAATATACTCCATCATAACTAATTTATATAATTATTTTCTAATAAATAACAAATACAATTTTATTTAATCTTAATTAAAAAAAAATTATTTAATTTATAATCTCTTATGTGTCTAGCACCCTTCTTGCCTTTTACAAATATTTGCAATCTTATTAGCATATTTTAAACACCCAATGGCTAAAACCTTAGGTGTTTAATGTGTTTAAATTTAATTAGTATTCGTTAAACATCAATTTAAGCAACAATAGCACCCTTCTTGCCTTTTACAAATATTTGCAATCTTATTAGCATATTTTAAACACCCAATGGCTAAAACCTTAGGTGTTTAATGTGTTTAAATTTAATTAGTATTCGTTAAACATCAATTTAAGCAACAATACATGATTATTAACGGCTTCCTATCAAGCTTGACACCCATAATTTTATACCTCAATTTGTATTGATAAGTAGATTCTGCATTATTTTTAAAACACTTTTTTTAGATGCTGCATTATTTTTAAAACATTTTTTTAAAGTTCTAATCCACGTGAATATATATTCCCTTGATTTCAACTTTCATTGATTAAGAGTAATTATTTTTAAAATATGTGTTTTTTAAAATATATGTTATATTATTTTTAAAACACTTTTTTAAAGTTCTAATCTAGGGTTACTCATGTTCATTGTACAGTGAATATATATTCCCTTGATTAATCATTTCAACTTTCATTGATTAAGTGTAATTATTTTTAAAATATGTGTTTTTTAAAATATATGTTATATGTTCGAATTTAAGATTATAAAAAGAATTTGAATTCCCTTGTTTACAATATTTAATATTGATCTCCTATATTTTTTTTTCAAACTCCAAGATACTTATTTTATTATTAAGCATAATTAAATAGATATTTTTTTCTACTTTTTAAAATAAATTTTGATTTGATTTTTTAAATTATAAAAATATATAAAAATTATATATGAGTAAATTTTATTTTTTGTTTTTTAAATATAAAATAATTTTTTTATTAAATATAATTATTTAAAAAAAATAACTGAAATCTTATTCATATCTAGATATTTTATATTTGAAATAGAAAATAAAGCTTTCTTCAAATTTTTAAATGTTGAGGTTTTTTCTAAGCTGTTCCTCCAATACATTCTTAACTTGTCGTAGATATAATCAACAATGAGTCCAACACATGTAAGTTATTAGGGTTATTTTGATACCAAAACATTCTCTTAAGTTAATATACACAATAAATTTTCCATCGTACTATTTAATTTTTAAAATTCTTTTTCTGATGCTTCTAAAAGTGATAGCTAAAAAAAAATTGAAGTCCTTATCCAATCTTATGTATGCTTTGTTGTCTTTATAGTTGTCATATTTCTTAATATATTATTTGAGTGGTGGGATTGTAGTTATTCATCTTGAGTGGGCCTAACTAGAAGGTTCAAGATTCAACCAAACTTGAATGTGCTTATAACTTGCTTAGGTATACCAATCATAGTTTACTTTCATACCATATGTTGGACCAACATGGTGTTGAAAAATTATATTAGCATGAAAATATTATATTTATAAATCATATTGAGTCAATTATTATGAGGTGACATAACGACCAAGTAACCAACTCATGTGCATGGATAGAACCCATTAACACCACATGAAACTCCAATGAGCACCCTGATAAGTCATGTAATGATCCTAATAGATATTTCATACTATACTTAAAATAATTCCCAACATGTTATTTTCCAACTTGGTGTTGGAAAATAACTCAAGATGTAGAGAATCATCAAACATGTTTGGAAAGTCAAGGTTTTATCCCAGACTCCAGTTCCTAGATATTTTAAACTTTAATGTACTGAAGGAACTGTTGGAGGAGTTAGGGGATGTAACATTGAAAGGTCTTCAGAGTCCATATGTACACTTTTGATCCAATAAAGAATAATTTGGAATGACTAAATAGTTGAAAAATAAAAAGGTGTTTGGGTTCCCATCTCAGAGGATGGATGAAGTGAAGGAGACATTGAAAGCAAACAGGGAAAAGTGGAGGAAAATAAAAGCTAATAATTCAAATGTCATTATTTATGTTTCTTTAGTAATAAATTTTCTCATACAAGTGTAGAATTTCATGGATACCTTTATTAGTCAAACGAAAAAAGATATAACATTTAAATTGATAGGAAGCTTGTAAAAGTTTACATCATAAATAGAATGTATCAAAATTAATGCTAATCCATATGTATCACAATGGCTACTTATACCAAATATAAGGATGAACATTGCAAATTAGTTATTCTATATTCTATTTAGCACTTCAAATATAATAAAAATACCACCATAGTGTTCTTCAAGTAAATCTCTTTGTAAATCATCTTGACATATATTTGTTCAAATAATTATAAATAATATTCATGGTTTTATATGTTTACTAAACATACATTCACACATTTTTTAAAGAATTTAAAAATATAAAATATATTGAATTAATGAGTGCTAACACTAGGAAAGTCTCCTTGACTGCACAAATTTTTGTCCAAGCCATAAATACTTAACAACAATATTGTGTCTATATTTTAATTTAAAACCTCAACCATAATGAAGAAACACCTTATTAATAAATAATGGATATGTTAGGTGTTCAAGAGAGGATTTTTATTTCACACACCACTTTGGAAGTTTTTCAAATAACCTCAACTACCAAACACCACATCAAAAATGTGAAAGAAACTAGACTACTAGAATTGAACATAGACCATGATTCTTCTTTTTTATTTGAAATCCCGATTTCTATCAACAAGTGAAGAAAAACTAACAATAAAATATCCATTACTAATAAACCACAAAGAATACTCACCAAGAGGCTCCTAGTTTTACTAGCTCTAGGAATGCAAAATATTTAGGATAGTGCAAATACCCACGAATTTACAGATCAAATCATGATTGGATCTATATAAAAATATTTTTTCTACCATCCTTTGCTCAATGACAATATTTCACCTTGATTCTAACTGTGGCAAGCATCCATTAACTTTTTGAGATGTTGATCTATTTACAACAATCATGAAGAGCATTTTTAATGTAGTTTTTTATGCTTCTTCAGTATCTGCTAGAGATTTATCCTTTAGAAAATCTAAAAAATAACTACGTCTCTCTAAAAAAGGATTTGGAGTTGTCCCCATTGGGCCCTCCTAGGGTAACAATATTGTCTTCAAGTCCACAACAACTAGAAATATCTTCAGCTACCCTGAATTTGTCTATAGTTTTTTTTGGTAAGTTAAGGATTTTGCATTAAAAAATGGGGCATTTCAAAGGCACCCCAATGACTTGTACATCGGAGAAGCTAGAGGAACTAAAAAAGGAAACTTTAGGAAAGACTAAAAAGGATGCTGAAAAGGAACAAAATGCATCTATGCTAAAACAACTAGAAAGGAAACCAGAGGATAAACCCAAGGAAAGATAATAACACAATACAAGCAAGTGAATTAGTTTTGTGCATCATTATGCATAGGAGAGACCATCACAATCTCCTGGTCAACATCCTTGGAAATTTTTTTGAGTACATCCTTAGGGGAATCCTTGGACATTTCCTTTGCGATCTCAATGAATTCGTCATCCTTGATGTCATAGATAATAGTAGTAGTAGAAAATGCAGGGCCCTCTTCATACATGTCACAAAAAAAGATCAGGCTGAGAGCATTACGTTGCTCTTTGAGCTGGGCAATTCCTTTCCCAAGTGCAACATAGGCGGTTTCTAGATGGTCGATGGTGGTAGAAGTGGACTGGATGGTAAGCTTGTGAAGATACTTTTCTACCACATCAGGATAGTCAGAATTAGATTTGTGTTCCTTTTTGGTTATACTTTCAAAAGCATTTTTGGTTATCTTGTATTTTTAAAGATTTTATTATTTACAATATATATCCTTATGATGACAATGACTCTTTTACTTTTGCTATTTACTATTTCTTTTGTCCTTGACCTATTCCTATCATAATATTATTTTTATACTCCTTTTGGACAAACATTCTATTATAATATCTTTGTTTGATAATTTCAAATTTATTCATAATGTTGCAAGCGTTATAAGAAATCTATCAAGTTGTAATATTATTTAAAAATTCATCCCACAATACATTATATGTGCTTATTATACTACTACACATGCAATTAATATGAGAAAAAATAATGTTAATAGTCAGTTTAAATATTAATGCTTAAAATTCTTTCAACTTGACAAAGACACATTTTATGAAGGTTAAAAAACTTTTTAAAGTAAAGAATTAATTAAATGGTAGGACTTGGGTTTCAATCCATCTATTTTGTGTTTCAAGAATTAATATTATATAAACCAAAATAATGGATGTAAAAAATTAAACAATCTCCTATCAAGGTATTTTCTACACCAACATGTGAAACTATTAATATTCTATTATATCTAATTAATATTTTATTTATGTTTTTCTATTTTAATGATTTAATTAGAATGGTGTCTCCTTTTGAATGGATTTGTGGTTTATAACTTTTCTTTTAAACCAAATTGTAAATATAAGTAAGAATATTTTAAAGTATTCTAAATATGATAAAGATAAATAACTTTAATCAATATTAAGATTAGTTCATATAAACATGTAGTTAATGTTCTTTCCATCCATTTAATTCATAGATTTTATTATATGTTGATGGAATAAACCCCACATGTATTACATTTATTTGAATGAATGATAATGCCATGTTTTAGGTTACCTTATCATGGAAGTGTCCATCATAATGTGAGGATTTGAACTCAATTCATGTGCACATAATTACAAATTTTTTATTATTGATCCATAATGTTGGGATTCAAAATATTTTTTAGAAATATTTAAAAATATACATTCACCATGATCATATGTATGAAAAGGAAGAAGATAAAAATAAAGGAGTATATAGATAAAAATATAGAAAGATATAAATACACAATTATAAAGAAGGAATAAAGGGTGTGTGCTTATAGGCACCCCCATGATCTCACATATCACCAATTGATACAATAAATCAATCATTAGGGGGTATTTATAGTGATACCAAATATCCAATTAGATATTAACCTCAAGTCGACATAACTTGAATTGAAGGTTAATTAAAATATAATAATTATTTTAAACTCTTTAATCAAGGTTAATCATAGAGGTTGATTAACCAATATCACTAAGGGTGAATACATAAAAAATGCCCACATGCTTAAATCAATATGCTCACAGGCTTACATATAGCTACCTATGGGCTTTTATAGAATAACCATAGGCTTATATAGAAATATACCCATAGGAATACATAGATAATTCCCAAATTTTTTCATAAAAATTTCCCATAGGCTACATCAAGATCACCTGTAGATGCTTAATCACTACCAACCTTAATATAATATGTTCATATTACAAATATTTTAACACCCCCCATAATTTAGCCTAAGGATTCAAGATAATGTATTATAGATGATGCATCTCCTCCATAATAAATGTTCATATGGGTCAATGGATTTTTCTATATTCTAATGTCAAAGGGTAATTGAATGGTCCTTGAAAATGCCAACCCTTGAGTGCAATGATAAAATAAATGAGAAGAAATGAGCTTTGAACCTCTAACATGCTTATTGAAGAAGGATTTTATATCATATATGTATTAAATACAATCAAGTTTTCCAACTACCACACTAATTGACTATTTAATTACTACACCAAAGCTACGAGGAAAATGCAAACTCGATCAAGTTTGCACAAAAAAATAACAAGTTCTTAAATGATGTCACCAATCTATAGAGTTCAAAAAGTTATAAAATTTGAAAATAATGGGACTACAATATATTTGTGTACAAAAGTCATGACCTTGGGAATTTTGGCCATATTAGAGATGAAAAATAGAAAAAAAATGAAAATCCCTAGAAAAACTGCTAGCCAATTAGAAGTTGTCAATTGTTACCTTTAAGTGCCACCTATATTGATATCATTCATCGATAGGACTTCCAAGTAGGATTATGAACAATGAATTAGATTTCCACCTATGTTACCAAATTATTGGTTGATTATTTATAATTGATCGTTCATTTTATAACATCTATGTTGGCCACCAAGGGATTCAAACATTAGTTCTATGGCTTTAAATAAAAATCCCTTAACACTTTGCTAATATGGGTTTATGGAATTCATAAGCACTAACACTAGGAGA
Source organism: Wollemia nobilis (assembly GCA_028583015.1). Classification (NCBI taxonomy): domain Eukaryota; kingdom Viridiplantae; phylum Streptophyta; class Pinopsida; order Araucariales; family Araucariaceae; genus Wollemia; species Wollemia nobilis. Next base: position 136,200 of record JAQPPZ010003202.1, read on the forward strand.
GTCTCCTTGAATACACAAAATTTTGACTAAGGCACAAAAACATAACATGTTGTGTCTATATTTGAAATTAAAACCTCAACCATAATGAGGAAACACTTTATGGATACATTATGAAAGCACGAGATTCTGGGCGAAGGAAACACTACTTGCGATGCATTCAAAATCAAATATGCTTAAGTCCTAAAAATGTAGAATGCATGAAATGAAAGAGACGCATTGAAATGAGATACAAGAAAATGGAGAAAACACAGCCCTTTCATTAAACTCTCTTGATCTCTGTTACAAAGACACCTCCTCCCTTTTCAAGGGCTAGGAGCGTTAAAATAATTTGATTACAATCAAGACTTAATGTTCCTTTTTCCACGTGCCCACACTTGAGATGGGCGGGCCAAGACGATGTCGTCGTTGATGTTGATGAGTCCTTAACCTCTAATGCTCCTCCTACAAACAAAGAAACAACAAAGATGTCAGTAGCACCTATGACAAAAAGGAAAGTTCGTTCTTTGAAATCGCCAAAAGATGCATGCAACAGATTGTCAAATATAGTGAATAAAATGGATCTAAGTCACCTGCAAATTTGATAGAGGTCAGAATACATTACCAGAGGGCCAGTACCATTGAAACAGTCAGCCAATCTGCCTTCACCTGGAATTCATCCCTGGGCAAGACGAATTCTGACTGCTATTCGTCCCTGGGTGGGACGAATTCTACTATGTTGGAAAAGCCGAAGTGATCCTGCTCCAATGTCGACTCCCGAGACCTCCAAAACACCTAAAAATAGAGGGGTTATGTAATTGGGGCCAGGGCCAAAACTTGAATTTGGGCTCATTTATGTCAATTTTTTTCTTGCGATTTTGGAGCTCTGGGAGGAGGTAAATCTGCGAAGCGAAGCACTGCTGAAATTTTCCCTACCATTATGAGTGGAAAAACTGGTTCGAGCGGCGGAGCCGAAGCGAAACCCGTAAGTGCTCCCTAGAGTTTATTTTTGTTTAAGATTGCAATTGTTTTATTTAATTATTTTTGTGATGATGTTTTTCAAAAAAATTTAAAACTTAAACCCTGAAACTGAATTGAAGACAACTAAGACTTAGTGTACAATTAAACGTAACGTAAAACCTAGGTAAAGAATTTTGCTTACGACTAAACCCTAGGATAACGGAACGTAAAACCCTAAGACGTAATTTTTGTGTTTTTGAATTTTTTATGCTGTTTTTTGATTAATCAGTTAAGATTAGAAACCTTAAGACTGAAAAAATTAATTTTTTTTTTTTTAGTTTTGTTTTGTTTTATTATTTTGAAATTTATCAGTTAGGATTTAGGAACCCTTGAACTGAAAATTTGTTTAAATTTTGAATTTTTATTTGTAAATTAATCAGTTAGGATTAGAAACCCTAGAACTGAAAATTTGATTTTTTTATTTGAATTTTTGCGCTTTTTTTTTTTTTTGCTGTACAGTTCTTTTCCATGATTGTAATTTTTTGTTAAATTGTTTTCTTTTGTAGGTTGTTAGGAGACGGTACCATGTACCTGCTGCTTTTACTGAGGCACGAGGGGCACTGACTGATGATGACTGGGAATGGCTTGATGCCCTTGGGCTCAAGAAGGTGGCTTGACTGGAGCCTGTTGTCCTGGATCAGGCCTATCTGACGGCCCTGATCAAAATTTGGGATCCGTAGACCAACACCTTCCATCTCCCGATAGGGGAGATGACTGTGACTCTGGAGGATGTCTATCGGTTGCTTCGGATTTCGATAGATGGACTGCCTATTAGGACGTCGTCGTTTGATCAACGGACTGTGCTGACGAGATGCTTCGGGCATGGGGAGCGGCTGGGTGTAGCGAACCCAGTGGAGATAGCCGAGGTGGACTGCCAGGCTGGGGGGATTTTGGTTGGATGGTGGCAAGAGAGGGGGGTGTTAGGAGTGAGGCACGCATTCTTGATGGGCCTCATTTCTAACATGCTACTACCTGATTCGTCAGGCGCGAGGTTCCCATGGAACCTACTGGATTTGGTGTGGCAGTTGGTAGAGTTCCCGATAGAGGCACCATGGATTTTGATATGGGGACAGACACTGTTGGCACAGCTCTACGGGGAGTCGTATGGGGTCCGCTGTCGACAACGAAAGGGGGTCAGCTGCAGTTACCTGCTGCAGTGCTAGGGTTGGCAGCACATAGCAGTTGAGAGGCCGACCAGGTTACCATGGACGACTCGGGCTGCGATGGAGGATGAGGAGATAGGCTATACAGCTCTGTGGTGACGATCTGCAGAGCAGGGGTAGAGTCAGTGATGGGTAGGTGCCGTAGAGCACTATACTAATGCCTTATCCCGGCTCACTCTAGGGGAGGTGGTTTGGCACCCGTATCGGGACTGTCCAACCTAGTCGGAGGCTGGAGAGTGGTTCCGACGGATACGCAGGGAGCGATGGTTGATTGGGCAGCACGAGATCGAGCATGAGTATTTCTCATATAGCCGGCTTACACGATAGTTTGGGGTGCACCAGGGGTTACCTGGTGAGCCTGTTGTCTATCGGCGTCGGGGAGATGAGAGGTCTCTAGATCGATCGGCCATCGCGCCACTGGGCGAGGAGTTAGATGCGGTGATTGACGTCTCGGACATGGATGACGTCGGGACTACCACTTAGTATGACTCGTGGTGGGTACTACGACGATGGAGAGGAGAGGGGCCACTGGGAGGCGTAGAGGCGATAGTGGAGGGTGAAAGAACGAGATTCTGGGAAAAGGAAACACTAATTGCGATGCATTCAAAATCAAATACGCTTAAGTCCTAGAAATGTAGAATGCATGAAATGAAAGAGACGCATTGAAATGAGATACAAGAAAATGGAGAAAACATAGCCCTTTCATTAAACTCTCTTGATCTCTATTACAAATATGCCTCCTCCCTTTTCAGGGGCTAGGAGCGTTAAAAGAATTTGATTACAATCGAGACTTAAGGTTCCTCTTTCCGCGTGCCCACACTTGAGATGGGCGGGCCAAGATGATGCCGCCGCTGATGTTGATGAGTCCTTAGCTTCTGCTGCTCCTCCTACGAACAAAGAAACAACAAAGATGTCAGTAGCACCTGCTGCAAATAAGAAGTGTTTGTTCTCTAAAATCGCCAAAAGATGCATGTAAACATTTGTATGAAATAGTGGGTAAAGTGAGTCCAAATGGCCTCGAAACCTGATAGAGGACAGAAAACATCACCAGAGGGCCACTGCCATCGAGACGATCGGCCAATCTGCCTTCAACCGGAATTCGTCCCCGGGCGGGACGAATCTCGATCGCTATTCGTCCCTGGGTGGGACGAATTCTTCTGTGTTGGAAAAGCCGACCTGATGTCGCTCCAATGTCGAATCCCGAGACCTCCAAAACACCTGCAAACAGAGGGGTTATGTAATTGGGGCCATTTTGGGACGACCCAGATGGTCGGATTCTCCCAATTTGGCCTCTATCCTCGAGAATTTGATATCGCCACCTGCAAGTTAGTGGGACAACAAAGCGACAAAAGGCATGATAAAATCTGATCAAAATGTTATGAAATTGAAGCTATGAGTTAACCAAACAGAATAACACGAGATGCAACCTGAAACAATAATCTAGAATGCTTTTAAAATAAAACTTAGAAAAGTGCGGGGGTGCCCAAGTGGGCCTCCCACCGTTGGCACTTGATTTCGGCGCCAATCCACTAGGGATGGGCCCAAAACCTCTTAGGATTGGGATGTCTACGAATTGGTGGTGTAAGGTGGTCAAATGTTGGATTTGGGTTGGATCCACGCTTCCAAAAGCCACCCAATAACCTCCCTTGCAAAAGAGATTAGTGGATGTGAGAAGGTGAATCAAAAGGATGCAAATGGGTATTCAATTGGACAGCACTTCGTTGCTTGAAATCGCCTCCAATCTCTCCTTTTGGGTGAGAAAAGTCCCACCTTTTATAGACCCATGGGGTCTCTTTTGAGAGGGAAGCATAAGCGCCATGTGTTGGTCATAGGTGCCATGTGGCGCTCATGTCTTCCCATGAGGGAGGGGAGTCCTCCATGACTTGGGCTTTCATAACTGCCCTTGTGACAGTCCTCTAACGGCCTATCTGTCCACCCACACACGCGTGCGAGGCAGGAGTCATCAACTGACTGTCCTAGGCTGCCACTTGGCGCCATTCTTCTTTTTGCCCGTTAAACTTGGAATTCGTCCCTACCCAGGGACGAATTCAGAATTCGTCCCTTGGTGAGACGGATTCCAATTTGAATTCGTCCTAGGGTGGGACGGATTTGGAGTAGGTTGTCCGAAGGTGCCAAATTGCCTTCTGACCTTCCAAAATTGCTGTGAAAGTGGTTAGGACCACTGTTTAACCTCTGAGGGCTGCCCTGGGGGCTATGTTTGTCAAAGCGATCAGTGTTTGTAGTCACATAATCGGATTGGTGCTGTTTTGGTGTCTACAGATGCCCCTTTTTGGGATGCGCTGTGCATGGCGCAGCGTCGAGCAAAAATAGATAACCAAAGCACTAATGATTAGGGTTTCTTGGTAACCTAACCAAACTTTTGATGCCCCAAGCATGGAAAGGGCATGCATTCTTGAATCCTTGCTTCGACGAGCTAAGGAGTTTGATTTCAAGTGTTAACCTATTTTGGTGAGGTGTGACTTGAGCTTGGACATTGATCAGTCATGATTAGGCAAAGGGCGCAACCTTTTATCCTCGGGGGAACCTTGTGTTCATGATTCACGAAATGCCAAGTGTTTGATCGCGTTTGATCGATTTGATTGTTGCTTGTTTACTGCCCCAAGCAGGAGCGTAATTGTCTTTGTCAATGATTCTTTGAATGCATGTCATTTTCCTTAATTGGGTGTGTGATTGTTGATTGGTGACTAAGTGTGACTACCCCCTCAAGCGACGAATCGATGAGGGAATGACCTTCATGAGAAAAGCGACGAGTCGCTTGACCCAAGATGACTTGTGCAAGGGTGCCTTTAGATGGTTTACCGTTAAGCATGTGCAATTTTTCCAACATTTGGACCTATTTTTGGTGGGTGTTGACCCTTTTTGTGATGCCATAATGGGGTGAAAGTGTCGAAAATCCATCTTCCCGTGGAGCGGTCCGGCTATGGTAGCCTTCTTGGGGAAGTAGGAGAGTGACAATTTGAACCCCGACATCGAATTTTCTATGCCAAGAGGTTAAGTGCAAGAGCACTTGTGTCCGGCAATGCTTATTGCTTTGTTTGTTTGTGTTGCATTTTTTGTTGTTTTTGTTGTTTTTTTTGTGACACCATTTGGGGATTAAATTGTCGAAAATCCGTCCTCCCGTGGAGCGGTCCGGCTATGGTAGCCTTCTTCGGGAGTAGGATAGTGACAATGTAAACCCCGACATCAATTTGCTATGCCAAGAGGTTAAGTGCAAGAGCACTTGTGTCTGGCAATGTTTATTGTTGTTTGTTGTTTTGATTTTCTTATTGTTTTTGAGTGGGCTTTGACCCATTTGTGACGTCATTTGGGGGTGAAATTGTCGAACAATCCGTCTTCCCGTGGAGCGGTCCGGCTATGGTAGCCTTCTTAGGGAGTAGGATAGTGACAATGTAAACCCCGACATCAAATTTTTCTATGCCAAGAGGTTAAGTGCAAGAGCACTTGTGTCTGGCAATGTTTATTGCTTTTTGTTTTGTTTTGATTTTGTTTGTTGTTTTTTTGAGTGGGCTTTGACCCATTTGTGACGCCATTTGGGGGTGAAATTGTCAAAAATCCGTCTTCCCGTGGAGCGGTCCGGCTATGGTAGCCTTCTTAGAGAGTAGGATAGTGACAATGTAAACCCCGACATCAATTTTCTATGCCAAGAGGTTAAGTGCAAGAGCACTTGTGTCCGCAATGTTTATTGCATTTTGTTTGTGTTGCCTTTGTTTGTTGTTTTTTTGGTGGGCTTTGACCCATTTGTGATGTCGTTTGGGGGTGAAATTGTCAAAAATCCGTCTTCCCGTGGAGCGGTCCGGCTATGGTAGCCTTCTTAGGGAGTAGGATAGTGACAATGTAAACCCCGACATCAATTTTTCTATGCCAAGAGGTTAAGTGCAAGAGCACTTGTGTCTGGCAATGTTTATTGCTTTTTGTTTGTGTTGCATTTTTTTGTTGTTTTTGTTGTTTTGATTTTCTTTGATCTTATGCATGATGGTTGATGAATATGGATGTATGCATGTTGATTTATTTTGATGGATGCATATGCTATGATGAATGCAAATGTTTTTGATTTATATGTGATATGCAGAGATGAAATGGATGAATGGGATTTGTGATGTTTGGCTATGGCACCATAGACTGTTTAGAACTCTGTTATTTTGTTTTTAGGCGATTGTTGTGATGCATGACTTTGTATGTATACATGTGGTTTTTCTTCTTTTTGTATTTTTTGATGGTATTGCAAGGATGAAAAGTAGCGCAGTTGGTTTAGAAATGTAGCTAAGGTTTTTTGAGACTCAGACGGTTTTAACTCACTAGCCACGACTGTACTTTATCTTACAAGACTTTTGAACAAGGTATGAATCGGACTTGTTTTTGACCAAGCTATTTCACATCCCTGTGTGTGCAATTGAGTTCATTTATGTGGTATTTGTCGGGATACCGCCAGTGCCAGATGGGCTTTCAACCGAACTTGTACTGAGGATCACCTAATTAGCTCCACTAACTCCTTTGTTGTATTTAGTTAGATTAATCTGCGGTGTTATCCAGGATGCCATAAGCTAGCTCATCCACATGCAAACATTGATCTGTACGCAAGTTAATGTGACAGATATATCGTCATGCGAGAGGTTTACCGCCAGTTATCGATAGGCTATCAACCAAACCGGTACTGAGGCTTGCCTCATGACCTTTTAGAATGCTGAGAGTTCCAGGGATTCAAGTTCAACTCCCTTCTTTTCTTCAATTGTATTGGGATACTTGCTCGTTTGTAGTGATAAGATCACTGTTTATTTTGATTTGTTTTTCTTTTGAGCAAGGGATTGGGGATATGGAGTGATGAAAATCACTATCGTTTGTGCCGTTTGATGTGTGCACTCGTAAGATGTCAAATATTTGAGTTTTTGACGTTTTGCAAATTTTTGATGTTTTGCAACTATTGAGAACTAGGGATTCTTAGGGAATTGGGTAGGGAGGATGCTTGTCCTTTTGCCAACTCTCAGCATTCTTGGGGTCATTCGCATGGGGGGATGAGCAAGATAACCGTTTCGCTTTTGGTGACCTGGATTACTATGCAGGTTTCATCTTTCGTTCACACAACTTAGGAATTGTTTTATGTGTTTTAATTTGTGTTGGGATGTTACGTAACAAGGTGTATTTCAAGTATGACTCTACCTTCGTAAAATCTGTTTGACTTGATACATTACATGGCTAAAGAGGAAAATGATGACTGAATCACGAAAACTTTTGATACATTAAAAGACCACTGACTCTAGTGTGGTAAAAGCAATGCATGGTGTTTTTGTTGTTTTTGTAAAATGGAACAAGTGTGGAACAAGATGGACTAGCAGAGCAATTACAGCCTATGGTGCCTTTGACCTATACGACCACAAATATGCAATGTATGGATGCAATGCTTAATGCAGCTACATATTTTTGTATTTTTGATGTATTGATTTTTGTGAATATGAATATGAGGTGCGAGAAGAGCTCTCTATTGATGAGTTTGAGTATGCCTAGAAATGAGATGCAAATTTTTGTTGTTTTTGATTATTTTTTATTTTTGACCAAGTGATTGTGGAAATCCTTGGAGCATTTTGGTGACCAAGTGATTGCGATAATCCTTGGAGCTTTTGGGGTGACCAAGTGATTGCGATAATCCTTGGAGCTTTTTGGGTGACCAAGTGATTGCGATAATCCTTGGAGCTTTTGGTGACCAAGTGATTGCGTAATCCTTGGAGCTTTTGGGGTGACCAAGTGATTGCGATAATCCTTGGAGCTTTTGGGTGACCAAGTGATTGCGATAATCCTTGGAGCATTTTTGTGACCAAGTGATTGCGATAATCCTTGGAGCTTTTTGGGTGACCAAGTGATTGCGATAATCCTTGGAGCTTTTTGGGTTGACCAAGTGATTGCGATAATCCTTGGAGCTTTTTGGGTTTTGACCAAGTGATTGCGATAATCCTTGGAGCTTTTTGGGGTTTGACCAAGTGATTGCGATAATCCTTGGAGCTTTTTGGGTTGACCAAGTGATTGCGATAATCCTTGGAGCTTTTGGGGTGACCAAGTGATTGCGATAATCCTTGGAGCTTTTTGGGGTGACCAAGTGATTGCGATAATCCTTGGAGCTTTTTGGGTGACCAAGTGATTGCGATAATCCTTGGAGCTTTTGGGGTGACCAAGTGATTGTGATAATCCTTTGGAGCTTTTGGGGTGACCAAGTGATTGCGATAATCCTTGGAGCTTTTGGGGTGACCAAGTGATTGCGATAATCCTTGGAGCTTTTTGGGTGACCAAGTGATTGTGATAATCCTTGGAGCTTTTTGGGGTGACCAAGTGATTGCGATAATCCTTGGAGCTTTTGGGTGACCAAGTGATTGCGATAATCCTTGGAGCTTTTTGGGTGACCAAGTGATTGCGATAATCCTTGGGAGCTTTTTGGGTGACCAAGTGATTGCGATAATCCTTGGAGCTTTTTGGGTGACCAAGTGATTGCGATAATCCTTGGAGCTTTTTGGGTGACCAAGTGATTGCGATAATCCTTGGAGCTTTTTGGGGTGACCAAGTGATTGCGATAATCCTTGGAGCTTTTTGGGTGACCAAGTGATTGCGATAATCCTTGGAGCTTTTGGGGTGACCAAGTGATTGCGATAATCCTTGGAGATTTTTGGGGTGACCAAGTGATTGCGATAATCCTTGGAGCTTTTTGGGTGACCAAGTGATTGCGATAATCCTTGGAGCTTTTGGGGTGACCAAGTGATTGTGATAATCCTTGGAGCTTTTGGGGTGACCAAGTGATTGCGATAATCCTTGGAGCTTTTTGAGGTGACCAAGTGATTGCGATAATCCTTGGAGCTTTTTGGGTGACCAAGTGATTGCGATAATCCTTGGAGCTTTTTGGGGTGACCAAGTGATTGCGATAATCCTTGGAGCTTTTTGGGTGACCAAGTGATTGCGATAATCCTTGGAGCTTTTTGGGTGACCAAGTGATTGCGATAATCCTTGGAGCTTTTTGGGTGACCAAGTGATTGCGATAATCCTTGGAGCTTTTTGGGTGACCAAGTGATTGCGATAATCCTTGGAGCTTTTTGGGTGACCAAGTGATTGCGATAATCCTTGGAGCTTTTGGGGTGACCAAGTGATTGCGATAATCCTTGGAGCTTTTGGGGTGACCAAGTGATTGCGATAATCCTTGGAGCTTTTTTGGGGTGACCAAGTGATTGCGATAATCCTTGGAGCTTTTTGGTTTGGATTATGGTACTTCAAGGGATAGAGGTACCCCCAGCTTGATGGTCTTTGCGCTCTGGATCTGGCTCTGTAGGGACGGGCATGAACGGATCGGCCCTATGTGTTGATAGGAAGACGGGGTCTTCCCTTGGTACTGATGTCATGATGGGATCTCGGGGTGGACGGTGCTCATCGTGGATTTGGAGCCATGGATCCAATACTTGGTCCCACCTTGCGGGGTCTACCCACCATTCATGCCCTAGTAGTATGCCCATCTGTCCCATTAGATCTTCATGAGTTAAAGGGCGGTGATGCCGTCGCGCATGTCTGAGATAGTCCATCTCGGTCTCATCTTCTGAATCACTTTCGGAGACCCAAAAATGTTCATTCTCTTCAAGCAACTGTTGCTTGCAACGTTGAGGGCTCTCCTTGTTCCAGCAAGTTAATCTGGTCCCATTGTGGTTGTTCCACTCTTGGTGGAGGGACCTGATTCTATTGACACCGTGTTGGTTCAGCTAGAACCTCTAAGGGGAATAGCTTCAAAAAGATGTCTGGAAGCCGTTGATGTTCTCTTTGAGGATTAATCTCCGAACTCTCGCCTCTCTCTAGCAAAGGAGAGGGATTACTACTGTTGCCAAGGGTGTTTGTTGACCATGGGAGGTAATCTCCCAATGTATATTCTGTATTCGGGTTGGCATAAAGATCTGATGCCAATCCCCCCTTGTTGCCTATTTCTAGGCCTTGCATATTTTTGACCAAGATGTCTAAGGGTAGGGGGTGGTTGAACCCTACTCCTGACTTATCATATGGCATCTGATATCTTGGTTGGCAAAGGACCCGCATCCCTTGCTCATATCTGCCTAGCTCGTATCCATGCCAATTGCATTGGCCGAGATATTTTAGGGCAAAGTCTGGGTTTGACAGATAGTTGATGTTTTCAACAAAAGGCTCTTCGTCTGCTTCCTTTTGTTTGCATGGTTCAAGACCATGATCAAGGCCCCCATACACAAAATTTGTCTGGTTTGGTGGGTAGCCTAGAGGAACAACTGTCCCTATGGGAAGGCGAGGTCTCCCCATGTCTTGTACTGACTCCAATGCGGGGGTTGCCACAACATTTTGCACTAAATACTCCCCCAGGCCCGTATTGGCCATTTCGATAGTGATTGTTGATGATTGGGTGGGAGGAAACGGGAGTCCTTCCTGAGTCCATTCCATGTTCGGCATTTTAGGAGTCTCCGCTTCTGCTGTGTGAGGTGTTTCTTCTGTTGATACCGTTGAAATTGTGGGCAACCCCTCTTCTAGGGGCTTAGCCTCTTCCATGATCTGTTTTCCCTTGTCCTTCTGTTTGGCCATGGCAAGTGGCATTGATAATGAAGGAGCAGATGATGAAGACTCACCTGGCTGGGATTTTGTTGATTTGGTCACCAGTGGTGCCTGCGGTATTGGACCCTGTTTAGATGGATTTAACTGGAAATCCAAATGCGTTGAAGGGAGGGTCGATTGAGGCATGAATTGTACCGCATTGCAATACTTGAAGGGCTCTAAGTCCATTGGGACTACATGTATTTCTCCTTCAAAAGCATACTTTAAGCACTCGGTGAGCGATCGAAGGGACACACTTCATGTCCCTGATCCAAGGCCGCCCTAGCAGTATATTATAAGCCATCTCGCCTTCCAACACATGGCACAATGTAGGTATTGTCTTTTGTCCTACCCGGACAGAAGAACAACCGTGCCGACCGTCGAGCATATTGCATCGTTGAAAGCTCGCAGTGTGTACGTGGAGGCTGTGATGTGAGAGGCTGGCAGCTTCAAATGTTTTAAGGCTACAGTGGTAATGATGTTACTGGACGAGCCAGTATCTACCAACACTCTCTTGTACGGGATCCCGTTGACCCGCGCGATAACGTGCAGGGGTGGATCTGCCATGTCATTCGATATTGTTTTGACTTCATCTTCTCTGAAGGTGATGACCGGCTCCGTACATCATTTCACATGTCCTACGAAGTTGTTGAAAGAATTTGCTTCGTGAGGCCGTAATTCGATGGCTTTTAAAATGTCCATAAGAGCTTCCCTATGGGGTGCTGACTGTTGAATAAGCTCGTAAATGGACAGCCTAGCCGATGTGGTCCGCAAACTCTGCGTGAGTTTGGTCCGTATCGTGACCTCGGGTCTAGGCGGAGGCAACCGCGTTGGGCGTTGTTGAGGCTGCGATGTTGTCGAAACTTCCCTCGTAGCTACCTCGGGGGCAACTCGCTGGGTACTTTTTGTTCCTTGTCACTATACTAATCATTCCCACAAATCCTTGCATGGGAAGATTCTGTCGCACCTCGTTAATCTGGAGAGGTTTTTCCTGTGCCTCGTGGGCAGGCAAAGGGTCCTTGAATACCCCCATTTGTTGATTATTTGGCGCTATGGGGTTGTCCACGGCCAATGTTCTATTGTCGATCAAATCTTGGATTAATTCTTTGAATTTCTAGCATCCATTCAAGTCGTGTCCTTTGCGCCTATGGAATCTACAATACAATTCCTCTCTCTATCCCCTAGGCTTAGGAGCGTTAGGGTCTATAGTTTGGATTTCGGGTAGAGTGACTAAATTTGCCGCTGACAAGCGGTCAAATAGGGAGTCCCTGGACTCCGTGTAAGGGGTGAATTGTCGCCTAGGGCGACGCTACTGATTCTGCTCCTGCCTTCTATTATCTCTTTCATAACCAGGAGGCACTACCTGGTAATTAGCCTTTTGGGGCTGCATTTCTTGCACAGGCACGGGAACATTTATCGCAACTTGGTTAACCGCAGCGTGTTGTGATTGCGTTGTCCCGGTTTTAGTGGTTTTATTCCACTCTTTCTTTTTAGGCTTGGCGATTGCGCCTTCGCCTATTTTGATCTCTTCTATAACTCTGGCTTGCGCCAAAGCTTCTTCTAAGCTGGCGTATTGCTGCAGCTGCAATAGCCCAGAGATCGATTTCAAGCAACTTTTTGTGAACATCTGTGTGAGATCAGACATAGGGGGATGGTAAGGTAACTTAGAAAGCAAAGCTCTCCATCGATTCCCGTATGCTGCCATTGTTTCTTCCTCAAATTGCTCGAGGCTAGCCAGATCACTCAGTGATGCCTTCTTCCTTGTGTTGAAGGCAAAGCGTTCAAGAAACGCATCTACTAATTGATCTAGGTTGCTTATGCTGTGTTTGGGTAATTGTGTGAACCAATCCGAGGCAGGGCCTACGAATGTGGTTATGAATGTCCTAAGCAACAATGCATCATTATCTTGGATGCCGAAGCATTGACTTAGGAACCTTGTGACATGTTCTTGTGCGTCCTCTTCACCTTTAAAGATTGCCAATTGAGGCAACTTGAAGTGTTCGGGGTAAAGAGGTGTTGGCACTGAGGGATGCACTGGATGACTGCGGAGTTGACGTAACGTGGGCTTTTGATGCCCAGAAGTTTTTGTCTCCACAGACTCCAAACGCTCTAATAGCGCTTTGTATGCATCTGAAGATTTTATCTCCTCCTCTTTTGTTTGCTCCCGTTGTGCGTTATGGAAGACTGGAGGCCTATGGAGGGGTGGTCGATTGGCAGCCCTCCCGCCTTGATGGGGTGTTTCGGCCCATTCTATTTCTGGTTCATACTCCTCATAAAATTCTTGAGGAGTCTCTGGGCGAGACCTATGACCCCGATTGAATCCCTGCTGAGGGTACCCATCATTGTTTCGGGGAGTGGCCTCCCTCTCGGGTCTATAAGGTCTCGGAGGCAAAGCTTGACGAGGTCGTGGAGACCCGTCCTGCACCAACGGATTATGCCTCTCATATTGTTTGGCTCTTTGGGTGCGAGGGGTTGGCCCCCTCTCAGGTAGTTCATAGCGTAACTCATCCGATTCGCGTTGCATGCGCTCTCTATCCAAGCGGTGTCGATACTCTATCTCTTGATGACTTTGTTTAAGCCGCATGATTTGGGCTTGACGGGTGGCATGTCTGGCGACTATCGGGTCAATTTGGTCTACCCTATTTTGCTCAGGAGGTTCGAATGTTTCTCCTATGTGTTTGCCTCGATCTTGATGATCTAAAATTTCAATGGGTCGCTTCCCTCTGTCGAGGTAGGCGACATTTACTCGAGGCTCTGGCCTCGATGTATGATCATGATATCCAGCTGGTGCAGAAGCGCAAGGTTCCCGCATTGTATGTTGTCTCTGAGGAATGCGATGATCTTCCTCGTACTCCCTTTCATGGGTGTGAAAGGGGCGGGCGGAGTGAGCTCGCCCTGTGTGAAGAGCCCTGCGCTCTGGATTTTGTCTTTCTGTTCTGATGGGAGGTAAAGAAGGGACGCCATATCCACGTTGTCCCTCCAAATGGATGGTGTGCCTCTCTATCGCTTCATCACGTGGTGACCGCTCATAGCGAACATCTAAGGGAGCTCTCCTATGAATGTACTCCTCATGGAAGGGTGTGTGCTGCGTGCTATGCTGAACATAAGTGCTCTTAGAAGGGGTGCCCCTATAGTCCCTATCCGTTAAGGTGTGGAGGGGTCTGCCTTGTGTGTTAGGTCGCCAAGGTGGTATGACCAAATCCTTGGGATTGTAACGGAGACGACTCGTGCCTCCTTGGACATTCCCCACAGCCTCCGCCCGTGATTGGGCTTGGCTACGGGTGAGCACCATGACGATGTCTCTAGAAAACCCTAAAAATTAAAATGAGTCAGATGGGGCCCAAAATTGGCATGTGCATCCCTCTTATGGTATATAAGACAAAAATGAAGTTTCAAGTCCTAGCTCTAAATACATTAGGATATATTGACATCCGAACAACTCAAAAAGTGTAAAAAATTGGGCACGCAATTTTAGAACCTAATTTCGGGGCACTAGATGATGGAATTTGGCCCCGAAAACTGACTTTTCTGGGCAAATAGGATTCTAGGGAATCGTATTTGTTTAAAATTATCCCAACTAACTCCCTGTAAAATTTCAAGTCAATCGGAGCTACGGTTGAGAAGTTATGGCCCCGGCAAGATGCACTAAAATTTAGGAAAAAAAAGTAAAATTTCCTAAATTTTGTTGGATGCTCCCGCATCACTTATGGGCACATTTGGGGTGATTTTGGGTTGACCAAAGGGTTCATGGACACCTTTGGGGCATTTTGGAGTGACCAAGCGATTACGGGAATCCTTGGAGCTTTTGGAGAAAATGACAAAATGCGTAGATTTTTATCTTTTGTTTATGATGATTTTTCTTTTTGTTACACTAAGCAGAAATGAACACACACATACACAAACAGTGATTATCTCTTTTAAAGATTTAATGGTGTGTCCTAGACTGGTTTAGTGCATTTTGATGTTTTGTTTTGTTTTTGAATGTTTTTGAAGAACGTTTAAATGCATAATGAAGGCTCATATAACTCCCAAAATGGTCGCCCCTTCAATATACCAACCAGGCCGATATACCAACCTCTCTATATACCCGCCCTTACGAGAGGGAGACTATAGGTACGTGAGAGCAGAAGGTACGTGGTACGTAGGCGGTACGGAAGGGGGATTGTCCTGTTAATGACACCTACCATAGAAGACTTATCCTCGCGTGCATGGGAATCACCCCAGCGACACTCGGTCAGCTTTCATCAGGATTTATGCCTAACAACAGTGACAATCGGGGAAATGGATGCAAAGCTAAGCCAAGGTGGTGATGAACCCACCGTTGGTCTTGCTCAAGGGCTGGGGTCTTACGACCAGCTCCTTGGTTTAAATTTATTGCGTGAAGTGTGTGGGATTCATTTTATTTAGCAAAAATGAAACAAGCATAAATGACTTTCCCTAAGCATGCAGGATAAAATGAAAACAATCAAAGAAACAGAAACAGAAATAGAAAATTTAACAGAGATTATAAAAATCCCTACCTCTTCTCTGCCTGGACCGGTTGCTTCTGAATTTCTGCTCTAAAAATCTACAGGAAGGAATTCGTCCCTCTGTGAGACGAATTTCAGAACAGAATTCGTCCCTCGCAGAGACGAATTTGAATTCGTCTCAGGGTCAGACGAATTACAGTAAAGAATTCGTCACAGTCAGAGACGAATAACAGTCGCAACAAAAAAATGTACCTGTCAAGCACAAAACACAAAAAATCTGATTAGTTTCTATGATTTTAAAAACCAGGGAACAGGGTCCCACCGTGATCGCCACTGAAAGCACGAGATTCCGGGCGAAGGAAACACTAATTGCGATGCATTCAAAATCAAATACGCTTAAGTCCTAGAAATGTAGAATGCATGAAATGAAAGAGACGCATTGAAATGAGATACAAGCAAATGGAGAAAACACAGCCCTTTCATTAAACTCTCTTGATCTCTCTTACAAATACGCCTCCTCCCTTTTCAGGGGCTAGGAGCGTTAAAAGAATTTGATTACAATCGAGACTTAAGGTTCCTCTTTCCGCGTGCCCACACTTGAGATGGGCGGGCCAAGATGATGCCGCCACTGATGTTGATGAGTCCTTAGCTTCTGCTTCTCCTCCTGCAAACAAAGAAACAAAAAGATCCAAGGATTATCGCAATCACTTGGTCACCCCAAAAGCTCCAAGGATTATCGCAATCACTTGGTCAAACCAAAAAGCTCCAAGGATTATCGTAATCACTTGGTCAAAATACAAAAGCTCCAAGGATTATCGCAATCACTTGGTCAAACCAAAAGCTCCAAGGATTATCGCAATCACTTGGTCAAACAAAAAAGCTCCAAGGATTATCACAATCACTTGGTCAAACCAAAAAGCTCCAAGGATTATCGCAATCACTTGGTCAAACCCAAAAATCTCCAAGGATTATCGCAATCACTTGGTCAAAACCCAAAAAGCTCCAAGGATCATCGCAATCACTTGGTCACCCAAAAAGCTCCAAGGATCATCGCAATCACTTGGTCAACCAAAAAGCTCCAAGGATTATTGCAATCGCTTGGTCACCCCAAAAAATCCCCAAAGGATTCTCGAAATCCCTTGGTCACCATAAAAAAAAATTCAAAAACAAAAAAAAAAAAAAAATCATCAAAAACAACAAAAAATTTGCATCTCATTTCTAGGCATACTCAAATTCATCAACAGAGAGCTCTTCTCGCATATTCACAAAAATCAATCCATCAAAAATACAAAAATATGTAGCTGCATCAAGCATTGCATCCATACATTGCATATTTGTGGTCGTACAGGTCAAGGGCACCATAGGCTGTAATTGCTCTGCTAGTCCACCTTGTTCCACACTGTTTCATTCTACAAAACAACAAAAAAACATTGCCTTGTACCACACTAGAGTCAGTGGTATTTTAATGTATTAAAAGTTTTCGTGATTCAGTCATCATTTTCCTCTTTAGCCATATAATGTATCAAGTCAGACAGATTTTATGAAGGTAGAATTAAACTTGAAATATACCTTGTTACGTAACATCCCAACACACATAAAAACACATAAAACAATTCCTAAGTTGTGTGAACGAAAGATGAAACCTGTAGGGTAATCCAAGTCACCATAAGCGAAACAGTTATCGTGCTCATCCCCCGTGCGAATGACCCCAAGAATGCTGAGAGTTGGCAAAAGGACAAGCATCCTCCCTACCCAATTCCCTAAGAATCCCTAGTTCTCAATAGTTGCAAAACATCAAAAATTTGCAAAATGTCAAAACTCAAAAATTTGACATCTTACAGTGCACAAATCAAATGGCACAAACGATAGTGATTTTCATCACTCCATATCCCCAATCCCTTGCTCAAAAGAAAAACAAATCAAAATAAACAGTGATCTTATCACTACAAACGAGCAAGTATCCCAATACAATTGAAGAAAATAAGGGAGTTGAACTTGAATCCCTGGAACTCTCAGCATTCTAACAGGTCATAAGGCAAGCCTCAGTACCGATTTGGTTGATAGTCTATCAGTAACTGGCGGTAAACCTCTCGCATGACGATATATCTGTCACATTAACTTGCATACAGATCAATGTTTGCATGAGGATGAACTAGCTTACGACATCCTGGATAACACCGCAGATTAATCTAACTGAATACAATAAAGGAGTTAGTGGATCTAATTAGGTGATCCTCAGTATAGGTTCGGTTGAAAGCCCATCTGGCACTGGATGCCTTTAGATGGTTTATCGTTAAGCATGTGCAATTTTTCCAACATTTGACCTGTTTTTGGCGGGTGTTGACCCTTTTTGTGATGCCATAATGGGGTGAAAGTGTCGAAAGTTTGTCTTCCCATGGAGCGGTCCGGCTAAGGGTGCCTTCTTAGGGAGTAGGAGAGTGACAATTTGAGCCCCGACATCGATTTTCTATGCCAAGAGATTAAGTGCAAGAGCACTTGTGTCCGGCAATGCTTATTGCTGTTTGTTTTTGTGTTGCATTTTTTTGTTGTTTTGATTTTTTTTGTGACACCATTTGGGGATTAAATTGTCAAAAATTCATCCTCCCGTGGAGCGGTCCGGCTATGGTAGCCTTCTTCGAGAGTAGGATAGTGACAATGTAAACCCCGACATCAATTTTGCTATGCCAAGAGGTTAAGTGCAAGAGCACTTGTGTCTGGCAATGTTTATTGTTGTTTGTTGTTTTGATTTTCTTATTGTTTTTGAGTGGGCTTTGACCCATTTGTGACATCATTTGGGGGTGAAATTGTCAAAAATCCATCTTCCCGTGGAGTGGTCCGGCTATGGTAGCCTTCTTAGAGAGTAGGATAGTGACAATGTAAACCCCAATCATCAATTTTTTTATGCCAAGAGGTTAAGTGCAAGAGCACTTGTGTCTGGCAATGTTTATTGCTTTTTGTTTTTGTGTTGCATTTATTTGTTGTTTTGTTGTTTTGATTTTCTTTGATCTTATGCATGATGGTTGATGAATATGGATGTATGCATGTTGATTTATTTTGATGGATGCATATGCTATGATGAATACAAATGTTTTTGATTTATATGTGATATGCAGAGATGAAATGGATGAATGGGATTTGTGATGTTTGGCTATGGCACCATAGGCTGTTTAGAACTCTGTTATTTTGTTTTTAGGCGATTGTTGTGATGCATGATTTTATATGTGTAGCTGTGGTTTTTCTTTTTTTGTATTTTTTGATGGTATTGTAAGGATGAAAAGTAGCGCAGTTTGTTTAGAAATGTATCTAAGGTTTCCAAGGTTCCCCCGTGGATAAAAGGTTGTGCCCTTTGCCTATTCATGACTGATCAATGTCTAAGTTCAAGTCACACCTCACCAAAATAGGTTAATACTTGAAATAAAATTCCTTAGCTCGTCAGAAGCAAGGATTCAAGAATGCATGCCATTTCCATACTTGGGGCATCAAAAGTTGGTTAGGTTACCAAGAAACCTTAATCATTAGTGCTTTGGTTATCTATTTTTTCTCGGCGCTATGCCATGCACAGTGCATCCCAAAAAGGGGCATCTGTAGACACCAAAATAGCACCAATATGATTATGTGACTACAAACACTGATCACTTTGACACACATAGCCCCCAGGGCAGCCCTCAGAGGTTAAACAGTGGTCCTAACCACTTTTACAGCAATTTTGGAAGGTCAGAAGGCAATTTGGCACCTTCGGACAACCTACTCCAAATCCGTCCCACCCTGGGATGAATTCAAATTGGAATTCGTCTCACCAAGGGACGAATTCTGAATTCGTCCTTGGGTAGGACGAATTTCGAGTTTAACGGGCAAAAAGAAGAATGGCCCCAAGTGGCAGCCCAGGACAGTCAGTTGATGACTCCTGCCTCGCACGTGTGTGTGGGTGGACAGATAGGCCGTTAGAGGACTGTCACAAGGGCAGTTATGAAAGCCCAAGTCATGGAGGACTCCCCTCCCTCATGGGAAGACTTGACTGCCACATGGCACCTATGACCAACACATGGCGCTTATGCTTCCCTCTCAAAAGAGACCCCATGGGTCTATAAAAGGTGAGACTTTTCTCACCCAAAAAAATAGATTGGAGGCAATTTCAAGCAACGAAGTGCTGTCCAATTGAATACCCATTTGCATCCTTTTGATTCACCTTCTCACATCCACTAATCTCTTTTTCAAGGGAGGTTATTGGGTGGCTCTTGGAAGCGTGGATCCAACCCAAATCCAACATTTGACCACCTTACACCACCAATTCGCAGACATCCCAATCCTAAGAGGTTTTGGGCCCATCCCTAGTGGATTGGCGCCGGAATCAAGTGCCAACGGTGGGAGGCCCACTAGGGCACCCCCGCACTTTTCTAAGTTCTATTTTAAATGGTTCTAGATTATTGTTTCAGGTTGCATCTCATGTTATTTTGTTTGGTTAACTCATAGCTTCAATTTCATAACATTTTGATCAGATTTTGTCATGCCTTTTATCGCTTTGTTGTCCTACTAACTTGCAGGTGGCGACATCAAATTCTTGAGGATAGAGGCCAAATTGGGAGAATCCAACCATCTGGGTCATCCCAAAATGGCCCCAATTACATAACCCCTCTGTTTGCAGGTGTTTTGGAGGTCTCAGGAGTCGACATTGGAGCAGTACCACTTCGATTTTTCCAACATAGTAGAATTCGTCCCACCCGGGGATGAATAGCAGTCAGAATTCGTCCTGCCCAGGGACGAAGACATCACCAGAGGGTCACTGTCATTGAAACAGTCAGCCAATCTACCTTCAACTGGAATTCATCCCTGGGCAGGACGAATTCTTACTGCTATTCGTCCCTGGGTGGGACGAGTTCTACTGTGTTGGAAAAACCGAAGTGGTACTGCTCCAATGTCGACTCCCGAGACCTCCAAAACACCTGCAAACAGAGGGGTTATGTAATTGGGGCCATTTTGGGACGACCCATATGGTTGTATTCTCCCAATTTGGCCTCTATCATCGGGAATTCGATGTCGCCACCTGTAAGTTAGTAGGACAACAAAGCGACAAAAGGCATGACAAAATCTGATCAAAATGTTATGAAATTGAAGCTATGAGTTAACCAAACAGAATAACATGAGATGCAACCTGAAAAAATAATCTAGAACCCTTTAAAATAAAACTTAGAAAAGTGCGGGGGTGCCCCAGTGGGCCTCCCACCGTTGGCACTTGATTCCGGCGCCAATCCACTAGGGATGGGCCCAAAACCTCTTAGGATTGGGATGTTTGCGAATTGGTGGTGTAAGGTGGTCAAATGTTGGATTTGGGTTGGATCCACGCTTCCAAGAGCCACCCAATAACCTCACTTGTAAAATAGATTAGTGGATGTGACCTTTGCTGCTCCTCATGTGAACAAAGAAACAACAAAGATGTCAATAGCACCTGCTGCAAATAAGAAGTGTTTGTTCTCTAAAATTAACGAAAGATGCATGTAAATGATTAGCCAAATCGATAGACAAAATGACTCTAAATGACCTGAAAACCTGACAGAGGACAGAAGACATCACCAGAGGGCCACTGCCATTGAAACAGTCAGCCAATATGCCTTCAACTGGAATTCATCCTTGGGCAGGACGAATTCTGACTGCTATTCGTCCCTGGGAGGGACGAATTCTATTGTGTTGGAAAAACCGAAGTGGTACTACTCCAATGTCAACTCCCGAGACCTCAAAAACACCTACAAACAGAGGGGTTATGTAATTGGTGCCATTTTGGGACGACCCAGATGGTCGGATTCTCCCAATTTGGCCTCTATCCTTAGGAATTCGATGTCGCCACCTGCAAGTTAGTAGGACAACAAAGCGACAAAAGGCATGACAAAATCTGATCAAAATGTTATGAAATTGAAGCTATGAGTTAACCAAATAGAATAACATGAGATGCAACCTGAAACAATAATCTAGAACCCTTTAAAATAAAACTTAGAAAAGTGCGGGGGTGCCCCAGTGGGCCTCCCACCATTGGCACTTGATTCCGACGCCAATCCACTAGGGATGGGCCCAAAACCTCTTAGGATTGGGGTGTCTGCAAATTGGTGGTGTATGGTGGTCAAATGTTGGATTTGGGTTGGATTCACGCTTCCAAAAGCCACCCAATAACCTCTCTTGCAAAAGAGATTAGTGGATGTGAGAAGATGAACCAAAAGGATGCAAGTGGGTAATCAATCGGACATCACTTCGTTGCTTGAAATTGCCTCCAATATCTCTATTTGGGTGAGAAAAGTCCCACCTTTTATAGACCATGGGGTCTCTTTTGAGAGGGAAGCATAAGCGCCATGTGTTGGTCATAGGTGCCATGTGGCAGTCAAGTCTTCCCATGAGGGAGGGGAGTCCTCCATGACTTGGGCTTTCATAACTGCCCTTGTGACAGTCCTCTAACGACCCATCTGTTCACCCACACACGCGTGTGAGGTAGGAGTCATCAACTGACTGTCCCTGGCTGCCACTTGGCGCCATTCTTCTTTTTTCCCGTTAAACTTGGAATTCGTCCTACCTAGGGACAAATTCAGAATTCGTCCCTTGGTGAGACAAATTCCAATTTGAATTCGTCCCAGGGTGGGACAGATTTGGAGTAGGTTGTCCGAAGGTGCCAAATTGCCTTCTGACCTTCCAAAATTGCTGTAAAAGTGGTTAGGACCACTGTTTAACCTCTGAGGGCTGCCCTGGGGGCTATGTGTGTCAAAGTGATCAGTGTTTGTAGTCACATAATCATATTGGTGTTGTTTTGGTGTCTACAGAGGGTGCTGAGGCAGCCAGGGATGATTGGGGAGTTCCGTTGGATGATGCGGACATGGTTGATGTGGCAGATGAGGATGCATATTTGGGCGCTCTAGATCAGCCAGACATGCAGGACATGGAGGAGCAGTGGGAGCTAGAGCAGGCTGTTGTTCCAAAGAGTCTGGTTCGTCAAGCAGATACAGAGGAGATGGAGTCTGAGATACATGCTAAAAATGCGTGACTGACAGAGCTGTTGCGGATATGGGATCTAGAGTTGGGGGATGTGCTGTGGGAGAGGGATTTCCTACAGGCCCAGCTAGCAGAGCGGGATAGGGTTGTGGCACATCGCGATGATGCAGTATCTTACTATCATCGACGAGAGGCAGAGTGGTTTCAACATCGGCTAGACTTGGAGAGGGAGGTCATCTACCTTGGTGGGCAGCTACCTGAGCCCTCGAGAAGTGGATCTTCGTGTCGAACAAGAGATAGTGCTACGGAGCAGTCAGCATCATCTCATCACAGGCGATTGGATGATGGAGGTAGTAGCAGGCATGATGCGGGGGCTAGTAGTATCCGCCCTATAGGGTCCCATAGGACTCACACCATGGGGGTAGTTCCTGTCGCACCGATCTTGCGTGATCATGGTGGTTGACGCCTTAGGGTGGGTTTTGTTATATGATTGCGGGGTCTGAGGACCAGTTTTGTAGCCTGCAGGCAATTTTTTGACTATATATATATATATACCGGTTTTATTTTGGTTATGTACATGTGATGACTTGATCTATATGCATGATGGCTGATGACTATGGATGTATGCATGTTTATTTATTTTTGGATGTGTATGTTATGATGAATGCAAATGTTTTTTATTTTTATGTGATATGCAAAATGAAATGGATGAATGGAATTTGTAATGTTTGGCTATGGCACCATAGACTGTTTATGATTCTATTTATTTCGTTTTTAGACGATTGCTATGGTAAAAGACTTTGTATGTATACATTTGATTTTTCTTTCTTTTTGTATTTTCTGATTGTATGGTAAGGATGAAAAGTAGCGCAGTTGGTTCAGAAATGTAGCTAAGGTTTTCTGAGACTCAGACAGTTCTAACTCATTGGCCATGACTATACTTTATCTTACAAGACTTTTGAACAAGGTATGAATCGGACTTGCTTTTGACCAAGCTATTTCACATCCCTGTGTGTGCAATTGAGTTCATTTATGTGGTATTTGTTAGGATACTGCCAGTGCCAGATGGGCTTACAACCGAACCTCGTATCGAGGATCACCTAATTAGCTCCACTAACTCCTTTGTTGTATTCAGTTAGATTAATCTGCGGTGTTATCCAGGATGCCATAAGCTAGCTCATCCACATGCAAACATTGATCTGCACGCAAGTTAATGTGATAGATATATCATCATGCGAGAAGGTTACCGCCAGTTACAAATAGGCTATCAACCAAACCGGTACTGAGGCTTGCCTCATGACCTTTTAGAATGCTGAGAGTTCCGGGGATTCAAGTTCAAATCCCTTCTTTTCTTCAATTGTATTGGGATACTTGCTCGTTTGTAGTGATGAGATCACTGTTTATTTTGATTTGTTCTTCTTTTGAGCAAGGGATTGGGGGTATGGAGTGATGAAAATCACTATCGTTTGTGTCGTTTGATGTGTGCACTGTAGGATGTCAAATATTTGAGTTTTGATGTTTTGCAAATTTTTGATGTTTTGCAACTATTGAGAACTAGGGATTCTTAGGGAATTGGGTAGGGAGGATGCTTGTCCTTTTGCCAACTCTCAAGCATTCTTGGGGTCATTCGCACGGGGGGATGAGCAAGATAGCCGTTTCGCTTTTGGTGACCTGGATTACTGTGCAGGTTTCATCTTTCATTCACACAACTCAGGAATTGTTTTATGTGTTTTAGTTTGTGTTGGGATGCTAGTAACAAGGTGTATTCAAGTGTAACTCTTCCTTCGTAAAATCTGTTTGACTTGATACATTACATGGTTAAAGAGCAAAATGATGACTGAATCATGAAAACTCTTGATACATTAAAATACCACTGACTCTAGTGTGGTAAAAGCAATGTATGGTGTTTTTGTTGTTTTTGTAAAATAGGATAGTGTGGAACAAGATGGACTAGTAGAGCAATTACAGCTTATGGTGCCTTTGACCTATACGACCACAAATATGCAATGTATGGATGCAATGCTTAATGCAACTACGTATTTTTGTATTTTTGATGGATTGATTTTTGTGAATATGAGGATGAGGTGCGATAAGAGCTCTCTATTGGTGAATTTGAGTATGCCTAGAAATGAGATGCAAAAGATTTTGTTTTTTTTTTGATGATTTTTGTTGTTTTTGAATTTTCTTGATTTTTGACCAAGCGATTACAAGAATCCTTGGAGCCTTTTGGGATTGACCAAGCGATTTTATGGATCGTTGGAGCATTTTTGGGGTTTGACCAAGCGATTTTAGTGATCCTTGGAGCATTTTTGGGATTGACCAAGCGATTGTGATAATCGTTGGAGCTTTTGGGGTTGACCAAGTGATTGTGATAATCCTTGGAGCTTTTTAGGTTTTGACCAAGCGATTGCGATAATACTTGGAGCTTTTGGGGTGACCAAGTGATTGCGATAATCCTTGGAGCCTTTGGGATGACCAAGTGATTATGATAATTCTTGGATCTTTTTGGGTTTTGAGCAAGCGATTGCGATAATCCTTGGAGCTTTTGGGGTGACCAAGTGATTGAGATAATCCTTGGAGCCTTTGGGATGACCAAGTGATTGCGATAATCCTTGGAGCTTTTGGGGTGACCAAGCGATTGCTATAATTCTTGGAGCCTTTGGGATGACCAAGCAATCGCGATAATCCTTGGAGCTTTTGGGGTGACCAAGTGATTGCGATAATCCTTGGAGCTTTTGGGGTGACCAAGTGATTTCGATAATCCTTGGAGCTTTTGGGTTTGACCAAGTGATTGCGATAATATTTGGAGCGTTTTTGGGTTTGACCAAGTGATTGTGATAATCCTTGGAGCCTTTTGGTTTGACCAAGCGATTGTGATAATCCTTGGAGCATTTTTGGGTTTGACCAAGTGATCTGATGGGTCCTTGGAGCATTTTTGGGATATGGCTCTCTTAGATATGAAATGGTTGTAAATGACTGATATTCAAGGGTTCTGTTTCCTTGATACCGTCAAGAGAAGCTAGCCGGTACGTCCCGGGTCCTATTTTGCTATCAATGACATATGGACCTAACCAATTTGCCATGAACTTCTCCCTCAGGTGGGACGACAAATTAGAGTTTTGTTGGTTTTCCTTCAAAACCAACTCACCAACCCAAAAGTCCCTTAGGTGAACTTTCATGTTGTAAGATTTCTTAAGCCACTCTTGATAGATACGTAAGTGCTCGAGAGCATTAACACGTCGTTCTTCAAGCAACGTAAGTTGGTCTAACCGGGCCTGCCGTGCAGTGTCATCATCGATGAACTCCTACATTGATATGCAAAGGGAAGAAATTTCCAACTCGAGAGGCATTACTGCCTCTGAGCCATACACGAGCGAAAACAGAGTTGCCCCAGTTGGCGTCCGAATGCTAGTGCGATAAGCCCAAAGGGCAAGTGGGATTTGGATATGCCAATCCTTATGACTGTCTGCAACCGTATTTTTAAGGATGGCAACTAGCGTTTTGTTTGATGCCTCTACTTGCCCATTTTCCTGCGGATAATAGGGTGTCGAAAAACTATGCTGAATTTTGTACTTTGTGGTCAAAGCATGCACGTCTTTGTTCTTGAATGATGGCCCATTATCCGAGATTATTTTGGATGGAATACCAAAACGACATATAATGTTATGCAAAATGAACTCCACAATGCGGGGTCCTGTCGTAGAGGTCAGCGGAATTGCTTCCACCCATTTGGTAAAATATTCTATGGCCGTTATGATAAACGTGTGACGGCCTGACGATGTAGGGGAGATCTTTCCAATTAGATCGAAGCCCCACTACGAAAGTGGCCAAGCAGACTGGACTGTCTGCAAGGCCTAGGAAGGTACGTGCATCAAATTGGCATGATGTTGACACTTCACACACTTCTTGACATATGCGCAACAATCTCTCTCTAAATATGGCCAATAATATCCCATGCAAAGAATGCGCTTTGCAATGGCCATACCACTAAAGTGGCCACCACATGTACCGTCGTGCACTTGGGCGACTGCCCAAGTGGACTCTTGCTGGTCCAAGCAACGAAGAAGAATTCCTTCATAGCTGCGACGATACAAAATGTCTCCTATCAAGACATACTTAGTCGCTTTCTACTTGAATATTCATTTTGCGGCATGCGTCAATCCAAGGGGAAGATTACCTAACTTGAGGTAGTCTCTAATGTGTAAATACCAGTCCTGTTGATCAAAAACCTCGATAGTATGAACAGCCAATCCCTTTTGAAGTTCTTCCCTAACAAATGCTGAATGGGAGAGAACTTGTAAGAATAGCATTGTGTTGCTATTAATGGGAGTAGGGGAAAACAAGGACCCCCAGTTGGCACGTTTCAGACGATCTCGGATTCGAAAGAACTTATCCGATGATGGTTCAATCTAGATCATGTGGATTCTTGGTGTTAAGTATGAGCTTGCATGCTCTATCACAGATTGTGATAATGTTTTGACTTGAATGGTTGTCATATCACCAAAAAGGTCTTACAAAATTAATGACCCCAAGGAGGCCATTGTGTCCGCAAAACGATTCGATGATCGAGGGAGTGCCTCGATGTCATACCACTCAAGTTTTGCCAGGAATTTGTCCACAAGGGCTTTATAAGCCTGCAAAACTGGGCATTTGCATTTATATACCCCTTTGACTTGATTGACTATTAACAGCGAATCACCAAAGATGTTCAGTTGTTTGATGTTCATGATGATTGTTGTTTGAAGACCTAGGAGCAAGGCTTCATATTCTGCATTATTGTTGGTGCACTGGAAGTTTAATTTAAATGACAGGGGCATTGGAGCACCCTGTAGCATGAAGAATACAGTTCCTGTGCCACCACATTGCTCACATTTAGAACCATCGAAGAATAGGGTTATGTCGGCCTGTGACTCAGGCTCATCAGAATCTGGCGATTCTGAGACATGGAAGACCCCATCATCGGGTAGTTCTATGACTAGAGGTTGATTGTCTTCAAGAGGAGCCTCTGCTAGTTGATCGGCTATGACTTGTCCTTTGATATATTTTTGTCCAATAAACTCTATGTCAAATTCTGTCAACAACATGATCCATTTTTCCGTGTGACTACTATGATAAGTACGACTCATCATGTATCACAATGGATTCTCCTTAGACACAACATACGTAGTGTTGCTCAGCATGTAGTGGCGTAGCTTTTTGGTAGCAAACACCACTGCCAGCAGAGTTTATCAACGTATGCATAGTTAAGTTCATAACTGACCGGGGTGCGGCTAAGATAGTAAGTAGCCTGTTCCTTGTGAAGTTCATTCTTCTAGGCTAGCATGGCGCCCAGTGCCACCTCAGTTGCTGAGATGTATAAGTAGAACAACACTCCTGGTCTAGGTGGTGCCAATACTGGTGGCGAAGCCAGGTATTATTTGATTTCGTCAAAGGTTGACTGGCACTCGTCATCCCAATGAAATGTAACCCCCTTGTGCAATAATTTTTTCATGGGTCGGCACTTGTCAGATAGTTGTGCTATGAAGCGTTTAATCGACACGACCTTTCCTTGCAAACTTCTGAGCTGATTGATAGTGGTTGGGGGAGCCATCTCAAGGATTGCCTTGAATTTGTTTGGGCCCACTTCGATGCCTCGCTTTGAGACTATAAAACCCAAAAATTTTCCAGATGTGACACCGAATACACACTTCTTGGGATTCAGTCTGACCTTGTGCTCTATGAGGTGATCGAGAATCTTGCTTAAGTCACCGAGATGATCTGAGCGCAAAAGAGACTTGGCTAAAAAATCATCCATGTAATCTTCCAAAGTTTTGTGCATGTAATCGTGGAAGATGTATGTCATGGCACGTTGGTAGGTGGCACCAGCATTTTTAAGGCCAAAAGGCATGACCTTATAACAAAATGTCCCCCAAGGCGTTGTGAACGTCATTTTGAGTTGATCCTCAGGATTGATATGAATCTGATTGTATCCTAAGAAACCATCCATGAGGGATAGCATTTCATGACCTGCTGTAGCGTCTACCAACATGTCGATGCTTGGCAATGGGAAATCATCCTTAGGACTCGCTTTGTTTAGATCTCGAAAATCAGTGCATATGCAAATCCTCCTGTCGGGCTTTTTTATGGGAACCATGTTGGACAGCCATGGCGGATAATCCTTGCAGATGACAAACTGTGCATCCAACAGCTTTTGCAATTCATCTTTGACCATCAAGGCCACTGTTGGGTGCATCTTACGTAGTTTTTGCTTTACAGGCTCTATTGTCAGATCAAGCGTTAAATTGTGTGTGACTAGCTGTGGGTCTAGTCCTGGCATATCCTTGTACGACCATGCAAAAACCTCCTTCTTCTCTTTGAGAAGGGCAATGTAGTCGGCTTGCTCTTTGGGGGAAATACTTACCCCTAGCTTGAGAATCTGTGGATTCATTGGATCTATGCCGATATCTACGTCAGTCATCTCCTCGACTGACATGTGGGATCCGTCTTCCAACTGATGTGGAGTCGGGATCAAATGGATATCATTAGCTGAATTTAGATCTGTGTTGGGAACCTCGGGTCCCTCTTCAGATTGAAAAATATCCTGAGTTGTCCTTGGGGTAAAATGAGGCATTTCACCGAAAGGCCAGTACTATGATGGTGATAAAGGTGAATTGACGCGATCCAAGTCGATGGCATCTATGTCTATATGCAATGTCCATGCTGGATCGACCGGATTGTGGATGGGTGCGGTTAAATCAATGGAGATCATGTGGATGGAATGAATTTGGTCTCCATTACCGTGGGTGTTATAACTCAAACATTTTGGATGCTCTCTATGCTCTAGGTCTGGTTCTGTAGGGACGGGCATAAACGGATCGGCCCTATGTGTTGATAGGAAGACGGGGTCTTCCCTTAGTACTGATGTCATGATAGGATCTCGAGGTGGACGGTGCTCATCATGAATTTGGAGCCATGGATCCAATATTTGGTCCCACCCCGCTGGTTCTACCCACCATTCATGCCCTAGCAGTATGCCCATCTGTCCCATTAGATCTTCATGGGTTAAAGGGCGGTTATGCCGTCGCACATGTCTGAGATAGTCCATCTCAGTCTCATCTTCTGAATCACTATCGAGGATCCAAAAATGTTCATTCTCTTCAACAACTGTTACTTGTGACATTGAGGGTTCTCCTTGTTCCAGTAAGTTAATCTGGTCCCATGGCGGTTGTTCCACTCTTGGTGGAGGGACCTGATTTGTTTGACACTGTATTGATTCAACTGTAATTTCTAAGGGGAATAGCTTCAAAAATATGTCCGAACACCGTTGATGTTCTCTTTGGGGATCAATGTTTGAACTTTCACCTCTCTCTAGCAAAGGAGAGGGATTATTGTTGCCAAGCGTGTTTGTTGACCATGGGAGGTAATCTCCCAATGTATATTCTGTATTTGGGTTGGCATAAAGATCTTGTGCCAATCCCCCCTTGTTGCCTATTTCTAGGCCTTGCATATTTTCTACCAAGATGTCTAAGGGCAGGGGGTGGTTAAACCCTACTCCTGACTTATCATATGGCATCTGATATCTTGGTTGGCAAAGGACACACATCCCTTGCTCATATCTGCCTAGCCCGTATCCATGCCAATTGCATTGGCCGAGATATCTTAAAGCAAAGTACGGGTTTGACAGATAGTTGATGTTTTCAACAAAATGTTCTTCGTCTTCGTCCTTTTGTTTGCATGGTTCAAGACCATGATCAAGGCCCCCATACACAAAATTTGTCTGGTTTGGTGGGTAACCTAGAGGAACAACTGTTCCTATGGGAAGGCGAGGTCTCCCCATGTCTTGTACTGATTCCAATGCGGGCGTTGCCACAACATTCTGCACTAAATACTCCCCCAGGCCCGTACTAGCCATTTCAACAGTGATTGTTGTTGCTTAGGAGGGAGGGAACAATAGTCCTTCCTGATTCCATTCCATGTTTGTTGTTTTATGAGTCTCAGATTCTGTTTTGCTAGGTATTTCTTTTATTGATACAGTTGATATTGTGGGCAACCTTTCTTCTAGGGGCTGAGTTTCTTCCATGATCTGTTTTCCCTTGTCCTTCTGTTTGGCCATGACAGGTGGCATTGATAATGAAGGAGCAGATGATGAAGACTCACCTGGCTGGGATTTTGTTGATTTGGTCACCAGTGGTGCCTACGGTATCGAACCTTGTTTAAATAGATTTAACTGGAAATCCAAATGCATTGAAGGTAGGGTCGATTAAGGCATTAAATGTACCGCATTGCAATACTTGAAGGGCTCTAAGTCCATCGGGACTACATGTATTTCTCCTTCAAAAGCATACTTTAAGCACTGGTGAGCGATCGAAGGGACACACTTCATGTCCCTGATCCAAGGCCGCCCTAATAGTATATTGTAAGCCATCTCGCCTTCCAACACATGGCACAATGTACGTATTGTCTTTTGTCCTACATGGATAGGCAGAACAACTATGCCGACTGTCGAGCATATTGCATCATTGAAAGCTCGCAGTGTGTATGTGGAGGCTATGATGTGAGAGGCTGGCAGCTTCAAATGTTTTAGTGCTGCAGTGGTAATGATGTTACTAGACGAGCCAGTATCTACCAACACTCTCTTGTACGGGATCCCGTTGACCCGCGCGATAACATGCAGGGGTGGATCTGCCATGTCATTCGATATTGTTTTGACTTCATCCTCTCTGAAGGTAATGATCGGCTTCGTACATTGTTTCACATGTCCCACGAAGTTGTTGAAAGAATTTGCTTCGTGAGGCTGTAATTCGATGGCTTTTAAAATGTCCATAAGAGCTTCTCTATGAGGTGTTGACTGTTGAATAAGCTCGTAAATGGAAAGCCTAGCCGATGTGGTCCACAAAATCTGTGTGAGTTTGGTCCGTATCGTGACCTCGGGTATAGGCGGATGCGACTGCATAGGGCATTTTTGATGCTACGATGTTGTTGGAACTTCCCTCATAGCTACCTCGGGGGCAACTGTTGGGTACTTTTTGTTCCTGGTCACTATGCTAATCATTCCCACAAATCCTTGCATGGGAAGATTTTGTCGCACCTCATTAATCTGGAGAGGTTTTTCCTGTGCCTCATGGGTAGGCAAAGGGTCTTTGAATACCCCCATTTGTTGATTATTTGGCGCTATGGGGTTGTCCACGGCCAATGTTCTATTGTCGATCAAATCTTGGATTAACCCTTTGAATTTTCAACATCCATTTAAGTCATGTCCCTTGCGCCTATGGAATCTAAAATATAATTCCTCTCTGTATCCCTTAGGCTTGGGAGCGTTAGGGTCTATAGTTTGGATCTCTGGAAGGGTGACTAAATTTTCCGCTGACAAGCGGTCAAATAAGGAGTCCCTAGACTCCGTATACGGGGTGAATTGTCACCTAGGGTGACGCTTCTGATTCTGCTCCTATTTCTTATTATATCTTTCATAACTAGGAGGCACTGCCTGGTAATTAGCCTTTTGGGGCTGCATTTCTTATATAGGCGTGGGAACATTTATCGCAAATTGGTTAACCGCAGTGGGTTGTGATTGCGTATTCCCAGTCTTAGTGGTTTTATTCCACTCTTTTTAGGCTTGGCGATTGTGCCTTCGCCTATTTTGATCTCTTCTATAACTCTGGCTTGCGCCAAAGCTTCTTCTAAGATGGCATATTGCTGCAGCTGCAATAGCCCAGAGATCGATTTCAAGCAACTTTTTGTGAACATCTGTGTGAGATCAGACATAGGGGGACGGTAGGGTAGCTTAGAAAGCAAATCCCTCCATCGATTCCCGTATGCTGCAATTATTTCTTCCTCATATTGCCTGAGGCTGGCCATATCACTCAGTGATGCCTTCTTCCTTGTGTTGAAAGCAAAGCGTTCAAGAAATGCATCTACTAATTGATCTAGGTTGTTTATGCTGTGTTTTGGTAATTGTGTGAACCAATCCGAGGCAGGGCCTGCGAATGTGGTTATGAATGTCCTAAGCAACAAGGCGTCATTATCTTGGATGCCAAAGCATTGACTTAGGAACCTTGTGACATGTTCTTGTGCGTCTTCTTCACCTTTAAAGACTGCCAATTGAGGCAAGTTGAAGTGTTCAGGGTAAAGAGGTTTTGGCACTGAGGGATGCACTGGATGACTACGGAGTTGACGTAATGTGGGATTTTGATGCCCAAAAGCTTTTGTCTCCATAGACTCCAAACGCTCTAATAGCGCTTTGTATGCATCTGAAGATTTTATTTCTTCCTCTTTTGTTTGCTCCCGTTGTGAGTTATTGGAGACTGGAAGCCTATGGAGGGGTGGTCGAATGGTAGCCCTCCTACCTTGATGGGGAGTTTCAGCACGTTCTATTTCCGGTTCGTACTCCTCATAAAGTTCTTAAGGAGTCTCTGGGCGAGACCTATGACCCTTATTGAGTCCCTACTGAGGGTACCCATCATTGTTTCACGGAGTGGCCTCCCTTTCGGGTCTATAAGGTCTTGGAGGCAAAGATTGACGAGGTCACGAAGACCTGTCCTACACCAAAGGGTTGTGCCTCACATATTTTTCAGATCTTTGGGTGCGAGGGGTTTGCCCCCTCTCAGGTAGTTTATAGCGTAACTCATCCACTTCGTGCTGCATGCGCTCTTTATTCAGGCGGCATAAGTACTCTAACTCCTGATGACCTTACTCAAGCTGTGAGATTTGGGCTTGGCGAGCGGCATATTTGGTTACTGCCAGGTCAACTTGATCTACCCTATTTTTCTCAGGAGGTTTGAATGTTTCTCCTATGTGTTTGCCTCGATCTTGATTATCTAAAATTTCAATGGGTCGCTTCCCTTTGTCGAGGTAGGCGACATGTACTTGAGGCTCTGGTCTCGAAGGGTGACCATGATATATAGCAGGTGCAGAAATGCAAGGTTCCTGCACTGTATGTTGTTATCGAGGGATGCGATGATCTTCCTCGTACTCCCTTTCATGGGTTTGAAAGGGGCAGGCGGAGTGAGCTCGCCCTGTGTGAAGAGCCCTGCATTCTGTATCTTGTCTTTTTGTCCTAATGGGAGGTAAAGAAGGGACACCATATTCATGTTGTCTCTCCAAATGGATAGTGTGCCTCTCTAACACTTCATCGCACTATGGCCACTCATGTCTAACCTCAAAAGGTGATTCTCTATTTACATCAAGGTCTACATGTAAAGCGTCTTCCCGAAAGGGGCTGTGTTGAATGGGCATACCCCACAAAGGGGGATCCCAATAATTCTTTCTTGATGTGGTCTGACTAGGACCTTCTTGTGGGCCAGACCGCCAAGGGGGTATGACTAAGTCCTCAGGACTAAAGCGAAGGCGACTTGTGCCTACTTCTTGTGTACCTTCCGAAGCTTCTGCCGTTGATTGGGCTTGGCTACGGGTGTACACCATTGCGGTGCTTCTCTACTATCTAAGCAGATTTTTATCTCGTTTATGATGATTTTATTTTTGTCTACACTAAGTAGAAATGAACACACACATACACAAACCATGATTATCTCTTTTAAGGATTAATAGTGTGTCCTAAAATGGTTTAGTGCATTTTGATGTTTTTTTTTGTTTTTGAATGTTTTTGAAGAATGTTTAAATACATAATGAAGGCTCATATAACTCCCAAAATGGTCACCCCTTCAATATACCAACCAGGCCGATATACTAACCTCTCTATATACCCACCCTTACGAGAGGGAGACTATAGGTACGTGAGAGCAGATGGTATGTGGTACGTAGGCGGTACAGAAGGGGGATTGTCCTGTTAATGACACCTACCATAGAAGACTTATCCTCGTGCGCATGGGAATCACCCCAGTGACACTCGGTCAGCTTTCGTCAAGATTTATGCCTAACAACAGTGACAATCGGGGTAATGGATGCAAAGCTAAGCCAAGGTGGTGATGAACCCACCGTTGGTCTTGCTCAAGGGCTGGGGTCTTACAACCAGCTCCTTGGTTTAATTTACCACGTGATGTGTGTGGGATTCATTTTATTTAACGAAAATGAAACAAGCATAAATGACTTTCCCTAAGCAAGCAGGATAAACTGAAAACAACCAAAGATACAGAAACAAAAATAGAAAAATTTAACAGAGATTATAAAAATCCCTACCTCTTCTCTGCTTGGACCGGTTGCTTCTGACCTTCTATTTTGAAAATTCACAGGAAGGAATTCGTCCCTCTGTGAGATGAATTGCAGAACAGAATTCGTCCCTGTCAGAGACGAATTTGAATTCATCTCAGGGTCAAACGAATTACAGTAAAGAATTCATCACAGTCAGAGACGAATAACAGTCTGCTTTAAAAACTTGTACCTGTCAAGCACAAAAACACAAAAAAGGATCAATTATTTGATCTCAAAACCAGAGGACAGGGTCCCACCGTGATCGCCACTGAAAGCATGAGATTCTGGGCGAAGGAAACACTACTTACGATGCATTCAAAATCAAATACGCTTAAGTCCTAAAAATGTAGAATGCATGAAATGAAAGAGACGCATTGAAATGAGATACAAGAAAATGGAGAAAACATAGCCCTTTCATTAAAGTCTCTTGATCTCTGTTACAAAGACGCCTCCTCCCTTTTCAGGGGCTAGGAGCGTTAAAAGAATTTGATTACAATCAAGACTTAATGTTCCTTTTTTTGCGTGCCCACACTTGATATGGGCGGGCCAAGATGATGTTGTCGTTGATGTTGATGAGTCCTTAACCCCTGCTGCTCCTCCTACGAACAAAGAAACAACAAATATGTCAATAGCACCTGTGACAAAAAGGAAAGTTTGTTCTTTGAAATCACCAAAAGATGCATGCAACATATTGTCAAATACAGTGAATAAAATGGATCTAAGTCACCTGCAAATTCGACAGAGGTCAGAATACATTACCAGAGGGCCAGTACCATTGAAACAGTCGGCCAATCTACCTTCACCTAGAATTCGTCCCTGGGCAGGACGAATTTTGACTACTATTCGTCCCTGGGTGGGACGAATTCTACTGTGTTGGAAAAGCCGAAGTGATCCTGCTCCAATGTTGACTCCCGAGACCTCAAAAACACCTGCAAAAAGAGGGGTTATGTAATTGGGGCCATTTTGGGATGACCCATATGGTCGGATTCTCCAAATTTGGCCTCTATCCTCGGGAATTTAATATCGCCACCTTCAAGTTAGTAAGACAACAAAGCGACAAAAGGCGTGATAAAATCTGATCAAAATGTTATGGAATTGAAGCTATGAGTTCACTAAATAGAATAACGTAAAATGCAACATGAACAAATAATCTAGAATGCTTTAGAATAAAACTTAGAAAATGCGGGGTGCCCAAGTGGGCCTCCCACCGTTGGCACTTGATTTCGACGCCAATCCACTAGGGATAGGCCCAAAACCTCTTAGGATTGGGATGTCTACAAATTGATGGTGTAAGGTGGTCAAATGTTGGGTTTGGGTTGGATCCACGCTTCCAAAAGCCACCCAATAACCTCCCTTGCAAAAGAGATTAGTAGATGTGAGAAAGTGAATCAAAAAGATGCAAGTGGGTAATCAATCGGGCAGCACTTCGTTGCTTGAAATCGCCTCCAATATGTCCTTTTGTGTGAGAAAAGTCCCACCTTTTATAGACCCATGGGGTCTCTTTTGAGAGGGAAGCATAAGTGCCATGTGTTGGTCATAGGTGCCATGTGGTGGTCATGTCTTCCCATGAGGGAGGGGAGTCCTCCATGACTTGGGTTTTCATAACTGCCCTTGTGACAGTACTCTAACGGTCCATCTGTCCACCCACACACACGTGCGAGGTAGGAGTCATCAACTGACTGTCCTTGGCTGCCACTTGGCACCATTCTTATTTTTGCCCGTTAAACTTGGAATTCGTCCCGACCAGAGACGAATTCAGAATTCGTCCCTAGGTGAGACGGATCCCAGTTTGAATTCGTCCCTGGGTGAGACGAATACTAAGAAAAGTGCTTGAATGTGCCAAATTGCCTCTTGACCTTACAAAATTGCTATGAAAGTGGTTAGGACCACTGTTTGACCTCTGAGGGCTGCCCTGGGGGCTATGTTTGTCAAAGTGATCAGTGTTTGCAGCCACATAATCGGATTGGTGTTGTTTTGGTGTCTACACATTATAGTTGTGTCAAGTGTTCAAAAGAGGGTTTGTATTTTACACACCACCATGATAGGTTTTCAAATAACCTCAACTACTAAACACCATATCAAAAATGTGAAAGAAACTAGACTATTGGAATTGAACACATGCCTCTGTGGTATTAGCAAACAACATTTATATTCCACCATATAGTTATTTAGAAATAGATTATTGCAAAGTATTGGAAGACCTGAGTAAACCCAAAAAAAAATTCTTAAAATAATTAGAGAGCCTTATTATTAGGAATCAAACATGAGACTTATGTCTTATGATGCAAAGAATTTTTCAAAATATTATTATGCTAGGATGAAACAAACTCCACACCATGTTTTTCTTATTAAACTAATATTTTGAATCTAAGAACACATAAATGAAAATTTGTAGTCACATATTATTCATGTGAAATAATTTTATCATTTGGTTTTGTCATTAAGGGGGGAAATGTTTGATAAAATATTCTCTTTTTAAAAAAAAAAATTATTAGAGGAAGAAGACCAAATTATTCGAATGTAAAAAGGATATCTTAAATTATAAAATCAAAAAAAAATAATTTAAAATAATACCCCCTTGGAATTTTGCACATGATGGTTAATCCATCTTTGTCATGGTTTGCCTTGTACATCCTTTTTGTTTGATTGAGAAAAGTTACTTTGTCTTGCCTTTGATACCATGTTAGAATTCACTATATTTTCCAAGGACATTGCGAAACATATACTCACCATAATCAAATGCAAAAATAGAATAAGAGTGAAATAAAGGATCATATAGATAAAAATAGAGAAATAGATAAAAAACACAAATAGAAAGAAGGAATAACAAATGAGTTCTCATAGGCACCTCCATAATCTCATATATCAACAACTGATACAATGGAACAACCTTTGATGGGTATTTATATTGATACCAAATTCTTAATTTGATATAAACCTCAAATCAACATAACTTAAAGGTTAAATTAGAATACAATAAATGTAATAAACCCTTTAGTCGAGGTTAACCATAGAGGAGGATTAACCAAAATAACTAATGTTGAATACATCAAAAGTGGTCATAGGATTACATCAAGATGCTCGTAGGCTTACATCAAGATGCCCATATGAGTAGATAAAAGAATGCTCATAGGTTTACATAGAAGTATGCCCATAGGCTTACATATAATATTATTATAGGACTACATATAGAATGAGTAGAGGATTATATAGAGAAAGGTTGAAAGCTTTCATAACACTTGATCATAGGCTACATCAAGAGAACCTATAGGTACTTCATCATTATTGGCCTTGGACTATTAGGGTCATATTGTAAATATTTCAACACATAATTCCTTGCACTTTCCAATTTTATAAAATTACACATATAGACACTTTCAATGCCCATGATCATGTGGTCTTTGTAATACAAGTAGAATAATATATAAGTTAGTCCTTTAAACATTTTTTTTTTCTCAACATAAATTCATTTTCACTTTATCAAACTCTATATTTTGCATCAAATAAATTACCTTATTCAAAAGCATATAAAATAAAATGCTCTTTTGTTTATCTTTCATGTTTTATTTTGTGATTCTTCACATATTATTTTATATGCATTTTAGGTATATAATAGGTGGTATTAAAGCCACTTTCTAAACTATTGTCCAAAAGTAGGTGACTAGATATTGTGGGCTTGTGGCTTACATTGTTTTGGACTTGTGGTCTAACCCAATTGGTAACCAAACAATTTAGGCTAGTGGTCCACCTTTTCCTAGCTAGTGGCCATACTAAATAATAATATTAAAAAAGATGAAATAATAAAATACTAATAATAATATTTTGGTTCTATAGCTATTCAATTTCATATTAAATTGATCATCCATCACATGAAGTTATCACATCACATGGTTGAACATTATGTGCATGATTTACTAGTCAAGAATATTTGATGAGTTATGCATCATTCTCTTATATCAAATAATTTACTTGAGAAATATTTACAAGAAAATAAGAAATACCCTCAACTTTGGGAAGTAGGGGCCTTGTTAGATTCTATACAAAATGATATTGGAAGAACAAGTAATTTCTATGCTTACTATATGAGCATCAAATTTGTTCTATTGTCAAAAAGTTTGTAAGTGATACTAGTTTACTTGATCAATCGTAAGTGGGACAAAATAAATTAAAATCTCAAGGATGCCAATGCACAATCTGTTAGAATAATATAATATTCTCTTAAGTTCCACTAGGATAGAAACATGAGTTTCCACCCTTCCATGTGTCAAGAGAATGCTCAGTGGTGTCGTCATAAGGTCTGATTAGTTTTTGTAATCCAATGGCTCTCAATGATCAACTCTGCTATTTATACATAGTTGATCCTTGTAATAAATCATCAGTTATGTTAGAATAAGAGAATATTATCTTAAGTTCCAGTAGGATAAACACTTGATTTTCCACTCCTCCATGTGTCAGGAGAACTCTCGGTGGTGTCTTCATCAGGTCTTATGATTTTTTGTAATCCAACGACTCTCAATGATCAACTCTACTATTTATACAAAGTTGATCCTTAGAATAAATCAACAAGTTCCACTCTTCTTTTCATATTTTGTATAATGCTTTGCATATCTATTATTGTGAAATTCTAACATGGTACTAGAGTAGGATAGGTTTTTCTAGCATTCTCTCTTGAATGTTCTAAGGATTTGGTTTAGTTGTTTGGATTTTTATTTGACTAACTTGCTTGATTATAATGCAGTAAGTCAGTTTTTTATCCATATTTTTTCTTAGAAAAGTCTTCATTGTTAAAATATATGAATTGAAATTGTTTCATTCTTGAGATTTTTTTTTCTTCAAAAAATATATTTGTCATTCCTCGTTTTGATTCATTTACTATTTTTTGTGGTCCAAAATAAAATTTTAAGCTGCATTTTATTTAAATTTTGTAGACCAAATCTCCTTTTGACACTACGCTTATTTTTTTGAGGCCCAAATTTTTATTTGGCGCTTCCTCCATATGCATGGCTCCTCCTTTTTTTGGCACACAAATTGTAATTAGATTTTATAGTTTTAGATTGCAATTAATATAGCTAAATCACAAATCCATTTTGTCTATTAACCAAATACATTTTTTTATTCAGATTCAAGTGTGATTTCTTTGGGTATGTTAGGCTTGGTGTGCCACCCACATGTGGCTCTCGGTATCCTCCTTCATAGATTTGAATATTTTCACTAGGTGTATCTGGATACTGCGCTCTCTAATGCGTCACTCCTTATATTCTTTTCACCTGGTGGAAGAACAAATCACATCTCTGTTGTTTTAACGTCTCTGGTTCATAGCACTTAATTGTTTCAAAGTATAGTTTTTTTATAAAATATTTTGTAGAGAAATAGATTTTCTTAATTCAACTTCAAGGGTATTTTCTTCGAGAACATTAGGCTTGGTGTGCCACCCACACATGCCTCTTGGCATCCTCCTTCGTAGCTTCGAATCTTCTCACTAGGTGTATCTAGATACGGTACTCTCTTTCGTGTCACTCCTTATATTCTTCTCACCTGATGGAATAAAAACTCACATATTTGTTGTTTTATCATCTCTCATTCCTTGCACTTGCCTAATCCAAATTTTAGAATTATTTTTATCTCTAATTTATTCAGCAGGGAAGGTTCTTAAAAACTCAACGTTTTCACACAAAACTCTGTGAAAACTGAGCTCTCATCTCAAAAAAATTGTAGATAAATAAAGGTATATATATATTTTTTATATATAATTTATATTTTTATAGGTCTATTGATTTCGTATGTGCAGTTAACAACTTCAATTTCAATCATCTTCGTGTCCTCGGTTACTCAAAATCAAGGTAATATATTTTATATATTTCTATAGTCCCTTTGGTTTGTCTGCATAGGTGGCGTCGTCTCATTCTTGGCATCCTCGACTCTCATGTTAACTCTACTTGAATCGAAACAACATCGCTATAGAGAAGGAAATATTTTTTTGAAGCCTGTTCTGGAGGGGATTTCATCTCCCTAAGTGCCTCTTCTGATCCCATAAACCTGTATCTTTTTTTATCGCTCTCCTTTCTATTGAGCGCATATCATATTCTCTGAATAGGCTACATATTTGTTTTTTGCCTATCTTTTCTTAGTTCCCAAAAGGCATTGTTTAAATTTTTTTTCCTCCAAATATTTTTTTGTAAAAGGGTTATTAAAAACTTTGATTTCGAAGTATAAATTGGACTCCTCTTCAAAGAGCCTTTTAAAAGGCCTTTGAAAAGTCATAGTCAATTGTAACCAATAAATAATAAAATTTTGTTCCGGGGGGGGGGGTGTTATGTGCAATTTAATGCACATTTGTGTCTCTTTAAGGGGGGTTGTATAATTTTTCCTATCTTCTCCTCTCTTTATTTCCCTTTTAGGTGTATTTATTTAGAGGTGTAATTAATAGATATAAAATTGCATATGTTTACACTCTCTAATATAATTCTCCTATTTTGATTATATTTTTAAGGGAATAACTATTTTTTTTTAATAATTAGATATTGTTATAACAATATTTATCAAAAGGAATTCTAGTTTTTTTTTTTTTTAATTCATTTCTCTTCTTTAATGTTAACATATTTATTTGAAATACATATTTTAAGGAAGATATTTTAACATTTTTTCACTAATATATTATTGTTTAAATATTAAAACACTCAACTTCTTTTCATATTTTTTATGTTAACATATTTTAAAATTAATATTGTAAGGAAGAGATGTTAAATTTTTTCTCACTAAGGTGTTATTGTTGAAATATTACAAAAAATAAACTTCTTTTTATATTTTTTATTTATCTAAACAAACATATAATTATGTTTAAAATTAATATCTTCATCCTCAAAATATATTTTCCTACGTTCCATGTATCATTACCACTAACAACTTATGATTTCCCTCACATAAGGGCGGGTTTTTGGAGGCACTTGGTATAAAATCCTGGCATATATTTTTCATTCATTCATTATTTCTTTTGGATATCTCTCTCACTTATAGTTTCCCTCTAGTAAGGGCAAGTATTGAGAAAATACAAAGAAAAAATAGTTTGATAATTCTCTACATTTCAAGCCTACACCCGTTGACAAACTCTTCTCTATACTTATAGTTTCCCTCTAGTAAGGGTGAGTATTCAGAGGAACTAAGAGGAATTGGTAATTCAAAATCAAACAATACTTAAAAATCATTATACGTATAGCTTCCCTCTCGTTAGGGTGGGTATATTAAGTTATTTTAATATTGAAAAGCTTCATCAACCTTAACATTTTGCATTAATTTAATTTTTGAATCTCTAAGGGGAGATATATTGGTTAATTAAAACTTCAAATATTTTAAGATGATGAATTCAATTGAACCTCTCACCCCTCATAACTTTCACACTTGGAAACGTAAAATCTTAAATCTTATATCTCAAAAAGGCCTTACTCATCAACCAAAATTTGAGAAAGAATATGAAATTTTTGTTCATAAATAAAAAATACATGAAACTATGGGTATTATTAGCTCTAATGTTCATGAAAGTTTGTGGTTTCACATTACAAATTGTAAAAATCCTCATGAAATTTGGTAGAAACTAAATACCTTGTTTGGAAAAATAGATCAGATGAGATCAATGCAACTAGAAGCAGAACTAACATCTTTGTCTCTTGAAGATTTTAGTAGTATTGTTGACTTCCTCACTAAGTTCAAAGAAATATACACTCAATACAAAGGCAGTGGGAAGACTAATACTGAAGAGGAATGCATTTATCTAATCCTTTTTAAGCTAAATGGTGTTTTTCAAATATTTTCTACCACCTTTATATCTATTAAAGATGCTCTTGGTACAACCTTTAAAATACGTTCTTTAGAAGAATTCTATAATAGATTAACTAGGGAAGAAACCAAACTTCCTAGATATAAAATATCTTCTTCTTCCTCTTCCTATAAAGCCTTAGTAGCCTCCACCTCTTCTAAAGAAAAATTCAAAAATAAGGAAAATACCCCCATAACATGTACTCATTGTAAAAAGAATGGTCACTCTGCAAACAAATACTGGAAAATATTACAACAACTAGAGGCAACTATAAAAGATCAAAATATAGACAATAAAAAGCAAATAGGAAATGCCCTTAATGTTCAAGGAAAAACCTTCAATTCTTACTCTAATTTTTAGGTCCTAGATTTTTTATCTACTCATCACATGACTACTTCAGATAAGTCTTTTTCTTATATCTCCTCTAGATCTACTTGTAGCATAGATGTGGGTGACTCTTTATTTATCCCTTTCAAAGGAAAATGGGATATAACCATTGATGGTGGCTCTATAAACAATGTTCTCTATGTTTCAAACATTGCCACCAATCTCCTCTTCGTCTATCAGATTTGTTCTTTTGGAAAGGGTAAAATTGTTCTCTTCTCCCTAATAGGAGTTGAGATAAGAGACTTCCAATATCCCAATTCTCTTATAGCCAAAGGAAATATCGATTATAACTCTAGTCTATTTCACTTTAAAGGCTTCCAAAATCCAAAATGAGCCTCCTATTTTGTGGCTCATGGAGATCTTGAAAGTTAAATTTGACATGAAAGGTTTGGTCATCTTAGTTACAACTACCTAAAGGATTTGAGCACCCATGATATGGTAATAGGTTTACCCCAAGTATCTTCTAGTAAAGGAGTTTGTCCTGGATGTGCTCTTGGAAAGAAACATCAAGATCCTTTCCACCCAAGTAGTTCTCCAAAAACCTCATCCCCTCTAGATTTAATCCATAGTGACTTAATGACCTTTACTGAACCATATTTTAAAGGAGCAAAGTATGATCTAACCTTTATTTATGATTTTTCTAGAAGGTACTGGGTCTACTTTTTTAAATATAAAAGTGATGTTTTATCCCACTTTAAATTTTTTAAAGCCTTAGCTGAAAATCAGGCATCTTGCAAAATCAAGGAGATTTGCACTGATAATGGGGGGGAATACTGTAGCAAGAAGTTCTCCATATTTCTTTCAAGTCATGGTATCATTCATAAACATTATCTCTCCCATAATCCAAATAAAAATGGCATTTTAGAAAGGAAAAACCTAACCCTAAAAGAGATGGCAAATTGTATGCTCCATTTAAGAGATCTTCCAAAAAAAATTTGGGCATAAGCTATTAACTGTGCAAATTATATTTAAAATTGCACACCTCATAAAGCTCTTGACCATTTAACTCCTGAAGAAGCATGTCTAGCTCAAAACCAAATGTTTCCTACTTCAAGATATTTGGGTGTATTGTTTGGGCTCACATCCCAAAGAATAAAAGGAAGGCTCTTGATAAGAAAAGCAAAAAGCTCATATTTGTTGGTTATTATGAAGAATTAAAAGCATATAGGCTTCTTTATCCCTCAACTCATGAGGTTTTATTTCATAGGAATGTCCAATTTGATGAAACATTCCCTCAAAAAGATCCTCAAAATCCCTCTTTCTCCATTGAGCCTTCTCTTATAGTAGAACCTCAATATTATGAAGATCCAATTATTAAAGTTATCTTGGTCATTGATAATCAAGATGAAGAACTTGTAACTCCATATCAATGTCTTTCAACTCCTTCAACTCCTTCCTCTATTCCAAAATGGGCCCACACCATTGTTAAAGAAACTACTCCTTACATAAAAAATATTTCTTCAACTAGATCATCCAACCCCATAGGCACTGGTCTTGTATGTCAGTCTATTTCCTCTTATCCTCAATCCTTCGAAGAAGCCTCGGGTATTAAAGAATGAGATTATGCCATGGAAAACAATTTTTCTTCCTTTATAAAAAAAAATACTTGGAATTTAGTTCCCTTACCTAAAGGAAGGAAATTAGTTCATTGTAAATGGATTTTCAAAACCAAATATGGGCCTAATGGAGAAATAGACAAACACAAGGCTCATATTGTAGTGAAATATTTTTCTCAAA
This sequence comes from Wollemia nobilis, assembly GCA_028583015.1. Lineage (NCBI taxonomy): Eukaryota > Viridiplantae > Streptophyta > Pinopsida > Araucariales > Araucariaceae > Wollemia > Wollemia nobilis. The sequence goes on from JAQPPZ010003202.1 coordinate 180,440, forward strand.
TTGAAGGTATTGATTATGCTGAATCCTTTGCTCCAGTTGCTAAAATAGATTCTATTAGATTGGTTCTTGCTCTGGCTACTTCCCATAAATGGCCAGTCTATCAAATGGATGTAAAAAGTGCTTTCTTACATGGATATTTAAAGGAATATATATTCATGGAACAACCTATTGGTTTCACTCAAGACTCCTCTCTTGTTTGTAGGCTTAAAAAGTCTCTCTATGGCCTTAAACAAGCCCCTAGAGCTTGGTATTAAAATATGGACTCCTTCCTTCTTTCAACAAGTTTTTCTCATTGTGAGTGTGATAACACAATTTTCATTTGGATAAATGAAGGCAAAATCACCATTCTTGTACTATATGTTGATGACATTCTTCTCACTGGTAGTAAATTGACTCACATTCAGACTATAAAAGACTCCCTCTCTGAAAATTTTGAAATGGTTGATCTAGGTAAAGCTCATTACTTCCTTGGGATCCAAATAAGTCAAACAGATGAAGGTATTTCTTTGTGCCAACAAAAGTACACTCTATATCTTCTACAAATATTCAAAATGATAGATTGCAAATCCTCTCCTACCCCCTTTCAATTTGACATTAATCTTAGTACTTCCTACTCATCCCATATTTGTGATGCCACTATATACCATCAAATTATAGGAAGTTTTCTATACCTTAATCATATTCACCCAGACATATCATATGTTTTTATCCTCATATCCAGATTCTCTCATAAACCTCACTTTAGTCATTGGCAAGCAGCAAAAATAATCCTCTGTTACTTGCAGGGCACTACTCACTTTGGGCTCTTCTACAAGGGCAAATTCATGGATATAATTGGCTATACAGATTCATATTGGGTAGGTTCAATAGAAGATATATGTTCCACCTTAGGATATGTCTTTTACCTTGGTTCCTCACCAATAACTTGGTTATGTAAGAAATAAAAAGTAGTAGTCCTATCTTCTACAGAGGTAGAATACAGGGCATTAGTTTTGGCTAGTCAGGAAGCTCTTTGGATTCATCAAATTCTAAAAGAATTTGGTTTCACCCATGAACATCCTATAAATATTTGGTGTAACAATCAGCGCATAATTCATATTACACACAATCCAATTGAACATCAACGAACCAAGCACATTGAGATACACATGCACTTCATAAGGCAACATATTCAGATTGGGGAAATACACTTGGAATATATTCCAACTAAGGCACAAATAGCAGATATCTTCACCAAGTCATTTCCTTCTCCACTTTACCTTCATTTGCAAGATAAAATTGGAGTTATACAACTGCATTTTTTTCACCAAATATTTATTGTATATGATTATCTAATCAGGCCTAGTTGTTGAGCCTCATATTTTTTTCTTGTATAAATAGGACAATCTTCGCCATAAAAATACAAGCCTCACATTGTTGGTTTTTTCCCACAGGGGTTTTTCACCAACAATATTATGTAAATGAGGAAAATATTTATTTCTTGTTAAAGAGGACAATATTCGTCATACGAAGACATGCCTCTCTTCTTCTCATAGTTGGTTTTTCTCCACAGGGATTTTTTACCAACTATATATTGTATTAGGAGGACAATCTTCGCCATACAAATACAAGCCTCACATTGTTGGTTTTTTACCATAAGGGATTTTTCACCAACAATATTATGTAAATAATTACCTAATCAGGTCAAGTTGCTAGGACTCATCTTTATTTCTTGTTAAAGAGGACAATATTCACCATATGAAGAGATGCATCTCTTCTTCTCATAGTTGGTTTTTCCCCATAGGGGTTTTTTACCAACTATCTATTGTATTAGGAGGAAAATCTTTGCCATATGAAGACAAGCCTTTAACTTCCTTTTGATTGATGTTTTTTTCCCATTGGGTTTTACCATCACTTCAAAAGAAGTCATTGTACATGAGTACCTCATCAGGCCTTATTGGCAGGACTCATTTGTATGATTCACCCATAGTATCACTTAAGGGGGGGTTTTAGAATAAGAGAATATTCTCTTAAGTTCCACTAGAATAGATAATTGAGTTTCCACTCCTCCATGTGTTAGGAGAACTCTCAGTGGTGTCTTCATCAGGTCTGATGAGTTGTTGTAATCCAATGACTCTTAATGTTCAACTTTGCTATTTATACAAAGCTGATCCTTGGAATAAATCATCAGTTCCACTCTTCACTTCATATTTTGTGTAATACTTTGCATATATATTATTGTGAAATTCTAACACAATCAATCCTTTTGTGGAAGTCCAACATATTCACAATTATTCTACTAATTCATATTATTTTAATATCTAACATAGTGAAATCATAAGCATGATATAAAACATGGACACCTCGGATACTAACAACATGAAATTCAAATATGAAGATGATATTAACAATGTAGATACTAGAAGATCAATAACACTAATAGTATCAAATGCTATAGAGACTTCCACTAAAAGGATGAGAATATTCAAGGAAGGAATTTATAGGCTTTGGTTAATTAACTCTTCTCCTCATGATGAAAATACTTACAATTTCCTGTGTCATTTTAATGAATCCAAGATTCAAATTAGCAATGCCTATTCCAAATATACATAATGCTCAACCCAATTGCATATACAAGAACTCACAACTACCAATATATGAGTATATTTGATATAAATCTTGTTTATTCCAAAGGAGAATCTTGTCACTATAATTATAATGAGCTTCCATGGTCATATTTATCAATGGATAAAACCTTTCAAAGACTAAAATAGTCAAAGGAATCCAAAAATAGATCTATTAATTCTTGGTTGGATGAGAAAGAAGGAAAATCTCTTCCAAAATATTTTTTTTTTTTCCATAGAAATATTCATAGAAATTCAAGATATTTTATTATAAAGAGTGATAACATAGAGAATCGCCAACTCTCTATGAAAAGAGGAATGTGATTTAGGAAAAAAAATATTTTCTTAATAACACTTTTGGGTCTTCTCATAATTTGTTTGACATCTTCTTTGTCAATGAAACAAGCCTTAAAACACAAATTATTTAGATATTGTTGGTCAATGTAGAATTTCATGGTACAAGAATAAACTATGAAGAGAGTGCTAGTTGCACCAAATAATTAGAGATGTATAAACCAATATTTTTTATAAGAAACCAAGTACGAAGGAAGTAGAAAACCAAAATTTTGATAGTTGTGACAATCTAATAGGAAATGAAAATTTGGTGGCGAATCATTTTTTCAACTTCTAGTAATAATTAAGCATCTAAAAAGGTATTTATTTTTTATAAAAATAGAAACCATTTTTTACCAATTCATCCAAGCAATGATGAAGATGGGAAATACAAGGACAATTCAAATAGCATGTAAGTAGCTATGCTTGATTAAATTTTTATCTATGCAATATTTCATCCTTAGTTTGCAAGTAGTGGTGATATACATGATGGAAAACTTAGTGTTTACACTACAAGTTATGAAACAAGTGGTAATAATGATGTACGAAATAGATGCCTTGACAACCACAATGAAAAACTCAAAGTTAAAACTTGCATTAGCATCATATAAATTGAACACTATAAATGCAAATCTTATTTTGCAAATGTACAATTTTGTTAAGATTCTATATGTTATATCTGTTACCTTAGTTACCAAGTTCGAGTTCATGTTTGAATTTGACACTCTTGAAATTTGAAATAAATTCGACATATTCAAAATTTTGGAATAAAATTCAACATAAGTTCGATATATTATAACTATAAATATCCTTTTTCAATGTTGTTTATCTTAAAATATAGAGAACTCTCAAATTCTCAAATTTCTACTTGGGGTCGAGCCGGGATGGAGATGAAGTTGGAGCCCTCCAAAATCAGAGGTAGAATTATTTTATATATATATATATATATATATATATATATATATATATATATATATATCAAATTTAAAAAAACATGTATTATTATATAAATTTTAAGGAGAGCCCTCCAAATTCACTTTTTGTAGATGTTTTGATGGATCACGAAATCCATGAGCAAATTCTAACAACCACACTGGATGTTGCATATTTGGCCTTAACAACTCTTATTTAAAACCTCAACAACATGATGAACTCTCCACAATTCCAATTAAAAGCTAATTAAAGAGTCAATAGATATGGAGATCTTACACAGAAGACTAACAATAAAAAATAGTAAAGAATGCAGTAATGAGTGATGTGCAGAGATGGAGCAGTTTTAAAGGCTATGGATTTCAGTGTTTGGTGTATGCAACTCTGTGTTTGTTGAGCACTCAAATTTGATGACAACTTCCCCAATCTCTAGTTGGGGTTGAGCCAATATGGAGATGAACACAAAGGGGTCTTTTGCATCGAAACTGTCATGTCACTGCTTTATCAAAGCTATCTCAATATTGTGGCCAATGATTGCAAGGTTCTCTGCATGTTCGTCAATTACAGAAAGGCTACGGAGCATCGTCTACCTGCTACGATGTTTTTTTATGTTTCTGTTTTATTGTGACATTATCAAAAAAATTTGCATATGTCTTCCCTCCTCCTCCTCCTACCCATTTTCACCTGTTTTTTGCCAATTTTTTTCCCTGTCGAATTTAAGGTTTGTTTGTAGAATTTATGCGCCAGGGTTTTAAATTCAACGAATTTCAAATTTTATCTGAAAAAATCGATAAATTTAATAACTAAGTCTGTTATTGATCAATTCAACCAAATTTTACGAGAAATAGAAGAGATTCTATATTTAAAGATAAGACTATATAAGAAAATTAAAGAAAAAGGGTAAAAAGTAAAGAGAAAAAAAGTGAACTATTAGTTTCAAAAGGCCACACATACTTCCTTGACATGAAAATTTTGTATTGCTTTGTGGATAAATATTTTCAAGGGAGGATATATTATAGGATTAGTTATATATGTTATTTATTATTATAGGGTATGCTTGAGAATTGTGACTTGTCAATCATACCCACTAGTACCTAAATATCCACTCTCAGTGTCTATACTAAACTATCCAAGTTGTAATATATATATTTTTTTAATGTGACAACCAAATTTATGTATAGTAGTGCATGTTGTGCTTGTTTTTTATATTAAAATATGTATATGGATAGGTCAAAATTTAGTTGACTTCTTTTTTACCTAAAGAATTAAGATTTATAAAAACTACCTACTAAAAAATACATGAATACCCCTTTGTAACCAAAAAAAAAAAAAAAAAAAGTGTGTGTTAGTAGTTCTTGAGTTGGAAGGATTATTGCGAGAGAGCAAACAACTAATAAATGGCCATGCGTATATGTTTTAATGCCATTTCATAAATTTTACATAGAATAAAAAAAGAAAGATAATGTTTGAATGGAGAGTGTGACGGAGGAATAACTTAGAAAATGAATTATTATGTTAAAGTTGAGGTTAAGTCGAGTTTACGACAGGAACAACTTTGAAAGGATGTAGTCATAAAGCTATGATTAATGGTAAATAAAGTTGCATATACCTTTAGGACAAAATGAAAACTCATTAATTATTTGTATGAAATGATTTAATCTAGAAACATCAAATTTTTACATTAAAATATTTTAATGTTTTTAACTTATATAATAAATATGATGAGTATTTTTTATTATTTTAAAAATATATCATATAATTATAATATAAAAAATTTAATAAAATATCATTAATAATTTAATTAAATAAATTGATTTTTATTTGTTTTATTATTTAACTTATATTAAAAAAATTCTGTAAAAATAATAATTTTTTTTATTAGACGAAAAGAAGTTTTAAAAATGCCCCGAACTTTTTTTACAATATCATTCTTCCACATTAAATCAAACAATAAAGTATTACAGAAATATAACTGCAAGATAAAAAGTCACAAAAACCCATGAAAAAAAAACTGAAATACTTCATATAAATAAAACTTACAACCTTTGGTTGATGATTATCAATCATATAATTATATTCAATTCTTTAGGAAAACCATCCTCTCTAGAATTGAACCAAGAGAGCGCTTAAACGACAAAATAAAAGCATATCGATACTAGATAGTAGATGAGAGGAGCGCCCTTACCGATTCCACGACCAAAACATTAAAAAATGCTTGAAAATTTCAAATTATGATGCACAGCTGTTGACCTATAAAATAAGAAAGTTCCGAAGGTTGTAACGTTTGCAAACGTGATATAGAATTTATAGGCAATGACTAAACAGTCAACGTTCACGTCTGAAGATGCTCAAATTTGTATTTACCAAACATACGTACTGTTAGGTTAGGTTGTGGAGTCTGATTTCGGTTAAATATGGAAAAACTAGTTTTTTTCTTTGTTTGATAATTAGTTGCTTTTATGCATGGAAACTTTTCAAATTGGAAAAATCAATCCAGAAAAAGTCATAATTGATAGGTCTATTCTTGGTGTCTAATTCCAAGATAGAATCTATAAAATTAATGGTTGCATAGAAATCAGTATGATTTTTTAGGGTGTGATTTTTTAGGTTAATTATAGGATATTTGTTTTTACCATTCATGTAATTGGGTTTCCCTATTTATGTAATACCTCCGATAGAGAGGATTGTATCTTGTTTATGAGAAGTGCATAGGATTGTGCATTCCGGTAAAGAGATTATGAAGCTTGGTGTAGAGCTTGATGCAAGGGTGTTTGCATATTGAATTACTATTAGAGTAATTGTGTGGAGATGCTGGTATTTTGAAGAGGAATTCGCAGTTGGTTATGTTGCATGATTACTCCCTTCAGAGATTGTATTGGTGTTATTACAAAGGACTGATGTTGTGTGAACCACGTTATATATTGTGTTTTATCTTGTCTTGCATGTTTATGTTATTCTTTTGTGATGGTTAATAGTTTTCGTTGTACTGATTAAGTTGATTGCTTTAAGAATCCATTTTTTTATATAGTGAATCCTAACAATTGGTATCAGAGCAAGTTTGGGATTCAAGATTGAGTGGGAGCTTGACTTGAGTGGGAGCAATGGCAAAAGAAGATAATTTTAGGGTGTTTGTTTTATTTTGCAGAAAGTAACTACGGAGCTCTTTTGTGAAGGATTATGATGGAGTTGTTTGGTGTGATGCCAAAGATGGTAAGGAATTTATGGGTGCAATGCAACGAGAGCGAAAGGGCCCTGGTTTCTCACCATTGTGGCAAGAAGGGGCACCTAAGAAAGGATTGTTGGTATCGGGATAGAGATGGAGGAGAAAGTTCAGATGTGAATCTAATGAGTGAAATTCTAACACTTTCTGATATGGCTGGTCTTGACATTGATGTTGGAGGACCAAAGAGTTCTCAAGCAGTGGGAACTGGGAGACATGTCCAAGAATATGGACATGGCTCAGGATTTATTGTATGATTTTTTAGGATGGAACACATAATATGGTTATAGTTTTGAATCATTGTGACCCCAAGTCCTTAATTTGGAAGGTAATTCTGCACTCGGGGAGTGTGCTTTCAAAGCTAGTGGTAAAGCCATATTGTGTGTGTGCATGCTATGCATCATCCACAGTATGTAGATCTTGCCATGGTAGTGATGTTTGATTCATCATGATACAAAGTAATTTTTAGGATGTTGCTATTATCATTGATTTGTGGTAGAGATATTATGTGTGAAAGCACGAGGATACGGAAACAAAAAGGAAAAGCCAAGATGCGATGCAAACGAAACAAAAGATAACGCTAAATCCTATGAATTGAAAGTGCATGAAAGGAGAGAAGCATAAACGAATCGAAACCAAATAGAAAGCCAATATGGAAGACAACCCTTTTTATTAATATGCTTCAGAACTCGGTTACAATTCGCCTCCTCCCTTTTTAGGGGCTAGGAGCGTTAAATGTGTTCTTGTCACATCAATGGATGCTATTCCTTCTTCCGCGTGCCCACATGTAAAGTGGGCGGACCAAACGTCACCGTTGCTTGCGTTGATGAGTCTTGACTCCTTGCTGCTCCTCTAATGTTGAGACCCTACGTTCAAGGAAATAGGAAACAATCAGTAGCACCTGTAGATAAAATGAAACATGCAATCCCCACGCCTTCAATTAGTACATGCAAAATATAAATGAAACGATAGCTGAAATAGATCCAAATGAACTAAAAACTTGACAGGGGCATAAAAACATCACCGGGAAGGCACTGCAAATGGAACAGTCAAAAAATTCGCCACATATTCGTATTCGCTCTAGGGCGGGACGATTAGACCTACAACAAAGTGTCAAAAAGCACAGTCCCAAATGTCACATCCGGGAAGCTCCAAATCACCTGCAAAGTTGGGGGTTAGCTAAAAGGGGGTATTTTGGGAAGACCCAGAAGGTCAGATTTTCCCAATTTGGCCTCTATCACCAGGAATTTGATGATGCTACCTGCATGTTAGTAAAGGCGGGAAATGATAAAAACATGATAAAAAATGCTCAAAACGATGTGAAATTTGAATGACAACCTATCTAAGCAGCATAGAATCAGATGCAAGAATAACAGAAAGGAAATCTGCTACAGATTTCTAATCACTCCGAGGTGGGGCGATTAGAACTATAGCAGTGCGGGGGGAACTCGGGGGCAGGACGCCCATCGTTTAGGGCCCGATTTCGGCACCAATCCACTTGGGATGGGTCCAAAACCTCTTGTGGGGTGTTGTCAAAAAATTTGGTAGGATGTTGTGGCCAAATGTCAGGTTTTGGTTCCGGATTTGCCCTTCCAATAATCACCCAATGACCTCCTCTCCAAAAGAGATCAAGGATGTGAAAGGCACAAATCAAAGAAGATGTGTGGATGTAAAATGACAGCACTTCATTGCTCAAAATGCTCCTTCTCTCTATATCTTGTGGTGAGAAAACTCACCAATTTATAGACCTAGAGGTCTCTTGTGATTGAGCATGCAGAGGCGCCACTTGGCAATCATGCCTTCCCAAGGGGGGAGAAGATTCCTCCCTGATTAGGGGCTCCATGATTGCCCTTGTAACTGCCTCTAACGCTCAAAAATGCTCACTCACACTCCCATGCAATGAAGGAAGAGTTAAGTGGTGGATCTGAGCTGCCATTTGTCAAGATTTGACTTTTTTCCCATCAAACCTGCTATTCGCCCCACCCTGGAGCGAATACTGCTAATCGTCCCTGGGTGGGGCGAATACAAGTTTGTAATCATCCCTGGGTGGAACGAGTATGGAGCAGAGTGCCTGAAGGTGCCAAATTGACTTTTGACCTTCCAAAACTATTGTGAGAGTGGTTAGGACCACTATTTAACCTCTAGGGGCTGCCCTAGGGGCTGTGTGTGTCAATGCGATCAGTGTTTGTAGTCACATAATCAGATTGGTGCCATTTTGGTGTCTATAGATGCCCCTTTTTGGGATGCGTTGTGCGTGGCACGATCGTTGAGAAAAAATAGATAACCAAAGCACTAATGATTAGGGTTTCTCAGTAACCTAACCAAATTTTGATGCCCCGAGTATGGAAAGGGCATGCATTCTTGAATCCTTGCTTTTGACGAGCGAAGGAACTCAATTCAAGTGTTAACCTTTTTCGGTGAGGTGTTACTTGATCTTGGCCATTGATCAGTCATGAATAGGCAAAGGGCGCAACCTTTTGTCTGTGGGAACCTTGAGTTCATGATTCATGAATGCCAAGTGTTTGATCAGCTTGTGATTATTGCTTGTTTGCTGCCCCAAGCAGGGGCGTGATTGTCTTTGTCAATGATTCTTTGAATGCATGCCATTTCCATGATTGGGTGTGTATTTGTTGATTGGTGACTAAGTGTGACTACCCCCTCAAGCGACGAATCGATGAGGGAATGACCTACATGAGAAAAGTGATGAGTCGCTTGACCCAAGATGACTTGTGTAAGGGTGCCTTCAGAGGTTTATCTTTGAATGTGTGTGCAGTTTTCCGACATTTAGACCTATTTTTGGTGGGTGTTAACCCTTTTTGCGATGCCCCTTGGGGTTGAAATTGTCAAAAATCCGTCCTCCCGTGGAGCGGTCCGGCTATGGTAGCCTTCTTGGGGAGTAGGATAGTGACAATTTGTGACCCCAACGTTGGTTTTGTATGCCAGTGAATGGTGGGCGCAAAGGCGCCTTTGTTCGGCAATTTTATTGCTATTTTTGGGTGGATTTTGACCCTTTTTGGGACGCCGCTTTGGGATGAAATTCTCTGCAATCCGTCCTCTCGTGGAGCGGTCCGGCTATGGTAGCCTTCTTAGGGAGTAGGATAGTGAGGATTTGTGACCCCGACGTCGGTTTTGCATGCCCAGAATTTCAAGTGCAAAAGCACTCTTATTGGACAATTTTATTGCTATTTTTTGTGCATTTTTTGCTTTTTTTGCTATTTTTTGTTTTTTGCTCTGTAATCGTCCCTGGGTGGGGCGAATACCAGGTTGGTAATCATCCCAGGGTGGGACGAGCGCTAACCAGAGCGCTCATCCCAGGGTGGAACGATTACAGGCCTAAAAGCCTATTTAAGGGCCAAAACTAGGGTTTGGGCTCATTTGCATTCGAATTTTTTGGTGATTTGGAGCTCTGAGGAGGAGGAGGTCGATTCTGCGAAGCGAAGCGCTGCCAAACTTTGTCCAGACATCATGAGTGCACGGACCAGGTCATCAAGTGGCGGAGCCGATGCGAGACCGGTGAGTGCACCTCCTCATTTAATTAGCTCGCAATTATTTGGAAATTGTTTGATTTTACAATTTAAAATCGCAATTTGTTTTTCTTTTGTAGTTTGTTTCATGATTTTAAAAATGAAACCCTAGTTTAAATTTATTTTGAAAAGACGTAATTAAATTCTGAAATTTTTTTTCATTTTAAACTAAGGTAAACCCTAGGTAAAAAGAAAAATTTGCTATTTTTTGATGTTTTTGTTAAATTAAAACCCTAGGATAAACGCAAAACCCTAGCTTAGAGTTTTAGGTTAATTTTGTCAGTTTTAAAACTTAGCTGAAAACCCTAGGTTTTAAAAAAACTGTCATTTTAATTTTGTTTTGTTTGTATATTTTTATCAGTTTAGACTAGGATTATAAACCCTAGGTTAACTTTTTTTTCATTTTATGTTGTAATAAAATTTTGTTTTTGTCAGGTAGACTAGGATAAACAACCCTAGGTTAACTATTGTTTTTATATTTTTTTGGTTTGTTTTTGTAGTTATTGGTCAGTGTAGACTAAGGGTAAACCCTAAGTTAACTAAAAAAATTGTTTTTGTTTGTTTGGTTTTTTTTTTATTTGTCGGTGTAGACTAAGGGTAAACCGTAGGTTAACTAAATTATTTTTTGTTTTTTTTTTAATTTATCTTTAATTAGAGTGAAAGACCCTAGGAACTAAAAATTTTTTTGAATTTTTTTAATTGTGTTTATCAGTTTAAACGTAGAGTTAGAAACCCTAGGTACTGACAAACTATTTTTGATTTTTTTGAATGTTTTGAATTTGTTGTTGTTTTAGTTATCAGTTTAAACGTAGAATTAAAAACCCTAGGTACTGACAACTATTTTTTTAATTGTTTTGAATTTTGTTGTTTGTTATTTGTCTATTTTTAGTTGTACATTGTTTTATGTATTGTTGTATATTCATGTTATTGTTGTACAGTTTATCATGTTTTTTAATGTTTTTGTCTTGTTTTCTTTGTAGGTTGTGAAGAGCCGGTACCGTGTGCCTACGATTTTCTTAGAAGCATGGGAGGCGCTGACTTTGGCTGACTAGGAATGGCTTGATGCCCTTGGGCTCAAGCATGTGACTCGGATGGAGCCTGTGGTCGGGGATCGGGCCTATCTGATGGCCCTGATCAACTTGTGGGATCCTTAGACCAACACTTTCCATCTCCCAATAGGGGAGATGACAGTGACCTTGGAGGACGTCTATCGGATTCTATGGATTTCGATATGGACTGTCGATCAGGACGACATCACGGGATCAGCGGACAGTAGTGCTGACACGCTACTTTGGGCATGGGGAGGAGATGGGTGTGGATAGCCCAGTGGAGAGGGCAGAGGGTGACTACCAGATTGGTGGCATTCTTGTATGATGGTGGCTAGAGAGGGGCGTGTTGGGAGTGAGGCATGCAGTATTGATGGGCCTCATTTCCAACATGCTTTACTCGACTCTTCGGGTGCGAGGTTCCCATGGAACCTATTGGAGGTGGTCTTTCGGTTGGTGGATTGTCCGATGCATGAGCCCTTGATTATGAGGTGGGGGTAGACATTGCTGGCACAGCTCTATGATGAGTTGTATGAGGTCCATTACCGGAGGCGAAAGGGGATTGGTTGTAGCTATCTATTGTAGAGTTGGGCTTGGCAGCACATAGCGATGGAGAGGCCGATGGGGTTGTCGTGGACTACTCGGTCAGAGATGGTGGACAGAGATATAGGATATGCGGCTCTATGGCGGTGATCGGAGGAGCAGGGGTAGAGTCGATGGTGGGCAGGTGTCGTAGGGCACTATGTCGATGCCTTCGCTCGGCTTACTCTAGGGGAGGTGTTCTGGCGCCCATACCGAGACTATCCAGCCTGGCCTGAGGCTAGAGAGTGGCTCCGATGGGTGCACAAGGGGAGATGGCTGATCGGGTAACACGGGACCGAGTAGGAGTACTTCCCATACATCCGAGTGACATGATAGTTTGGGGTGCACCAGGGGTTACCTAGTGAGCCCTTGATCTATCATCATCGAGGGGACGAGAGGACCTTGGCCTGGCCGATCATCGAGCCACTGGGGGAGGAGGCAGATATAGTTATTGACGTGCCTGACATGGATGACATCGGGGTGACGGCTGAGTATGAGCAGTGGTGGACACTACAGTGATGGTGGGGAGAGGGACCACTGGGAGGCGCAGAGGCAGCAATAGCAGATGGGGAGGGTGGAGAGGCACCAGGAGATGATTGGGGAGCTCCGTTAGAGGATGCGAACATGGTGGAGGTGGATGATGTGGGTGAGGATTTTGGGGTGTCGAATCAGTCGGAGATGCAGGACGTCCCAGAGGAGTGGGAGCCGGAGCAGCCTACCTTTTCGAGAGATGTCGATGCCTCAGGAAGTCTCAGAGGACATGGAGGTAGGGTTGCATGCTGAGAATGCATGATTGGAGGGGCTACTTCAGAGGTGGGATGAGGAGCTCGGGGATGCGCTATGGGAGAGGGATCTCCTATGAACGTAGCTAGTGGAGCGGGAGAATGCATTTGCTATGTACCATCGATGGGATGGGGATACCGATGTTGCACGGGAGAGGGATCTCCTATGGACGTAGCTGGCACAGTGCAATGAGAATTTGGCTATGTATCACCAATGAGAGATGGACTTGGTGCGGCATCGATTGGAGCTGGAGGTGGAGATTATCCACCTCGATGGGTGGATCCCTACGTTTAGTGGAGGTGGATCATCGCACCGCTCGAGAGGGAGTGATACTGAGCAGTCAGCATCCTCTCGATGTAGGATTGGATGAGGGGGCTCTAGTAGGCATGATGCGGGGGCTAGTAGCAACCACCCTGAGGGGTCCCATAGGACCCACACCATGGGGGGTAGTTCCCATCGCATCGATCCTACATGATCATGGTGGCCGATGCCCTAGGATTGGGGTTTTTTGAGTTTTTGCTTTTTTTTTGGGGTCAGAGGACCGGTTATTGTAGCCTATGGGCATTTTTGATGATATATATACATATGACTTTATTTTATTTATACACGTGTCATGATTTGATGTTATGCACAATGATTGTTGAATGTGTATGTATGCATGTTAATTTATGTTGATGGATGCATATGTTATGATGAATGCAAATGTTTCTAATTTTTATGATATGCAAATGGAATGGATGAATTGAATTTGTGATTTTTGGTGGTGGCACCATAGACTGTTTAGAACTTATGGCTTTTTGTCCTAGGCGATTGCTGTGGTAAATGAATTTTTATGTATACATGTTATTTTTTGTATTTTTTGATGGCGATGCAAGGATGAAAGATATCACAATTGGTTTAGAATGTAGTTAAGGTTTTCTGAGACTCAGATGTTTTAACTAACTAGCCATGACTGTACTTTTATCTTACAAGACTTTTGAACAAGGTATGAATCGGACTTGTCTTTGACCAAGTTATTTCACATCCCTGTGTGTGCAATTGAGTTCGTTTATGTGGTATTCGTCAGGATACCACCAGTGTTAGATAGGCTGTCAACCAAACCTGTACTGAGGATCACCTAATTAGCTCCACTAACTCCTTTGTTGTATTTAGTCGGATTAATCTGCGGTGCTATCTAGGATACCATAAGCTAGCTCATCCACATGCAAACATTGATCTGCACACAAGTTAATGTGATAGATATATCATCATGCGGGAGGTTTGCCACCAATGACCGATAGGTTATCCACCAAACCGATACTGAGGTTCACCTCATGACCTTTCGAATGCTGAGAGTTCCAGGGATTCAAGTTCGACTCCCTTCTTTTCTTCAATTGTATTGGGATACTTGCTCTTTTGTAGTGATAAAAATCACTATTTATTTTTGTTTTCTCTTTTGAGCAAGGGATTTGAATATTGAGTGATGAGAATCACTATTGTATGTGCCTTTTGATGTATGCACTTTGGTGGTGATGTCAAATTTTTGGAGTTTTGACTTTTGCAAAATTTTGATGTTTTGCACCTTTTTTAGAACTTGGGATTCTTGGGGAATTGGGTAGGGAAGATGCTTGTCCTTTTGCCAACTCTCAGCATTCTTGGGGTCATTCACATAGGGGGATGAGCAAGATAACCATTTCGCTTATGGTGACCTGGATTGCTTTGCAGGTTTCATCTTTCATTCACACAACTTGGGAATTTTTTTATTTGTTTTAACTTGTGGTGGGATGCTTCGTAACAAGGTGTGATCCAAGTAGAACTCTACCTTTGTGAAATCTATCTGACTTTGTACAGTATGTGGCTAGAAAGCTAATGACAACTGAATGACAAAAACTCTTGATACATTAGAAGACAACCGACTATGATATGGCAGAAAAGATGTGAATGGCATTTATTTTTGATGGACTATTTATAGAATGGAGAAATGTGGAAAATGATGGTTTTGCCAAGTAATTACAGTCTATGGTGCCTTGACCTGTATTACCACAAATATGCAATGTATGGATGTGATGCCTAATGCAGCTATATATTTTTGTGTTTTTGATGGATTGATTTTTGTGAGTATGAAGATGAGATGCAAAAAGAGCTCTTTATTGTTGTGATGATTTTGAGCATGCATGGAAATGAGATGCAAATTTTTGTTATTTTTGATGATTTTATTGTTTTTTTTGAATTTTCTTATTTTTGACCAAGCGATTGTGGGAACCCTTGGAGCTTTTTGTTTGACCAAAGGGATGATGGGTACCTTTGGGGCATTTGGGGATTGACCAAGCGATTATGAGAATCCTTGGAGCTTTTGGTTTGACCAAGCGATTATGAAAATCCTTGGAGCTTTTGGTTGACCAAGCGATTATGAGAATCCTTGGAGCTTTTGGTTTGACCAAGCGATTATGAGAATCCTTGGAGCTTTTGGTTTGGGCTATGGCTCTTTTAAATATGGAATGGCCTCAAATGACTGATGTTCAAGGGTTCTAGTTCCTTGATTCCATCAAGAGAGGCGAGCCGGTATGTTCCAGGTCCTATTTTACTATGGATGACATAAGGACCTAACCATTTTGCTGTGAACTTGTCCCTTAGATGGGGTGGCAAGTTAGAATTTTGTTGGTTCTCTTTTAAGACCAAGTCACCAACCTGAAAGTCCCTCAGGTGAACCTTCATGTTGTATGCTTTCTTAAGTCGCTCTTGATAGATACGTAAATGCTCGAGAGCATTAACGCGTCATTCATCGAGCAACGTAAGCTGGTCTAATCGGGCCTATCATGCAGTGTCATCATCGATGAACTCTTGCATTGATATGCATAGGGAAGGAATTTCCAACTCGAGAGGCATGACAGCCTCGGAGCCATACACGAGCGAAAATGGAGTTGCCCTAGTGGGCGTCCGAATGCTAGTGCGATAAGCCCATAGGGCAAGTGGGATCTGAATGTGCCAATCCTTATGACTATCTATGACTATATTTTTGAGGATGGCAACTAGCATTTTGTTTGATGCCTCTGCTTGCCCATTTTCTTACGGATAATAGGGTGTCAAAAAACTATGCTGAATTTTGTACTTTGTGGTCAAAGCACGCACGTCTTTGTTCTTGAATGACGTCCCATTATCCGAGATTATCTTGGATGGAATACCAAAATGACATATGATATTATGTAAAATGAACTCCGAAATGCGGGTTCTAGTCATAGAGGTAAGCGGAATTGCTTCCACCCATTTGGTGAAGTACTCTGTGGCCGTTATGATAAACGTGTGATGGCCTGACGATGTAGGGGAGATCTTTTCGATTAGATCTAAGCCCCACTACAAAAATGGCCAAGCCGATTGGATCGATTGCAAGGCCTGAGAAGGTACGTGTGTCAAATTGGCATGGTGTTGGCACTTCATGCACTTCCTTACATACGCGCAACAATCTCGCTCTAAAGATGGCCAATAATAGCCCATGCAGAGAATGCGCTTTGCGATGGCCATACCACTGAAGTGGCCACCGCATGTACCATCGTGCGCTTGGGTGATCACCCAAGTGGACTCTTGTTGGTCCAAGCAACGAAGGAGGATTCCTTCATAGCTACGACGGTACAAAATGTCTCCTAACAAGACATGCTTTGCCGCTTTCTATTTGAATGATCATTTTGTGGCATGCATCAATCCAAGTGGGAGGTTACCTAACTTGAGGTAGTCCCTTATGGGTGTATACCAATCCTGCTGATCGAAAACCTCGACAGTCTGAACAGCCAATCCCTCTTGAAGTTCATCCCTAGCAAAAGTTGAGTGGGAAAGAACTTGTAAGAATAGCATTGTGTTGCTATTAAAGGGAGTAGGGGAGAACAAGGACCCCCAGTTAGCATGATTCAGACAATCATGGATTCGAGAGAACTTGTCCGAGGATGGTTCAATCTGGATCAAGTGGATTCCTAGCGTTAAGTCAGAGCTTGCACGCTCCATCGCTGATTGCGATAGTGTTTTGACTTGAATGGTTGTCATATCACCAGAAATGTCTTGCGGGATTAGTGACCCCAAGGAGGCCATAGTGTCCGCAAAATGATTCGATGACCGAGGGAGTGCCTCGATGTCGTACCATTCAAGATTTGCCAAGAATTTGTCCACAAGGGCTTTGTAGGCATGCAGAACTGGGCATTTACATTGGAATACCCCTTTGACTTGGTTGACAATTAACAGTGAATCACCAAAGATGTTCAATCATTTGATGTTCATGGTGATTGTTGTCTGAAGACCTATGAGCAAGGCTTCGTATTCTGCATTGTTGTTGGTGCACGGGAAATCTAATTTAAATGACAGAGGCATTGGAGCCCCTTGCGGTGTGAAGAATACAATTCCCGTGCCACCCCCTTGCTCACATTTAGAACCATCAAAAAATAGGGTTATGTCGACTGTGACTCAGGCTCATCAGAATCTGGCGATTCTGAGACATGGAAGACCCCATCATCTGGTAGT
Organism: Wollemia nobilis; assembly: GCA_028583015.1. Classification (NCBI taxonomy): domain Eukaryota; kingdom Viridiplantae; phylum Streptophyta; class Pinopsida; order Araucariales; family Araucariaceae; genus Wollemia; species Wollemia nobilis. The sequence continues at coordinate 197,943 of JAQPPZ010003202.1, forward strand.
TCTATGATCAGAGGCTGATCATCTTCGAGAGGAGCCTCTGCTAGTTGATCGGCTATGACTTGACCTTTGATGGATTTTTGTCCAATAAACTCTATGTCAAACTCCATCAACAACATGATCCATTTCGTCGTGTGGCTACTATGATAAGTATGACTCATCATGTACCACAATGGATTCTCCTTAGACACAACATACGTCTTGTTGCTCAGCATGTAATGGCATAGATTTTTGGTAGCAAACACCACTTCCAAGCAGAGCTTCTCGACGTATGCATAGTTAAGTTCATAACTGACCAGGGTGCGGCTAAGATAGTAAGTAGCCTGCTCTTTGTGTAGTTCATTTTTCTGGGCTAGCATGGCGCCCAGTGCCACCTCAATGAGCTGAGATGTATAAGTAGAATGACACTCCTGGTCTAGGTGGTGCCAATACGGCGGTGAAGCCAAGTATTGTTTGATGTCGTCAAAGGCTGACTGGCACTCGTCATCCCAATGAAATGCGACCCCCTTGTGCAATAATTTATTCATGGGTCGGCACTTGTCAGATAGCTGCGCTATGAAGCGCTTGATTGATGTGACCTTTCCCTGTAGGCTTCTAAGCTGCTTGATGGTAGTTGGGGGAAGCATTTCAAGGATTGCCTTGACTTTGTTTGGGTCCACCTCGATGCCTCATTTTGAGACTATGAAACCCAAGAGTTTTCTAGATGTGATGCCAAATACGCACTTCTTGGGATTCAGTCTGACTTTATGTTCCATGAGGTGATCGAGGATCTTGCTTAAGTCATCGAGATGATCTGGGCGCAAAAGAGATTTGGCCAACAAATCATCCATGTAATCTTCCAAAGTTTTATGCATGTGATCATGGAAGATGTACGTCATGGCATGTTGGTAGGTGGCGCCAACATTTTTAAGGCCAAAGGGCATGACCTTATAGCAAAATGTCCCCCAAGGCATTGTGAACGCCATTTTTAGTTGGTCCTCGGGATTGATACGAATCTGATTGTATCCCGAGAAACCATCCATGAGGGAAAGCATTTCATGGCCCGTTGTAGCATCTACCAATGCGTCGATGCTCAACAAGGGGAAATCATCCTTAGGACTCGCTTTGTTTAGATCTCAAAAATTAGTGCATATGTGAATCCTCCCATCAGGATTTTTGATGGGCACCATGTTGGACAGCCATGGTGGGTAATCCACGCAGATGACAAACTGTGCATCCAACAACTTTTGTAATTCATCTTTGACCATTAAGGCCACTATTGGGTGCATCTTACATAGTTTTTGCTTAACTGGCTTGACTGTCGGATCAAGCGTTAGATTATGCATGACTAGCTATGGATCTAGCCCCGACATGTCTTTGTAGGACCATGCAAAAACCTCCTTCTTCTCTTTGAGAAGGGCAATGTAGTCGGCTTGCTCTTCGGGGGATAGACTTACCCCCAACTTGATAATCTATGGATTCATTGGATCAGAGCCGATGTCTACGTCAGTCATCTCCTCGATCGACATGTGGGATCCGTCCTCCAACTGGTGTGGAGTTGGGATCAAGTGGATATCATTTGCTGAGTTAAGATCATCATTAGGAACCTTGGGTTCCTCTTCAGCATGGAAGATATCCTGAGTTGGCCCTAGGGTGAAATGAAGCATTTCACCGAAAGGCCAGTACTCTGATGGGGATGGTGGTGAATTGATGTGATCCCAGTCTATGGCATCTATGTCTAGATATAATGACTATGTTGGATCGGCCGGATTGTGGATGGGGGCGGTTAAGTCAATGGAGATCATGTTGATGAAATGATTTTGGTCTCCATTACTGTGGGTGTGGTGACTCGGACATTTTGGATGTTCTTTGTGCTCCGGATTTGGCTCTAGAGGTATTGGCATGAATGGATCGGCCCTATGTGTGGATAGGAAGATAGGGTCTACCCTCGGCACTGATATCGCTATAGGGTCTCTGGGCGGAAGGTGTTCTCCGTATGCCCAAAGTGGCGGATTCAACACTTGGTCCCACTATGTTGGGTTTAGGTGCCACTCATGCCCTGGCCTTATGTTTAGTTGTTCAAATATGTCATCAATATCCAAGGGGTATTGTTGCTGCATCTACCGCATGTGATTGAGATATGCCATCTCAGTTTCATCTTCATAATCACTGTCAGAGATCCAAAGGCCTTCATTGGTTCCAACAACTATTTGCGACATTAGAGGCTCGTCTTGCTCGAGCAAATTGATCTGGCCCCATTGGGGTTGTTCCGCTCTCTACGAGGGGGCCTGATTTTCTTGATGTGGCACTTGTTCGATTGGAGCATCCAAAGGGAACATTGCCAAGAGTCTTTCTTGGTAGTCATCCATGGGGGTCACTTGTGAGTGATTGCTATCTGATTCGAAGGGGTCCCATGGTGCTACCTCATATTCTGACTCATCTTCTGAAGATCCTTCTTGACCTTGTCTATACCTCTCTTGTAGGTGAGCTCTCGAGCTTTCTCCTCTCTCGAGCGAAGGGAAAGGGTTGTTGAGGTCAACAAGGTTGGTTGTCAACAATGGGAGATAATCCCCTAGTGTATATGTCATGTTAGGGTTGGCATATGGATCTAATGCCAATCCCCCCTTGTTGCCTATCCCTAGGCCTTGCATGTTCTCTACCAAGATGTCCAAGGGTAGGGGGTGGTTGAACCCTACTCCTGACTTGTCGTATGGCATTTGGTATCTTGGTTGGCAAAGAACATGCACTCCTTGCTCATATCTGCCTAACCCATATCCATGCCAATTGCATTGGCCAAGGTATCTCAAAGCGAAGTCTGGGTTGGAAAAATAGTTGACATCTTCAGTAAAAGGCTCTTCATCTTCGTCCTCTTGCATGTATGGTTCAATACCATGATCAAGGCCCCCATACACAAAGTTTGTCTGATTCGATGGGTAGCCTAGAGGAACAATGGTACCGATGGGGAGGCGAGGTCTCCCCATGTCCTGCATGGACTCCAGTGCGGGTGTTGCTACAATATTCCACACCAGATACTCCCCCAAGCCCGTATTGGCCATTTCAACGGTGATTGTTGGTGATTGAGGGGGAGGGAACGGAAGTTCTTCCTGAGTCCACTCCATGTCGGGTGAACTAGGAGCCTCGACTTCCATTCTGCTAGGCATCTCCTTAGTAGAGATGGTTGAGACTGATGGTGGTGCCTCTTCCAGGGGTTTCTTCCCTTTGTCCTTCGATGTGGCCACCATAGGTGGCATTGTTGGTGAAGGACCAGACGATGAAGATGGACCCGACTAGGGTTTTGATGGACTTGTTAACGGGGATGCCTATGGAATCGGACCCTATTTAGATGGATTCAACTAAAAATCCAAATGCGTTGATGGAAGGGTCGATTGCGGCATCAGCTGCACCGCATTGCAATACTTGAAGGGTTCCAAGTCCGTCGGGACTACATGCACCTACCCTTCGAAAGTATACTTTAAGCACTGATGAGCTATCGAAGGGACACACTTCATGTCCCTGATCCATGGCCGACCCAGCAAGATGTTATAGGCCATCTCACCCTCCAAGATGTGGCACAATGTAGGTATAGTCTTTTGTCCCACTTGGATGGGTAGGACAATTGTGCCAACTATCGAGCATATTGCATCATTGAATGCTCGTAGTGTATAGGTGGAGGCCACTATGTGAGATGCGGGCAACTTTAGGTGCTTCAAGGCCACTATTGTAATGATATTATTGGATGAGCCAGTGTCCACCAATACCCTCTTGTATGGAATCCCGTTGACCCATGCGATGACGTGCAGGGGTGGATCTGCCATGTCACCAGCCACTGATTTCAATTCATCCTCTCGAAAGGTGATGACTGGCTCAGTGCATCATTTGACATGTCCCATGAAGTTGTTGAAGGAGTTTGCTTCATGGGGCTGCAACTCGATGGCTTTTAGTATCTCCATTAGAGCCTCCCGATGGGGCGTTGATTGTTGTATGAGCTCGTAGATGGAGAGCCTAGCCGATGTGGTCCTCAAACTCTGGGTGAGTTTGGTTCGAATCATGGCCACTGGTCTAGGTGGAGGAGGTTGTGCAAGGTGTTGTTGTGGTTGTGACATTGTTGGCACCTCTCCTATAGCTACCATGGGGGCAGTTGTGCTTGGGTACCTCTTGTTTTGAGTCACTATACTGATCATCCCTACATACCCCTGCATGGGGCAGTTTTGTGTGACCTCATTGACTTGTAGGGTCTTTGCCTATGCATCATGGGTAGGCAAGGGGTCTTTAAAGACCTCCATTTGTTGATTGCTTGGTGCCACGGGATTATCCACCGCTAATGTCTTGTTATCTATTAAGTCTTGCACCAAGCCTTTAAACTTCCAACATGCATTAAGGTCATGTCCCTTCCATCTGTGGAACCTGCAGTACAAGTCTTCCCTGTAGCCCTTAGGTTTTGGTGCATTGGGGTCTATGGGTTGAATCTCGGGCAGGTTGATCAAGTTTGCCACTGACAAGCGGTCAAACAGGGAGTCTCTGGACTCTGTGTAAGGTGTGAATTGTCGCCTAGGGTGACGTTGCTGATTTTGTTCTTGCCTCTAATTTTCTTGGTCATAACTGTTAAGAGGCACTGCCTGATAGTTAGCCTTTTGGGGCTGTGTTGCTTGTGTAGGCTTAGGGACGTTTATAGCAACCTGATTGACCGCAGTGGGTTTCTGTTGTGTGGTCCCTATTTTAGTGTTCTTAGACCATTCTTTCTTCTTTGGCTTGGCTATCTCGCCATCCTGAATCTTGATCTCCTCAATGATTCTAGCTTGCACCAGAGCTTCCTCTAAAGTGGCATATTGTTGCAGCTGCAATAGCATGGAGATTGATCTCAAACAACTCTTTGAGAACATTTGGGTGAGGTCGGACATAGGAGGGAGGTAGGGCAGCTTTGAAAGCAAAGTCCTCCATCGGTTCCCATAGGCCGCCATGGTTTCTTCCTCATATTGCCTGAGGCTGGCTAGGTCACTTAGTGATGCCTTCTTCTTGGTGTTGAAGGTGAAGCATTCGAGGAACGCATCCACTAGCTGATCTAAGTTACTAATGTTGTGCTTTGGCAATTGAGTGAACCAATCCGAGGTAGGGCCTACGAACGTGGTTATAAATGTTCTTAGCAGCAAAGCATCATTGTCCTGAATGCCAAAGCATTGGCTCAAGAATCTAGTCACATGCTCTTGGGCATCTTCCTCACCTCTAAATATTGCCAACTAAGGCAGTTTAAAGTGTTCAGGGTAAGGGGGTGCCAGTACTGACGGATGCATAGGATGACTATGGAGTTGGCGTAAAGTGGGCTTTTGGGGCCCAGAAGTCTTGGTCTCCATAGACTCCAAGTGCTCTAGCAATGCTTTATATGCATCGAAAGATTTAATTTCTTCCTCCTTAGTTTGCTCCCATTGTGGGTTGTGGGAAACTTGAGGCCTATGGAGGGGTGGCCGGATAGCAGCCCCTCCGCCTTGGTAGGGCATTTTGGCCCGCTCTTCTTCTTGCTCATACTCCTCATAGGCTTCTTGAGGAGTTTTTGGATGAGACCTATAACCATGGGTGGGTCCCCACGGGGGTGCCCATCATTGTTCCTGGGAGTGGCCTCCCGCTCAGGTCTAGGAGGTCTCGGAGGCAGCACTTGGTAAGGTCATGGGGACCTATCTCGCACCAAGGGGTTGCACCTCTCATATGGTTCTGCTCTTTGGGTGCGAGGGGTTGGAACCCTCTCAGGCACCGTGTTATGGAGCAGCTCATCTGTTTGGCACCGAATGCGCTCTTTGCTAAGGTGATATAGATGCTCTAGCTGTTGTTGGTCTTGCTCAAGCTGCGTGATCTACGCTTGGTGGGTGGCATGTCTGGTGACTACCAGGTCAATTTGTTCTACCATATTGAGTCTAGGAGGCCTAGATGCCTCTCCTACGCATTTATCTTGGTCATGATGATCCGAGATCTCTATAGGTCACTTCCCTCTATCGAGGTTGGTGACATTCACTCGAGGCTCTGGCCTCAGTAGGTGATTCTGGTAGATAGCAGGTGTGGAGGCGCATTGCTCCCATGCTGTGTATTGCTCTTGAGGAATGTAATGGTCTTCCTCATGCTCCCTTTCATATATGTGAAAGGGGCGGGCAGAGTTGGCTCGCCCTGTTTGAAGAGCCTTGTGCTCTGGATTTTGCCTATTATTTCTAACAATGATGGGGGGTAAAGGAGGGATGACATAATCATGTGGCCTCTCCTCATGGACCCTATGTTGTTCTAGCACTTCATCGCATGGTGGCCACTCATACCGAGCTTCTAAGGGAGCCTTCCCATTTATATTGAGTGCCACATGTAAGGATTCCTCCTGAAAGGGTCTATGTTGGATGGGAGTGTCCCTCAAAGGGGTGCCTCTATAGTCCCATTCTGAAATGGCATGATGTGGACTCTCTTGTGGGTCGGGCCGCCAAGGTGGTATGACCAAGTCCTTGGGGCTATAGCAGAGGTGACTTGTGCCCCCTTGTACACTCTCTGTAGCTCCTGCCCGTGATTGGGCTTGGCTACGGGTGTACACCATGGTGGTGTTTTCCTACAAGATGCATAGATTTTTATTTCTTTTTATGATTTTTATGCTACACTAAATAGAAAATATCACACACACACAAAGCAATGATTATCTCATTTAAATATTAAAGGTGTGCCCTAAACCTGGTTTAGTGTGTTTTGATTTTTGTTTTGAAAGCTTTTGTAAAGAATGTTTAAATGCAATATGATGGCTCTTATGACTCCCAAAAATGGTCGCCCCTTCGATATACCATTGCCAGGCTGATATACCAACCTCTCTATATACCCGCCCTTACGTGAGGGAAACTATTGGTACGTGAGAGCAGATGGTACGTGGAACGTAGGCGGTATGGAAGGGGAATCACCCTATTTTTGACACCTACCATAGAAGACTTATCCTCATGCACTGGGAATCACCCCAGCTACACTTGGTCAGCTTTCATCAGGATTTACGTCTAGCAACAGTAGTGATCGGGGTTATGGATGCAAAAATTCAAGCCAAGGTGGTGATGAAATCCACCGTTGGTCTTGATCAAGGGCTGGGGTTTTACGACCAGCTCCTTGGTGTTTTAAATTGCCATGTGATGTGTGGGATTCTTTTTATTTTGCATAAAATAAAGTAAACATGCAGTAAAACTTTCCCTAAGCAAGCAAGTAACCAGAAAACAGAAAACTGAAAGCAGAAAATGACAGAAGGTGTTTAGGACCCCTACCTCTTCTCTGCCCAAATCGGTTGGTTCTGAGTTTCTATCCTAAAACTGCACAGAGAGCTATTCATCCCTGGGTGGGATGAATAACAGAACTGTATTCATCACAGGGTGGGGTGAATGCCCATTCATCCCTGGATAAGATGAATTCCAGCTCTGTATTCGTCACAGACTGGAATGAACAACAGTCCAACGTTTGAAAACTTGGTACCTGCAAGCAAAAACAAGCAATTTTTAATCAGATTTCTGATCTCAAAAATAGAGGACAAGGTCCCACCATGATCGCCACTGAAAGCATGAGGATACGGAAACAAAAAGGAAAAGCCAAGATGCGATGCAAATGAAACAAAAGATAACGCTAAATCCTATGAATTGAAAGTGCATGAAAGGAGAGAAGCATAAACGAATCGAAACCAAATAGAAAGCCAATATGGAAGACAACCCTTTTTATTAATATGCTTCAGAACTTGGTTACAATTTACCTCCTCCCTTTTTAGGGGCTAGGAGCGTTAAATGTGTTCTTGTCACATCAATGGATGCTATTCCTTCTTTCGCATGCCCACATGTAAAGTGGGCGGACCAAACGTCACCGCCACTTGCATTGATGAGTCTTGAATCCTTGCTGCTCCTCTAATGTTGAGACCCTATGTTCAAGGAAATAAGAAATAGTCAGTAGCACCTGTAGATAAAATGAAACATGCAATCCCCACGCCTTCAATTAGTACATGCAAAATATAAATAAAACGATAGCTGAAATAGATCCAAATGAACTAAAAACTTGATAGGGGCATAAAAACATCACTAGGAAGGCACTACAAATGGAACAGTCAAAAAATTCACCACAGATTCGTATTCGCTCCGAGGCGGGACGATTAGACCTGCAACAAAGTGTCAAAAAGCACAGTCCCAAATGTCACATTCGGGAAGCTCCAAATCACCTACAAAGTTGGGGGTTAGCTAAAAGGGGGTATTTTGGGAAGACCCAGAAGGTCAGATTTTCCCAATTTGGCCTCTATCACCGGGAATTTGATGATGCTACCTGCATGTTAGTAAATGCGGGAAATGATAAAAACATGATAAAAAATGCTCAAAACGATGTGAAATTTGAATGACAACCTATCTAAGCAGCATAGAATCAGATGCAAGAATAATAGAAAGGAAATCTACTACAGATTTCTAATCGCTCCGGGGCGGGGCGATTAGAACTAGCAGTACGCGGGGCGCCGGGGGCAGGACGCCCACCGTTTAGGGCCCGATTTTGGCACCAATCCACTTGGGATGGGTCCAAAACCTCTTGTGGGGTGTTTTCGGCAAATTTGGTAGGATTTTGTGGCCAAATGTCGGGTTTTGGTTCCGGATTTGCCCTTCCAATAATCACCCAATGACCTCCTCTCCAAAAGAGATCAAGGATGTGAAAGGCACAAATCAAAGAAGATGTGTGGATGTAAAATGATAGCACTTCATTGCTCAAAATGCTCCTTCTCTATATCTCTTGTGGTGAGAAAACTCACCAATTTATAGACCTGGAGGTCTCTTGTGATTGAGCATGCAGAGGCGCCACTTGGCAATCATGCCTTCCAAGGGGGGAGAAGATTCCTCCCTGATTAGGGGCTCCATGACTGCCCTTGTAACTGCCTCTAGCGCTCAAAAATGCTCACTCACACTCCCATGCAATGAAGGAAGAGTTAAGTGGTGGATCTGAGCTGCCATTTGTCAAGATTTGACTTTTTCCCATCAAACCTGCTATTCGCCCCACCCTAGAGCGAATACTGCTAATCGTCCCTGGGTGGGGCGAATACCAGTTTGTAATCGTCCCTGGGTGGAACGAGTAAGGAGAAGAGTGCCTGAAGGTGCCAAATTGACCTTTGACCTTCCAAAACTATTGTGAGAGTGGTTAGGACCACTGTTTAACCTCTAGGGGCTGCCCTGGGGGCTATGTGTGTCAATGCGATCAGTGTTTGTAGTCACATAATCGGATTGGTGCCGTTTTGGTGTCTACAATGTGTTTCTTGTTGATCACAGGATAAAAGTGTGTGGATGACACTAGTCCAGTGTGATGGTTTAGAGCATGGTTATAACAATATGGAGGAGTTGACATTCCTTGTTTGGCTTGAAGATTTTCTTTTGCGGATGCAACAATGATAGAGTTGTTGTGGATCAGTCTCCAAGTGGGAGATTGTTAGGTTGTGGAGTCTGATCTTGGTTAAATATGGAAAAAATATTTTTTCTCTCTGTTTGGTAACTAGTTGCTTTTATGCATAGAAACTTTCTAAACTGAAAAAATCAATCCAAAAAAAGCCATAATTGATGGGTATATCCTTGGTGTCTAATTCCAAGATAGAATCTATAAAATTAATAGATGCATAGAAATCAGTGTGATTTTTCAGGGTGTGATTTTTTGGGTTAATTATAGGACGCTTGTTTCTAGCATGCATGTAATTGGGTTTCCCTATTTATGTAATACCTCCGGTAGAGAGGATTGTATATTGTTTATGGGAAGTGCATAGGATTGTGCATTCTAGTAAAGAGATCAGAAAACTTGGTGTAGAGCTTGATGCAAGGGTGTTTGCATGTTGAATTACTGTTAGAGTAATTGTGTGGAGATGCTGGTGTTTTGAAAAGGAATTCACAGCTGGTTCTGTTGCATGATTACTCTCTTCAAAGATTCTATTGGTGTTAATACAAAGGACTGGTGTTGGGTGAACCACGTCATATGTTGTGTTTTATCTTGTCTTGCATGTTTATGTTCTTCTTCTGTGATGGTTAATAGTTTTTGTTGTACTAATTAAATTGCTTACTTTAAGAATCCATTTTATTTATATAGTGAATCCTAACACGTACAAGCACCAGCATTGACGATGTTGACAGAACGCGGAACGGAACAATATATTCTTACTTCGACAATATTTGGGGCACATTTTAATTGAAGGGGAGGAGAATTTGGACCACTTCATTACGAAAGGGGAAAAGAGATCATTCTAGGGAAGTTTCGTGTTCACTTACCAATGTTTATCTTTGTTTTTGGCAGTGTCTTTGGTTGCATAACTGTTTGCCACGTTTCTTCCGTGGCTCCACAATGTCTTTGAAGAAATTGTGGATTCCACAATTACAATGAGAGTTTACAATGCAGAATAATCACAGTGGAGTATGATACGATCTTAGATTCAAGGTTTGCCCGTAGAGATCCTCTGAGTTCATGTGTGTCGTTCTACTGAAAGTTTGAGGGTTTGGGGTCTTCAGCGTATCCTCGTAACAGAATGCAAGGAGTGTGTGTGGGTATGGATATTGTCGGCAGTGGTAGGTGGTGCAGCACTAGGATTAAAGTAACTGGAGCACCTCGGGCCATGGCAACGGCCATTTCAAAATCCATGTTTGGTTTCTCACATGGTTCGCCATTCTCAACTGGAGGTAAGAACTGGGGAGTTGCGTGTTCAAAGAGAAGAAAGGAGAAAGTGTGCGTGCGTGTTAGAGGGGGTGGGAATGAGGGAGAGAGTTGTATACGAATTGCTCCTTTGCAATTGGAGTCACCGACAGGCCAAATTCTGTCTCAGCTATTGAACGAGCACCCCCATATTTTTCCTACAGCAGTTGATCAACAGTTGGAGAGGCTTATATCTGATCGGGATGCAGATGCCCAACAAGGGCCACCTTCGACAACTGGCATGGAACTTGTTTTGTATAGGAGAATTGCAGAGTTGAAAGCTACGGAGAGGCAAAGGACACTTGAAGAAATTGTTTATGCTCTAATTGTCCAAAAATTCATGGATGCTGGGGTTTCATTGATACCAAACATTTCAACACCTGATCCTATCACAAGTAGAGTTGATACGTGGTCCAAGCAAGACCACAAAATTGAGAGGGCGCATTCTCCTGAGGCATTTGAGATGATTAAGAATCACCTTGCTCATGTTTTTGGGAACCGTATGTTAGACACAAATGCTATTGCTCAAATTGGTCAGTTGCGAGTAGGACAAGTATATGCAGCTTCTGTGATGTATGGATACTTTTTGAGAAGGGTGGACTAACGTTTTCAACTTGAGAAAAGCATGAAAACACTTCCTTTTGGCCTGAATGAAGAAGGTGATGTAGAGCAGTTTCATGGGCTCCTCATGGGCTCCTCATCTGGAGAAATTTCTTCTCCAACAGTGCCTGGTACAGGAACTCCTTCAGAACCAGAATTTGATGATGCAGTTTTTGCGGGTATCGGAGTTAAACCTTGTAAGTTGAAATCGTATGTAGTATCTTTTGATCGAGAGACATTGCAGAGATATACAACGATGAGGTCAAAGGAAGGTATCAGTGTAATTGAAAGACATTTTGAAGCATTGTTTGGAAGGCCTGTTCAGATTTTGTCTGGTCCAGTGGCAGCTTCAAATGATGAAATTATCCGGATAAGCTTTTCAGGTTTAATTAGCTTGTTCTTAGAGGCTGTTACTTTTAGTAGCTTTCTTGAAAGCTATGTGGATTCCATATACCATTTTGTGACAAATTAGACTGGAGTTTAATTTTGCATTACAAGTGGTTGAGATAATGCCACTTCATATATTTTTCGTTTCATGATATTTCAATTAATTATATATTAAAATTTAAGAATATTTTTAAAATAAATTTCTTTAATTTTAATTTTAATTTTTTTATTTCATCTTAATAAATCCTTAAACTATTAGAAGTAGTTGATATAATTTATAAAATTAAATGATTTTCTTTTTAAATGAATTTATAGGTTAAAAAATTAAAAATTTGTTTTTACCTTTAATAAGGTCAAAGGTTATACAAAATGACCCTCATGTTTTACAGTAGATTTTAATTTTATATAACCAAAAACTAGATAAAAGTTTCACTTATCATAAGCTCAAATATTATACATACTTTATAATATATTTTGATTTTAGGAAATGAAAAAAATCATATAAAACTTCCACTTGCTTCTCTTAAAATCAAGGTTGTACAAGATGATCCTCTTCAATAGGCCACTTTGATATGTTCCTTTACGGAGGATTTGATGATGACGAAGGTATGTCTAAAAGTGCAATTGACGAGGGTGGTATAGAAGAATATGGTAATGGATCAATGGAATGTGATAATGAAGGAGTCGGACCTTGAATGGACGTATTTGGTTGGAAGTCCAAATGAGTTGATGGTAAGGTCAATTTGAGGATATGTTGCACCAAGTTGTAGTATTTGAAGGGCCCAAGGTTTACGGAAACAAGATGTACTTACCCTTCGTGAGTGTATTTCAAACATTGGTGAGCTATGGATGCCACACACTTCATGTCCCTAATCTAGGGTTTATCCAATAAAATATTGTAAGCCATTGCACCCTCGAAGACGTGATACAATGTTGGTATGGTTTTGTGTCCCACCTGAATAGGTAATACTATAGTGCCAATTATTGAGCATAGAGTATCATTGAATGCTTGGAGGGTATATGTGGATGCAACAATGTGGGATGTTGGAATATCTAGATGTTGGAGAACATTTGTGGTGATGATATTACTTGAAGAACTAGTGTCCATTAGAACTCTTTTGTAAGGTGATCCATTTATACACACAATGATATGTAAGGGAGGATCAACCCCATCATTTGATATTGGTTTGAGTTCATATTCATAAAATGTGATTACTGGCTCTTTGTACTGTTGAACATGCCATACGAAATTGATAAAGGAGTTAGAATCCTGGGGTTGCAATTCAATCAACTTAAGTATATCCATAAGAGCTTCTCGATGAGGTGGAGACTATTGTATAAGCTCATATATAGAGATTCATGCTGATGTTGTTCGTAATATTTGAGCAAGCTTACTATTTATGGTGACCATTGGATGAGGTGGAAAGCTTTACACTCAAGGTAGTAGAAGTTGTGACGTGGAGGGAATGTCATTTGAAGTTGTAGGTGGTGTAACTTGATTTGGATAACGCTTATTCCTTATCATGTTGCTAACCATCCTGATGAACCCTTGTTGAAGGGGTGTTGTACAGACCTTTTTTACTTTTTTTTCTTGATTTACCTACACCTCGTGAGTGGACAATGGGTCTTTAAAAATACCCATTTATTAAATATTTATCGCACGAGGGTTATCAACTTGAAGATCATTGTATGCTCCAAAAGGTATTTTCTGAATTGGCCTACAAGGAGAAACAAATGCCTGTGAAAGGTGATCTATGTTTGTCCTAGGAGGTGAGTCTCGATTAGGCCTAGGAAGCCTATTTTTATTAAATGTAGGTTACCTCTAATGAACCCCCTCCCTATGAGTACTTGGGGTAGAGACCCTGTTGCATAAGGTCTCTTGAAACAATTCATGGATTTATTGTTCAATATTTTGTTTTTCTAACTAATACTGGCGATCCAAGTGTTGTTTATCTAGCCAAAACTAATTGAATAGAGCTTGGTGATCAACATATATTTTTACAACTTGGTTTATATGATCATACATGGAGTATTTATTAGCCCTAACACTATCGCCATGGGTCCTATCTTGTTTAGAAGGATTTGAAAGATTTACTACGAGCTTCCCTTGATCAAGAGAGGTCACGTTCACTTGAGGTTCAATCCTAAACAAAAATTCTTTATACTCAGCTAACATAGAAGCACATCATGCTTGCATGGAATAATGAGATCAAGAATAAGCAAGATTCTCCTCGGGTCTTCCTTTGTAAATGAGGAAGGGAAGGGTTGAATTTGCTCACCTAGGGTGATGAGTATAATACTCATCTTTGTACTTATATTACTAAGACCTATTAGGGCGATTTAAGGGCATAGTTTGATCATTTGGCCCTACCCATGGTGAATAATATTGATCTTACACGTAGGTGTGCAAGGTAGGCCAAGCAGGCATGTGGATGCATGGTATTACTCTATTTTTTTGATCCTTAATGTGTAGTTGTCATTCTTGATATATGGTATGTGCAGTGTCTATATCTGGAAAGTATGTTCCTTGAATAGGACCAAGACCTGTAGGGGTGTCCCGCGTAGGGGTCCCTTGTAGGTTAAGTTCCTGATTTGACATTCTAGGACTTGGGTGAGTAGGAGGCCGCTAAGGAGGTATAATAATATCCTTAGGATCAAATCAAAGATGATCTATGTCTCCTAGCCCACTCTCCACAATGTTAGCCCTTGAATGGGATTGGCTTCAAGTGCATACCATAGCTACTTTGTTCCAAACCCTACGTGATTATCTCTTTTACAAATTTTAATGATGCAACACACAAGAATGAAAATACATAATAATACAAGTGTTTATCTCTTTTAAAGATTTTATATGTGTTACCTAAAACTGTTTGGTGTATTTTTTATTTATTGTTTGCAAAGATATCTCTTTTCACGTGTTTGAATATGGTTGATGTAACTCTCAATTTGTTTAAATGATTTCACTTGTATACTCGTAGCTCAACAATAGATGATGAATTTCGATCATGTAAACCCACTAAAGTAAGGAGATGAATTCCATACCCATTCAAGTAGCACAGGTCTTGCCAATACTCACCCATATTGAGTATGGGTAGTGATACACCCTCTAAAGAGGAATGCATGCTATTTTGCATGGCTAAGACAGTTATTGGAGTTGGATTTGGCCAAAACATAGGGTTTGTATCATGCGAGACAACAGGTGGATATGAAGCTCACCGTAGATGGTCTCTATTAGTGGTTGGAAATGAAGTTCCAACTCACTAATTTTAAAATGTGATGTGGTGTGTGGTTCCTTTTATACTTAAAAAAAAGTAAAACAAAAGAGCACTCAGTGATACTTCTCTAAATGCAAAATAACATTTCACTTTCAGAAGTATTGAATAAATAATGGAACGTACAAAATGCATATGTTATACGTCAACCTAACCATTATGTAGGTCGCAAACAATCAAACCACACAAATGCATTCCTACTTGGTTTTTTTCCTCTCTTTTTTCTTTTTGTTATTTTTGAGATTTAAGAAAAATGAAATCTACCTTTTAAAAAAATAAGGAAAAATAATAAAAAGATAAATCTAACGATCTCTAAGCAGTAAGAATGCAAAGTAAGGTTCAAATACTCATATTGAAAGCCTACGATGTTGTTTCTATCAATTTGAGTTACAAACTTCCTGTATGGTGGCAGTCCTAGGGTGGAACGATTTACAATTTGAGGGTTGTCCCTAGGTGGGATGACTACTGTGGCTATCCCTAGGTGTTACCATTAGGAAATCAAGGGTCATTTCAGGCTATAATGATGAAAATCTACAAAATTTTAGAGATAAAATAGAATCAAAACTTACCTAAATTAAATATGACAGGGGTCCCACCATGATCACCACTGTAGAACAAAAAAAATGGTTCACCTAGAAAAGAGAAATGAAATGCATCTATTGATGTAAGGACTTAAAAGATACATTTAATGTAAACATGATAAAAAAATAAGTGAAATAAATGGGGGTTCTCTTTATATTAATCAATTTTTCAAATCCACGGTTACAAAATGTCCTCTTGAGGTATCTATGTTGATACAATCATTACAGAAGTTCAAAGGATCTAATCCTTTCAAAAACTCAAGGTGTGCTTCAATGTTTTCCTTGCACTCACAAATTGAAGAGTAGATTTTTGGTATAGCTGTGATGATTTATCCATACTCAAACTTGTAGCTCCTTTCTTGCACACTAAAATACCTAGATCTACACACAAATAACTCCAATTTGTTAATAGCATATGCATATTGAGATGAAATAAAAAAGATAAATGCAATAGTGAATATGAAGAGCAAAATAGATGATGCAAAACAACTTCAAAATGAACTAAAACTTAGTATAATTTTTATAATCTACTTTAGAGATGATCCATGCTAAAACAAAGGTGAAATTATATGCAAAATCCATGGTCATCCCTAGGTGTTCCAATTGGGATTGTTAGAATGAAAAACCTAATAGAAGGTCCAAAACTACTCCAAATTGCACCAAATTTTAATATGATGCATATAATCTATTCTAGAAATGATTTGTGCTAAAATTAAAATGAAATTGTGTACAAATTCATGGTCATACCTGGGTGTTCCAATTGTGACTATTAACCATCCTAGGTGGGGACGACCACCAAACCTGGTGGTTTTTACCACCAATTCCTTTATGATATGGTTCAAACTACTCCTAGGAGTGTTTTCATCAAATTTGGTATTCTAATTCATAAAAATAGGTGGGTTTTGGAATAAATTTACATATATTTGGATGACTTGGAAACTTCCTTTGGTTGATGAATATTCCAAGTGAAAACACATAGTGAAAGGGAGAATGAATCTCGACAGCACTTAGTTGCAACTAAAATCACACCAAGAAATAAATGAGCCTTCATTTTTTGCAAAATTTCAAGACATTAGTGCATTTTTCACAAGGAGAAAAAAAAAACAAAATAAAACATGCATATTTTTTATTTTGTAACTTGAAAGGGTCATCAAAAAATTTTCACACCTTGTTTATTTTACAAACAAAAAGGGGGGCCAAAGTGCATTATTTTTTTGCAAAATTGCGGGGGAGGTGAATTCTGAAACCGTGAATATCAATTTTTTGCAAAACATAAAATCGAATTTCTTGCAAAAATTATTGTAATAAGGTGTATTTTCGATTGCATTCGAAACCTTAAAATTGTTATTGTAAGATAGGTGAATTTTTGGTGGAAACCGACACCTTTGTTTTAAAATTTATGGGCACTTGTGATTGTATAGTGCATTTAGTTTGCTATTTTTGTATTTACACCATAAGTTAAAATTCAAAAGCAAAGAAAGATCCCAAATTTTTAAACCTATTTTTGCAATTTAGTGCACAACACTGTTCAATATATACAATTCCTTTGGTCCACAATTACAAGTGAAGCTATTGTGCTTGGATTATTATATCTAACGCCTAATATAGCTGCAAAAATGATGTATGAGCTATTATTCTCTATAAATAATAGAGAAGAAATAAGGAAATCCAATTGTATTTTGATATTCACTCCATCAAATACCCTAATTCATTCATATTGCTTGGCTTAATCTCCTCCAACTCATCATCCTTTTTCGGAAGGATTTTGAGGTAGCTACCATCAATTTGAGTGAATTTTCTTTCATGCACTCTTTGTGGTATATCAAAAGGGAGAGATAAGGAACCTTCATACTGGTCATTGCTAAAGCATAGTTGTCAATCTTCATAGTAGCATTTTTTTGCACTAAAGGGGGAAGATTCTTTTCTCCATCAAAGAAAATTTTACAAAAAGGGGGGGAAGACTTGTAAGGGTGCATTTTCGATAGAAATCGATACCGTAATCAAACTTATTACAAAATTCTATTGTAAAAGATGCATTTTTGATAGATACCGGCACCTTAAATGCGTAAATCCAAGAAAAATAATATCCCAAAATCAACTGATGATGTTGCTACATCATTTAAAGATCCTTACTTTATAGCAGGTTGGGAAGGAATGGATTTTTTGATGATGGAAAATATATTACACTATGCAGTGTTGTAAAATCCATTCTCAGAGATTTTGAAGTTTCTAAAGACCTTCAAATAAATGGTGCTCAAATCCCTATAGGCATTGTAATGGTAATATACATGATATTAATTTCACTTCACATGACCCAACATCAAAAGAAAAGTGATATCAATAAGGAACCAGAGATCATGATCCTAACGATCGATGCTTGTTGTGACACAAGTGATATTCAGCCCATGATGGTGAATGCTTGTTGTAGCACAAGTGACATTCAATCCCTTTGTGGAATACATACATATTGATAATTATTCTACTAATTCATATTATTTAAATATATAAAATAGTAAAATCATAAGCATAATACAAAACATAGACACCATGGATACTAACAACATCAAATTCAAATTTGAAGATGAGATTAACAATGAAGATACTAGAATATCAATAGAACCAACATTGTCTAACCTATAAGCCTTCCACAAAATGTATGAGAAGATTCAAGGAAGCATTTATATGCTTTGGTTAGTTAACTCTTCTCCTATTGATGATAATACTTGTAATTTCCTCCATGGTTTTGATGAATCCAATATGCGATTCAATAATGCCTATGCAAAATATGGATAATGCACAACCCAATTGTATATACAAGCACTCATAAATACAAAGAAAGAAGTGCATTTCGTATAACTCTCACTTTTTCCAAAGGAAAATCTTGTCACTATAATTACAATGAGCTTCCATGACCACCTTTACCCATGGATTAAACCTTTCAACTCTTATTATGTTGCTAAACCTTTACCCATGACCATTATGAGTGCTCAACTCTTATTAGGTTGCTAACTGAAGGATGACACGATAACTTGTCTTAGAATAAATTTATATACTATGCCGAATTGAATTTGAACTTACACAAATGTCTTGTTAAATTCTTGACTACGTGCAACAGTTTGTACTCAACACTAATAGAAAGAGTGTTGCCTTATCTTCTTAAAAAAAAATAAAAACAATAATTTCAAAAATTTATCGTTTAATGTTTTTAAAATTGTTTGAGTAGTTTTTTTTCAATCAATGGTTATATGGGATTGAAGAACATCATTACCACATAATGGTGTAGTATTAAAGTAAAGCTTGCATATTATTCATATATCACTTGGCAATATTTGAACATTAGTCTTCTCTTTTAAATATTAAAAAATTCAACTGATTGAGCTAATGTCACTTCCTATATTTCCTTTCTCGTATTAGTATTAATGATATTTAAATTAATTATGTATTAAAATTTAAGAATATTTTAAAAATAAAATTCTTTACCTTAATTTTTTTTTCTTATTTCATTTTAATAAACCCTTAAACTATTAAAAGTAGTTGATATAATTTATAAAATTAAATGGTTTTATTTTCAAATAAATACATGTTGAAAATTTGTTTTTACCTTTAATAAGATCAAAGGTTATACAAAATGATCCTCATGCTTTATAATAGATTTTAATTTCAGAAAACTAAAAACCAGATAAATGTTTCACTTCTCATCACCTCAAATATTATACATACTTTATAATATATTTTAATTTTAGAAAACTAAAAAACCATATAAAACTTTCACTTGTTTCTCATAAAATCAAGGTTGTACAAGATGATCCTTATATTTTATAATAAATTTTAATGTTCAAGAAACTAAAAATCATATAAAATTTTCATTTAATTAAAATATAAATTATAATACACAATCCTATTTCTTTATAAATTTTAATTTTAAATTTATTAAATAAATGTTTAGACTCTTTATTCTTATACTATTTACTTTATATATTTTCAAATACACATATTTGAACTTAAATTTTCCAAATAAAAATTTAAAACCAAATAAATATTGTACTCCACCAAAACTAATTTATATAATTCTTTTCTAATATTTAAAAAATGCAATTTTTATATAATATTAATTAAAAAAATATTTAATTTCTAATCTCTTCTCTGTCTAGCACCCTTCTTGCCTTTTACAAACAATCTTATAAACATATTTTAAACACCCAATAACTTAAGACCTTAAGTGTTTAATGTGTTTAAATTTAATTAAATACAATTTCATATTCCTATAACATCAATTTAAGCAACAACACATGATTCTTAACAACTTCCTATCAAGCTTGACATCCATAATTTTATACCTCAATTAGTATTGACCATAGATGCTGCATTATTTTTAAAACAAAAAGTTCTAATCCATGGTTACTCATGTTCATTGTATAGTTTAATTAGCCATTTCAACTTTTATTGACTAAGTGTAATTATTTTTAAAATATGTGTTTTTTTAAATATGTGTTTTTTAAAATATATGTTATATGTTGAGATTTAATATTACAAGAAGAATTTGACTTCTCTTGCTTACAGTGTTTGATATTTATCTCCAACCAAAAAAAAAATCAAACTCTAAGATACTTATTCCATTAATAAGCATAATTAAATAGAGATGTTTTTCTACTTTTAAAATAAATTTGATTTTGTTTAGTTATAAAAATATATAAAATTTAAATATGAGTAAATTTGTTTTTTTTTAAATATAAAATAATTTTTTTATTAAATATTATTATTAAAAAAAATAACTGAAATCTTGTTCATATATAGATATTTTATATTTGAAATAGAAAATAAAGCTTTCTTGAATTTCTTAAATGTTAAATATTTTTCTAGGTAGTTCCTCCAATACATTTTTAACTTGCGGTAGATATAATCACCAATGAGTCCAACACATGTAAGTGATTAGGATTATTTTGATACCAAAACATTCTCTTAAGTTAATATACACAATAAATTTTCCAATCATACTATTTATTTTTTAAATTCTCTTTGTGAGGCTTCTAAAAGTGATAGTTAAAAAAGAACTTGAAGTCCTTATGCAATCTTATGTGAGCTTTGTTGTCTTTATAGTTGTCATATTCCTTAATATCTTATTTGAATGATGGGATTGTAGTTACTCATATTTAGTGGGTCTAACTAGAAGGTTCAAGATTCAACCAAACCCGAATGTGCTTGTAACTCATGTGCATGGATAGAACCCATTAACACCACATCAAACTCCAACTAGCACCCTCATAAGTCATGTAATGATCCTAATAGAGATTTCTTACTATAATTAAAATAATTCCCAACATGTTATTTTCCAACTTAGTGTTGGAAAATAACTCAAGATGCACAGAATCATCAAACATGTTTGGAAATTCAAGGCCATTTCCCAAACTCCACTTCCTAGACATTTTTAACTTTAATGTACTGAAGGAAGTGTTGGAGGAGTTAGGGGATGTAACATTAGAAGGACTTGAGAGTCCATATGTACACTTTTGTTCCAATAAAGAATAAGAAGGACTAAATAGTTGAAAAACTTGAAGGTGTTTGGGTTCCCATCTTTGAGGATGGATGAAGTGTGAAAGAGATATTGAAAGAAAACAAGGAAAATTTGACGAAAATAAAATCTAATAATTCAAATGTCATTATTTATGTTTCTTTAGTAATAAATTTTCTCATACAAGTGTAGAATTTCATGGGTACCTTTATTAGTCAAATGAAAAAAAATATAACATTTAACTTGATAGGAAGCTTGTAAAATTTTACATCATAAATAGAATGTATCAAAATCAATGTCAATCCATATGTATCACAATGGTTACTTATACCAAATATAAGGATGAACATTGCAAATTAGTTATTCTAGATTCTATTTAGCATTTCAAATATAATAAAAATGCCACCATACTGTTCTTCAACTAAATCTCTGTGTAAATCATCTTGACATATATTTGTTTAAATAATTATAAAAAATCTTCATGGTTTTATATATTTACTAAACTTACATTCACACATTTTTTAAAGAATATAAAACTATAAAATATATTTAATTAATTAGTGCTAAAACTAGGAAAGCCTCCTTGAATGCACAAAATTTCGTCCAAGGCATAAATACTTAACCACAATATTGTGTCTATATTTGAATTTAAAACCTCAACCATAATGAAGAAACTCCTTATTAATACATAATGGTTGTGTTAGGTGTTCAAGAGAGGGTTTTTATTTCACACACCACTTTGATGGTTTTTCAAATAACTTCGACTACCAAACACCACATCAAAAATGTGAAAGAAGCTAGACTACTAGAGTTGAGCATAGACCTTAGTGGTATTGGCAAACAACCTTTCTATTCCATCATATAGTTCTTTATAAATATTTTATTGTGAAGTGTTGGAAGACCTGAGGGCATCCCAAAAAAAAATTGCTTAAAACAATTAGAAAGCCTCATTGCTAAGAATCAAACATGAGACTTATGTCTTATGAGGCAAATATTTTTTTAGTATGTTATTATGCTCGGATGAAGCAAAATCCACTCCATATTTTTTTTTCCTAATCTAATTTTTTTTAATCTAACAACATGGAAAAGAAAATTGGTAGTCGCTTATCATTCATGAGAAAGAATTTTGTCATCTGCTTTTGTTGTTG
Source organism: Wollemia nobilis (assembly GCA_028583015.1). Taxonomy (NCBI): domain Eukaryota; kingdom Viridiplantae; phylum Streptophyta; class Pinopsida; order Araucariales; family Araucariaceae; genus Wollemia; species Wollemia nobilis. The sequence continues at coordinate 220,090 of JAQPPZ010003202.1, forward strand.
AAGGAGGAAATGATCGATAAAATATTTCCTTTTTGAAAAGAAATTATTAGAGGGAGACAACCAAATTCATTGAATTTAAAAAGGATATATTAAATAGTAAAATCATAAAAAAATGTTAAACTAAGAGCCCCATCAAATTTTTCAAGTGATGGTTCATCCATATTTGCTATGGTTGACCTCATACATACATATTGAGAAAATCTAAAAGAATTTCTCAGTTGCATCTTCATGGAAATTCAAGATATTTTAGTATAAAGAGAGATAATATAAAGAATCTCCAATTTTCTATCAAACGAAGAATGTGATATAGGAAAACAAATATGTTCTTAATAATGCTTATGGGTCTTCTCATAATTTGGTTATCGTCTTCTTTGTCAATAAAACAAGCCCTAAACCTACAAATTATTTAGACATTGTTGGTCAATGTGAAAGTTCATGATACAAAAATAAACTAAGAAGAGAGTGTTAGTTGTATCAAACAATTAGAGATGTATTAACCAATATTTCTAACAATAAACCAATTAAAAAGAGAATAAAAAATCAAAATATTGACAGTTGTAAACAATCCATGGATAAAAATAACCATGATTGAAAAGAAGAAGATAACCATGATTGAAAAAAAAATATTTTTGAAAATGCCCTAAACTGTTTTTTTTCGATACCACTCCTCTACATAAAATCAAATGATAAAGAATAAAAAAAATATAACAACAAGAGAAGAAATCACATAAATAAACCCCTTACAAACAAACTAAAATACTTTATTTCTTATAACTAATAATTTACTCATTAACTTGCAATTCCTCAAAAGTATGCTCAATTCACTAGAGAGATCATCCTCCATAGAATTGATTCAAGAAAGTGTTCCCTTCAACTAAACGACAAAATAAAAGCATATAGACAGTAGCACTCTTACACATTCCACGACCAAAACATTAAAAAAATGCTTGAAATTTTCAAATTATGATGTGCCCCCAATTGACCGTGAAAATTAGAAAATTCGCAAAATTGACCGAGAAAATAAAAAAGTTCTTTGCGAACTTGAGATGGAATTTAATAGGCAATGACTAAATAGTCAACATTCACCTCTGAACATCCCCACATTTGTATAGGGTATATTTATATTTACCGAACATACGTACAAGCACCAGAATTGACGATGTTGACAGAACGCGGAACGGAATATCATCTTCTTACTCTGGAGAAGAATTTGTGCCACGGGGAGAAGAATTTGAACCACTTCATTAAGGAGGGAAAAAATATCATTTTATTGAAGTTTCGTGTTCACTTACCAATGCTTATCTTTGTTTTTGGCAGTGTCTTTGGTTGCATAACCGTTTGCCACATTTCGTCTGTGGCTCCACAATGTCTTTGAAGAAATTGGGGATTCCACAATTATAAGGATTGTATTTATAAAGCAGAATAACCCGAGTGGGAGTGTGATACGATCTTAGACTTCAAGGTTGGCTGCAGAGATCCTCTGAGTTCACGTGTGTCGTTCTACAGAAAGTTTGACGGTTTGGGGTCTTCAGCCTATCCTCATAACAGAATGCAAGGAGTGTGTGTGGGTATGGATATTGTCGGCAGTGGGAGGTGGTGCAGCACCAGGATTAAAGTAACTGGAGCACTTCGGGCCATAGCGACGGCCATTTCAAAATCCAAGTTTGGTTTCTCACATGGATCGCCATTCTCCTCCTTGAAGTTTTCAACTGGAGGCAAGAACTGGGGAGGTGCGTGTTCAAAGAGAAGAAAGGAGAAAGTGTGTGTGCGTGTTAGAGCGGGTGGGAACGAGGGAGCGAGTTGTCAACGAATTGCTCCTCTGCAATGGGAGTCCCCGACGGGCCAACTTCTGTCTCAGCTTTTGAACGAGCAACCCCATCTTCTTCCTGCAGCAGTTGATCAACATTTGGAGAGGCTTATAGCTGATCGGGATGCAGATGCCCAACAGGGGCCGCCTTCAACAACTGGTGCGGAACTTGTTTTGTATAGGAGAATTGCAGAGTTGAAAGTGTTGGAAATATAATTAAACCAACTTTCACGCCCGCAAGCGCTTCGCCGCGAAGCACAAATTATTTACCTCCGGAAGGTGCTTCGCTGCGAAGCAGAATTAACACGCCCCCTAACAACACTTCGAAGCAGAAATTTGTTGCCCCCTGAAACCACTTTGCCACGAAGTAACATCATTCCGGCAGTTCGCATTTCAAATTGCCGAAGCAGTTATCAGGCGCGAGAATCGGGGCATTAATTTTTCAAGCATGCGAGTAGTTGGGGTTGCTCGGCGATTGGACAGAAACCCTCTTCGGCATTTAATTTTTGTCAGTCGGTTGGTGATTAATTCCCGCCTTTTGTCTTCTCTCTTCTTCTATAAATACCGGACCATTTTGTCATTTAGTAGTGAGGGAAAGTGCAGAGCAGCAGTGAGGAATAGCGAGCATAGAGCAACCACAGCAGCTAGGGTTTCGACCAGCACAACAGCAAAACAGTAGATAGCTGGAGTCGGGAGCAGCAGCATCCTGAAAACCCATCCTGTGTTTATCCTGCAAATTTTTATCTTGCAGATGTTTGTAACCACTTCAGAAAGAAGCTTGTAATCCGGTTATATTTAAATATATATAATATTTGTCCTGCAAATTTGGGTTTATGTGTGTTTGTTCTCTGCCTCAAAGTAGTGTTTAAATCCGCAGACAAACTTTAGTCAGGGTTTATCCCGAAGTGGTTCGATCCAGAAGGAAGTTTATTTGTTTGTTCGTTGTGCCGGAGAAGCACTTCGGCACTTTATTTCCCCGAAATGGGATTATGAAGCCACTTTGCCAAAGCTGCAAAACTTGCCATGAAATTGTGCTTCGCATTTTTCCTTCGAAAAATTGCCACTTCGGCAATAGTCCTTCCGAAGCAGCCACTTCGAAACTATCCTTTGTGAAGCAGCCGCTTCGCTTGAAATATTTGCGAAGTAATTTTACTTCGCCATTTTAATCCTCTGAAGCTTCGAACACCATACAAGTTGGGCGAAGTATATTTAATTTTCCGAAGCAACATTTGCTTCGCACCTTCCGCAAGCGAAGCTCCCTCGGATAATTTTTTTGTGAAGCTCCTCCTTCGGACAAGAAATCCGCGAAGCGTCCTTTTCGTGACGCGATTTGATTAATTTAATTTATTTCCTTCAAATTGGTATCAGAGCCCGTTGTGTCGTGACGCGGAGATAGAAGCATGGCTTCCAAAAATAATTCCCTATAGTTGCAGATCCTACGATTTAACGGCAAAAATTATGATTACTGGAGTATACAAATGAAGATTCTGTTCGAGTCACAAGAGTTGTGGGACTTGGTGGAGAATGGGTACCCAAAACCGGCAGATGCAGCAGCACTGATCGCCCTCTCCCAAGCTGACAAAGGCCTTCTGAAGGAGAACTAGAAAAAAGATCAAAAAGCCCTGTTCTATATCATGCAAGCGGTTGAGGAGACCATCTTCCCGCATATTGCATTAGCCACCAAGGCCAAGCAGGCCTAGGAAATTTTGTCCATCTCGTACCAGGGCACCAACAAAGTGAAGTTGGTGAAATTACAGATGCTCAGGAGGGAGTTCGAGAACCTGCAGATGAATGAGTCAGAAACCATGAGTGACTTTTTCACCCGAACGATAGATGTCATCAACCAAATGCAGTTGAATGGTGAAATTGTGTAGAATCAAAGGATTGTGGAGAAAATTCTATGGAGTCTACCAACAAAATTTGATTCTGTGGTAATTGCAATAGAGGAATCGAGGGATTTGACAACCCTCTCGGTGGATGAGCTCATGGGTTCTCTATAGACACATGAGCAGATGCTGAGCCGCTCAACTCAGTCCTCTCTAGAGCAAGCTTTCAAGATGCAAGTCTCATTTCGAGACAATGACAGACAAGACTCCCACCATGGAGCCTTTAGTTCTCAAGGTGGAAGAGGCAAAGGTAGGTGTGGGAGAGGAAACAAGCAAGGAGGGATATCAAACCCTAATGACAGTGAGACCAGTTGTAACTTTCATCAGCAAGGAGGAAGAGGCACTGGTAAAAATCAGCAAAGTGGATCTTATCAGAAGAAATATAAATCTAAGGCCCAATGCTATTACTGTAAAAATTTTGGTCATTATATCTCATAGTGTAGAAAGACGATGGCGAATGAGAATCGGCAGCAAGCTCATCATATGGATGAAGCCAAAAATGCAGCAGGAGGAAATGGGCTACTGACCTACAGTATTGAGGAGGAGAGCAAGAAAAATATTTGGTATCTTTACAATGGGTGTAGCAACCACATGACTAGGAACAAAGAGATGTTCTCACAACTGGATGAAACAGTCCAGTCTGAAGTCAATATGGGGAGCAACAACAAGGTTCCTATGATGGGGAAAGGAAAAATCCTCATCCGCACTTGGCACGGTGAAGGGAAATAAATTTGTGATGTTTATTATGCGCCTGGGTTGAAACACAACTTGCTGAGTGTTGGAAATCTTGTGTAGAAGGGACACACTGTGCTTTTCAAAGATGGTGTATGTACCATCAGAGACAAAGTGCATGGATAAATCACAAGCGTGTCCATGATGAAAAACAAAATGTATCCGTTGTAGATTCAAAATGAATCATTAATGTCTCTACATGCAATTGTGAAGGATGCTACCTGGTTGTGGCTTCTCAGATTCGGTCACTTGAGTTTCAGTGATCTGAATTTGTTGAACAATAAGCAAATGGTGAAGGGTTTACCCCTTATTGAGCAACTGAACCAAGTTTGTGAAGGTTGCCTAGTTGGTAAGCAGCATAGGGATGCATTCCCTGTAGGACAATCTTGGAGAGCATCACAGCCATTGGAGCACCTCGGGCCATAGCGACTGCCATTTCAAAATCCAAGTTTGGTTTCTCACATGGATCGCCATTCTCCTCGAAGTTTTCAATTGGAGGCAAGAATTGGGGAGGTGCATGTTCAAAGAGAAGAAAGGAGAAAATGTGCGTGCGTGTTAGAGTGGGTGGGAACGAGGGAGCGAGTTGTAAACGAATTGCTCCTCTGCAATGGGAGTCCCCGACAGGCCAACTTCTGTCTCAGCTTTTGAACGAGCAACCTCATCTTCTTCCTGCAGCAGTTGATCAACAGTTGGAGAGGATTATAGCTGATCGGGATGCAGATGCCCAACAGGGGCCGCCTTCAACAACTGGTGCGGAACTTTTTTTGTTTAGGAGAATTGTAGAGTTGAAAGTTGCGGAGAGACAAAGGACACTTGAGGAAATTGTTTATGGTCTAATTGTCCAAAAATTCATGGATGATGGGTTTCATTGATACCAAATATTTTGACACCTGATCCTATCACAAATTGAGTTGATACGTGGTCCAAGGAAGACCACAAACTTGAGAGGGTTGTTAGAATAAGTGAATATTCTCTTAAGTTCACTAGGATACACACTTGAGTTTCCACTCCTCCATGTGTCAGGAGAACTCTAAGTGGTGTCTTCATCAGGTTTGATGAGTTGTTGTAATCCAACGGCTCTCAATGATCAACTCTGCTATTTATACAGAGTTGATCCTAGAGATAAATCAATCAGTTCCACTCTTCTCTTCATCTTTTTGTGTAATACTTTGCATATCTATTATTGTGAAATTCTAACATGGTACCAGAGTAGGATAGATTTTGCTAGTATTCTCTCTTGAAGGTTCTAGGATCTGATTCATTTACTTTGGATAATTTTTTTTTGGCTATCTAACTTCAAAGTTTGCATTAGTCTCTTTTTTATCCATTGTTATTTTACTATTTCAACATATTTATTTTTATATGTTGCATATTCTTTCATATATATTTTGAATTCGTGCTTGAGAAATTTTTTAAGAAAATAGAGCTATTTCCTTTCTTTAAAAAAAAACACGGATTACCCTGTGTGAAGGCGCTTTTCTCGCCCTTCTTTTCAAAGGAAAAAGAGCCCTTTTATTTTCTTTATTTATTTATTCTCTCTCAGCGTATTCATGTTATTCTAACTCTTAGTTATATCCATTTCTTTTCGATAGCAAAAATCTCGGATGAACCAAGTGTTAACTTAGGAAATATTTTGAATTTCTTTTATTCGCTCGTGGAGGGAATAAAATCCCTCCCTCATTAATATTTCACTCCTTGTTCTCTGGCGCTTGGCGCCGTCTGTGGCGCTCTCAATGTATGCTCCAAAATTATATAGACGTTAGGGAACGCCTAACGCTCGTTGGCACTCTCGTTACAACTTGGGCCTCTTCGTTTCAAACTCTCTGGCGCACTCATCATTCATTTAGACGTCTCAGAGTTTACCCATTTGGCTCGTTGTTCATCTCGGAGTTTGTACAACCGACGCTCTCTCAGACGGTATTTATACCACACCCCTTGCAGTTCAATTCAAAAAGTATATTGCTTTATATATTTTTATCTAAAGAGAACGTATTTTTCAGGAACAACGCTCTAGCTTCCGTTTACTTTTGTCAATTCAGACGGTATTTTTTTAGTCGTAATCTATAGGAACAACGCTCTAGCTTCCACCCATTCGGCCCTCTAGAGGAGGCATCTCCATTTAACATTTTTTGTAGGTCTCCCGACTTTCTGTAGGCTCACCACATTTGTTTTGAAATCTCCTTTTTTTATTTTTTTCAAAACGTAAATTTAAATAATTGGTTTCCAAACATTTTTTTCATTTATTTAAGTAATTAGTTTCTTATTCTATCCTTTTTATCTAACATTTCTGCAGCATTATGTGATTAAAACTAGGGCATTTTTATCTAATCATTTTTCTACAATGTTACATGTTTTAAGAAAAAGGATTGCTCCTTCTCTCTTTCGCCAGTGTTAGCCTCCACCCATACGACCCTCTGGAGAGGCATATCCTTTACGTATTCTACAACGTTAGCTTGGTGGCCTCCCTCATGATGGTTTCCTCTCTCCAAGTTCCCTATTTTTTTGCTTTTTGCCGCTTGCTGTTTCAAGCCGAAAGTCTATAATTTTTTAATTTTTCGCATTTCCTTTTGTTAGATCTCGATTCGTTCGAATCGTGGGGTTTCGTAATCCATTATCTACATTTTTTTGATAGGCCCAATATTATTTATTGTGGCTCTCCTCAAAATGATAGATAACCAAATTGTATATTTATAATATAATATTTCTTTGGGGGGGTTCTTAGAGTGCACATTTTCTGCACTCTTATGTGTCAAGGGGGTATCTTTTCTTTGCTTTAGCTCCTTCATAGTTTATTACATCTAGATATCTAAATATTTGTTTACCTTTTTTCCTATAACATAGATTTACATATTGTTTTTTATCACATTAAAAGCTATTTCATTTTAAGCCTACAACTCTAATATTTGTTTATATTCTTAATTTAAAAATTATTACATTAAGGAATTTACAATATTGGATTATTTTAGAGAATATTTCGTTTTAAGATAATATTTTTATTTTTTGTTAAACTTTTAAATAGTTTATCAAGATATCTACATTTCTTTCAAAGTAATTTAATTTATAATTTTTTAATAAAATCATATCTTTTAAAATTACTTTGATACACCATTTCACTCAAATATATTTTGTCTACGTTCCATGTATCAAGCTCCTAAAAACTTATAGTCTCCCTCACGTAAGGGCAGGTTTTTTGGAAACTTGGTATAAAGGCCTGACAGATATTTTCTTATCAACAATTTTCTTTGGAAATCTCAAAACTTATAGTCTCCCTCACGTAAGGGCGGTTTTGGAGAAGACCAATTAAAATAGTTGCCCCCTGCATTTCAAAACCAAAACCCTTCTTATGATCACATTACTTATAGTTTCCCTCAAGTAAGGGTGGGTACTGTGATCCTAAAGGATTTGGCAATCTAAGGCAAAACAATTATAGGCCTCATTATACTTATAGTTTCCCTCTCGTAAGGGCAAGTATATTTGATTCACCTATTATTGAACAAAGCTTCATTTTCCTTAAATCAATTAAATTCCTTTTTTGGAGTTTTAAAGGGGGGAGTATTAATAATTTTAAATCCTCAAAAATGAATTCAATTGAGCCTCTCACCCCTCATAATTTTCACACTTGGAAACCTAAAATTTTAAATCTCATCTCTCAAAAAGGTCTTACTCATTTATTAGAAGAAAATCAACCAGAATTTGATAAAGAATATGAAATCTTTGTTCATAAAGGAAAAATGCACGAAACTATGGGTATTATTAGTACCAATGTTCATGAAAGCTTGTGGTTTCATATTACAGATTGCAAAACTCCTCATGAAAGTTGGGAGAAATTAAAAACCTTGTTTGGAAAAGTAGATCAGATGAGATCAATGCAACTAGAAGCCGAACTAACTTCTTTATCTCCTGAAGATTTTAGTAGTATTATTGATTTCCTCACTAAGTTCAAAGAAATCCTCACTCAATATAAAGGCAGTGGGAAGACTAAGACAGAAGAAGAATGCATTTATCTAATCCTTTCTAAGCTAAATGGTGTTTTTCAAATTTTTGCAACCACCTTCATATCTACTAAAGATGCTCTTGGTGCAACCTTTAAAATGCCCTCTTTAGAAGAATTTTGTGATAGATTAACTAGGGAAGAAACCAAACTTGCTAGATATGAAAACTCTTCATCTTCTTCAAAAGCCTTAGTAGCCTCCACCTCCTCTAAAGAAAAATTCAAAAAGAAGGAAAAGACTCCCATTACCTGTACTCACTGTAAGAAGAATGGTCACTCTGCTAACAAATGTTGGAAAATATTACAACAACTAGAGGCAGCTATAAAGGATCAAAAGATAGAAAATAATAAGCAAATAGGAAAAGCCCTTAATGTTCAAGGAAAAACCTCCAATTCTTCCTCTAATTATTGGGTCCTAGATTCTGGAGCAACTCATCACATGTCTGCTTCAGACAAGTCTTTCTCTTCTATCTCCTCTAGCTCTACTCATAGCATAGAAGTAGGGGACTCTTCCTTCATTCCTGTCAAAGGGAAAGGGGATATAACCATTGATGGTGGCTCTATAAACAATGTTCTCTATGTTCCAGACATTGCCACCAATCTCCTATCCATTTATCAAATTTGTACTTCTGGAAATGGGAAAATTGTTCTCTTCTCCCCAACAGGAGTTGAGATAAGAGATTTTCAACTCCCTAATTCTCTTGTGGCAAAAGGGAATATTGATCATAAATCTCATCTTTTCCACTTCAAAGGCTTTCAAAATCTAGAAGGAGCCTCCTGTTTTGTGGCTCATAGTAATCTTGATAGTCAAATTTGGCATGAAAGGTTTGGTCATCTTAATTATAACTACCTAAAATATTTGTGCACCCATAATATGGTTAAAGGATTACCCCAAGTCTCTTCCAGTGATGGGGTTTGTCCTGGATGTGCTCTTGGAAAGCAGCATCAAGATCCTTTCCACCCAAGTAGTTCTCTAAAAACCTCATCTCCTCTAGAATTAATCCATAGTGACTTAATGACCTTTCCTGAAACATCTTTTAAAGGAGAAAAGTATGCTCTTACCTTTATTGATGATTTTTCTAGAAGGTCCTGGGTCTACTTCCTCAAATATAAAAGTGATGTGTTATCCCACTTTAAAATCTTTAAAGCCTTAGTTGAAAATCAGGCTTCTTGCAAAATCAAGAAGATTCGTACTGATAATGGGGGGAGTACTGCAGTAATGAGTTCTCCATATTTCTTTCTAATCATGGTATAATACATCAACATTCTATCTCCCATAATCCTCAACAAAATGGTATTGCAGAAAGAAAGAACCGGACATTAAAAGAGATGGCTAATTGTATGCTCCATTCAAGAGATCTTCCAAAAGTTTTTTGGGTAGAGGCTATTAACTGTGCAAATTATATTCAAAATCGCACACCTCATAAAGCTCTTGACCAAATTACCCCTGAAGAAGCATGGTCTGGCTTAAAACTAGATGTTTCTAATTTCAATATTTTTGGATGTATTGCTTGGGCTCACATCCCAAAGAAGAAAAGGAAGGCTCTTGATAAAAAAAGTAGAAAGCTCATATTTATCGATTATTGTGAAGAATTGAAAGCATACAAGCTTCTTGATCCCTCAACTCATGAGGTATTCTTTCATAGGAATGTCCAATTTGATGAAACATTCCCTCAAAAATATCCTCCAAATGACTCTTCCTCCATTGAGCCTTCTCCTATAGTAGAACCTCAATATTATGAAGAGCCAACCCTTGAAGTTAATTTGGTTATTGATAATCAAGATGAAGAACCTGTAACTCCTTCTCAATGTCTTTCAACTCCTTCAAATCCCTCTTCTATGCCAAAATGGGCCCGCACAATTGTTAAAGAAGCTACTCCCTACATTCAAAATCTTCCTTCAAACAGATCATCCAACCCCATAGGTTCTAGTCTTGTATGTCAATCCATTTCCTCTGATCCTCAAACCTTCAAAGAAGCCTCAGGTATAAAAGAATGGGAAGATGCCATGGATAACGAATTTTCTTCCTTGATAAAAAATGATACTTGGGATTTAGTTCCCTTACCTAAAGGAAGAAAATTAGTTCGATGTAAATGGATCTTCAAAATAAAATATGGGCCTAATGGAGAAATAGATAAACACAAGGCTCGTCTTGTAGCCAAAGGTTTTTCTCAAATAGAGGGTATTGATTATACAGAAACCTTTGCTCCGGTTGCTAAAATGGATTCTGTTAGATTGGTTCTTGCTCTAGCCGCTTCCCATAAATGGCCAGTCTATCAAATGGATGTAAAAAGTGCCTTTTTACATGGAAATTTAAAAGAAGAAATATTCATGGAACAACCCACTGGTTTTACTCAAGACTCCTCTCTTGTTTGTCGGCTTAAAAAATCTCTATATGGCCTCAAACAAGCCCCTAGAGCTTGGTATGAAAATATGGACTCCTTCCTTCTTTCAGCAGGTTTTTCTCATTGTGAGTCTGACAATACAGTTTACATTTGGAGAAGTAAAGGAAATATCACCATTCTTGTTCTTTATGTTGATGATCTTCTTCTCATTGGTAGTAACCTCACTCACATTTAGAATATAAAATATTCCCTCTCTAAAAAATTTGAAATGGCTGATCTAGGTCTAGCTCATTTCTTCCTTGGAATTCAAATAAAATAAAGTAAAGCAGGGATCACCTTATGTCAACAAAAGTACACTCAAGATCTCCTTCAAAAGTTTAAAATGATAGATTGCAAACCTTCTCCTACCCCCTTTCAATCTGGCATTCATCTCAGTGCTTCCTGCTCATCCCCTCCTTGTGATGCTACTCTATACCATCAGCTTGTAGGTAGTCTGTTATACCTTACTCATACTCGACCAGATATCTCCTATGTTGTTGGGCTCATATCCAGGTTCTCTCATAACCCTCATTTCAGTCATTGGCAAGCAACTAAAATAATTCTTCATTATTTGTAGGGTACTACACACTTTGGACTCATCTATAAGGGAGACTCCATGGATATCATTGGCTATACAGATTCAGATTGGGCAGGATCAATAGACGATAGATGTTCTACCTCTGGATATGTTTTCTGCCTTGGTTCTTCATCGATAGCCTGGTTATGCAAGAAACAACAAACAGTAGCATTATCTTCTATAGAGGCAGAATACAGAGCAGCAGTTTTAGCCAGTCAGGAAGCCCTTTGGCTTCGTCAAATTCTCAAAGAATTTGGTTTCTTCCATAAAAGGCCTATAACACTTTGGTGTGACAATCAAAGCACAATTCATATTGCACGCAATCCAGTTGAGCATCAATGCACCAAACATTTTGAGATCCATATGCACTTCATCAGGCAACATATTCAAAATGGGGATATACACTTAGAATATATTCCAATAGAGAATCAAATTGCAGACATCTTCACCAAGTCATTTCCTTCTCCGTGTTACCTTCAGTTGCGAGAAAAACTTGGAGTATTACAACTGCATTGACAAAGAGGTCTTCCACCTCTCACTATATTGTACATGAGTACCTCATCAGGCCTTCTTTCTGGGACTCATATTTTATTTTGTTAAAGAGGACAATCTTCGCCATCCGAAGACAAGCCTCTTTCATACTTCTTTGCTTTTGATTGATGGCTTTTCCCACTGGGTTTTTACCATCATTTCAAAACAAAGAAGTGATAGTTGGTTTTTCCCACAGGGTTTTTTCCACCAACTATCTATGATGTACATGAGTACCTAATCAGGCCTCGTTGTCGGGACTCATTTGTAGAATCTCCCCTAGTATCACTTAAGGGGGGTGTTAGAATAAGTGAATATTCTCTTAAGTTCACTAGGATACACACTTGAGTTTCCACTCCTCCATGTGTCAGGAGAACTCTAAGTGGTGTCTTCATCAGGTTTGATGAGTTGTTGTAATCCAACGACTCTCAATGATCAACTCTGCTATTTATACAGAGTTGATCCTAGAGATAAATCAATCAGTTCCACTCTTCTCTTCATATTTTTGTGTAATACTTTGCATATCTATTATTGTGAAATTCTAACAAGGATTATTCTCCTGAGGCATTTGAGATGATTAAGAATCACCTTGCTCATGTTTTTTGGAACCGTATGTTAGACACAAATGCTATTGCTCAAATTGGCCAGCTGCGAGTAGGACAAGTATATGCAGCTTCTGTGATGTATGGATACTTTTTGAGAAGGGTGGACCAACGTTTTCAACTTGATAAAAGCCTGAAAACACTTCCTTTTGGCCTGAATGAAGAAGGTGATGTAGAGCAGTTTCATGGTAGTGACCCAAAACATGCGGACAAATTTCAGATGGGCTCCTCATATGGAGAAATTGCTTCTGCAACAGTGCCTGGTAGAGGAACTCCTTCAGAACAAGAATTTGATGATGCAGTTTTTGCGGGTGTCGGAGTGAAGCCTTGTAAGTTGAAATCGTATGTAGTATCTTTCGTTCAAGAGACATTGCAGAGATATACAATGATGAGGTCAAAGGAAGGTATCAGTATCATTGAAAGACATTCTGAAGCTTTTTTTGGAAGGCCTGTTCAGATTTTGTCTGGTCCAGTGGCATCTTCAAATGATGAAATTATCCGGATAAGCTTTTCAGGTTTAATTAGCTTGTTATTAGAGGCTGTTACTTTTGGTAGCTTTCTTTGGGATGTTGAAAGCTATGTGGATTCCACTGGAGTTTAATTTTGCAATACAAACCCTAAGCATGAGAACGGTGATTATCCGTAATCTTTTTTGGAAAGTATTTGCAGCTACAACTGCCCAAATAAGAGCTTGCTTTGGCTTCACTAGCATTATCTTTGGGCAATCCTTAATGGTACAAAGTGATGCCAATAATGCAGTTTTACCATATTACTGGATATCACTGCCCGCTAAGGAGATCACCTTGTAAATAGCTCCGTGATAATATTAATGGAGCTTTCGAACCTGCCGTGCTCTTTCAAAAGTTGAAGTAAGGTGTTTGTATTTGACACCTATCATTAGGCAGACGTCTTGGCTAAGAGCAGACTTGTTATTGAGCACTCAACTAGGTTGCTAACAGAAGGAAGACATGGTAACTTGTCTTAGAAATAATTTATATACTGTGCCGAATTGAATTTGAACTTACACAAATGTCTTGTTCAATTCTTGACTATGTAAAGCAGTTTGTGCTCAATACTAATAGAAAGAGTGTTGCCTTATCTTTTAAAAAAAATAAAAACAATAATTTCAATAAAATTTCAAAGTTTTTAAAATTGTTTGAATAGTTTTTTCTTCTCAATCAATAGTTATATGGGTTGAAGAACATCATTGTGGTATTACAGTAAACCTTGCATATTATTCATATATCACTTTTGAATACAAATATTGAATAATACAAAGGATTGAGCTATACCACTTCATATTTATTTTTCTCATATTAATATTAATGATATTTCAATTAATTATATATTAAAATTTAAGAATATTTTTAAAATAAAATTCTTTACCTTGAATTTTTTTTTTCTTATTTTATCTTAATAAACCTTTAAACTATTAAAATTAGTTGATATAATTTATAAAATTAAATGATTTTCTTTTTAAATAAATTTATAGGTTAAAAAATGCTTTTGTTTAAAATTAAAAATTTGTTTTTATGTTTAATAAGGTCAAAGGTTATACAAAATGGCCCTCATGTAGATTTTAAATTTCAGAAAACAAAAAATCACATAAAAATTTCACTTCTCATAAGCTTCATAAGCTGAAAGATTATACATATTTTATAATAAAATTTAATTTCAAAAACTAAAATATCATATAAAACTTCCCCATTGTACAAAATAATCCTTATATTTTATAATGAATTTTAATTTCCAAGAAACTAAAAATCATATAAAAATTTCATTTAATTAAAATCTAAAATATAACCCACAATCCTATTTCATTTTAAAATATAATTTTAAATTTCAAAAACTAAAATACCATATAAAACTTTCCGGTTGTACAAAATAATCCTTATATTTTATAATAACTTTTAATTTCCAAAAAACTAAAAATCATATAAAAATTTCATTTAATTAAAATCTAAAATATAACCCACAATCCTATTTCATTTTTAAAATATAATTTTAAATTTATTATATAAAAGTTCAGACTCTTTATTGTTATACTATTTACACTATATATTTTTAAATACATATGTTTGAACTTAATTTTTCTAAATAAAAGTTTAAATCGAAATCAATATTGTACTCCACCAAAATTAATTTATATAATTTTTTTAAATAAATATTTACTATAATAACTTAAAAAATATAATTATTATTTAATTTTAATCAAATAAATCTATTTAATTTCTATTCTCTTATGTATCTAGCATCCTTCTTGAGTTTTACAAACATTTGCAATCTTATAATCATATTTTAAACACCTAATGACCTAAGACCTTAGGTGTTTAATGTCAGTTTTACAAACATTTGTAATCTTATAATCATATTTTAAACACCTAATGACCTAAGACCTTAGGTGTTTAATGTCTTTAAATTTAATTAAATGTAATTTAATATTAATAAAACATCAATTTAAGCAACCACGCACGATTCTTAACGACTTCCTATCAAGCTTGACGCCCATAATTTTATACTTCAATTTGTGCATTATTTTTAAAACAATTTTTTTTTAGGTTCTAGACCACGGTTACTAATGTTCATATTATATATATATATATATATATATATATATATATTAACCATTTTAAATTTCTTTTATTTAAGTATTTTTATTTTTAAAAATATGTGTTTTTTAAAATATATGTTACATGTTAAGAAGAATTTGACTTCTATTGTTCACAATGTTTGATACTGATTTCCTACAAATTTCTCTTCCATACTACAAGATACTTATTCTATTATTATGTATAATTAAATAAAGATTTTTTCCTACTTTTAAAATAAATTTTTATTTTTTTAATCATAAAAATATATAAAATTTATGTATGAGAAAATTTTATTTTTTGTTTTTCAAAATATTAAATAAATATTTTTATTAAATCTAATTATTGAAAAAAAAAAACTCAAATCTTATTCATATCTAGAGATTTTATATTTGAAATAAAAAATAAGGCTTTCTTCAATTTCTTAAATGTTAAGGTATTTTTTAGGTATTTCTTTCAATACATTTTTTTTTAAGCGAAAACCCCTTGCGGGGCTGCCTTGGTCTGAGAGACCACGAACAGGGGGTTCTACACTGTCAAAGTCACCCGAGAGTTGCATCCAACTCTGCCCGCACCAACGTTATCAATTGGATTCTAGATACCCAATTTAGCTTTTTGGTAGGGTGGAGATTTGAACCTGGGACCTCCCTTGGAGGATTGCCCTCTCCTCTCGAACTCACCTACAACACCTGGGATTTCAATACATTTTTAACTTATGATAGATATAATCAGGAATGAGTCCAACACAAGTAAGTGATACTTCTTATGCTTCTAAAAGTGATAGTTAAAAAAAATAATAAAGCCCTTATAGTTTGTGATCTAGTCTCTTATAATTAATAGTTCTTATAACTCCAATAGTAGATGAAAGAAAATGTTTCTTTGTTTTTAGTTGAATGCATATATTTTATATATGTATTTAATATAATATATTTATGTGTGTATGTATTGTTCTTAAAAATGTTATACACAAATTTTATTGGGACCAATTCTATCAAAATACTAAAATATTATATTTATTATTGGGTCAATTAAACCATATTCAACTCATCTTTATAAAGATACTATTCATCTACTTTTGTATCAAATATTTTCATCTTCCTCGGCTCCTCGAGGTAATTTGTTTTTCAGAGATAATATTTCACTTGACCATATGTCTTCTAAAATTTGAATTTCACCAAGACAAATATAAGAGTACAATAGACTAAATTTGTTGCTGCATAATTTTTTTCTTTATAGATATGCTCACATTTTTTAAAGAGATTGTCTTCAACAATAATGAATAAACATAAGAATTAATGTTATTTTTTATCCAATATCCACATTCATTTTGTTAATAGAATTAATGATAATGAATGAGTCACCCTCCACTAAAATTTCAATTGTAATTTTATTCTCTAAAAGAAGTGTCCTAACCTCAACATAGTTGGTAGTTGATGTTCCATATAATTTTGAGTGAGGATAATTTTTCCTTCATTAATTTTAAAAATATAACATCCATCAAACATTTCCTAGATTTTCTTTGAAAGTAATATCAATGGTTCGATAAGATATTGATGTGTTGAAAAGATGGGCCCTAACCAGATAGTGTTAGGAATGGAGCCTAATTATGAGGAGGCTAAAAAGAGAAAGTTTCTGGATTTACTACAGGATGGGCAGGGAAAGTTTCCAAATTTACATTCTGTTAGTCTACCAGAGGAAGTTTTCGGATTTACAACAGGACAGCCAGGGAAATTTTTTTTTGTTTTTATCCCAAAATTAGATGTTGGGAACTCAATGTTAATCTTGGAATGTATTAAGAAAAGTAGTTTGTTTTTTTTGTTTTTTTCTTATATATAGTTGTGAGGAAAAACAGAGATGATTATGACAATGAAAATTATTGTGTTGATTCCTTGAAAATATAGAGAGGAAATTACAACAGATGTTGGTTGTAGGTTGTAACCCTCTATTGCTTGGATTGAGAAAGGAAGGACTAAAAATTCTCGGTGGATGTAACCCACATTGGGTGAACCACATTAAAATCGTTGTCTCTTCTTCTATGTGTGTTTGTCTTATTTTTCTTTAATTCTGCTGTTAAAGTTTGAAACACTATAATTGTTTTTCTATATTTTATATAGTGATTTACTCTAACAAGTGGTATCAGAGTGGTTGTTTTGTTGGGTGCACTTGACAGAAGGAGAATTTTTGGATCAAGTGGGAGCAATGGCGGAAGAAGGGAGGTTTAGAGTTCAAAAATTCAATGGCCAAAATTTTCAATTTTGGAAGATGCAAATGGAGGATTACTTGTACCAGAAGGATCTTTACTTACCTCTTGAGGGGGAAACAGAGAGACCTTCATCTATGTCTGATGAGGAGTGGAGTCTCCTTGATAGAAAGGCATTGGGTACTGTGAGGTCGTGCTTGGGAGCCACTGTAGCCTTCAACATCTCTCGATGAAAAGACTAGCAAGGGAGTCATGGATAAGTTGGCCAAGATGTATGAGAAACCATCGGCATCAAATAAGGTATTCTTAATGAAAAGGTTATTTAACATGAAAATGAGTGAAGGAGTATCTGTGCATGATCATTTAAATGAATTTAATACTGTCACTAATCAATTGCATTTAGTAGGATTGGATTTTGATGATGAGCTTAGGGCATTATTAATCTTATGCTCTCTTTCGAAAAGTTGGAACAGTTTGGTAATGGCGGTAAGTAACTCTGCTTCGAGTTCAAATAAATTAGAATTTGATGATGTGGTTGGTGTGATACTCAATGAGGACATGAGAAGAAAAACCATAGGAGAATCATCTAGCATCGCCTTAACTGTTGAGAATAGAGGAAGAGGAAGAGAAAGAGGCAAGAGTTCACATCGTGGCAAATCCAAAGGCAGATCCAAATCACGTGGAAAAGGAAAGCTACAGTGTTGGCACTATGGCAAAAAGGGTCATCTCAAGAAGGATTGTTGGCAAAGAAAGGGTGATGGAAATGAAGGTAATGATAATAATGGTAACACTTCGGAAGCCAATATTATTGGACAAATTCTACAAGATGCTTTAATCTTATCTCTTGATAGAAATAGTTATTATTGGGTAATTGATAGTGGTGCTTCATTCCATGCTACCTCACATAAAGAATACTTCATAGATTATGTTTCGGAGATTATGGACAGGTTCTGTTGGGAAATGACCAACCATGTAAAATCGTGGGTATTGGAAAAATTTTGATTAAATCCCCAAATGGATGTCAATGGGCTCTTAAAGAGGTGAGACACATACCAGATTTAAAGAGAAATCTCATATCGGCAAGTAAGCTTGATGGTGAAGGAGACACGGTTGCATTCAGAGAAAATTCTTGGAAAGTTACTAAATGTTCATTGATAGTAGCTAGAGGTAAATTGGTGGGTACTCTTTATTTACTTACTGATTTTTCTCATTGCTCCATAAATTTAGTTTCTATAGGTGAGAGTGCATCTTTGTGGCACCAAAGACTTGGCCATATGAGTGGAAAAGGTATGGAAATTTTACATTCAAGAAAGTTATTGCCTAAGTTAAAAGAGATTGATTTGGAATTATGTGAGGATTGTGTTTATGGTAAAGCAAAGAGAGTTAGATTTCTCAAGGATGGCAAGGAAAGGAAGAAAGAGAAATTGGAGCTTGTGCACTTAGATGTTTGGGGCCCAGCTCAGGTAACTTCTCTTGGAGGTTCCTCTTACTATGTACTTTTTATTGATGATGCAACAAGGAAAACATGGATATATTGCATTAAGAATAAAAGTGATGTTTTTAATACCTTTAAGAATTGGAAAGCATTAGTTGAAAATGAAACTAGAAAAAGGTTAAAGTGTCTAAAGTTGGATAATGGTGTAGAATATTGCAGTAGAGAATTTGATGTGTTTTGTTCTAAAAATGGAATTAGAAGAATCAAGGTAGTTCCAAGAACACCACAAGAAAATGGGGTTGCAGAAAGAATGAATAGAACCATCATGGAGCATGCTAGGAGCATGAGAATACATGCAGGCTTACCATTATTTTTATGGGCTCATGTTGTTGATACTGCAGTATATCTAACTAATAGAGGACTATCTAGTGCCTTGGATGGAGGAATTCCAGAAGATCTTTGGACGAGTAAACCGATTAAATTATTCTTTCCTTAAGGTATTTGGATGTGAGGCTTTTATGCATATAGACAAAGAGAACAGAAATAAGTTAGATGTTAAGGCCCAAAAGTGCTATTTTATTGGTTACGGTATTGATGGCTTGGGTTACAGATTATGGGATTGTGATAACCGAAAAGTCATTAGAAGTAGGGATGTCATATTTAATGAAAAAAACTTATATAAAGATCAGTTGCAGGGAAAGAAACAGAAAGAGGAAATTGCTGAATACATAGACCTTGATGGACACATAGAAAAGGTAACTCCAAAAGTGGTAGAAGAACAAAATGTACAGCAGCAACAACAAGCACCTCAATCTCCGGAAAGTGTTGTTAGACGATCTACCGGGATAAGTAAAATTCCTCAACGTTTCTCCGATTATGTTTTGTATCTCGATCTTTGGTGAGCCATAATATTTTTAGGAAGCATTACAAATGGATACCAAGAATAAGTTGGAGCTTGCAATGAATGAAGAAATGGACTCTTTATTCCACAACCAAACTTGGGATTTGGTTGAGCTACCCAAAGGTAAAAGAGCGTTGACCAATAAATGGGTGTACAAGATTAAAGAGGAGAATGAAGGGCATAAGAGATACAAAGCAAGACTAGTGGTCAAGGGATTCACTCAGAAAAAGGTATTGATTTTGATGAGATTTTTTCTCCAGTTGTAAAAATGACCTCTATTAGAGCTATTTTGAGTCTTGTAGCTATAGAAAAAAATTTTCTAGAGCAATTGGATGTGAAGACAACATTTCTTCATGGTGATTTGGAGGAGGAAATTTATATGCACCAACCAGAAGGCTTTCAGGTGAAAGGTAAAGAGGATTGGGTATGTAAACTGAAAAAGAGCTTATATGGGTTAAAACAAGCTCCTAGACAGTGGTATTTAAAATTTGATAAGTTCATGGCTAATCAAAGGTTTGAAAGATGTCAAAGTGATCACTATGTATATTTTAAGAAAAACTGGAAATGGTAACTATGTTATTTTGCTATTGTATGTGGATGACATGTTAGTTGCAGGAACAAATATGCAAGATATAAACATGCTCAAGAAGAAGTTGGCTAAATCCTTTGCCATGAAGGATTTGGGAGAAGCCAAACAAATCCTTGGTATGAGGATAACAAGAGACAAGGAGAGTCACACTCTGAAATTATCACAAGCAAAATACATTGAAAAAGTGCTTAAGAGATTCAACATGAACAATGCAAATTCTGTTGCTACTCCATTGGCAAAGCATTTCAAACTCACCAAAGATTTGTGTCCCAAGACACAAAAGGAACAAGAGCATATGGCTAAGGTTCCCTATGCATCAGCGGTTGGAAGCTTGATGTATGCACTGTTTTTTACAAGACCAAACATTGCCCATGCAGTGGGAGTAGTGAGTAGATTTATGAGTAATCCAGGAAAAGGGCATTGGCAAGCGATAAAATGGATACGCAGGTACTTGAGTGGAACTTCAAATTATTCTTTGAATTTTTGAGGCTCTAATATATGCTTGAAAGGTTTTGTAGATTCTGATATGGTAGGTGATCTTGATGGTGGAAGGAGCAATACTGGCTACATCTGTACTATAGGAGGAGGAGCGGTTAGTTGTATTTCTAAACTCCAACACGTAGTTGCCCTTTCAACCACTAAAGCTGAATATGTTGCTGCTACAGAAGCAAGCAAAGAGATGGTTTGGTTGCAAAGACTAATGGACGAATTGGGGAAGAAGCAATAGGATAATAGGTTGTGGAGTGATAGCGAGAGTGCTATACACCTTGCGAAGAATTCGACATTCCATTCAAAAACTAAACACATCAAACTCAGGTATCATTTCATTAGATCAGTAGTGGAAGATGGATCTTTGAAATTAGGGAAGGTTCACACATCACAAAATCATGTTGACATGCTTACAAAAGTGGTGTCAAGAGAAAAGTTGAGTTTTTGCTCAACTTCAGTTGGCCTTAAGGAATAAGAGGCCATGATGAGAAATTTTAGTCCTTGGTTGTAGTATGGTGCAATGGAATTAGTCTCCAAGTGGGAGATTGTTAGGAATGGAGCCTAATTATGAGGAGGCTAAACAGAGAAAGTTTCTAGATTTACTACAGGACGGGTAGGGAAAGTTTCTAGATTTACAGTCTGTTAGTCTACCAGAGGAAGTTTTTAGATTTACAACAGGACAGCCAGGGAAATTTTTTTTTGTTTTTATCCCAAAATTAGATGCTGGGAACTCAATGTTAATCTTGGAATGTATTAAGAAAAGCAGTTTGTTTTTTCTATTTTTTTCTTATAAATAGTTGTGAGGAAAAACATAGATGATTATAACAATGAAAATTATTGTGTTGATTCCTTGAAAATATAGAGAGGAAATTACAGCAGATGTTGGATGTAGGTTGTAACCCTCTATTGCTTGGATTGAGAAAGGAAGGACTAAAAATTCTCGGTGGATGTAACCCACATTGGGTGAACCACGTTAAAATCGTTGTCTCTTCTTCTGTGTGTGTTTGTCTTATTTTTCTTTAATTATGATGTTAAAGTTTGAAACACTATAATTGCTTTTCTATATTTTATATAGTGATTTACTCTAACAGATAGAAACCCCTTGGTTCTCTGGATATTATGGATATTTCGAGAAACTTTTTCTCATCAAGTTGAAATGTGTGAAGGATGTCGCTTGAATTCTAGAAGGAGGCCCCTAGTTTTTTGGAAAGCGAGGTTTATTTCTTCAGAAGTGGGGCCCTGACTTCAATCCGTCTACTCAACAAATCAGCTTTATCCCTATGTGGGTCAAGCTTCATGATTTCTCGATGGATTTATGGGATGAAGGTGTTTTTTTGGGTGATAGCTAGTGTCATTGGAGACTTTATCTCCCTCGATCGTTCCTCCTTGAGTGGGTACCGAATGCTTTTTGTTCGAATGTGTGTGTTGGTGGACAGGGGTAAGTCCATGCCTTTTTATATGGAACTCGTTTCTCATTTAGGCACGTGGGTCCAATCTATTGAATATGAGAATAGACCTAGGGCCTATCAGCATTACAGCATAAATGGGAATGTCCAAAGCACTTGCCATTAAAGGCTCTTCCCCAAGGCTGTAACCTTAGAAAAAAAGAAAAATTGAGCTCCCAAAAAGAAGAAAATTTGGATCCTGAAAAAGAAGACTGTGGGGAATGCTATTGGTTTGGAGAATGACAAGCTTCCCTCTTGTGAGGATGGGCCTTTGGTGGGTGTTTCTGAACCTGCAGAGGTCGAAGTGCCATGTTTGGTCATGAATGAGCAGCCTCAAAATTTGGATAACCTAGAGGTGGTTTTAAATGTTGATTCTTCTAATTCTCCTCTAGTCAATAATCCCTTTGGTTGCCTAGTGATGGAAGAGTCTGTTATTCATCAATTAGTGGATTTTCCTCCATTATCCTGTATTATGGCCAGGAAGAGCTCAATTTATTCTAGCTAAGTTGGGTCATTCCCCCCAAAGTGTAGGGTTGGGATGGTGGTTGATCGTTCTCTTCTCCGAGGCTGGAGAAGGGATCCCTTGGCCCTTTCTCTGAAAGCTTTCAAAAGTCCTGTATTTCCATAGTAATTAAAAGAAAAGTGGGGAGACCAAAAAAGAGTGACTATATTTTTATATCTTCCTGTGGTGGTCTTCCCGGTTTGAGTTTGCCAATAAGAATGAGCTTGAGATGTCGAAGTAGACAACTCAGCTTGGACGCGTTCAAAATATCTCCTTCTTCCAGTGGGGTATGAGTTGTGATGGGCAGTGTTCCAAGTTCATGGTGTGTTGCTCTATGCTAATTTCTCTGAAGTTGCAAGAATTGGATTCATTTTCGGTTTTGGTTTCGTTGGATGGTTTTAGAGCCCAGAGTGGTTTTATTTTTAAATATTCGAGTGGGATTTTTGTTGTCTGCCTATGGGTTTAATTACTTTTATTTTCTTTGGTGCTCCTCGGGTGGTGGGAATCCCTTTCCTGTCGATTGAGCAGTGCATTCAATGCAACAACTGAAGGGGTTTTCTTGTTCTATGGTGGATGGGTGGGCGGGCTTTTCAATTTTTAAAATTTAATTTTTTTATTCACTTCGAGGAAGTGAGGTTCGTGTAGGTTTTTACATCCCAGTACCTTGGTTTTGATTGATGTTTTTTTTTGTCGATGTTGTTGGTTGTTTATCCCCTTTGGGGTGGACGGTTGTTGGTTTCCTTTTGGAGCTAGTTTGTTGGATTGTTTTTTAATATCTCTCCCTTTGGGATTTTTTGTATAAGGTTGTGGGATTCCTTTTAAAACCCTCTTTCTTAATATTACCAAAAAAAAAAAATATCAAAATTATTTTTGTTAAACTCAAATTTTGAATAATTCTAGTTTATTATTATATTGAATTAAATTCTTTACATTAATTTCAATATCAGAAGTGTCATTCACTTGTATATTCAAATATTAAAACCAAATGGCAAGCACCTCCTTTTCCACACTCGATATTTCCATGATGAGCACCATATTTATAAATGTATATTTATATAAACAAGTTTTTTGAATAGGTTGGAAAGTTGGGGGCACATCGAGGGCCACCCTCCCCTTGAAGAAGATAAAGAATATGAATATATTAATGATAAAGAAGATGTGTTACAAATAATATTTCTTTTACGAATTGGCCTCTTAGGGTTTATAATATGGTCCCCAACATGGAGAAATCTACTTTTATAACTTATAGCCAAAATGGTGCTTCAATGGTCTTCTCTTGTCACATCCAAAAGGTAGATGGGTTTTAATAGCCATGGTGTATGGACCATCCTAGGTTGCATGCTCCTCCATGGAATCTTCACATAGCCGATAACAAGTAGTCAATAACATCAATAGGGCCCACCTTGGTTGGACCCAAATCTATAAAGCAAAACACAAAAAAACCTATAAAACTTTATTTGAAGAGAAATGTAGCATGGAAATGTTATAAAACCACAAAATATGCCTTTGTTACCTTGCTAACGTATCTATTGCTAATTTGGTGTCTAATTTTAATTTGCCTCTTATTGCTCAAGTCAAGTTAAAATTTATTAAGGGTCTTTGGTGGGTTGTCAGTAGAATATGGTGTTGATTGGTTGTAGAACTTTTCTATTCAAGCACAACTTCAAAAGGAAGGTGAGTGCATTCTCAAAAAAATCTTCATCTTCAAGGCAACTTTCATACAAGGGAAGGGTAATTGCAAGAGAGATCTAAGAACATACACACAAATATGGATGGGGGTTGAGTGAAAAGTTTGGCAAAGTTATGGCTAGTAAACTTGGCTCTCTTATGGTAATGAAGAAATGAGGGGGGTATTTATAGAAATTTGCAAGGGAGAGTGGGGTAACTAGGAGGTGAGGTGGCATGAGGTGGTAGCCATGTGGTAGATGTGGAGGAAAAACAAAATCTAGAGGTTTCTATTTGGAGGAATGTGCACCTTCCACTATTAATGGCCTTGGGAGAGGAGAGTTCTCACCCACCCAAGTGGCATGTGCACATCAAGTCTTATTAATGCACTTGAGTGGGAGAGGACTTTTGCCCTTTCCAAATGTCATAAATGGGCATGTGAAGTGATGATGGAGCATGGGAATGTGGAAACCTAGGGTGATGTGTAGGAATTTTAAATTCATGAAAAAGTGCAAGGTAGATTTGAAATGATTTAGGGATTTACTAAATGTATTTATTGGGAGGTTTGAATCGAGATTTGGGGAAATTTAAATTTATACAAAATTACAGAGTCTATTTGGAGGAAATTAGGATTTTTGGAAGGTATTTATTGGGGGATTTGACTAGGTATTTGGGAAATTATTAGGGCTTTATTAGGGATTTGATTAGGGAATTAAGGATTAATTGTAGATTTTGGGATTTTTAGGATGATTTAGGATTTTGAGGAATTTATTAGGATTTAGGTCATTTAGGGAAATTGAAAAGCAAATAGAGGAATTTATAAAGGTTTAGGTGAATTAAAGAGGAAATAGAAGAATTTGAAGGATTTTAGAGGAATTTAGGGAATTAAAGAGGAAATGGAGGAATTTAGAAGGATTTAGGGGAATTAAATAGAGGACATTAGGAATTTGAAGGATTTTAGAGGAATTTGGAAGACTTGGAGAGATTTATAAGAGGAATTTGAAATTTTAGGTGACTTTGGAATAATTAAAGAGATATTTGAGAGGAATGTATGATTTTTAAGAAAATTAAATAAAATAGAGAAGGATTTAGGGAATTTAGAGGAAATTTAAATAAATTATAGAGAATTAGGGGGGTTAGTAAAATAATTGGTATTTTGGAGGGATCAAGAAGACTTTGAAAAAATAAATAGGGAATTTTGAAGGAAATTGGAAAATTTGAGAGGAAATTGGGGAATTTGGGTAATTAGAAGAAATTGGGGACTTTGGTGGGTTGATTGGGGATTTTGTGAAATGGCTTTAGATGATTGAAAAATTGATACTTATTGGGTATTTATAGTCTTCATACAAAATAATGTAGCATGAGGGAGGTGTTGTAGATATTACATTATTTGGTAATATCAAAGTACCTTTGCGTATATTTGTAAATAATAGCTCTAGGGAGTGATTTATATTTTTTCTAATGTATGTGTCAATGTGTTATGTAATAATTTGTGTAAGTGTAAAAGTGTGCAAATTGTGAGGTGTGAGTTGTGAGAGTGTAAAGTGTCAAGTGATTGAGTCAAGAGTCATATTTTTAGTTGTCAAGTGAGAAAGTCAAGAATCACATGACATGTGGTAATATGTAAGGTGAAGATTCAAGAGAGATTTATCATATGTGAGGAACCTAAAAGGATGCATCTCTCAGATTTTTGAGAGAAATAGTTGAGTATTTGAAATTCATTTGTAAGTTTATATAATAGAGATAAATATCCATGCATTATATAAAACTTTTAAAATAGATTTTGGTGTATTTTGACGAATATTATATTGATATTTTATTATGAAATGTTTGTGTTTCATGAAAGAAATATTATATGGAATTAATGAGTGCTAACACTAGGAAAGTCTCCTTGACTGCACAAATTTTTGTCCAAGCCATGAATACTTAACAACAATATTGTGTCTATATTTGAATTTAAAACCTCAACCATAATGAAGAAACACCTTATTAATACATCATGGTTGTGTTAGTTTTTCAAGAGAGGGTTTTTATTTCACACACTAGTTTAATATTTTTTCAAATAGCATCAACTGCCAAACACCACATCAAAATGTGAAAGAAGCTAGACTACTAGAATTGAACATAGGCCTTAGTGGTATTGGAAAAAAACTTTTCTATTCCATCATATAGTTCTTTATAAATAAATTATTGTAAAGTTTTGGAAGACCTAATGGCACCCCAAAAGAAATTGCTTAAAATAATTAGAGAGTCTCATTGCTAGGAATCAAACATGAGACTTTTGTCTTATGATGCAAATACTTTTTTAGTATGTTATTATGCTCATATGAAACAAAATCCACTCCATATTTTTTGTTCTTAATCTAATTTTTTTAATCTAACAACATGGAAAAGAAAAATGGTAGTCACTTTTCATTCATGTGAAAGAATTTTATCATCTGCTTTTGTTGGTGAAGGAGGAAATGTTTGATAAAATATTCCTTTTTTGAAAAACAATATTAGAGGGAGAAAACAAAATTCTTTGAATGTAAAAATGATATTTTAAATGGTAAAATCACAAAAAAATGTTAAACTAAGACCCCTATGGAATTTTTCAAGTGATGGTTCATCCATATTTTCCATTATTTATCTCGTACATCCTTTTTGTTTGATTAATATTTCCTTTGATACCATGCAATAATTCACTATACTTTCTAAAAATATTGTGAAACATACATTCACCATAATCGTATATAAAAAAGCAACATGAATGAAATAAAGGAGCATATAGATGAAAATAGATAAACAAAAAAAGTAGAAAGAAGAAATAATGAATGTTTTCCCAAGGGCACCTCCATGATCTCATATATCAACAAATGATAAAATGGAACAACCATTGGGGGTATTTATATTGATACCAATTTTTTTATTAGAAATTAACCTCAAGCCAACATTACTTGAAGGTTCAATTAGAATACAATAAATGTGTTAAACGTTATAATCAAGGTTAACCATATAGTTTGATTAACTAAAATTACTAAGGTTGAATACATCAAAAGTGGCCATAGGATTAAATAAATATGCCCAAATTATTACATAAAATAATGCTCATAGGCTTACATAGAAGGGTGCTTGTAGCTTACATATAGAATTGTCATAAGATTACATATAGAAAATCTAGAGGCTTATATAGAGAGTTGTTGAAGGCTTTCATAACACTTTCCCATAGGCTACATCATTATAGGAGTTGGAATATTAAGGTCATATTATTTTAAAACATAATTCCTTGGACTTCCCAATTAATAAAATTACCCTTATAGACACTTTGAATACCCTTGATCATGTGGTCTTTGCAATGTAAGTAGAAGAAATTTATAAGTTAGTCATTTAAACTTCCTTTTTTTTCTCTCAACATAAGTTCATTATCACTTTATCAAACTCTATGTTTGAATCAAATAAATTACCTTCTTCAAAAGCATATAAAATAAAATTCTCTTTGCTTGATATTTCATGTTTTTCTTTTGTGATTCTTCACATATTATTCTATATACCTTTTAGGTATATAATAGGTGGTATTAGAGCCACTTTTTGAATTATTATCCAAAGGTTGGTGACCAAATATTTTTGGCTTATGACTTACTTTTTTTGGACCTATGGTCTAACTCAATTGATAACCAAATATTTTAGGCTAGTGACCCACCTTTCCATAGCTAGTGACCAAACTAAATAATAATATTAAAAAATAATTAAAATAATAAAATAATAATAAGATATTCGTTCTACAACTATTCTATTATATATGAGATTGATCACCCATCACATGAAGTTATCACATCACAAAGTTGAACATTATGTGCATGATTTAGCAGTGAAGAAGAGCTGAGTTATGCATAATTCTCTTCAATTAAATCATTTACTTGAAAAATTATGAAGGCATTTTCAATGAACATGCTTAATGCATTTGTCTTACTTACAATAAAATAAGAAATATCGTCAAATTTGGGAAGTAGGGCCCTTGTTAGATTCTATACAAAATGGTATTGTAAGCGCACGTGATTTTGGTTCTTACTATATGAGCATCAAATTAATTCTATTGTAAATTTTTTTATAAATGATACTAGTTTACTTGATCAATATTATGTGGGACAAAATAAATTAAAATCTCAAATATGTCAATGCACAATCAATCCCTTTGTGGAAGACCAACATATTGATAATTGTTCTACTAATTCATATTATTTAAATATCTAAAATAGTAAAATCATAAGCATGATACAAAACATGGAGACCATGGATAATAACAGCATGAAATTCAAATTCAAAGATAATTTTAATAGTTAAGATACTAGAATATCAATAGCACCAACATTTTCAAACCCTATAGATCCTTCCACCAAAGATGAGAAGATTCAAGGAAGTCATTTATAGGCTTTGGTTAATTAACTCTTCTCCTTCCGATGATAATACTTGTAATTTCCTCCATAATTTTAATGAATCCAATATGTGAGTCAACAATATCTATGTTAAATATGGATAATGCATGATCCAATTGTATATACAAGCACTCATAACTACAAAGAAATGAGTGAATTTCGTATAACTCTTACTTTTTCCAAAGGAGAATCTTGTCATTATAATTATAATGAGCTTCCATGGCCACCTTTACCCATGGAAGAAACCTTTAAAAAAATAAAACAATCAAAGAAATCCAAAAATAGGTCTATCAATTATTGGTTGGATGAGAAAGAAGAAAATGTCTTTCAAAATCTAAATTTTCTTCTTAGTGACATCTTCATGGAAATTCAAGATATTTCATTATAAAGAAAGATAATATAAAGAATCTCCAGCTTTCTTTAAAAATAAGAATGTGACATAAAAAAAACAAATATGTTCTTAATAACGCTTATGGGTCTTCTCATAATTTGGGTATTGTCTTCTTTTTCAATGAAACAAATCCTAAACCTACAAATTATTTAGACATTGCTGGTCAATGTGGAAGTTCTCGGTACAAGAGTAAACTAAGAAAATAGTGTTAGTTGTATCAAAAAATTAGAGATATATTAACGAATATTTCTAACAATAAACCAATAATGAAGAGAATAAAAAATCAAAATATTTAGATTTGTGACAATCCATGAGTAAAAATAGCCATGAGTGAAAAGAAAGGATTTTGGAAAGGGCTCGAAACCTTTTTTACTATACCGCTCATCTACATTAAATCAAAGAATTCAGAGGAAGCTGGCTGGATGGAAAGGGAATTTGTTATCTCAAGCTAGCAAGGCAGTTCTCACCAAGTTTTCCATTCAAAGCATCCCTGTCTACTTTCTCTCTATTTTTAAAGCTCCTACAAGTGTCTAAACTAAAATTGAACAGATCCAGAAGAGGTTCCTATGGATGTGGTTCTGAATCTAAGAAGCGCTTTCACTTGGTGTCCTGGGATAGGGTTTGCAAACCAAGGGAGTTTGGAGGTATTGGGCTAAGGAGAATACAACATTTAAACATGGCCCTCCTGGACAAACAAGCATGGCGTCTTTTGACAAATGCAAATGCAGAATGGATTACTATAATCAGAAGAAAGTATTTGCAAGAAATTGAATTCCTAAAGTTATTCCTTTCCTCCCAGGGGATCAATTTTTTGGAAATCAATCCTTCAAACTAAAAACTTGCTAAGCAAAGGGCTACGTTGGAATCTGGGAAATGGAAGAAACATTGATTTTTGGGACCAAAAATGGTTAAAGGACTATCCCCTCTCTGCAGACCCCATCATTTCAACCCTTAGAGCTTGGACAATTGAAGTTTTTGGTACCAAAGTTGCAGATTTTATTACTTTGTCAAACAATAGAAGGGTATGGAAGCCAATAATGAATAATGATCTACCAGGGGCATCAATAATACTGGAGAATGAATTAAAACAGTCTTTACTCCCTTCTGGCATTCTTGAGGACCATCTTATCTGGGAAGCTTCATACAATGGGGAATTTTTTGTCAAGACTGCTTATCTGATGCTTATTGATAATGATGAACCTACTTTCCCTCACTTGGAAGTTTGGCCCAAAAGCATTGTTCGGAAGGTTGGGTTTTTTGCATGGTTGGCCATCCAAAATAAGATCCTCACCATGGATAACTTAATAAAAAGAGGTGTGATTGTTGTTAATAGGTGTTATCTTTGTATGTCTGAGTGGGAGTCTATTGATCATTTGTTTATGTATTGTAATTTTTCTGTCTCAATCTTGTTAGGTCTGTTACAAGTGTTTCATATTTATTGGGTCCATCCTCGAGTCCATTTTTGACTTATTTGTCCAGTGGCCTTCCCCATTTTTGAATAGGCGTCTTAGGTATATGTGGAAGATCTGCCTTCATCACTACTTGTGGCAGATATGGTTGGAAAGGAATCGTCGGGCCTTCTTGGATAAGGTTTCTCAGTCATCCTCTGTCCTGTCAAAAATTTTAGCATATGCTAATGAGAATGCTTGTTTAGTGCCTGCAGCATCTAGACCTCCAAATCCTTTTGAAGCTTCATTAGGCCAGTCATTAAACTTACCTCTCACTGATGGCCTCAATCATCCTCAAGTCTGTCCTAGAACCATGATCACATGGACCCCACCCCCCCTAGGGTGGATTAATTTAAATTTTGATGGGGCATCTAGGGGCAACCCAGGTGAAGCTGGGGCTGGTGGATTACTTAGAGACAATAAGGGTGAGGTGCTTGTAGCTTTTTCTGAACATCTTGGAGCTCAAACTAACAATGTGGCTGAAGCAAGGGCAGTTTGGAGGAGCCTCAAGGTGGCAGAGAATTATCCAGGGAAACTGTTGGTGGAAGGTGATTCTCTTATTATTATAAATCTTCTAAAGAACACTAAGAGAGCTCCTTGGATATTTTATGACTACATCCATGAAGCAAGGGCTCTAATTCATGACCGACCTGAGGCCATAATTTTGCATACCTTATGGGAAGCAAACATGGCAGTTGATAGGCTGGCAAATGAAGGCATTGTAGCAGAAAATTTGATCACGTGGACTGAAAATCTTCCTCATGCAGTCTCAATGGTGATAGATAATGAAAAACTTTATATTGGAAGGCTCAAAGTGGATCAATGACAGAAAATGGGGGCATTTTAAAAAAAAAAAAAAATTTGAACCTTATAATGGATTTTGTCATATTTTTTTTTTTTGTTCATGTGACTAGTGTTTTTTGCAG
Source organism: Wollemia nobilis (assembly GCA_028583015.1). Classification (NCBI taxonomy): domain Eukaryota; kingdom Viridiplantae; phylum Streptophyta; class Pinopsida; order Araucariales; family Araucariaceae; genus Wollemia; species Wollemia nobilis. The sequence goes on from JAQPPZ010003202.1 coordinate 251,588, forward strand.
CTGGTGGGGCACTGATATAGGTTTTTTATCTACAAATTCATGCATGGGAAACATCCGCTTTGGCCTCAAGTATTTCCCAAGGTGTGTTTGGATTCGATGTCGCAAAAAGGCCCTAGAAAGAAATAACAAAGTGTTGGAGATCCCTGACAATGAGGCACCAGACCCCACCATAATAGTCTTGGAGAAGATGACAATTTCATCGACCTCCAACGAGTATCAACTAGTTGAAGAGTCCGTGCGGCCTCATCGGTGCGATTGTTGATTTGTGTGATTCCCTAAATCTTCTGTTTTATAGCTAGCAGTTCCGGGGGCACAAGGAGTCGAAGGCAAAATCTAAAGATGATGGCAAGAACGATGATAAGAAGTTAGATGAGGACTACAAGGAAGACTGCTTGGCCTCTTGGCTGTCCATTCTATGGGATGTTTTTTTTTACCATATTCTATTATTTTTATATGGGCACAAGCTACTCTGCATGGTGCTTGCATGATTAGTTTTTGTATTTGTTAGTTCTTTTTTGCGTCTTTCTTTTTCGATGGCCATAATATTAGGCTTCCATAGTTTAGTTTGGCTGTATTCTAATGGAAGAGTAGGTCTTGGCCATTTTTGTTGTCATTTTAAACTTTTAGGGCTTGGCCTTTGTCCAGTTGGTCAGTGGACCCTATTTTGTAAAATGGTTTTGGGTCAACCAGTTAAAACCCGGTGTTAATTATAATATTCTCTTACTTACCAAAAAAAAAAAAAAAATCAAAGAATGAAGAATTAAAAAATTGTAACAATATAAGAAATTATATAAATAAACCCCTTACAAGCACACTAAAATACTTTATTTATTATAACAACAATTTAAATAGGAGGTATTTTTACATCCACATGTGTCACAAGGACGTAGTTTCCAACACCTAGTTTCTACATGTCATGTTCTTACATAATGACTACAACAATACTTTGTAGGAGTTGTAGGATATTTATGTTTTACAAATATTGTTTTACTGGTACTTGCTTATTCATCATAGCCAAGGCCTTATTTCTTTGGCCTAATATTTGGCATTATAAAGTTTTAATACCTTTTTCATGTTTACATAATCCTTTACCATTGAATCCCATTTTGTTCATGAGTTTGGATCCAATGCCTTCGGTGTGTTTTTCAAAACACCCATGTTATTCATCTTCATAAATGATTTTAACAATATGGCATTTGTCACAATTGATGATATTATGGATATTTTTTGTAGGAGGTTCAATAATTAAATTACTGGTATTGCAAGTAAAAACTACTTTTGTGATGAGATCACCTGTGCTACAACTGATATCTACCATGATAGGCATGAGGTCGCTTGTATCACAACAAGCATTGGCCGCAATGAGCTTAAGGTCACTTGTGTCACTAAAATCATTCACCACCATGGGATTAAGGTCACTTGTTTCATAATAAACATTCACCATAATTAGCTAAAGTTCACTTGTGTCACAACAAGCATCGACCATTAGGATCTTGATCCCTGATTCATCATTGATTTTCCTTTTATTTTTACGTTGGACAATGTCAAGTGAAACAAATGACATGTGTATTGTATGTACAATGCCAATAGGTATTAAAGAATCATTATTCTTAAGGTCTTGACAAGCTTCAAAATCTTTGAGAACAGAATTTACACCACTACGTAGTGTGAGAAATTATCCATCCTCATAAAAATCCATTCCTTCCAACCCTGTTGGAAAGTAAGGACCTTCAACTAATTTGGATTTTTCATCAATTTGTTTTTGGGTATTTTATTCTTTGATCTGTCCATTTTTAAGGTGTCGGTCTCTACCAAAAATGCACCTTTTACAATAGAATTTTACAAGAATTTTGACTAAGGAATTGGTTGCTACCAAAAAAATGCACCCTTACAAGTCTTCCCTCCCTTTTGCAAAATATTCTTTGATGGAATTTTGCAAGAATTTTGACTAAGGTGTCGGTTTCTGCCTAAAATGCATCCTTACAAGTCTTCCTCCCTTGTTGCAAAATACTTTGTGAGGTAGAAAAGAAATTTTTATCCCCCCTATGTGCAAAAAATTGCAACTTATGAAGTTTTTTAAGGCTTTTACAAAGATTGTCGCCTGGGCAAATTTCAAAAATTTCACAAAAAAAAATCCCCCTTTATTATAAGTACTTCAAGAAAAAATTTGCTATTATGAATCCAAAAAATAGGTTTATAATGGTGCTTACTATATTTACAAATCTGTTTACCTTAGGTAATTTCTGAATTTTTCTTTTTTTTAGTGCAAAAGATACTTCTACAATATTTTGCCTCCTAGGCAAATTATCAAAAAATCTTCACCACAAAATCCCCCCCTTATTACAAGTACTTCAAGAAAAAAATTGCTATTATGAAGCCTAAAAGAAAAGGTACAATTGGATGACTTCTTCCTTTCTGATTGCCTTTTAACAATGTTTTGTTTTTCACTTTTAGGGCAAAATATTCTGAATAAACCTTTGCCTCTTAGGCAATTTTATCAAAAAATTTCACCAAATAATTCCCTCCTTATTACAAGTACTTCAAGCAAAAGTTGTTATTATGAAGCCTAAAAGAAAAGGTATAATTTTGATGACTTCTAATTTTTTGATTGCCTTTACAAGTTTTATCTCCCTTTTTTCAAAATATGTTTTGAAGGAAGAAAAGAATTATTCCCCCCTTAGTGCAAACAATTTGCTACTATGAAGGTTCCTTATCTGATCAAAATGGTCTTTCTTTCAATATACCCAAAAGAGTACTGAAAGAGAATTCACTCAAATTGATATTTAATGGCACCTACCTAAAAACCCTTGAAAAAGGATGATCAATTTGAGGAATTTAAACCAAACAAGAAGAGTGAATTATGGGTTTTTATGGAGTAAATATCAAAAAATTGGTTTTACCTGTGCAATAAATTACACAAATGGGTGTAAAATTTGGGGTCTTAAGCTCGCTTGATTTTAACTTAAGAGGTAATTGCAAAAACAAGAATTTAAATGCAACAAACCATCAAAAGTACCCATAAATTTTTAACACTTAGGTGTCAGATTCTACCAAAAATGCACCTATTTTTACAATACCAATTTAACAAAAGGTGTTGAATGCTATTGAAAATGCACCTTATTACAATGATTTTTGCAACAAAATTTTTATTTTTGTTTTGCAAAAAAATTGATATTTAATTTCTCCCCTTGTCTTACAATTTTGCAAAGAATTTGACAAAAACAATTGTCCTCCTTTTTGTTTTGCAAAATAAACAATTTTCAATGTTTCAACACTTCAATTTTCACAATTTTTTCTTTCCTTGTGTTATAATTTTGCAAAAGAAACAAGGTTTTAGAAAATTTTAGATCTTCAATGTGATGATATCCTTATCCAATTTGCAAAAAAATAAATGTGCAATATTTTGTGTTATATCCCAAGGTTTGAGAAAATAAAATGCACAATTTGTTTTTTGATTTTGCAAAAAATTTGATATTCAAGTGCCTCCACCCTCCTTGTGTTACAAATTTACAAAAAAAGAATCACAATTTATTGTCCCCTCTTGGATTTGCAAATTTAACAAGGTAGCACACCTTTCAAGTCAAGTTGACATACGACAAGCTTTTGAAAGACAATGTAGAACCAATCGACACACAACTTGGTATTAGTGGACCCAAGGTCTATTCTTTAGGAGAAAAACTCTTATTCTCAAAACAAATGTTTAGAAAGGTTTTGAGAAAGTTTTTATATCTCCCCTAGTTTACAAAAAAAATAGTGCTTTTCTTTGTATTACATCCCCCTTTTTGGAGAAAACAAAAACACTCTCTTTGTTTAAATTTTGCAAAGAAAAATAGGTTTGCTCTTTTTCTTCTTTTCTTTTAATTTGTAAAATTTAAATTAATCAACAAATTTAATTAATAATAAAATAATTTTTGTTTGAAAATCAATTAAATTAACAATAAAATTGTTTTTCTTAAAACAAAAACAATCAAATTATTAATAAAATTTTTGAAAAACTAAAAAAAATTGCAAAATGAAAAAAAATGATTTTTTTTACCTTTTTAGTAAAAAATTGCTTTTATAGAGCCAAAGGGATTTGATATGGCTTCTCCCATAGGCTAGCACATTACTAGTGGGTGTCTAGACAGTCAGTCTACGGTGTCGAACGTGTGCTCTGAAGAAAGAGATCTATAATATTTTCTTCACCTTTGCAAAGCGAGAGAAAAAAATATTTTTATGTCTGGGACTATTGTCCCACATTGATGTCGTTGGGCATATTTGAACGAGATAAAAGGAAAGTGGATTCCTTTATATCTTGATTGCCTATGGGAAATTAGAACGTACCTTTTTCCATGCTTAACAATCAATAGCAAACCCCACACGTGTTGGTGCTTCAACCAACCATAAATTTCCACGTTGTAGTCTTGAAGTTCATGTTAGTCCAACTTAGCAAAATTACCACGTCTTACCTCGTAGGTCATGCCTTCTAGGTCAGGATAAGTTGCCACATGTATCATCAAAGTTTTTAGTTCCACATTAGCTTATCGAAGGTCTAATTGCCATGTCATATCATCTCAGAATTCATGCTTATTAGATCACATGTTGGTGAGCAGGTCAAGATAATATCAGCTTATGTCTGGGTTCATGTTGCATCAGATATGTGCTTCATGGGGTTTCAAGAACCTCATTTTCATGTTTTATTTAGGTGTTGTTAGTGCAACACTAACAGCAGAGTAGAGTACACACTGTGTGATGGATTCATGTTAGCTTCAGTGCAACAGATTTAGTGCATCTTGGTGTTCACTATCAACATCAAGTCAATAGTGTTGGTCGTGGGTTTCCAAGCTCGTAGTCCATATTGCAACATAGGATTGATTTTTAGAACACTTTTCATATTTGACCAATGGTCAGTTTGACCATCCTATATCCACCAACTCAAATCTAGTTTCACTACCAACGATCAGTCATATTGTCTTGAGGGGATCTACGAACTGTGCATAATTCCTTACAACCTAAGCATGATCCTCACGGAGCTCCAAGTATTGTCCGCAAGTGGAACCTAACAATATTTAGGTCTTGTCCACCAAGTGGAACCTGTATCTTAGCACCACATTAGCTGGATTGGAGTGGAGTGGAGCAAGGCCTAAAATTCTTGCTCTAATACCAATGATAGGTGAGTGATTAAAAATAATCAACTAGAATTCATATTGATAATACATGTTGATTTATACAATACAACTAAGGCTAAAGATAGCCTAAAGGTACATAAATAATATCTCCCTAAGTTTTCACCAACCAAATGAGATATGTCGCTAATAAATTAAAAACTAACAAATAATTAAAATATGACTCTAACCATAAGATATTCGAAACAATGAATATCTTCATGGTAAATAAAATAATGGTAATAACTAAATTAACTACGATAATAACTAAATTACCCTATCAATATTCAATCTATTTCTACAATATATTCATATTTATCAACCCTAGTTAGAGCCTACCAAAGTAGCTTTTATACCACTAGTGGCAAAGGGGCCCAAATAGCTTAGGTCTATATTTCCTAGGATTGTATAATCACATGCATTCAATAATAACACCAATATTGCATAAAATAAAAACTTTATTTATAATTTCAATTATTCATCTTCTTAATTACATTACATAGAATTTTGTCATCTGTATATAATATTACATAAGACTCCTCAATACTCCTGAATTTTTCTCTCCTCAAACTCAAAGGAGATGCAACCTTTTATTTACATTTCTTATATAATGATAAATTTACTCGTGATTATATAATTCCTTACTTCTATGCTTAAAACATCACACATGACTCTTCACTTCCACTCATAACTTACACTTGCACACATGACACCTTTCACACATAAATCATGCTTACACACATGATACCTTTCACTCATAACTCACACTGCTTACATGATACATAAACAATATTCACAAATTGACACATATTAAATAATAAACTCACATCCTAAACTAATATTTATAATGGTACTCAAGGTACAAAATAATATAATAGTAAAAATAATACTGACATGGCTACTCTATAGCAAAAATTCTATATATAATCACTAGTGACCAATCAAACCATTTCAAGTTACATCTATATACTTACCTCAAACATATAGTGGTAGAGATGTTGAATAATAGTATTAGTTAATGCAAAATGATAGAATCTAATTAGTTAAATTTTTGGTAAGGTAGGAAAATCTAATTTTATTTATGAATTTTAAATTCTAATTGGCCCCAACTTCTAGAGGCCATAACTTTTGCATACAAAAGTAGCTTGGGTATATTTTATTTTTAGATTACATGGTTTTTAAACCTCTACACATTGGTGAAATCAATTTAAGAAATTATTTTGGTTACAAGAGGAGTATGTTTTGAATGGTCAATGAAAGGTATGCCTTGTTCTTATGGGTCCCTTTCAAACAATGGAGGTTGACTGTTTGAAAATCTATTTCTATTGCCTAATGGTTTAGTTATTTTATTTTGAGATTGGAGTAATAATTATTATCACCATATTGTATGTTGGAGATGCTATCATGGGAAGCTCAACATATTTTATCCAAAAGGTAGACTCATGGCTTCATATTTAAAGAACCCATTTGAGAATTCATCATGGACAAAGATGTTACCATATTTAATATATTCTCTCATTGAAACCTCAACTCATATTATGAAATTATGCAAGAATATCATTAATATAACCATATTGACCAATACTAATAGTGTTTAGGTAAACATATGCACGTTCTTGATGTAATAATATAGGCATATGAAATGTATGCCTATGAGCATTCTCAATATGATACTACAAGAATTATCTATATTATCTAATCCCTAGTTAATGTGATATCATGGGGGGTGACTACAAGCACTTACTCATTTTTTATTTTAGTTATTTCTAAATTATTTTGTCTATATGTTCTTATTTTTATCTTTTACTCTTTTAATGTGATTGTAGTGAATTATGTGATTCAAAATGTTCTTATAAAGTAATTTAAAATATAACATGGTACTAGAGCTAGTTCAAAGTGGAAACACTCATTTATAGATAAAAATATTTTTTAATGATATCATTCAATTATGCAAAAAAAACATCTCATTCAATAATTTAAGGAATGAAAATAGAGGAAAACTCCTCGCTCTTTGGAAGGAAAAATATTTTAAAAAATAGATTTGAAAATCCAAATTTTAGCATCATTTCTTCTTATCTTGTGATAAACTCATATAAAATTCATGTGATTTTTCAACTAGAATTTGTTCATCTATATAGGATAGGTATTGTATATTGATTAGTATCTTGGGTGACTTGATTAGTTGGAAAAAACAATAAAAATTTTATGCTTGAGCATGGTTTCCATTCTCTTTGATACCTTTTGTTTTTATCGGATGATAGAAGCCATGTATTTATATAGAGTGTGGTTGCTTATTTTTGACATAATAAAGTATTTTACAACATGTATGTTCAGTTCAAATTTAGCAGACTCTATTTTTATTGGGTCATGTTCAACATTATCTTGAGAGGTACAACACCCATAGGGGTGCTCAACCACGAACCCATAGTCTTTGCCAATGTAATTATTTTTAGAATACATGATATCCTAATCATCCTAAGTTTAAATATTGGATTTGGTGATTCTTTTTATTATATATTTTGAACATTTAATCCATAAAATCATCATAAAATAATTAATCCCCACTATTATTTGGGTGTAGTGGATTACATAAGGGTATTGGTGTATCTTCTCTATATAAGGTTGGAAGTTCAAACCTCACCAACGATAAAAATTTTAAAGCATAGGGTTCATTATGATGGTTACTTAATAGCAGTATTGTGAAAATCCAAGCCCAATTTTCTAGTTGGGTATAATGGCTAGTGTGAAGATATTAGTGTTTTTTTCACTTAGAAGATTGTTTTTTTTAGTCTCACCAAAAAATTCTCTTGTAAATTATGTATAAAAATATGTAATAATTCTTTGAGTGGCAAAGCAAAAGGTAGTTTTCTAGTTAGATTTTATCACTGAGGCAACAATTCACCAACAAATTCATTATTTTCTTTCTTAAGTTGCTATAAATCATCAACTGTATACTTTTCTATGATATAGGTGGCAAAATGTTGGATAAATATTTTTGCTATGTTAGAAAATACCTTAATCGAGAGATGAGGTAGTTGATAAAACTATTCTAATGCCTCACCACCAAGACTCATGGGGAAAAGCTTTAATATTAGCATTTCATCATACTTGATGTCATGACTTGTTGCCCTAAAAATTTGAATATGCTCTATAGGATCACCATCTCCTTAGTATAACCAAAATTGTGATAGCATAAAGGTTTTATTGTATTCAATGATTAAATTATACCCTAATATATTGGTCAACCATTAAGGTCTGAGGTGTAGACCAATTGGTTCATCCAAACCCCATAAGGGGGGTGAAGGTCCAAGGTTCAAATCTCGGGCCTCGTTGGACTGAACGCTTGTCTCTTTCCTGGTGCTTTCAGCGGCGTAAAAGGTTTAAAATGATTTTGGCATGGTGGTTATAGGGGTAGACTAAGCGAAGATTTGTGTGGTGGCTTCTGGGGCGGATAGCACAGAATACTGTGGCGGCCATAAAAGCTGGATAGCCTGCCCAGATCCGTGGCGGCTACCGATTCCACCATGTAAATTCAATATATATATATATATTGTGGTCAACCATTTATTTTATTTAGAACAAGAGAGATGATATTATAAGAAATTCTTAAGACTATTATGGTTAGTCTTGATGATGAAGCAATGCCCCAACAAATAAGGCTTCCATTTCTCTACAACATGCAGTACAACTAATATTTCCTTGTCACAAAGGAATCATCCTAGATTCCAACTAGAGAGATACTTTCGAAGGCCAATTGATGTCCATCCTCATTAAAACATACCTATGTTATAAGCATCATAATCAATGACAAAGAGTTTACTAAAATCAAGTGTGACCAAAGTAAGGGTGGTACACATTAATTCCTTTAGGGATTAGAAGGTTTGGGAAGTGATTTTAGATTAAAAAAAGTCATTCTTCTTAGTAATATTAGTGATAGGAGTGGCAATATTACCATAGTTATAGATAAATTTCTTGTAGTATCTTGTGAGACCTAAATATCCATGGAGTTGTTTGAGGGATTTGGGTAAGGGATAGTCTTGCATGGATTTTATCTTGTTAGGATATACCTTGAATCCTTTCTAAGATACTATATGTCCCAAGTTGTCTACCATATGGAACCCCAAGAAGCATTTGGACTTTTTGACAAAGCATTTTTTATTTTGTAATAGATGAACTTTCTTAGGATTTACCATAGATTAAGATATCATCAAAGAAAACTAGGAGAAACTTATAGATAAAATAATGAAATATGGAGTTCATGAGACATTGGAAAGTGGAAGGACCAAAAGGTATGACTAGGAACTCATAATAAACCATGTGTGCAAAAGACAGTCTTATAGATATCCTCTTATCTAACCTTAATATGATAGAACCCAAAATACAAGTCTAGTTTTGTAAAGTATCTAGCACCATGAAATTCATCCAATAAATAATTTATAATGGGGATAGGAAACTTATCTTTTATGGTGATCTTATTGACATGTTGAAAATTAGGACACATGTTTCAAGAATTTTCTTTGCATGATACCATAACCATTGGAGAGAAATCATAATTGATGCTTGTATAGAATATTCCTTGCTCCAACATTTCCTAAACCAAATTTTTAATTTTAGTCTCTTGGGGTTTTGTATAGTAGTAAAGATGCAAATTAGGAGGTTGAATTTGTGGAATAATGTGGATGGAATGATCATGTATGCACTTCACATGTAATCAGCAAAGAAATATTCATAGTTATCCTTAATCTTCTACAAGTCCAAAGGAAGATACAAAATAATTTTAGCTCTATATATTGAACCTCCATACAATTGACTTAGGTAAAGAATCCATAACCACTTTTCTTCAAAATATTTTCCATGCTATGGGAACTAACCACCTAGGAGAGAGGGTTTTTGGATTCCTTGAAGATAAACAACCCTTCCATTATTCATCCACTTGACATAATATTTGTAGATTACTAGTAACATCACTGAGCTAAGATAGCCATTATTCTCCTAAGATGGCATTTGCAGTATCTAGACTCATGAAAAAAAAAATTACCTATCCAAGAATAATCCTCCATTTGGATTTTAAAATTAGTTTTTCAACTCACACACTAAGTGGTACACCCATTTGTAATTAATACTTGAAATTATCTTGATTTAAATAATTGATATACAAGCCTAAATATTTTGTTGTCTTACTATCAATAAAGTTGTGTGCTACGTAAATCAATTAACACATTTATGTGCTATTGTTTTTTGAATTCTTTGAACTTGATAGTATGTGAGTTTGACTCCCTTAATGTTATAAGAAGAAAGAGTTATGATATTAGGCTCATGTTTAGCCTCATATAATTTATCTAGTTGTTATTATTGTAATGAATATATATCTTATGATACTGCTCCTTCTTAATCTTGCACTTGAAAGTTATAATATTCATCATAGTCCTAATGTAAAGGATGGTGAGAACAATATTTGAAACAAAAAATTTGATATATCACTCACTATTATAGTTATTTAAGTTAGGACATCAAGTTTTGAAGTCACATTTAGGTTGTGGAATGAGATATGGGATCTTCTATTCTACCACCAAATCTAAATATTGAGTTTCATTAAGCATATAGGGGGTGAGCATATCAAATTTCCATCAAAATTTATACTTAAGACCATCCCAAAAGTCTAAGAATACCATTGCTAGATAAAATTGGTATGCATAGGTGAAAATACTTGTGAACTTTGCATAATACTCCTCAACCATTCCTATTTGTTTGTTTGCATTAGATAAACCACATACAGTGTGGAAGATCCTTTCTCAAACCTTTTAAGGAAAAATGTTTTAAAATTAGACAACAAAATAGGGGACCCTGGTTGGTGAAGATCCTATAAAAACCAATGATAAACATAGGTTCTTAACATAGTAGTAGTTAGTGTGACATGACCTTGTTAATAAAAATGGTGTAGATGAATAATGTTACCCATTTTGGCTAGCCACCTACATGGATTGATATCCTTGATGGTGGAGTTGTCAATGCATTAAACATGATTATCATGAGGCTATTTAAGGAAACTAGATGTACCTCCAACAAAGGAATCTATATTAGAAGCAAAACCTAAGATGTAACCACACATACCTAAAAGAGTACCTTTGATAGCATAGGGAATTGAGTGACTACCATAAGAAATTGGATGATTGTGATTGAATAGTAGCTACTAAATACTTGTTTCCCTTTCATTTAGTGCTAGGTGAATGCCTAGTGGTTACTACTTAGTGATTTTTTGAGACTTTTGGATGAAGGTATGAAAAGTAGAGAAAAATTTTAGAAAGTTTTTGATGTTATCTATAACATTGATTATAAAGTTGGTCATCCTTTATTATTTCTTATGATAGGTATGTAGACTAAAATCAATAGTACAAAAATAGAATTACTAATTAGAGGATTAATAAGAGTCATGATAGAGGGAGGGTTATTGAGAGGAGGAGGGTATGGAGAAGTGTTATTAAAAAGGAAGAAAATCCATATCATTTAAGAAAGAAAGAAGATATTGGTCAAAACTATTGATATTTGGAGGAGAGTTGCAATGATTACTAGGATTTCTAGTTGGCACTTCTTTTTTCTCATACACACATCCTCTAAATGACCAATGTACTACAATTGACCATTGACTACAACTAACCTGTAGCTATAGAAGGTTTGTTCATATACTAGGGACAAATGTAAAACTTGAGAAAATCCTTGGAGAACTATTAAAAAGTATTATGAGAAGTACCATCTACTCTTATCAACTTAAATCTATGATTACAAATAGATAGGTAGATCACAAGGGTCTTAATACACTTGATTTACAAAAATGTGTTGCTAGAAATACCCTTTGTTTTAATTAGTTTAGAGAGACAATCATAATGTGATAGTCTCTCACAAGAGTTTGACCACACCTGATGCTTTTTTTATAATTGGATTTTTGAAAGGAAGTAACAATGATGAACTCACAACATTATAAAATAAAAATATGCTAGAATATGAGTTGAAAATTTGACAAAAAAAACTACCAATATGAAACTAACAAAAATATACTATAACACTTCATTCAACATTATAGAATCTATTGCATTTGTATTAAAATCATAAAAGAGGTTAAAACTATGATATCCTTTTACAAATTTTACCTTGAAGGCTACAATGGGGTCTTCCCTAAGGAAGCCCTTTTGAAATTTGTACAAAGGTAGCATGATTCATCCTTTTGTGTCCCTTAGTGTAGGTGGGCTTCTTGCTCATGGGCCACTGCTATTTGGATGTATTTATGTACTTTGTTGGACATGTTAACCTATAAAATCTTATTAGTGTGTTGGGGGTCTACCTCAGTCAAAACCCGTGTTTATAAAGACAAAATACTCATTAAAAATGCTTAAAAATTAAAAATAACTACTAAAAACAACATAAGAACACTAAACTAAAATGTACTTAACTTTTCCAATGATTTTGGTGCCTATAGCATAGGTTCGCACGGGATTGTATGAATCGGTCCTGAATCGGGTGGTTCGCACGAGGTCATGCGAACCTATCATTTTTTTACTAAATCTGCAATTTGGATTTTCTATTTGCCCTAGAGTAACTATTTATTTGATTTTTATATTGGTCACCTTCAAAAAGTGCACTTTTCAAGATATTGTTGATCTATCTCAATCACAAATGGATCCCATAAAAGCAACAAATCAACTGCAATGGTTATGTGATGGTTGTGTGATGGATGTGTAATGGATGCAAATGGTTGTAGTGATTTTGGTAGAGTTTCGGTAAGCACAATTTGGTTGTAAAAAGGTAAAAATGGCCTTCTATTTATAGACTTGGCCAAGGTGAGAGGGAGGGGATGAGGTGTCCCCTGTGAGGTGGCAATGGTGAGGTGTCCACCTGGAAGGTGTCCCCCTGAGGTGTCCTAGATTATAAATAGATTTGGGTGAGAGAATCCCTCACCCATCCACAAATAATGATGACTTGCTAAAAATATCCATTAGGCATTAATGAACACCTTTTAGGAAATATATTTCAATTTAATTTTTTTTTTTATGTGCAAAAGTCTCCATCTTTCATTTATGACCTAGGGGAATGTGAGGTGGAGAAATATCTCAGGAGGAGGTGGTAAGTCTAGGATAGGTTACCATATATGAGGTGGAAGTCTAGGCTAGTCAAAGTAGACTAGGTGAGGTGGGAGGCTTAGATTAAATCAAGATTAGATCTAATTAAGCATGTAATTAACCATAAAGCAAGTTTTGACCAAAAATGTTGACTTTTGAGCATAAAGTGCTTTTTGACTATGGTGAAGGATTCAACCTTAGTTGAGTTGGCATGAGGTCTCATGAGGACCTATGGTTAATCTTAGTAAGGGGCTTGGCTAGCCCAAAGGGGTTAAGAATGATGAGTAGGGGATTTGATAAATGAATAGTGTTTTTAGCCAATTTATGCAATTTTTAAGGGTTTTGCAAACTGATTGATCACATAATTGGGGAGAGGGATAGTGTGTGATTTTTGGGTGTCTATATTTTACCCCTTTTTGTACTGGATTGTGTGAAACATGGTTTAGTACAAAAATTGATGATATGAATTGATGGAATGATTGGAAGGCAAAGAATTTGTGATTGATGAGTTGTGGATGATTGTGAGAGAGACGCATTGATAAAAAGTGGTTCATGATGGATTGCTTTTGGAGGAAAGCGTAATATTATCTTGCATTGTGATCAACTTGAGATGTTTCAATTTTGGACGAAACAAATGCCTTTGCTAATTTTTGCTTTTGATTGATTGATGAGCTTGTTTTGACAATATTTGACAAATCGTTGGAGCCATGGGGTAGAAATTTTAGGAGCTTCATTCACAAGTGGTCTTACGACTACCACTATGAATATTGGAATCCATGAGGTGTCTACAGGCAGAGGCATTTTGAGATTTATCAAATATTATTTTGTTTTGGGTTGGAATTTGGTCTTAAAATAATAATTAGCAAAAATTTTCTTAAGCAAGTGTTGAATCCGTGATTGGATTTTGGTTGTTTGATCCCCTGAAAGGTATCTTTTGGTACATTGTATGATTACCCCCTCAAGAGATGAATTGGTGATGGAGGTGGTGAAACTTGGCAATGAATCGGTTGATAAAAATATGGGATGAAATGGAAAAATGTTGCATTAAATTCACAAAAATGGAACATTGGACATTGCCTAGGGGTTGTGTATGTTGGTGTAAAAATTTGGGTGAAGGATGGCAAGTTCGTATGGGGTCGTGCAAACCTATCGGTTCACATGGGTGACACACAAATTAGGGTTTATGGGGGTTTAAATGAAATTTTCATGATTTTAACATCATTATCTGCATGAGGAAATGGATGGGAGAGTGGTGAGAAGGAGGAAATCAAACAGATTATTTTCGTATGAGGAATCAGGTGAGTCAGGATGGTGATTGGGTCAGCGAGCACTAGCACAGGTGTGGGAATTCCAGAGGTAAGCATTGAATTCTTTCTTGGTTAATGTGTGCTTGCCTAAGATTTTGAAGTTGTGAGATTTTAATTTTAATGTTGTAAATTTGATGTGGATGGATGAGGCAGGAAAAATATGTACACTTTGTGTAAAAAGGATAAAATGGGTGTCCTGGGGTGGTGTTGTTTTTTGCCTATGATGTGTTTGCTTACGAAAAAGTGTGCATGATGGAATGTGTGAAATGAGGTGTGAATGTTGTGTGTATGTGACATCTGACAAGTGGGGTCATTAAATAGGCCAAATGGGTATCTCGATTTGCTTTTTGTTTTGCATTTTGACTTTGTTTTGACTATCTTGAAATGCGTGATCATGTGTTTGCAATTTGTTCATTTTTTGCATGCTTTTTGCATGTGTGAAATGCATGTTTTTGAAGTTTTTATCTCAAGGCAGAACCATGCCTATGATTTTTTCAAGAACGGGAGGTTCGCACGGGGTCATGTGAATCTGTTAGTTCACACAAATTCATGTGAATGGTCTGGTTCACATGGGGTCATGAGAACCTGCCTCAAGATGCATAATTTAAGTGTTTAGGGTTTATGTTGACCTGTATGCTTACCCCTTTTTTGTTGTTTTTGTTTTAATTTTTTTGGATATGTACATATAAAAATGAAAATGAATTGATTTTATATACATGAAATCTGACTTGTGGCATGTGTGAATTGGTACATGAAGAAGATCTATGTGTGACATCGGTTACACAAATGTCGAAAGAAGTTGGAGGATGTGTGGCGACCTGACGATGGTGAGTGGATACAGGATATTAGGTTATATGGTGTGTGGGTGATGCATAAGGTTCATGTGAACCACACATATATATCAACATTGTGTGAGAGGTAGAATTCAAATATGAACACCTTTCATTTTTTGACGGGAGAGATGACTCTGACATTGGATAAATCTATTAGTTTTATTGACTTTCGATAGATGACATTACAGTCATGACTATGGATAAGGACCTGAGGGATGGCATTTTGGAGAGGGTATTTAGGCGGTGGTGGTATTGGGTGGATACTAATGGTGGGGTGGATTATGTCAAGTATTTGTGTAAGAAGTTCTTGTCTAATCACCAAGCCATGGTGATGCTTTTGATAGTGAGTCACACATTATCAAACACTTCAAGGGTGAGATTCCCATCGAATATGATGAGGATTGTGTGTGATATTATGGAGAGGAGCATCGTGTATGCATGGGAATATGCATTGTTGGTGTAGGTATATAGAGAGATTCACGGAGTTGTGAGGATGGACAGGATGAGGATTAGTGTGAGCCCACTACTTCAAATTTAGGTCTGGGATAATATACTGATATTATGACTGAGATACTTGTTGTATGGTGATCACACCCATGATGTGAAGGATATGCCATATGCGATGTATTGGAGGGCATATGTGGAGGGTTGAAGAAGTAGGGTGCAGGAGTGAGACCTTATGTTTCACCATGAGGAGTTGGACAGCTTGTGGACTAAGTTAGTGAGATGGAGGCCATGGAGAGGGCCATACAACTAGATAGAGGATGTGGATTAGTTGATTTAGGTGAGTTGAGGGTGATGGGTTATGGGGAATTATTTATGGTAGGTGGAGTACTTTCCATTTTTGAGAGTGCAGTTGTAGTTTGGGTTGTGGTATGGGATACTAGAGCCACCAATGGTGATTTATTGAGTTGATGGGGATGTAGGGCCTAAGATAGTTGTACCTCCATTATATTTGACACCTGATGAGCCCATGGTAATTCCAAATGTAGACAATGCTAGGATGATGCTTTATTTTGATGTGTGGTGGGTGATGCAGGTATGGGTTCCAATTCTTGGCATGGTTTATGGATGGGTGGAGGTAGTATGTGTGCTATCGAATAGGGATTTACTAGGTGGGATGAGGGTAGCATCATCGAGATATGAGGGAGTACGAGATGAGGAGGGATCACCCAAGTTAGGGGAAGAGGAGGATATCAATATGCATAGTCGTATTATGTGTGTGAGGCCACATCGGGATGAGCATAATTGCTTGGTGAGTGATCAAGGCATGGGCCTATTGACAAATGGAGGTGGTGATATTGGGGATGATTTGGCTACAATGGATGAGGCACCCATGATGGATGTCATAGATGATGTACCAATGATAGAGGTAAAGGGGTTTGATCTGGAGCTAGGTAATGATTTAAGTGAGGAGGATGAGGTACACCAGCTGTAGGAGGAGGTCAAGAGGCTTAGGGATAAGCTTCTTGACATAGATTTGGATTGGTCAAGTGATTGATCACTTTGTGGGAAGAGGTGCAAGAGCTAGAGGTGGACTTATAGGACACTCTAGAGGAGAGATATGAGGCAAGGGTGAGGGTGCAGTGGGTAGTGGAGAAGTGATATGTGCTCAGGTTGGAGCAGGATAGGATGAGGTGTGAGCGAGATGTTGTCTTAGAGTAGGTGGATATTTTGAGGGGCAAGTGGGATGCAATGCATAGAGAGTGTAATGAGATGATTGAGTCCACAGAGCAGTTCCAGTAGTTTTTGGATGTGACCAAAGCTGAGACTGAGGTTGTGAAGGTCTACCATTTAGCGAGGATGGTGGAACTTGAGCAGATTGTATGGGATACACAATGCGTGATAAAGCAAGTGGAGAAGGAGATTTCTCACTTGGGGGGATGTAGTGCCATAGCTGGAGATTGCATAAAGGGAGGTGACATAGTTATGTTGGGGAATGAGAGGTTGATGGCAGCCAACATGAAGGATGCTACTAAGAGGATGAGGTAGAGAGTGAGCTTATGGTACATGGGATACCTATCATGACATACTTTGGATATCTTTCCTTGTCTCATCCTCAAGCGTAGAGGATTCTATAGAGCACACCATTGTTTGGCAATATGGTCCAATAGGTGATGGCACCTATGATGTCATATGCATCGATGAGGATGGCACCACTGACGTAGGTGGGGGCACCACAGGGAGTAAGGGTTGGAGAGGCTGATTCATCGTAGGTAGTGGTAGGATGGGCTCCAATAGATTAGGGTATTGGGGAGACTCCTGTAGGGCAGTAGCCATGATGGGGCTATGGGGGCAGAGTAGTTGGTATTTTTTGGATTTTTGTAGGTTCTCAAGATGATAAGATTATTTTTAGGGAGATGTACCTATGAGGGTACACTCTTTATTGTATCTATATGGAAATTTTTATGGTGGTATATGTACATGGGTATGTGATGATATACCCATAAGGGCCCACACATTTTATTATAGCCTGATGACATCGGTTTTGATATATATATGCATATGATATTCTATGGCCCATGTGTATATTTGCATTTGTGTGTTTGTTGGTTTCTGCTTATAATGATGCATGATTAGTGTAGATGTGGTAATAGGTAGTTACATGTGGATGCAATGGTGATATACTTAGATAGACATGAAATGACATTATATGTGCATGCATAGGATGATATTGTAAAAATATATAAACAAGTTACTTAGGGATAGTATTTGCATTGTTACAATAGCCATATGATGTAATCCATTCCATTATTCCAAGGAATTTGGATATGAAGATTGTAGTGAGGATATTTGAACACTACAGTTTGTAAGTAATGAAATCCATTGACTAACTGAGCAAACTTCTTGAACAGGTTCTAGGATATCTTGGTAAGCAAGACCTCAATCCTAGATTTGTGTGTTAAAGTGATGTTTATTTTACCATTATGAAAAATAATGGTTTTGTAACTGCATGGTAACTTATATGGGAATCTAGCTCATTGGTAAAGACCTGAGGAATGCATGGATTCAATATGATGGTACTATGAAGAATTTTTCTTTTGTTTTCTGCCTCTGTATGATGATTTTCTTATTTGTTTCTCTCTTTTATTTTATTTTATAGGCGTTGGCTTTTTTTTTTTGCCATTTTTCTCTTTCTTGTGTAACTTGTCCTTTTTTCAATCCTTAAGTTCAAGAGAAATCATGTGAATTATATAATGAGAAATTTATTTTTGATAACCATTAGTCAACATGCAGTGTAGGAAATCCTATTTACAAAATTTAATTAGTGTGTAATATGTGCTAGTAAATCTAGGAATGAGAGCAAGGTAACCAAGGAAAGTCTAGAAATGTTGTTGAAATATGCCAACTTTAGATGGTGGTTTATTATATAACTATTTATGGGTGAAGCACTCAAAAAATTTCAATAATCCTATCTCCTAAAAATGGGTTTGGATATAACACTGGTATGCTAGCATGTGCATGTTTAATTCCCCAAAGTGCGGTATTTATAATTATTATGTATGAATATATGTGAAGAATACAATATTATACTAATAGGGTGTGAACAGTATAAGACCACTTTTTACTTTTCTTTCTTAAAAAATATTATCCAATATAATTAATAGAAATATCAATAGCAATAACCAAAGCAGTGCACAAATCATCACACACAATAGAGACACCAATTTAATGTGGTTCATCCAATGTGGGCTACTCCACGGAGAAAATATTTCACTAAAATTTTCTCAATCAATATCTTGGGAATCCTTTCCCAATTACAATGTTTATGGATATCTGTCCAAATGATACACCAATCCCCTAATGAATATTATGGATCTCTATCCATAGGATAACACCTTTATCCTTAGCTTTGACTGTTGATATTCTAGAATAACTGATAGCCCCACTACTCTGGCTAATGGATATCTATCCACTGAAGACTCATATCCTCACTACCCTAGATAATGGATCTCTATCCACTAAAAACTGTCATCCTTTATACTCTATCCTCTGATATTAACTAAACACATTCCTTTGGTCTAGCACAAATATATCCTCAATATTTTTCTTCAAGCCTTAACATAAATCTTGATCCAATCACAAATCAATACTGCTAGATCTTCCCCAAATATTAACTCAAGGTTTGAACAAATCAATCAATCAACTCTACTCATAATTCTTCTCAAATAATTATCTCAAATCTTCCTTGTAAGCTTCCACAAAATCTCACACTAATTTATCCACAAGTCCTCTTTATAACTTGTCCAATATAATCTCAAGTCTTCACTAAGACTTACCTCAAATCTGCTCAACAAGTCCTCAATATAAATTATCTCAATGTGCTCTCAATAAGTCCTCACTAGAACTTATCCAAATATGCTCTCAATCTATATTGTAAGCTTACACAAAAGCTCACACATATCTATCCACAAGTCTTCTCAAAGACTTACCTCAAATCTGCTCAACAAGTCCACACTAGAACTTGTCCAATATCATAGAAACATAAAGATAATTTTTAGAGACTCAATATGCTTCTCACTCATCACAATGCTCAATTATTTTCAATCACTCTTTTAGAAACATACAAAGAATTTTTAGAGACTCAATATGCTTCACATTCACTTCAATGCTCAATCACTTTCAATCACTCTTTTAGAAACATACAGATAATTGTTAGAGACTCAATATGCTTCACACTCATAGACTCTCAATCACCTTCTCAACTCAATTCAAAATATAGAATAATTTATTTTATATAACTTGAACTATCACTTCACACATCCACTTGACTAGGTTCAATCTTAACCACTCACTCAATGAAATAATCCTTGCTCACAAACTCTAGTCCAAGCATATGAACATTTACTCAAATATTTCCAAAAATGCTTATCAACCAATCTCACATAATAATGATACTCATGTTATTTTCAAACCCTAGTTCAAGTTCTTCACTCAACCATTCACTTCAATAACAATGCTTATAAATAAATCTCACATAACAATGATACTCATGTTATTTGCAAATCCTAGTTCAAGTTCTTCACTCAACCATTCACTTTAACAACAATGCTTATAAATCAATGTGCATATAATTCACTTCACAATAGCTCAACAACTCAAAAAGGAAACCTAATCAAGTCCTTTTCACTCCAAAGTTTTTTTCTATCAAACCAACCAATCAACTCAACCAAGGAAGAATGTTTCCATACCTTTTTATTGATGCAAAAGTAGACCCCATAAATTTTCCACAATCATAAACACTTATTTTCCAAACTTAAGGAGGTTAGAGGATAATAATATTTCTCATAATACAAAATAATATCAAACACAAATACACCTTATCACTCCATATTTAAAATAACATCGACACCTTAAACAGATTAGAACAATTTCTTTCACAATAATCCCTTTGGCAAAGAGTCCTTTAACATAAAAACAATATCTTAAAAAGGCTTACGCCTCCAATATGCAAATATAACAATTAGGACTTTATTTAAAAATTGAAATCAAACTCCTTATTACTCCCTTCACTATTTTACCATTAAAAATCACCACAAAACATTAACCTTAATTAATCCTTATGCCTCCCAACTACCTCACGTCAAACCTTAGAGCAATAAAAAATTAAATTAAAAAATGTACCTTTTCCCTTAGTGGGTTTTGAACCCACAACGTTGCCTCCTCAATCACCCTAACTGTAGCCTTGGCTTCCGCATGAGCTAGGTGCTCATGTGAGAGCTAGAGTGCCCACACACTCTATTACCTCCTCTATTTCCTCCAAATAGATACATAAAAAGACAAACCTCCAAACTTGCTACCACCGGCTTTTGAACTCATAACCACTCTACCACAAGTGCCAAGGCAAATGCCACCTGAGCTAGCCACCGAATGGTTCTATAAGCCAAGCACTTCAATGTTTTAAGCACACCAAAATTTAGTTTTACACAGCGCACAAGCTCTTTTCACAAAAATCATGGTTGCATATTTAGAGACTCCAAGCTAAGGTTTGGCTAAGGTATAAATATCTTATGCCCTTGTTACCATGAACATCAACGGAAATGAATTCATTGGGGATCGACACTTATGTTTAGACTTTGAATTATTTAATTTATAATTATTTAAATTCATTAGAATTTAAATATTATAAATTAGTATTTAAATCCTTTTGTTTTATTAAAGATTAAAGCCTCCTTAGGTTTTACCACTTCAAATAAATAATATTTATTTATAAAATTTAAATTCAATTTGAATTTAAATATTTATAAATTAAATATTAAGACTTACTTTGGTTTTTATAAAAACCTTTTATTTTTTCTCATCCATGGTTTTAATAAAAAACTTTTATTTATGCTTCACATAATATTAAAAATAAATATTAAAAAGCTCTTTTGCCATCAACCTTTTGCATTGCTCCTTTTGACCTTTGACATCAACAGTAGCTTATTCCTTGACATTAATGACAACTTCATTCATCAATGACAACTTTAACTCAAAATGCCTAACAGTATGTATAGATGCAAAAGGTGAGAATTGACGTGCAAGGTTTCTCCAGTATTATGCACAATGGAATGGGGTGATGGCGTGATGGGGAAAATAAGTGTAGAAAATAATGTAAAAAATAAATGGAAAAGCAAATAAGAAAAAGGAGAAGATAATAAAATAAACTTATCAAAGGTATGTAGCCACTCGAAGCGTGACCATACAACATTGATGAGTAACTAGAAGAAAAGAAGATAAATAGAGGAAGAGATAAAAGGAGAATAAAAATGAAAGGTATGTAGCCGCTCGAAGCGTGACCATACAAAATTCATTATAAATGAGTAGAATAAGAAGAAAGAAGAAAAGAGTGAAGTAGAGAAAGTAGATTTGACTGTAAATGCAAGTTGACTACATGTCGTAGAATGCCAAAAATGATGATGTTGTTGTGTTTGTGTTTTTGTGTTGATTGATTGATTTTTTTTTTGTTTTGAATTATATACATATGTACAAGTGGTTATGAGCTAAAATACCTACAATTAGGCATAAAATACTTACAGATGAATAATTTTAATGGGCTCAATTTCAAAAATACCTTCCAACGTGGTGAGGTTATATGCCCTAGATCTAAACTTTTGAGTAACCATGTAAGGGCCTAGCCAATTGAGTGTAAATTTGTCATGAATATTGTGTGGTTGGATATAATTTATTGGTTTTCTTTGAGTACTAAGTATCCAACGTGGAATTCACATTGGTGTACCTTATAATTATAGGCACGTCGAATATTATCTTGATAAACTTACGTATGTTCAATAGCATGAATGCGACATTCATCTAATAAGGTCAATTGGTCAAGCCAAGCCTGAAGGGTTGTATCATAATCAATTAATTCTTCCATGGAAACTTGCAAGGATGGTATTTCAAGCTCCAAGGTCATGATGGCATGAGTGCCATATACAAGGGAGAATGGGGTTTCCCCAGTTGGAGTGAAGATACTTATGTGATAGGTCCATAGTGCTAATGATATTTGATTGTGCCAATCATGATGTGATTCTACAACCATTTTGTGAAGAATGACATAAATGGTTTTGTTTGTAGCTTTCGCTTTGCCATTACCCTATGTGTAGTATGGAGTAAAGAAGTTATGTTGTATGTTGAATTTTTCATATAGTGCATGAATATTCTTGTTCTTGAATGGAGTGTCGTTATCAATTATGATTTTGGATGGGATGCCAAAATGACAAATGATGTGTTGAGTGATGAAATCAACAATTTTGGGGTCGGTTATTTGAACTAGAGGGATGACCTCAACCCATTTTATGTACTCAGTTGTAGTAATGATGAAATTATGATTGGTAGATGAGGCAGGTGTGATTTTTTCTATGAGATCTAAACCCATTGTGAAAAGAGCCACATTTATTGGATAGGTTGCAAAGCTTGAGATTGTAAATATGTAAGATTGTCATGATGTTGGTATTTCACACACTTTTAAAATAGGTACAACAATCATGTTCCATTGTGGGACAGTAATAGCCCATTTATAGAATGTTTTTGGTAATGGCCATGCCGCTGAAATGGCTACCATAAGTACAATCATGAGCTTCTTGAGTGATGCATTGGGCTTCAAAGGGCTTAAGACAACACAATAAAATAACATCATAACTTCACTTGTATAGGATATCACCTAGCAATGTATAGTGAATGATACATAGTTTAAAAGCTTGTTTGTGAGTATGGGTTAGATCGAGTGGTAGAATACCGAGCTTAATGTAATCCTTGACTTGGAAAAACCATGGGTCATGTGGTTCGGCCTCGATGATATTGATGCCATCATCACGAGAAGGTAGATTTTTGGAAATGGAAAAATGGAAAATGGTGTGTATGGACACGTGAGTTGTGTTGGAAAGTGGGTTTTATGGAATGAGTGAGCCTAGAAAAGCCATGGTGTTGGTGAAATGGTTTGTAGAGTGTGTAGTGGCAGTGATTTCATACCACTCAAACTAGGCCAACAAGTTTTTAGCTACTTTTTTGTATTGTTGCAAGACTGGGCAATGACATTGCTACTCTCCCTTTATTTAGTTTACAATAAGGAGGGATTCATCGTATATGTCCAGGAACTGGATGTGCAATGAAATTGCTTGATTTAAGCCAAGGATAAGAGCTTCATACTCAAAATTTTTGTTGGAGTAGGGAAAGCCTAATTTGAAGGAAAATATGAGAGGATCCCCTTGTGGTGTGAAAAATACTATTCCTACACCCCCAACATGTGTGCTACAAGAGACATAAAAGAATAGGATCAATTCAGTAGTTAATTCAGGATTTATTGGCTCTTCATCTTTGATTATGTGAAATACAGAGTCGTTTGAAAGTTGGATAAGCAATGGTGTATCACTTGGTCATGGGAACTCAACCAACCGATCAACAATGACTTGGCCTTTGATGGATTTTTTATTGATGAATTTGAGATCAAATTCTATGAGGAGCATGATCCATTTGGATGTTTGACTATTATGGTATCTCTTACCCATCATGTAACGAAGTGGGTTATCGTGGGTGACTACATAGGTAGTATGGTTAATCATGTAGTGTAGAAAATTTTGGAAGGCAAATACAATGACAAGGTAAAGTTTATCCATGTAAGCATACTGCATCTTGTAATAAATCAATGTGTGACTGATATAGTATATAGCTTTCTCTTGATCTAGTTCATTCTTTTGGGCGATAAGGGTGCCCAATGCGACATCTATAGCAAAAATCGATAGGTAGAATGGGCGGTCAGGATGGGGTGGTATGAGGATGGGTGGATATGTAAGGTATGATTTGATGTCATCAAATGCAGTTTGATATTTATCATCCCATTTAAATGGAATCCCCTTTTGGAGAAGATGGTAGAACAACTAACACATGTCTCCAAGTTGGGTGATGAATCATCGTATGGATTGAATTCTTCCTTATAAACCATGCAATTGTTTGATTTTCGTAGGGGAAGGCCTATCAAGAATAGCTTGGACTTTGGTGGAATCTACTTCAATGCCTTTTTTGTGAAATGATGAAACCCAATAATTTTCCAGTGGTAACACCAAAGACATATTTCTTCGGATTTTATTGGATATTATTTTCCAATAGGTGATCAAAAATTTGGTGCAGGTCTTCAAGATGTTGACCATGGGTTTTGGATTTGGCTATGAGGTCATCAACATAGTATTTGATAGATTTGCATATTATGTCATGGAAAATGTATGTCATGGCTCGTTGTTAAGTTGCCCCAACATTTTTGAGGTCGAAAGGCATGACCTTGTAACAAAAATTCCCCCAGTGGGTCATGAAATAGGTCTTGTGCTGGTCATCTAAATTGACATGAATTTCATTATAACCTGAAAATCCATCCATGAGTGATAGTATTTCATTTCTAGTTGTAGCATAAACCAATTTGTCAATATTAGGGAGTGGAAAATTATCCTTGGGACAAGCTTTGTTAAGATCCCTAAAATCGGTGCAAATGCGGATACCCCCCTTGGATTTTCTGATGGAAACCATATTTGAAACCCACTCAGGGTAATCTATAGGTTGTATGAAATCCATGTTGAGGAGTTTGTTTAACTCATCATTTACAACAAGGGCAATTATAGGGTGCATGCAGCGCAACTTTTGTCAGACGGGTTTGGTATTTCCATCTAGGACAAGGTTATGTACAACTAATGATGGGTCGAGGCCTGCCATATCCATATAGGACCATGCAAACACCTTAATGTATTACCTAATGAAATTGGTATAAATGACATGTTCTTATTTGGATAGGCTAGCGGTAAGGTAGATGATATGAGGGTGCTCTAGATCATTGCCAATATCAACTTCAATGGTGTCCTCAAAAAGCATGTGAGAACTGTCATGGAGTTGGGCAGGTATGGGGATGAGGTGAAGGTCATCGATGGACTCGAGGAGTTGGAATTCATCATCTATATAAATATCTGTATGATTAATCCATGGGAGGTAATGTGGGATGGAAGGTAATGGTGCATTAGTAGATTGCAATATGTGTGGTGTCGAAAGGAATTTAGCAGCTATGGGGGTTTCAAAGATATC
Organism: Wollemia nobilis; assembly: GCA_028583015.1. Taxonomy (NCBI): domain Eukaryota; kingdom Viridiplantae; phylum Streptophyta; class Pinopsida; order Araucariales; family Araucariaceae; genus Wollemia; species Wollemia nobilis. The sequence continues at coordinate 277,525 of JAQPPZ010003202.1, forward strand.
ACTGATATTAATGAAATCAGGGATAGGTAGTGAAATGTAATTGGGATGGTTTGGATACCGTAGTAGAGCATATAAGTTAACATAGATCATCTTTATGGAAGAGCTAGATAATGTGGAGGTAGGTGAGGATAGTGGTGATTAATCATATGAGGATAGCAATGAATCTAGAAAAGGTTGGTGATGACCTAGGTTTAACACCATGAGTGGGGAAGGGGAACGAGAATGTGGGCCACAAGGTGGTGGTAGTTCTTGAATGGGAAAAATGGGGTAGCAGATGGGGGTTAAGAAGGAGGATCTTCAAGCAAGGATGGTTTGGCGGGCAAAGGTGGATCGAGGGATAAGGCAGTGAAGTGATGAGCAAAGTTTCAACTTTGTGAGGAGAAAGGGGCTCATGTTGTGGGGATGGAGAAAAGAATGTGGATGGGATATCGATCCTGGAATGAGGGAAAGAACTATTGATCGGCTGATTAAGCTCAAATTCCTCATCGAACAGAGTGTCAACACGATAAAGATCTAGATTTTACAATTCATGCTCGAGGGTAGTGATTATTGGAATATGGTAACCAATGCCTAATATATCGGTATGTTTGTGTGATGGAGGATGGATATAGGTGTGATACCTATATTCATATTTCCATAGGCCATAACCATATAATTTATACATACATAGGTAATGCCAAGCAAAATTAGGATTGGATATGTGCTCAAGGTTACTAGAAAATATGGTTTGTGGTGGTGGTATTGGAGGTTCTACGGATGAGTCAAGTACCCTATATAAAAAATTTGTGCAATTACCAGGGGGTCTAGAGGAACCACTACCCCAATAATCAAGGGCACATCATGATGTCATCCAAAATCATGGGTGGATTGAATGTTGGAAGAAATAACCCAAGCATTTATTATGTTATACTCACTAGGACTTGGTGTGGTCATGAGTATGGAGACATGAGGAGGGTTCATATGCTTAGGTTGAGGGAAAGACCCCCTAGGTGGTGGAAATGGTGGTGGATCATATGTTATTGGAGTGACAGGTGAATAGGATGAAGCAGGAGAATCTAATTCAGCTAACTAGTCGTCGAGTTGATTGGCGTGTTGTGTCCACTCATAGCACTCAGTAGGTACTCCAGTGATGGTATGATTAACATGGATAAATTGGGAGGTGGGGATGGAATCCATGGTTAGTTAACTGGAGATTACCCATGTCCATGTCGAGCGAGGCATTAAACATCAGGAATATGCGGGAGGTGTAGGGAGAATGGGTGGATTGTTCGATGAGGATGGGGTGGAGGGTGTAATGGAAAAGGTGAATGGAGGAAGTGGTTTGAAAGGCGAGGAGAAACGATGAGAAAATGTAGGAATAACTGGTGTGTTGGGAGGCTGAGACAAATTTGATGAGGTTGATAATATGTTGCTTAGATCAGGTAGAGAATGTGATTGTGAAGATGACGGATAAGTGTTGTCAAGAGACCAGCATGGGATAGGGATGAATTGTGTGGATAATACGGATGGACCTAGTGGAAGAGTGATAATATTGCAAAATTTGAATGGATCACCATTGGTGGGGATGCAGTGGACCAAGTCATTATGGACATATTTGATATAATTATGGAGTGTGTAAGGGATGCATTGCATATCATAAATTCATGGGCATCCCAAAAGGATGTTGTACTTCATCTCACATTTGATAACATGGAAGAGAGTGGAAATGGTTTTGGCACTAGCCTTTATGGAAAGGAAAATGGTACCAAGTTTGGGACACATTGAGCCATAAAAATATTTAAGGTCCATGGATGGAGTAGCTATATAGGAAGGGGTAAGGTGAATCTGGCCCAGGGTGATAGTAGAAATGATACTAATGGATGATCTAGTGTTGATGAGAACATACTTATAGGTAACAGTGTTGATGGAGGCTTGAATATGTAATGGGGGATCCACTCCCTCACCTACAAATTCTATGATTTTATGGTCATGGAAGCTAATAGAAGGTTGTAAGCATCTCTGAACATTGCCAACGAAGTTAGCAAATGTCTATGTATCATGAGTCTTGAGATCGAGGGAGTGAAGGATAGAGTTAAGGGCTTCACGGTGAGGTTGGAACTACTGCAGGAGATTATAGATGGATAACATTGCAAGGGTGGTGTGAAGCTAATGGGAAATGCTACCACATATGGTTATGATATTCTGAGGTAGTGGTGGAGGAATTGGTGGGGTAACAAGTGAGGTTATAGTAGTTGGTTGTTGAGAGGTGGAGGGTTGTTGGGCGGTCATAAGGGGTGGATAGAGTTTATTATGAGTGGTGATATTGATCATAACCACAAATCATTGTTGGTAAGGACCTTGATTGACATGATTGACTTGGTGTGGATTAGTTTGAGGTGGATTATCCCCATGTTTAGGTAATGGATTTTGATATATTCCCAAGTTTTGATTTTGTAGCGTGAGGGGATTTTACACTTGAATGGTGCCTTGATAGATAAGGTCTTGCACAGTATAGAAAAAAATACGGCATGAATCAAGAGTGAGGTCATGTTGTCAATGGAAATCATAGAAAACTTATGGATTGTGGTCCCACAGAAGAGGATGATTTGGATCAAGATGGTGTACATTTGGTAAAGTAATGAGACCTCCTTCATGTAATCAATAGAATAAGCGAGCATGGGCTCAGATAAGGGCATCCAATTGTATGGAGGGTGAGGTAGGCATGAATTGCAACCTTGGTATGGATTAGAATGAGGTAGAGTATTGCCTAGATATGAAGTGGAAAGAAGTGGAGGACTGACTTGGTATGTATTTTGAGGTGATCACAAAGGCATGGGTTGAGGTGTTTGAGTGGATGCAACTTTCGGTGGCAGATATGAAGAATTTAAGAGGACCTAATTGGTTTGGAGTGGTATGGTGGTGGGTGGTCATATGGAGGATGGTTGTAGTGGTAATTTTTGGGGTAATGTTGTTTCTGACGCAACTTGATTTTAACTCGTGTGGACCTTGATCTCCTCGATAACTTTGGCTTGGACGGTGGCTTCCTCAAATGTTTGACTCTAATGAATCTGCAATGTCTGGGAGATTTATTTATGAGAACTCTTGGCAAAGATTTTTATGAGCTTTGAAAGTGGGATAGGGAAGGCAAGATCATGAATGACCACACTCCAACGAGCGATAAAAATAGTAATAGGTTTTTCATGAAACTGGTGTAAAGCATAGACATCGAATAATGTAACCTTAGTTTTGATGTTAATCGAGAAGTGCTCAAGAAATATATTGGCCAATTGTTTGAAAGTGAATAAAATATGGCAAGACAAATGATTGTATCAATATAATGCTTGTTCTCCAAGCGAAATTACAAATGTGTGAAGCATAAGGGGATCACTACCATGCAGTTGGTAGAAATAAAAATGGTAATTATTGAGATGCTCTCTAGGATCTTCCATACTTTTGAATTTGTCAAATTTAGGAATCTCAAATTTTTAGGGATATGTATATATAGGAACATAATGGTGAATTGGTTCATTGCGCAACTCATCATATGTGGGTTTTTTAGGCCCATAACTAGTTGTGCATAAATACAATGTATGAATCTACTCCTGCATGGCTTGAAATTCACTAGAGAGCACCATGGTAGTGTTTTGTGGATCTTATAATGGAGGTGATAATGTGGGTGCAGGTAATGGTTGTGATAGGGGTTGCAAATAATCTAGATGTGGTGGATATTGTAATTTTTTTTCCTCCCATGGGTGATAGTAAGAAACCTAATTTGGATTAGGCACTAACATGGTTTGATACTGTGGGATAGGAACATGATATGGATGATATGAGATCTAGGATGACTGATAGGTGGGTGGCTACTATTGTTGATCATAGTATCTAAGAATCTATTAGGTAGGCATGGGTACATACTTATATTGCGTATATTATCAAGTCGGTTGTTCCTGAGCAGTAGTGGTATATGACCATGTGGGTAGTGAGGTAAAGAAGATGATTTTCATATAAGCTAGAGGTGGAAGGGATGTGGATGTGGTAAAAGAGTACTTGTGTGAATATGGGGGTGGAACTGATGAAGATAGAAGTGGAACGAATGGTATGGCAAGCAAGGACACGGGTTAAACCAAATATCAAGGTGGATGACATTGATAAGTGGATTTCAGTGATGGAGGTCAAAAGGAAGATTGAGGTGATAAGCAAAATGATGATGAAGGGGTTGATGAGAGTCTATATGATGAAAATGGTCGATAGCTAGTGGGTTGATGAGAGGTGAACTATGGTGTGAAAGCAGGTGGTTGTGAGGATGAGGATGCATGTTGTAGATGATTCTGCAAAGAGGGGTGGGATAGATTAGGTGATGATAGCTAGTAGTACTGATATGGGTGTGAAAAGTATTGATATGGAAGTGAAGAAGGTGGTTGGGATGAACGTTGGTAACTCAATGAAACCTACTAATATGGTAGGGTTTGGGATTAAGGTATGGTAAGAGGGTCCATGGAAGAAGGGTGTGTAGATATCATATCGACTATCTAAATAGTGGTGATGATATTAGGTATGATTTGGGAAACAACTAGACCAAAGTCATCTCCTAAAAGTGGATGGGAGGAGTTTCCAAGGAATGGATGGGTAGTAGAAGGTGAGGCAGGGTGGGTGAACTCATCTTCCACCATAACCGATATGGAGTGACTAGTAGGGGTATAGATGACACACTAACAATAGGTGGATTGGGTATTTGGAGAGTGTTGTGGTTCATCCACAACACACCCCAGAAGTGGGGACCCACCTTTGTTTTTGCAGGTTTTAGGGAAGATCTCAAAGACCCGGATGCTAAAAATGAAGAAAAGAAGAAAAATGCCTAAGTGTTGAAAGGGTCGCGATATCGCGACATGTCGCAAAATCGCGACCTGTCTCTCCATCGCTGCAAAAAAAAAAATTGAAATCTGTCACGAAATCGCGACGTGTCGGCAGCAAGACAGAAAGATGTCGCGAAATCGCGACGTGTCGGCAGCAGGACAGAAAATCTGTCGCGAAATCGCGACGTGTCGGCAGCAGGACAGAAAGGATGTCGCGAAATCGTGACGTGTCGGCGGCAAAGAAAAAAAGGATGTCGCGAAATCGCGACGCATTTTTTGGAAGCGTACGGAAAGTTGAAAGGGTCGCGAAATCGCGACATGTCGCGATATCGCGACCTGTCTCTCCATCGCTACGAGTTGCCGAGAGGAAGCACAAGGTTGAAGGTGGTAGCGAATCGCTACCACTTCGTGAAGCGGAGGCCCGAAGGAAAAGTGGTAGCGAATCGCTACCACTTCGTGAAGCGGAGGCCCGAAGGAAAAGTGGTAGCGAATCGCTACCACTTCGTGAAGCGGAGGCCCGAAGGAAAAGTGGTAGCGAATCGCTACCACTTCGTGAAGCGGAGGCCCGAAGGAAAAGTGGTAGCGAATCGCTACCACTTCGTGAAGCGGAGGCCCGAAGGAAAAGTGGTAGCGAATCGCTACCACTTCGCAAGGACAAAGGCTCGGAGCCAAAGTGGTAGCGATATCGCTACCACTTCATCGAAGGAAAAGTGGTAGCGAATCGCTACCACTTCGTGAAGCGGAGGCCCGAAGGAAAAGTGGTAGCGAATCGCTACCACTTCGCAAAGACAAAGGCTCGGAACCAAAGTGGTAGCGATATCGCTACCACTTCATCGAAGGAATGCTCGGAACCAAAGTGGTAGCGATATCGCTACCACTTTTTGAAAGGAAGGCTCGAAACCAAAGTGGTAGCGATATCGCTACCACTTTTTTGAAAAGAAGGCAAAGCAAAGTCGGTAGCGATATCGCTACAACGAGCTACGGCGGGCGTACGGACCAAGAACACGTCGCGATATCGCGACATGTCACGATTTCGTGACATGTCGCGTTATCGCGGCTAGGAAACAGAAGAGGCCAAATGCAAATTCTGTCGGGATTTCCACGGGAAAGCGTTACGAAAGGTGCAGGAGACGCAGGACACATGGCAGAAATGACAGAACCAGAGTAACGTTTCATAACAACAGTTACTGGCCGTAGAGATCGAGCGTTACGATTGCATGCAAGGGTTAGAATACCAAAAGGCGGGAATTGAAGCGAAGGGTCCCGGGAGTCGAAACGAAGCGTCATGGAGCAGCCGAGAACGCGCGACGTAAAGGTTAAATAGCAGAGGTGTAGATGGATACGAGGATGGAGATTGTAAAAAAAAAAGCATTACTTATTGAAATAAAGGATTTTTCTTTGGTAACACGACTTTTGTGTGTAAAATCAAAAGGAGATCGAAGCCAAAACTATTGTTTTACTCGTCAATCTTTCCGTTGCATCATTTTGTCTTGTATCTATTTCGTTTACGCCATGGGATGGGTTACGATAGGTGAATGGTAGAATGATGCAGTTATATTCTTTTCCTTAGAGTCTTGCATCTGATCTGATTAGATTGTGTGTTAGTACAGATCTGATCGGTTGGGTTGTTTTGGGGATTTCATCTCTCAACTTGGGATTTTGCAGGGAGGAGATCGTGAACCATTTTAATATCCTTCATTATTTTCCAGCTGATTCAAAATAACAGTTTCTGTTTTATTCCTTGATATGCTTAATTTCATGTCAGAGACTAACACTGAAATAACAGAACTATTGAATATAGATAAAACGAACAAGTTAACCTTAGAATAAATTGTGAATATTAGAACATAAAAAGGATTTTTGTTTATTTTTTTTTGATTAATCAAACAAGTCAAGATTACAAAGTTCATTAAGAATCAACAAAGGCCCCTTGTTAACAGCTATCTACAGGATTTTGAGTTATTCTGGGATATATCAGTTGCATGTATTAAATTGAATTCATTTTTTATATATGTAAAAGTTGTTTCACAAAGAAACTTGGAGAAATAATAAAAGGAAGGAAAATAAAATAAATTATTTCTTTGCAAGAAAGAGTCTTTGTTCGAGACTCTAAGTTGCGTGTTATTATTTGTAATATGACAAATTAACGCTCAACATTTTGGCGCTAGAAGGAGGGCCTTTTGTATTGCTTTGCAATTTTGATTTGTTCTAACAATTAACGTGGGTAGTTTTGTTTCCACCTATTGTGCTTGCAGGTATAACATTTAGACATTTTATCTGGCAGCAGAGTTGAGAAATCTTTTAGAGTCCTAGAGTTTCCAAGCTGGCCCAACCTGAGTACATTGCTACTAGGTCTAAAACCACAGGGGAAACTATCTTCCAAAGTCTTTCTCCCACTGCTAGGAGGCCGAAAAACAAAACATTAGAAGTTGAAATACCACCTAGTATACTTGAGTTAGGGATTTCTTTGGACTCAAGTGCCTTTAGTGGGCCTGAACCCTTAAGTTCAAGTGGGATAGTAACACCAGTTGTATCTGTCTCCACAGTTCCAGGAGTTCCAATTGTTCCCACAGGGTTGACACCTTTGATTAACATGGCCCAGCAACAACAACAACAACAACCACCTGCCCTTTGGTATGGTGCTCAGAGTTCCCCTTTAGATATTCCCGGGCAGTCCACGACTTGCCTAGAAACATTGAAAGGGGATTACCCAAATTCATTCATGATGGTCCAACAACATCAGAAGATCATGTCCAAATCTATAAAGATTACATGTTTAGGCAAGGGGTTACTCACGAGGATGTTGCCTGTCGAGTTTTCCCTCGCTAGTCTAGACCACATTGCTAACGAATGGTATCGAAATTTGCCAGTAGGGTCCATAACTTCATGGGCCCAGCTAGAAACTGTGTTCATAGGTCAATTCAGACAGTTAGTAGATCCCTCCATGACATACAATTTCTTCGTATCTTGCAAAAGACAAACCAATGAACCCATTCGAGCGTTCAATCAGAGATTTCAAAAGCTATATACGAATGTGACTCGTCACTTTGCGATAGACCCTGCAATTGCCTTGCAGCTATACTTCGGAGCCTTAGATCCTTTAACATCTTTGTTGACTAGAAGGAACCCTCAGGTTACAACCCTTCCTTTGGCTTATGCAAAAACAATGACTCTCGAACAACAGATGAACCTGCCAGGCGCAGGATTGTCTCAATTGACTGGGATGGGTCAATATGGCCCATACAACCAATTTGCCATGATGAACTAGGTAGTAGCACCACAGGCTCCGATGTTGAACAACTTCCAAACACCCACCCAAGTTACGCCATTGTCAGGTTATCCGAATGTTGTTGTTCAAGCACAGAGTTTGATTCAAAATAACTCAATGGGTTTGCATGGGTTCGGTATGGGCAATAATCTGTTGACCATGTCGGGGTTTGCTCCAATTAACACGCCAAGCTCAGCAACTTATCCAACAATCACTCCCATTCAAAGTGTGAATCCGGGATGGAATCCACCTGCCCAAACTCAAGCCATTCAAAATGGGAATCCAGGATGGAATCCACCTCCCCAAACTCAAGCCATTCAAAGTGTGAATCCGGGATGGAATCCGCTTGCCCAAACCAAAGCCATTGTACCCAGTCCAGAGGTGGCTAATGCAGCCAACGCAACTGGACTCGCAATTGCAAGTGCCTCAACCACAAGGGTCCGAAGCAGCCATAGAAAATATGAAAGAAACGTTGGCCAAGGTGTTGGTAACAGTGGGGAATGTCAATAAAAAAGTTGATCAGGCCATGGGCCATAACCGACCTCACAATCATAGAGGAAAAGGAATGTATAACACGCAGCCTAACAACGGGCGGGTACCCAATCCCGTTGCCAACCAGGTAGACATTTCGGAAGACTGTGGAGATGCAGGATCTTGTGATAATGATTGCCCGCACTGTGGCCACGTGAAACCGGAGTCTATGCTAACGGAGGTCATACATTCCCATGAAAATGAAGAAGAGGAGGATGTAGAATTTTTTGGAAGCGAAGATGAAGAAGCTTTGGAAGTTCATACAAATAAACGTTTTGGGAAAGCAAATCACAAATATTACACTAGGAGTTCTAAAGAGCCCAAAACTTCCTCTCGCTCCTCCTAATAATCAATTACTCCCTCCTGACCCTAAAGGAGATGTCAATCCCCCTCCTCCATCGAAGGTCGAAAAGTCTAAGATGATGCAAAACTTGCCAAATCCAGAAAAGCTCACTTACGATTTGGTGGAAGATATGAAGAAGAATAGGGCCAATGTATCGATGTATGACATGGCCCGATTATTAGGCCAAGAAGTGAGTTCACCAAAAGGATTAAATCCATCTCGCACAAGTTCATGAAGCTAAAAGTGCTTGAGTCCCAAGTGGTTGTACAAAAAGAAAAATGAGATATACCTCCCTTTTTGGTAACCATTAGAATTGCAAGTAAAAACTTGCACAATTGTTTAATAGACTCGGGGGCCTCGGCTACTATCATGCCCTTAGAAATCTATAAAAGATTGGGACTTACACCAAAGCCTTCTAGGAGCAGGGTGGTGCAGTTGGACAGGTCAACCATGGAGGCAGTAGGAGAGCTGGGTGATGTGCATATTCAAGTCAATTCAGAACCCAGAATTCAACAGCGCATAGACATTTTGGTGCTCGATATTCCTATCAAATATGGCATGGTATTGGGAAGAGATTGGAGTAAGAACCTAAACGGTTACATTGTGACAGACTCTTCACACATGTGGCTACCTTGGAGGGGAGTGGCCAATCAAATTCGAATTGACAGTGAACCCCGACTCAAAGAGATGATCACAGATTACAACAAGCCGAACGAGATCCAATACATTGAAGCTGAGTTGGGAGCATACTGTTTGGACATAGAAGCACTCAAAAATACCCATGATGAAAGGATGGGGCACAACTCTACTGAAGGACATCAAGACATTTGGACCTTAAGATTTGATGGATCCAGGTCCAGACAAGGAGCAGGAGCCGGTGTTGAATTGTCATGTTCGGACCAGGAGCCTATATTCGCTGCATACAGACTACAGTTCCCTGCCACCAACAATATGGCAGAATATGAGGCTTTGATTCTTGGACTACAGCTGGCCATTCGGAAGAAAATTAAATATATCAAAGTCCTTGGTGATTCGGAACTGGTGGTGAAACAAGTGAGGGGACAATACATATGCAAGGATAGGCGGCTCAGGCTTTACCGAACAAGGGTCAGAGATTTAATAGATGAGTTCGACGCCTTTAACATTTCTCTGATCTCGAGAAAGGGCAATCGTCTGGCAGACTCCCTAGCTGTAGCAGCGAGTATGTTGAAGCCAGTGGACCATAAGAAATGCAAGAAGTTCTCTATAGAGTTGGTCCCTTGTCCCTCTATACCAGATAATGTTACGAACTTCCAAGTATTTGATAGTGACAGGCACATATTTCATTTTGTCACTAATTCTGGTATATTTGAAAAGCAGTACATAGATGAAGAAGAAAGGGACGTAGAGGAGGTAGTTTCGAAAGATAAAAATCCTGTAAAAAACAACCGGATGCCTGATGAGATAGCTTCATTAGAAAAAATCTTTGATATCGGAAGCAAACCAAGAAAAGGTAAAAGGGTTCCATCTCCTGGAGAGGCCTGTGATTTGGTTAACATTGGAAGTGCAAAAAATCCCTGGGAGGTATTCATAGCAAAAGCATGTACCAAGCAGGAGAAGGATTCCATAGCAGATGCATTAAAAGAATACATAGATTGCATTGCTTGGAGTTATAAGGAGTTGAAAACCTATGATCAGAATGTCATAATGCACACGATTCCACTGAAGCCAGAGTCCAAGCCCTTCAGGCAAAGACAAAGGCGAGTTAATCCATTATTAGAGCCCTTGATAGAGAAAGAGGTGAAGCGACTGTTAGAAGCTAAGATCATCTTTCCCGTTAGGCATTCCACGTGGGTTGCTAACCTAGTCCCTGTGAGGAAAAAGAGTGGAGAAATAAGGTTGTGCATTGATTTCAGAAATCTCAACAAGGCATCCCAAAAGGACAACTACCCGTTACCCACCATCGATGAAATACTCCAAAAGGTAAACGGGTCGGAGATGATGTCATTCCCGGATGGTTATTCGGGATATAATCAGGTCCTTATCCATCCTAGTGATAGGATGAAGACCGCTTTACGACAAAATGGGGCACCTTTGCATACAGGAGAATGCCCTTCGGACTATTGAACGCAGGTGCCACTTTCCAACTGAGCTATGGATTTTGCTTTTAAGGGGCTTATTGGTAAGTGCATCATTGTCTACGTCGATGACATTCCTGTATTTTCTAAGAACAGGGAAAGCCATGTCAAGGATCTTAAGAAAGTCTTTCAAAGATGCAGGGAACATGGTATATCTCTCAACCCAAAGAAGTGCATCTTCGGGGTAACAGAAGGAAAACTGTTGGGACATATAATATCTAAAGATGGAATTTCCATTGACCTTGAGAGAATAGAAGCCATACAACAAATTCCTCGTCCCAATAGCAAGAAGGGGTTGAGATCATTCTTCGGAAAGATCAATTTTGTCAAAAAATTTATAGCAGATTTTGCAGAGATAGCAAGACCTTTGAACGACATGCTAAAGAAAGAGGTCCGGATCATTTGGACAGATGAAAGGATAGAGGCTTTTGATAATATCAAGGATGCGATTTCTAAAGCCCCGGTTTTGGTGAGTCCCGATTATACGAAGCCTTTCTATATCTACACATTTGCTTCAGATCACTCCTTTGCGAGTGTTTTAACTCAGAAGAGTGAAGGAAGCATTGAAAATCCCATTGCTTTCCTGAGTAGTCCTCTCAAAGATGCGAAACTGAGATATTCTACCCTAGACAAGCAAATGTATGCGCTGGTTAAGACTGTAAAAAAGTTCAGGCATTACATAGTCCACAATAGGGTCTTTGCTATCGTCCCAGATCCTCGTCGTCAAAGCCATGTTCGTTCAGAATGAATTAGGTGAGAAGCGTGGTAAGTGGGTTTCAACTTTGCAGGAATTTGATCTGGAGATTCAATCGATGAAGATAGTGCGGGGGCAAGGGTTAGCCAAGGCAATCGCAGAACAGGATCTCGCAATTCCTTGTCAACATTATGAAGTCGCTGATGTAACCAAGGAGGAGTGGTATGCAGATGTGGTGTACTATCTACTAAATGGTAGGTGTCCATCACTTTTGAATGCTACTCAGTGCAGAGCCTTGCGTTTGAAGTCTGCTAATTTTTTGGTAAGATCTGGCACATTATACAGAAAGAACCATGAAGGTATTTACCTTCGTTGCGTTGATCAAGAGGAGGCAGTGCGAATACTCGAAGAGTTTCATGGTAAACATGGGACAGGGCATGGGTCTGCCAATGCCACAGCCCATCAAATCCTCAGAGCCGGTTATTATTGGCCTCAACTATTCAAGGATGCCCATTCTCATGTGAGGTCATGTCACATATGTCAAACTGCAGCCAATAGGGATAGAAACGCTGCCATGCCTTTACAGTCCGTAATCGAGTCCAGACCTTTCGCGCAATGGGGCCTAGATTTTATTGGGATTATCAGCCCCAATTCCTCCGATACTCACAAATATATTCTGACGGCTACGGACTATTGCACGAGATGGACCGAAGCTATCCCCACAAAGAATGCTACTACAGAGGTGGTCATTAGATTTTTAGAAGATAACATTGTCACTAGATTCGGGATGCCTAACTCCATCGTAAGTGATAATGGTTCGGCCTTTTCCTCTCTGGAGTTTGCTAATTGGGCATTTGATAACAGCGTGAGTTTAAAGTTCTCCTCCAATTATTACCCACAGGGTAACGGATTGGCCGAGTCATCCAATAAGAATCAGTTGACTGTCATAAAAAAATTGTTGGAAAGGAATCCGCGGGACTGGCACAATAAGCTTAAGTTGGCCCTTTGGGCTGACAGAATCAGAGTCAAAGAAGCAATAGGGACATCTCCTTACCATCTGGTTTATGGACAAGATCCCATTTTTCCTGCAAATCTCAGATTACAAACGCTGCACTTCATGAAAGATTATTTTGGAACTAATGATAAACTTGAGTCTAGACTAACGCAATTAATGCGCTTGGATGAAAAAAGGGATGAAGCTATGCTTCATTTTAGTAAACACCAAGACATTGTAAAAATATGGTTTGACAAAAGGTCTAAGGCCAAGGCGTTTAAAATTTCAGATTTAGTACTGTTATGGGACAAAAGACATGAGAAGAAGGGGGAACATGATAAATTTGATTACCTTTGGTTAGGTCCCTACCAGATTTCAAAGATCCTAGGGGAAAATAGTTTTAGACTAAAAACCTTGGATGGAAAGGATTTGGCACTACCTATCAATGGGTTGCACTTGAAGCATTACTTTCAAGCATGAGGTAGTTGGGCTTTGTATTATATGTAATAACGCCGTAATTTCTTGCTTTCATTTTTCATGTTTAGGTGTGTATTATTCTTTTCTTTGACATGTCTAAGCTTTATATTAATGTTGTGATCTGTTTCTTTGTGTGCAGATTTGATACTTAAGTGTGTGTTTCAAGAGATATCTAGTTTTGTGTTAATGCTGTAATTTAGTTTTTTTTTATGTGCAGATTTGATATGTTAGTATCTATTCATTTTTGTTTCAGGTTTTTCTTGTATTAATGTTGGGTTTTTGCGTTTGTGTGCAGGTTGGACATTTAGGCGGTGGTGTTCCTTTGATTTCCTTTTCATTGCTTTTAAAAATATATATATAAAAAAAAAAAGGGGAATAAAAGCTTGATGTTGAACACATGCCTAAGATTGGGAGAATATGAAACATTGGAATCATGTTGTAAGAGCTCCACATGTAATACAAACAGTTAATTTAGATCATTTGAAGCTTGTGATGCATGAAAAGGTCGGTTTTGCATGACAAATCATCTCATTTGCAATTCACGAAATAATGCATTCATGTTCCATCTCACTTTCCATACATTTTCACCGTAGTGGCATATGCATCTTAGGTGCAATTCATTTGAGTATGTTGAATCCTCTTAGGGTTATGTTATAACATAAATTTAAGTAAATCCTAAGGTTGGAAACTGAGTCTTGAAGTATCTAGGACCAAGCACGTTTCATACATTAAAAAGGATCTTGAGCAAAATGATCAAAACCTAACTTGGAGGAAAAGGTTGGGCGAAAATGGTTTTCATGTCTATCCTATTATGCAACATGATCCTAAAAACAGTGGTTTTGACCACTTCCATAGAGCTTAAAGCCTAAAATCAGAGTAGTAAGGATAGGGTTAAATTCTCATCTCGGTTGGTTGAGAATCTAATTCCCCAAAGCTTTGATTGGACCCACATGGAGTAGTAAGGATAGGGCATAAATTCTCATCTCGGTTGGTTGAGAATCCGATTCCCCAAAGCTCTTATATTTCATTTCGTATTAAATCTTAGATTGTAAGGATCGTACTATTTGTCCTCTGCAAAGGATGGGTAGTCATCCCCAAGGTTTAAGTAACAAGATTAATATTTTCCATTTACATTTAAAATCTTGGGTTGTAAGGATCGTACTATTTGTCCCTAACCAGGATGGGTAGTCATCCCCAAGGTCCAAGAAGTAAAATAAATAAATTTTTTCCATCTCATCCCTATATTGGATTGTAAGGATCGTACTACTTGTCCTCTGCAAGGGATGGGTAGTCATCCCCAAGGTCCAAAGAAATGGAGATAAGTTTTGGATTATGGGGTTAGATAGGCCCATGCATGACATCATGTCTTGCCTAAAAAGTAAGACCACTGATTGTCTAGAGGGTTAGACTAGCATGACCATTTCTTCCATAATTGGTTTAGTTATTTTGCTCAAAGTGAGGTAAAGAATTCTAAATCAGAATAGTAAGGATAGGGTTAAACTCTCATCTCGGTTGGTTGGGAGTCTGATTCCCCAAAGTTCCGATTTCACATCCACTTGCACATGGGTTCAAGATAGTAGGGACTCATAACCAACTTTGGGATATAATGAACCGTTCACTAGTGGATCCTAAGAGGGTTTGGCAGTCTTGAATGTTTGCACATAATACTACAAGAGTGACTATGCATTTTCTCATGGCATATTCGGTAGGATACACAAATCATTCACAATTTCGCATATGCATTCATGCAAAACCGATGATGGAATGTGGATCAAATTCAAATGATAAGGAAAGGAATTCATTGCACACACCGAGCTAATACTTGATGATTCTAATAATTCATGTACTTCTGATTTTGGGCATTAGTTATATTGATTATGGGCTAACCCATGTTTTCAAATTTGT
This sequence comes from Wollemia nobilis, assembly GCA_028583015.1. Lineage (NCBI taxonomy): Eukaryota > Viridiplantae > Streptophyta > Pinopsida > Araucariales > Araucariaceae > Wollemia > Wollemia nobilis. The sequence goes on from JAQPPZ010003202.1 coordinate 292,686, forward strand.
GATTTATGTTAGGTTGGGTTCTTACTAAAATGCTCAAGAGCATTTGACAGCAGAGTCGCCATTTGTTGTGGTTCATCCACAACACACCCCAGAAGTGGGGACCCACCTTTGTTTTTGCAGGTTTTAGGGAAGATCTCAAAGACCCGGATGCTAAAAATGAAGAAAAGAAGAAAAATGCCTAAGTGTTGAAAGGGTCGCGAAATCGCGACATGTCGCGATATCGCGACATGTCGCGAAATCGCGACCTGTCTCTCCATCGCTGCAAAAAAAAAAATTGAAATCTATCGCGAAATCGCGACGTGTCGGCAGCAGGACAGAAAAGATGTCGCGAAATCGTGACGTGTCGGCAGCAGGACAGAAAATCTGTCGTGAAATCGTGACGTGTCGGCAGCAGGACAGAAAGGATGTCGCGAAATCGCGACGTGTCGGCGGCAAAGAAAAAAAGGATGTCGCGAAATCGCGACGCATTTTTTGGAAGCGTACGGAAAGTTGAAAGGGTCGCGAAATCGCGACATGTCGCGATATCGTGACATGTCACGAAATCGTGACCTGTCTCTCCATCGCTACGAGTTGCCGAGAGGAAGCACAAGGTTGAAGGTGGTAGCGAATCGCTACCACTTCGTGAAGCGGAGGCCCGAAGGAAAAGTGGTAGCGAATCGCTACCACTTCGTGAAGCGGAGGCCCGAAGGAAAAGTGGTAGCGAATCGCTACCACTTCGTGAAGCGGAGGCCCGAAGGAAAAGTGGTAGCGAATCGCTACCACTTCGTGAAGCGGAGGCTCGAAGGAAAAGTGGTAGCGAATCGCTACCACTTCGTGAAGCGGAGGCCCGAAGGAAAAGTGGTAGCGAATCGCTACCACTTCGTGAAGCGGAGGCCAAAGAAAGGGTAGGATCGCTACCACTCGTGAAGCGAGGCTCGAAGGAAAAGTGGTAGCGAATCGCTACCACTTCGTGAAGCGGAGGCCCGAAGGAAAAGTGGTAGCGAATCGCTACCACTTCGTGAAGCGGAGGCCCGAAGGAAAAGTGGTAGCGAATCGCTACCACTTCGCAAAGACAAAGGCTCGAAACCAAAGTGGTAGCGATATCGCTACCACTTCATCGAAGGAATGCTCGGAACCAAAGTGGTAGCGATATCGCTACCACTTTTTGAAAGGAAGGCTCGAAACCAAAGTGGTAGCGATATCGCTACCACTTTTTTGAAAAGAAGGCAAAGCAAAGTCGGTAGCGATATCGCTACAACGAGCTACGGCGGGCGTACGGACCAAGAACACGTCGCGATATCGTGACATGTCACGATTTCGTGACATGTCGCGTTATCGCGGCTAGGAAACAGAAGAGGCCAAATGCAAATTCTGCCGGGATTTCCACGGGAAAGCGTTACGAAAGGTGCAGGAGACGCAGGACACGTGGCAGAAATGATAGAACCAGAGTAACGTTTCATAACAACAGTTACTGGCCGCAGAGATCGAGCGTTACGATTGCATGCAAGGGTTAGAATACCAAAAGGCGAGAATTGAAGCGAAGGGTCCCGGGAGTCGAAACGAAGCGTCATGGAGCAGCCGAGAACGCGCGACAGAAAGGTTAAATAGCAGAGGTGTAGATGGATACAGGGGCTGGAGATTGTAACAAAAAAACATTACTTATTGAAATAAAGGATTTTTCTTTGGTAACACGACTTTTGTGTGTAAAATCAAAAGGAGATCGAAGCCAAAACTATTGTTTTACTGTCAATATTTCCGTTGCATCATTTTGTCTTGTATCTATTTCGTTTACGCCATGGGATGGGTTACGATAGGTGAATGGTAGAATGATGCAATTATATTCTTTTCCTTAGAGTCTTGCATCTGATCTGATTAGATTGTGTGTTAGTACAGATCTGATCGGTTGGGTTGTTTTGGGGATTTCATCTCTCAACTTGGGATTTTGCAGGGAGGAGATCGTGAACCATTTTAATATCCTTCATTATTTTCCAGCTGATTCAAAATAACGGTTTCTGTTTTATTCCTTGATATGCTTAATTTCATGTCAGAGACTAACACTGAAATAACAGAACTATTGAATATAGATAAAACGAACAAGTTAACCTTAGAATAAATTGTGAATATTAGAACATAAAAAGGATTTTTGTTTATTTATTTTTTATTAATCAAACAAGTCAAGATTACAAAGTTCATTAAGAATCAACAAAGGCCCCTTGTTAACAGCTATCTGCAGGATTTTGAGTTATTCTGGGATATATCAGTTGCATGTATTAAATTGAATTCATTTTTTATATATGTAAAAGCTGTTTCACAAAGAAACTTGGAGAAATAATAAAAGGAAGGAAAATAAAATAAATTATTTCTTTGCAAGAAAGAGTCTTTGTTCGAGACTCTAAGTTGCGTGTTATTATTTGTAATATGACAAATTAACGCTCAACAGAGAGGAGAGATCTTCCAAGGTAGAGGTCTCCTTGAAGGTCTCATATAAGAGGTGGGATGGAGTGGAGGATGTCATATGGGAGATGGGGTTAGCACTATGGATGGAAGACCCAGTCAAAATTTTAGGTGGACCTACAGTAGTAACCTGCTTATACTCAAAATATAGATTAGTGGTTTGAGATGTAGAAGCACCTGTAGTCATGACAATTCTCTAAGCAGCCTCAGTAGTATGATGAGGGGCCTCATTCATTTGACTACATGTAACTGGTATGGTGATGTATGTAAAATGTGTGGTAATAGCCAAAATATGTGAAATCTAAACTCTAGGAATATTTATGGTTGAATGTGATACTATTTACTCTAGAAAACATAGGTTTGCAGGGTGTTGTTTGAACCGCTCTTGAAGATGAAGATTCACACAGGGTCATATGAATTACTAAAAACTAGAACAAGTGATGGATAAGTGCTCTATGAATGATCTATGTGCTATGGAATAAACTTTGTGTCCCAAAAAACAAGTTTGTACGGGGTCGTGTGAACCACTTATGCAACCAGAGATTTGCACGGGGTCATGTGAACCACAAAAAATAGTGACAAAGGATATATATCTATTGTGGAGATCCTCTATGTTTTGTATATACCTATTCAGTGTAGTTTTGTAGCTTGGAAGCTAAGTTTCACACAAAATTGTATGAATAGATCAGTGTAGGAAATCATACTAGGGGAGTGTAAATCGCCTAAAAACATATCGTGCAGTATAGAGCATGGAAGTGAAACTATGGAACAACTAAGTAGTGAGTTATAGAACATTTGATATGCTATTGTAACCACTTTCACGAGACTCAATAATAAGAAAATGTTCTTTATTTTTTGTTTTTGTGTGTTTTGATGAAAGTATGTATCCGCCCTAGGAACAAACCATAGGTAATGGGTGAGTGCTACTTGAAATAGGTATGTTGCAACATAGAACCTCCTACAACACCCAAAGGTGCACAAAATAGAACTATACCCAATAGGTGAATGACAACCTAGATGTAACAAGCACAGTAAAATGATATCCAAAGGAGGGAGACTCAAAATGCTCTGATGAGTCAAATAAACTCTCATGAAGATAGATTGCACCGTCAATGTGCTACTATCAGAACTAATAAAGTCTTTCGCTTAAACCTCACATTTAATGCATACACAATAATGATCAGCTGAACCCATTAATTATTTGAAAATCCCTATGGTAAAGGGGCTTTCTAAAACTACCCACTTCAAAGGTACCTTCCAGTGATAAATTTTGGATAATCAACACTCAAAGTGGGAAGGACTAGTCGGGTATTAATTTCAGAATGATCCACTTGGGGGGATACTATGATGTCTAAAATCGAAGGTGAGCCAGTGGAGAGTAGAACCCAAATCTCACTGAACTCTAGTGGTGAATTGGTGATGAAATCCAATTTAGGGTAGATATGAAATCCAACTCTTTACACCATTTAAATAGGATATGAGTGAGTGGTGTTTTTTTGTGCAGTATTGTTTCATAAGAAAATATGCTCTAAATACATTTTTGAAATAAATCTATGCTATGATGCCTTTTCAAAGCAAATCTACTTACTTGGTTTTGCTCAAAAAATATAATTTTGATCTATTGATTTGCAAAGGGGAAATATAATTAATTACTCTTGAAAGGAAATGACAAAAATTGAAAACTAACTAAATGCTTTTGAAAGGAAAATGATGTGAAGGTAAATCTAATTAAATTCTTTGGAAATGAAAGAACATGAAAAGAAATAACTGGAATAGAAACTAGCTAGATATTTTTCAAGGGAAATAACTTGAAGATAATTTCCTGGAATTAAAGTTGGTCTAGAAAGCATATGTAAATTTAAATACAACAAACAGGAAGCTATGAGTTTGTGGAACTAGTAGCCCAATAGGAAAGAGCAGCTTTAAAAGAGAGGAAAAAAACAAAAAATTTCACATAATACCTATGTCCATGTGAATGTAAAAGCCTCTAGTGTACCTTCTAGTCCAAATCTGTGTTAATTTGGAAGGTTTGCATGGGGTCATGCAAACCTGAATTTTTATAGGTGGTTCACATGGGGTTGTACGAACCAGGATCCATGGGTTGGGCTAACTGATTTTGTGGCATTAGTGATGATTTTGAGGTTTTTGGAGTGTTCTAGAACAAGTACCTGCACAAAAAAATTCAAAAAGTCATTTAATCTTAGCAAGATGCCCCAAAAATCGAAAAGATTTCGCATATACCTGAAGAAATTAAATGACAAATAAGTAAATTAACTACTGATTTGCTGCACAAAAATACAAGGATGTTTTAACCTTGCATACACTATGGCAAGAGATAATTTGTGGTCTAGGTATGGGGGCATGCAATCCCTAGGAACATATGGCTCTTAACCTCCCCTGACTTACCTTGTTGTTGGTTGTGGGTGTCTGAAAAAATACCTGGGTATCAAGTATCAAGTTTGAGGTATATTTGGGGAGTTCACACACCTAAGTGTGTACTCTCTACTCTCTTTGGAGGCTCATTGGTGCACCATCAAACCTTTTGTGGTTTGGCCTGAGATGGCTTTTAGGGTATTTTTGGTTTGGAGGTTTCTTCAAATATGATAGCTACAAATCTACCATACAGAAAAAAGCCATAATTTTTGGTTAGAAGGTGATTAAGCTAATGCTTGGTGGGGGTCCCACTGGGTGTGCTAGAATGAGACTAAAAAAAAGACACTATAACACTTCATTCAACATTATAGAATCTACTACATTTGTATTAAAATCATAAAAGGGGTTACAACTGTGATATCCTTTTACAAATTTTGCCTTGAAGGCTACAATGGGGTCTTCCCTAAGGAAGCCCTTTCATAATTTGTACAAAGGAAACATCATTTATCCTTTTGTGTCCCTCGGTGTAGGTGGGCTTCTTTCTCATGGGTCATCACTATTTGGATGTATTCATATACTTTGTTGGACTTACTAACCTATAAAATATTATTAGTGCATTGGGGGGTCTACCTTAGTCAAACCCCGTGTTTATAAAGATAAAAGACTCATTAAATATGCTTAAAACATGGAAATAACTGCTGAAAACAACATAAGAACTAAACTAAACTGTACTTACCTTTTTTGATGATTCTGGTTCCTGTAGTAGAGGTTCACACGACCTCATGCAAACCACTAAAACATGGAAATAACTGCTAAAAACAACATAAGAACTAAACTAAACTGTACGTACCTTTTTTGATGATTTTGGTTCCTGTAGTAGAGGTTCACACGAGGTTGTGCAAACCAGTCCTAAACCAGGTGGTTTGCACGACGTTGTGTGAACCTATACTTTTTACATTTAATCTGCAAGTTGGCTTTTTTAGTTGCCCTGAAGCAACTATTTATTTGATTTTTGTATCGGTCACCTTCGAAAAGTGCATTTTTTAAGAGATTGTTGATCTGTCTCAATCACAAATGGACCCCATAAAAACGATAAATCAACTACAATGGTTATGTTATGGCTATGTGATGTATGTGTAATGGATGTAAATGGTTGTAGTGATTTTAGTAGAGTTTCGATAAACAAAATTTGGTTGTTGTAAAAAGGCAAAAATGGCCTTTTATTTATAGACTTGGTCAAGGTGAGAGGGAGGGGATGAGGTGTCCCCTGTGAGGTGGCAATGGTGAGGTGTCCACCTGGGAGGTGTCCCCTAAGGTATCCTAGATCATAAATGGATTTGGGTGAGAGAATCCCTCACCCATCCACAAATAATGACGAATTTCTAAAAATATCCATTAGGCATTAATGAACACCTATTAGGAAATATATTTCAATTTAAAATTGCTTTTTATGTGCAAAGTATCCATCTTTCATTTATGACCCATGGGAGTGTGAGGTGGAGAAATATCTAGGTAGGAGGTGGTAAGGCTAGGATAGGTTAGTATAGATGAGGTGGAAGGCTAGGCTAGTCAAAGTAGACTAGGTGAGGTGGCGGTCTTAGATTAAATCTAATTAAGCATGTAATTAACCATAAAGCAATTTTTGACAAAAGTTGTTGACTTTTGAGCATAAGTGCTTTTTGACTATGGTGAAGGATTCAACCTTAGTTGAGTTGGCATGAGGTCGCATGAGGACCTATGGTTAAGCGTAGCAAGGGGCTTGGCTATCCCAAAGGGGTTAAATATGATGACTTGTGTATTTGATAAATAAATAGTTTTTTTAACCAATTTATGCAATTTTTGAGGGTTTTACAAATTAATCGATCACGAAAATGGGGAGAGGAACAATGTGCAAATTTTGGGTGTCTACACAAGAAACAAGAAGAATAATTGAATAGATGTTCTAAAATAGATCACGTGCCCTTTTGCTACAAATTCATACCATCTTCATGACACAAGATTGATGCTTTGATACCACTTGGAATGAAATAACTTTAAGAAATAAAACAATGATAGTAGCAATTTAAAAATATATAATAGACAACATCCACTGATAATTATAAATTCAAATACAATTCTAAAAAACAAATATGCAAGCAATTAGATTCTATATTTAAATCAGTACAAATCCTTAGCCACTTAGAGAGGGAAAAGTATCATAGGTTCGATACAGATGACTAAGATTCAAATATTAAAGAGAATTACCACTACAACACAACTCTTTCTATTTATAGACTAAGTCAACTTTTACCCTAACCCTAGTGCTCAAGGGTTGACTATCTAAACCTAGGGATCAACCTAATAAAAGTAAAGATAGTCAACATGGCTATATTGGAGCTATTACAAAAGTTCACTATAATTAGGATACTTTTGATAGGCTATCGAGTCAAAATAGGTGGGATACGTTTGTTGAGATTGTTGAAAAAAAATTTGTAGAGCAATATTGATCTCTTAAAAATTAAATGTGTGATAAAAAAATATTTTAGATGATATCCCTACTTTAGATAGGGATATAGTCTATATACACCCTTTTGGAAAAAATTAACTATTAAAGGTTTTATTAGTTAGGGATTTATCAATATAATTAGCCAAACCCTGATCAAAAATAATTTTAGATTATATACCTCCCTTAAGTAATGATAGTACCACTATGTAACTTTGTAGAAAAGTTTGATTGTTAAAGTTTTGATCAATAAATGATTTAACATCTTGATTAGTAGAATCAGGATAAAAAATTATTTTTAGATGATATCCTCTCTTTAAGTGGTAAAAATGTCAAGGATGGAAGAAAATTAATATTTTCTATGTAGAAGGTGGTAGATGCGGGCAAAAATGTATATTTTTCTCTTAAGTCTAATTTAATGTTAAGTATGTTAGAACCTATACTTTTCCACTTAAAAGTCTCTTTCCAAAGGAGACCCTGAGAATACGAAGATCCTCAACACAACTTGAATCCTACTCAATGATTTTTTATTATATCTTGTAAAAGTTAATTTTATGCTTGTTATATTGGTTTTTTAAGAGTTTATTCCAATAAAACACCTAAGATTTTAGGATTGCTATCTATCTTGACTCTTTTTCAAGCCTTAATGGTTATTTAAACCTAAATCATCAATGATCATCTAAACACAATGCTAATCATACAAATACAAGAATACAAGAGCTATCCTATATGCTTTTCAAGTTTGTATGACCTAACCAAGGAGTTTTTAGTATTTCAAGGTAACACAAGAGAATATGCAAGAAGAAAAGTTAGCCTAAATGCAACTAGATGATTTTTTATTCTTTTCCAATGTGCTTGAAAATGATTAATAATCTAATGTTAAGTGTAGAGTTATTTTATTGACTATATTAAAGATATTTTGTAAAGAAATTAGTGTGTTTTGTAAATAAATTAAAGCATTTTGTAAATGATTTAAATTCATAGTTAGGGTTCCTTAATTTTCTAAATGAAATGTGATTTAAAGAGCACAACATAGCAAAAAATAGCAAGAAAACATAGAAAAATTAATAATTTAGGGCTATGGAAGTGCCAACTGGTAAAATCACCTATTTTTGGAACCTGTTTCCAAAAATACCACTAAAACTGCTAAAATTGCCACTGTTGTCAAAAATGCCACTAGGATTGGCAATTTTGGTATCTACACTAAAAATTTAAAAAATAGGGTTTTTTTCTTTGGGAGGCCTCTAGGAAAGATGAATTGGTATATTATTAGCTAATCATACCTCTTATTTACAAAAACTTTGAGTATGCTTGTTAGAGTTAGAGTATATTACATCATTTGGGTCATGTAGATGTACCACCTTTGGTACATAGTTAGAGTAGGATATTACTTTAATGGAAAGTTAGCTACTTACTACAAGCAATGTAATAAATACAAAAGTGTCAATGTGCAAGTTGTAATGTGCAAGGTGTCACCTTGTATAGCTAGGTAGAATTTTGGCCAAGGAATCTCTCTTCCTATATAAAGAGCCTCATAGAGATATCAATAGCATATCAAGCATATCAAGTGCATTATAATAGAGTATAGTAAATAATGGTAGAAATATTGAATTTAGTGCAATATAGTCCTTTATATTATATTAATGGAGTGACCATCACCTCCATACTGCATTGTATTTTTACACTTTCTATTTATAGTATATTTTAGTCATATTACAGAAGTACTTTCTTTCATATTTTCTACATCTTATTAAGACCTGTGATAGATCTCTCCCATTGCATATATTCTCAAAATCTAATAATGGTATCAAATCCATAGTGAATGGATAATAGGAAGGCCTACATCCATCATAGTTCCTCTATATTTTTGCAAACCAAACTCACCATTGTGCACTACCACTTGCACAAATCATCATAAGAGAAGTCTAGTAAGTCAATAGGATTAGGGAGAGTCATAGGAAATATTGAAAAGACTAAAATAAATATCAGTTATAGAAAATTTTGAGATTACATTTGGCTAGAGTCCTTCTACAAAATTGTAGAAAAACTTGTGAATACTAGGACTCAACATTCATACCACTAGGTTGAAAAATCAACTAGTGAATATTATTATCTCCAAAATTATAAATTCTTCCATTCTAGTTTCTAACAACTTGTTGTAGGAAAAGAAGATTAAAAAAAATATCGAGAAGCTTCATACAAGAGAGATATGAATAATATCTTCTTAGAATTATTCCAACACTTGCAAAAACAAGGAGAAGACTAAATAATTCACAGATCTTTGAAAAATATCTCAATACAAGAGCTGTAATATTGTAGATTGCAAAAGTGAAGAAAAGGTCACAGTAGCCTTATAGTAGACTCAAGGAATAAGAGACTATAGAATATGAGTCAAGGAGGAGATAGTATATTGGTTATATCCATAGAAGACTGAAGACTTGCATGTTGCTTAAGAATAGGGTATAGAAGCCTTGTACCAAAATAAAATACCATAGAAGCCTTGATATAGAAGAAAGAGCTAGAGAAGCCTTGATCTAGAAGAAAAGTCCATAGAAACCTTAATTTTGAATAAGACTTCAGAGAATATTTCTTGATTTATAAGAAGAATACAGAGAAGAGTTCTTGAAAAATACTCCAAATAAGATTCTATGAGAAGTATAATATAGGATATTGGTAATCTACATTGAAGACGATGAAGACCAAGACTCAACAAATACCACTAGTTTTAAGAATAACTTGTGAATATTGAAAAGGTGTAAGAAAAGACCCCATTGGAAACATTAGATAGAATATCTATTCTATAAGAAGTTGAAGAGATCCATAGAAAACCTCATTTAATAACTTCCAATATTATAATATTTAATAAGGACCAGCAAGGTTCCATTCTACAATCTAGAAGTAGTAGATTTTTGTGATCTAATAAGATCTCTTCACCAACACTTCCAAATGTAGAAGGTTGAATAAAAGGTCTGATTTGGAAGACCAAAGAAGTTGTAATAGTGAATACCTTGGAAAGGTATCAAGGAGGAAAATAAGAATGCTTAGATATCCTTATAGCAAAGCTTGTAGAAGCATCATCAAAAAAGTTCCTAGGAGAAGTAATTGAATAAATACACTAGCAAGGAGAAGCTCTTGATAATTAAGGACTTGGTACAATTATCACCTGTATCGCTCCAAATTTTTCACACCCTTACCTTCAGGCTATAGGATCCATGCCTGGAAGGGGGATGTGAAAAGGATGGCGCGGTACCTCGGACTGAGAGGCCTTGCAAAGGTCTCGTCTCTCGGGGGAGGTGTATTATGGTGATTTTTTGACGGATGGTGGGTTCACCAGGAAACATTCAATGGCAGTTTCCATGCCTAGGTTGGGGATGTGTTTTATGTGTTCATTTTAGCCTTAAGAATTCAAGTCCTAGGTTTGGCCAAAATGCGTCTAAGCTATTTTATATGAAGATGTAGATTAAATGAATACTGAAAATAGAATTAAGACAGAAAACAGAGAAATTAAGGAATGATAAAAGAAAATACCTGATCCAGATGTCTGATGAAGATTTTGATTCTTGAAATAGTCAAGATCACCTCTGATTTGATAGGATCATCTGAGATCAGACAAGGTCATCTGAGATCTGACGAATTCGTCAGATGAATTCGTCAGAGACCTGCAAACAGAGAAATAGGTGCAAAACATAGAAAATACAACTATGCTAACATAGGGAAATAGTGTAAATTGACAGTAACAATATCAAACTGAAACTTAAAAACAAAAACATGAATGCATTATGCTAATTTAATCACAATTATGGCTTAATTCTGCATTTGATCTAGATGGGTGAACTCCAAAATGCAAGATAGCATAAAATATTAAATAAACTAGCTAATTGCAGAATAAAACAACAGATTGAAAGATGAAAAAATGTAAACTTTAGGCATTGATTGCCTCAATGTTGACTGCAGTCGAAATCATCTCGCATTGGTACGAAATCGTCTCTTATTCGACAGGATCGCCTACGATCTGGACAGGATCGTCTGCGACGATGTAAGCTTGCTCCGGTTGAAAAACACTAAGGTACCTGCAACACAAATTGTATAGAACTAATGCAAATAGAAATTTGGGATGTTTTAACGTGTGTGAAGTCAAGTTACAGAGAATTTCAACCAGGGGGATGCTAAGGGAAGGGATTAGGATTAAATAGGCTTAGGAGGGAGGTTAGGAGGTTGGAGATCATCCCTATTTGGGAGATCTCCAACAGGGGAGTGTCTCTAACGACGCAGACACGCTTCTTCCCAGATTAGAGACCCGTTGGAATAGAAACTAATTGTGAAAAATAAGTTTAGGGACAAGATCGTCTGGACATCCTAGCCCAGACGAAATCGTCAAATTTGGGGCGATATCATCTGATCGGTGATGATATCGTCAAACGATCAAAACAAACTCTAAAAATGGCACGAGAAAGGGGGAAATGGATTACACGACGGTTAACGGGCGATTTGGGAGGTTAAAATTTGAATTTGAATTATTTACTGGAGTAATTATAATTGTTAAGGTTTTACTGTGCCAATTTTAGGGTGCTACATTTTGCCCCCTCTTTAGCGAATTTTTCGAAGAAAATGCGTTAAAGATGAGTTCTTCTCGATTTACAAGAAAGCAAAAATTATTCCCATTTTTAGGCGACGATTCTTGGTCGAATCGTACGACAACTTACTATGGTGCCCCCTCCGTGTTTTTACCCAAATCGAACATTTGAGGTAAAAGTGCGGAAAAGCAAAATTTGAAAAATGTTTTTAATTGTGTTTTGAATAAAATTAAGAAAAATAGGGTAAAACCCTAATTCATTTTTGCTGTTCATTTTTCTGGTTTTAGAGCTCTGCAAGCAAAAATGGTGGAGACGGCGCATAGATCGACAGAGGTCCGACGCAGGCTATGAGTAAGAGTCTAAATTTAGTTTAGAATGCTTTAAGTTGAATTTACATGCTTTTTAGGTGAATTTTGATCAATTTTTGAGCATCGCAGCCATTTTTGGGTCATTGACGTCGTCGGGATGAAATCGTCCCGATTTCGATGAAATCGTCTCAAGTTTGCCGATTTCGTCTAAAGACAAAATTGGTGAAAGGGGGACGATTTCATCAAATTAGGGACAATTTCGGCTTGCAAAATCGGAGATGATTCTGCTCAAATGTGGGACGATATCGTCCAATATTGGACGATATCATCATAAAATGGAATTTATTTTAACTTGCACTATTGATCACTTGAGTTTGTTATTAATGATTTGTTATTGTTTTGTTGTTTATGTTGTAGAGAGGATTGCTAAAGAGTAGGGAATGGAAATACAGGGGGTTGAGAGATGACTTGGCCGCTGTAACATAGGCAGAGCGGGATCAACTGGCACAGGTCGACTTACAGCATGTGGCAGACATGCCACAAGTGTCTACAGACATGGGGCTACTGACAGCCTTGGCAGAGAGGTGGTATCCGGGTTCTTCTTGTTTTTGGCTACCTACAGGGGAGATGACTCCCACTTTGGAGGATGTATAGAGGATTCTAAGAATCCCCATACAAGGACGATTGATCACTCCTACGGCAAATCAGGGCCATGCTATGATGCGGTTGTGTGGTGACCCAAGCTTCGCCCTGGAGAAAGGTAGAGTGAACATCGAGGCACTGCATCAGATTCCTGGGGCATCGAGACTCACACAATTTTTGGCCAGAGTAGTCAGTGGACTTCTGCTATGCCACCAGAGCAGGTGTAGGGTACCATGGATGCTAGCATATGTGATCTACGACATGTGGGATCATGGTTACAGGTTCTCTTGGGGTAGTTTTGTTCTATGCTGGTTGTACAGGATCCTGCATGGGGTCGTGTACAAGGGCGGATGATGTCTGGTTATAACATCACTCCTATAGGTCTGGTAATGGGAGCACATTGCAATGTGGAAGCCGATAGGGCTTCCTTTGATAGGTATTGATGGGTAGAGGCCTCGAGTTTTCTACTGGTGGCTCTGGAGAGGGTCACAGCGACAGATTGACCTATCAATGTCCTAGAGACTGTTGGATGACCTTGTCCCGGACCAGATCACCTGGAGGCCATGGCGAGAGCACCCAGGGTGGGCCGAGGATGGACAATAGTTAGCTCACATCAGGGGAGTTTGCTGGTTGAGGATGGAGAGGGGAGAGGTGGAGCTCCATCGCTACGACCAAGTTTTGTGATAGTTCGATCTACAGCAGGGGATCCCATCTCTCAAGGATTACGAGTTTTCTCGGACTATCCGAGATAACACTACGGTGAGTGGGGCTCCTGATATGCAATGCTTCTAGAGTCAGGACTTGAACGATGCCCCCATTCAACCAGTGGATGGGGACGACACAGGGGTAGCCGATGGCTATGACGCCTGGTATGTAGGAATTCGCCCTCCTCGGATGACGAGGGCTCAAGGTTTGATTCACGCAGTTGTGCATTGGATAGGGAGGTGATGCAAAGTGGCTATGGAGGCGGCCCAAGGTCATAGCGGGAGAGAGCAGAGGAGGCCATAAGCACAGGAGAGGTTGTAGTAGTGGGAGATGAGGGTAGAGAGACCCCCTTCTCCATAGAGAGAGAGGCCATCGCCCGATAAGGGCAAGGGTGTTGACACAGGGGAGAGTAGCGAGACAGTGAATCTCTGAGCGAAGACAATCCATCTCCAAGCATAGGTGCAGACCCTACAGGAGGAGGCTGCACGACATCAAGCTGAGGTGACACAGCTTCGAGATGAGATTGCACGCCTCAGGACATGGGGCAGAGGGGCAAGCACTAGGGAGCTGGCATGAGCTATTGCCCAAATCACTTTCTATCAGACTTTATACTATCATATGGTTCCAGAGGAGGATAGATTACCACTGCCAGCTAACATTGCAGAGCCGATCAGGATCGGGTCGTCTAGGACTTTGTCCCGATCGACGACTAGGACTCGTAGTACCACACATACTACGATGGGGCCACCTCGTCCACCTCAGGGCAGGGGAGGAGATGAGGCTAAGAGCTCAAGGGGTTCTCGAGGCTAGACTACTACACGGCATTGTATAGATTGACTTTGATATAAGAGAGATTAGTAATTATGCCAGCTAAAATCAAGATTTTTATTTTGTGAGTGTGAAAGTGAGGGATTCCAAATAAATGCTAATTTATCCAAAATAATTTGAAACATATAATTGCAACATTTGTAAGCAGATATATATAAATAAATACTATTTTTGAGAAGCTTTGAGAATGTTGACTCTTTCTTTCTTCTTTATGTTGTTTTGGTTTCGAAAGAGTCAAGAATATTGTTGTTTTTTTTTTATTTTTATTTTTTCATTTTTTGAAAGAATTAACAAGTACCATAAATAAATGCAACAAATAGTTTTGAAGATTTTGATGATTATGAATGTTTTTGGTGTTTTTTGAATTTATAAATTGAAAGAAATACAAAATAGTGATTTTGAAATATTTTAAACAAATATATACAAGGATGAAATGACCAAATTTATACATAGTAACGTTTAAGATGCAAAATATTCATGGGTTCTTTAAGTTCTTTACCATATAAGGTAGATAATTTGTATGCTCCTGATTCAAACTTAGCAGTGATAATGTATGGTCCAAGCCAGTTGGGCTCAAACTTACCTTTAAGGTCCTTAGTTGCATTAGTATTTTTTTTATTTTCTTTTAAAACAATGTCGCCGATCTCAAAGGATCGATGACGAACTTTTTTAGCATATGATCTTATAAGATTGTTTTGGTAGGCACAGAGATGCTCCAAAGCATTGATGCATTTTTCATCTAGGAGTTCCAGCTGACTAAGTCTGCCAGCTCGATATTCATCTCCTACTTCGGTATCTTGAAGTACTAGAGCCAAAGAAGGAACTTCTAATTCAAAGGGAAAAACGACTTTAGCACCATAAACCAAAATAAATGGTGAAGTTATTGTGGGGGTTCGAACACTAGTTCGATAGGCCCACAAGGCTAGATATAACCAAATGTGCCAGTCACAGCCAGTTTTATTGACCAATATTTTGAGAATTTTGATTAAGGTTTTGTTAGATGCTTCTGCTTGACCATTACATTGAGGATAATAGGGAGTGGACTAGCGATGTTGAATCTTATATTTTTGGCATAATTTTTTAACATATTTATTTTTTAAACAAGTTCCATTGTTAGAGATGAGATTTGTAGGAATTTCAAACCTACAAATGATTTGATTAAAAATAAATTTAGAAACTTGTGTGCCAGTGCAGGAAGCTAAAGGCATAGCTTCAACCCACTTCGTGAAATACTTAGTGGCGGTTATGATGAATTTGTGTCCATCAGATGACACAAGATTAATTTTGCCAATAATTTCTAAGCCCCATTTTGAAAAGGGCCAAGGAGATGAAATAGCCTGCAGCTCTTGTGCAGGCGCATGGACAAGGTCAGCATGTTTCTGGCACTTTTCGCAATGGTGCACATAATCATGTGCATCCTTTTCCATGGTAGGCCAAAAGTATCCTATCCGAAGGAGCTTTTTAGCAATGGCACTACCACTGAAGTGTCCTCCACAAGATCCATCATGGGCTTCACTCAAGGCTGATTTAGATTCTTCTAAATTCAAACATCTTAATAGGATACCTTCAAAAGATCTCCTATATAAAGTATTGCCAATTATTACAAATTTACTTGCTCGTCTACGTAATAACCGATGCTGGTTTCTATTAGAATTGGCAGGGAAAGTCCCATTTTGAAGAAAATCAAATATATCCGTATACCAAGGTTCAGGAGTAGTTGCATTGATTAGAAACACATCCAAAGGCTCCAACCATGTCTTATTTGAAGCGGGTTCCTGGATTCGATGAATAATGATAGTGGCATATTCGTCATCTAACTCCAAGGGCAGGAGAGATGCAGTTGTGGCCATAGCATCAGCTGCATGGTTGCAAGTTCGAGGAATAGCTTCCAAGGTAACTTGATCAAATAGAGACATTAATTGTAAAACATAGGCTTTATATGGGTGTAGTTTATCATCTCTGGTCTGATAAACTTCATTAATTTGGTTTATAACCAGTTGAGAATCACCAAAAACTAACAGATGTTTAATTTTTAGCACCAAGGCAGCTCGTAATCCAAGGATTAGAGCTTCATATTCAGCTGTATTGTTGGTGCAAGCAAATTTTAATTTGAAGGACAAAGGAATAAGATGTTTTTGTGGGGATATTAAAACAATACCCGCACTAGCACCACTCATGCATCAGGATCCATCAAAGTATAAGGACCATTGTTCAGTATGGTCTGCCTCTAATTGAAGGCACTTGGCTGTGCGACCCGATAAATACGGTCGACTCATGAGATACCTTAAGGGATCATATTTAGCAATGACATAAGTTTTCTGACTAAGCATATAATGGTGTAATTTATGCGTAGCAAACACAACTGCTAGACATAGTTTTTCTAATGCTATATATCGGATTTCATAACTAATGAAGGTTCAGCTAATGTAATAATTAGCCCGTTCTCTCTTTTCATCATCAAGCTGAGCTAACATAGCTCCTAAGGCAGAATCTGAAGCTGAAATATATAGGAGAAATGGGCGATCAGGTTTAGGTGGTGAAAGCACAGGTGGATTAAGGAGGTATTTTTTGAGAAGTTCAAAATCTTCTCTACATTTAGCGTCCCAATTAAAAGGGACATCCTTATTAAGGAGTTTAAGAAAGGGGCCGGTTTTGTCCACCAGCTTATCGATGAAGCGACGGATGGCTTGAAGCTTACCTTGTAAACTTTGTAACTCAGATATATTAGTAGGTGCGGGCATATCAGTGATAGCCACAATCTTGAGAGGGTCGATTTCGATACCACATAAAGAAACTAAAACCCCTAATAGTTTACCGGACTTAACTTCGAATATGCATTTGGCTAGATTTAATCGAATAAGATATTCTCGTAATCGATTAAAAACTTTTCTCAAATCAACTAAATGATTATCTTCATTAATAGAGTGAGCTATAATATCATCTACATAATCATGTAGGATATCATGCATCATATCATGAAAAATATAAGTCATAGCTCTTTGATAGGTTGCACCTACGTTCTTTAAGCCAAATGGCATCACTTTCCAACAAAAAGTACCCCAATGGGTAATAAAGGTTGTTTTAGCCTGATCTTCAGGAGCTATCCTGATCTGATTATAACCAGAGAATCCATCCATTAAGGACATCATCCCACTCTCGATGGTAAAGTCAATGATTTTATCCATGTTTGGAAGAGGAAAATCATCTTTAGGGAATGTAGCGTTAATATCTCTAAAATCTGTGCAAACCCTAACTTTGGTAGCTTCTTTTTTGGTAACTGGAACTACATTTGAGATCCATTCAGCATAATCAATAGCTTGTATAAAAACAACATTCAAGAGTTTTTCTAACTCCCCTTTGACTAGCAGAGCCACTTTGGGATGCATTTTTCTAAGTTTTTGTTTAACAGGTTTAGCATCCGGATGGACCACTAGATGATGCATGACTATAGAAGGGTCTAGACCTGGCATATCTTCATATGTCCAAGCAAAGACATCTTCATACTCTTTAAGGAATGCAATATATTGTTCTTGTTTTTCTTGACTTAATTCTGATCCAATATTGATTATGTGAGGATTATCCTCAGTTCTAATGTTAATTTTAATGACGTTTTCTACCTCCATGTGTAGATCTCTTTCAAAATTAGGTGGGGCAGGTGAAACGCCCAATTCTTGTAATTATTGTAAGGTTAATTTAGATAATTCATCTTGAGGATTAGTGGTCTCAAGTTGGGCTATAGTTGGTATAGAACCATCAAAATAAAATCCATTGTGTAACATCTCTTCAATGGAGACATCGTGGAAGATATCTCCTTCCAACTCTTCATCGGGGTCAGTAATTATTTCAGGATAAGCTATGGATAGCATGTTACATGTAAATGACTGATTTTTTAGAGGCAAATCAACATGCCTATCCAAATAATCTTGATAACATATGAGGTGATCGTCGTCTTCAAAAGGAAAGGGTTGACCCTTACTAGGAAATAGGCCCACACCACAATGGGCAGGCCACGGTTCTACCTCGAAAGGTTCTTTCATGCCATTTTGGAAAGGTCCCAAACCTTTCTCTTTATATCCCATTTTAAGCATTATGGTTTTAGCTTTAATATATTCATTGGTAAAATAACACCGAGCGTATCCCTCATGATGAGTTTTGATATTCGAGGGATTCTTCCCTAGTCATATCCTTTATAAATGAAGGCACAACTCCCGACTTGGTAAGTACTTCCCATAGGTTGTGGGAGGCCCAAAGTACGAGGAGATGGCGGTAAGTTATTTAAAAGAATTGAATCTTGCATGAAAGCATTTGTTTGTTCTGATATTAAGGTTGTTGATAAATCTGGTAAAAGTTCATTAGAAAGAGCATAAGATGTAGAAGGATCATTCCCTATATCTTTAGATGTGGAAGGTATGATAGATGTTGATAATGTGGAAGTGTTAATAGATGGGTCTATAGGTTTTGAAATTATAGGGATAGAACATGAAGGATTGGTTGTAGATTTAAGATCTTTTTGAGGTTCTAGAGTGATTTGTTTAGAAGATTATTGATCTATATAGGAGGATGAAATTAATGGAGGGGAAATAGGTGAAGTTATGGGTGTGTGTTTCACAGTTTTAGATGAAAAATAAGAATTAGGATGTGTGGATGACAGAAGCAGGGCAAAATTGTACTCCAAAAGGTTCTGCCAAAGCACACATATCAAAGGGTCTAGGGTCACCATGGATAGTGACCAACTGATTTTTAAATTCGAATTTAACACATTGGTGTAAAGTTGATGGGACAGCCCACATTGCATTGATCCAAGGACGACCCAAGAGTATATTTTACGATGCGGGGCAATGTACAATAAACATGGTGGTATCTAGAGTTCTAGGACCAACTTACAATGGGATGGTAATAACTCCACACGTTTCTTGTGTTTCGTCATTAAAAGCTTTGATAATCATATCAATTTTCTTCATTTCATCACTTCTAAAGCCAAATATTTGGTAGAAGTCAAAAGTGCAAATGTTTAGAGATGAGCCATTATCAATCAGGACTCGTTTGATAGCTACATCTCCAATTAGATCAGTAATATATAAGGGGTTATCCTTATGTAAACTTTGTTGCGGGATATCTTTATCTCGAAAGTCAATACAATAAACCTCTCGAGTAATGATAGTATTGGCCATAGATTCAGGTTGAATGTTTTGAGGTACCATCATTTGGCTTAATGTAAGCATCAACTCATCCCTATGGGTGGGAGAAGATATTAATAAATCCAAAAGGGAAATTCTGGTTGTAGTATTGGACAATTGCTCATTAATATTGTAAGGGGGTTTAGGTTGAACATGGGAAGCATGATTCCCTTTATTGGGATTTTTCAAAACGAATGGAGCTGATCCATCATTCTGGTTTGGTTCTTGTTGAGAATTTTGAGCCTGTTGTCGGGTAACGACTCCAATGGTACCTACAATGTTATATTGAGGACGCTGAACTAGTCTCGGTTGAGCATTTATGGCTTTTTCATTAGGGAGGAATTGATTAGAAGAAGGTCGAGTAGTAACTCTTCTAGGAAATGGTTCTTCTAGAACCATAGCATCTGTGATGGGTTGAATAGGATATGATTCATTTTCAGAACTATTCGATTGGTTTGAAGTGATGTCAATTTCACTTTTAGTATCTGATTCTATATCACTAGAATCTGAAGTTGGAATATTAAGTAAGGGCCTGGTCGTAACCAGGGATAAGGTTGTGTCAAATATTTGAGGATCAGGAATAGGTAATTGTCCACTAATGGTTCCTACATATTGCGTAGGAGGGGGAACATGATGATGTTCGATTTGATTGGCCACCTATTTACCATGTCTTGGTAAAGGGTGTTGAAATATGTCTAATGTTTGATTAGCATTTTGATTTTGATTTTGGGGAATGGTCTTTTGAGTATTATTAGGAGAATTTTGTTTAGGTTGGAAGGCTTGCACCTCCATTTCATTATTATCAATCAGATCCTGTATTTTATGTTTCAACCTTTTACAAGTGTTGGTAGAGTTTCCAGGTCCTCTATGGAAATCATAGTGTAAGTCAGCTCTGTATCCGGGTATAGTTGGATCAGGTTCTCGGATAGCTCGTAATTGGATCAAACCTCTTTCGAGTAAATGAGGTAAAATAGTTGATAATGTTTGATTCAATCTAGTAAATTCTCGAGGAGGTTTGTCAGGAGGTTTCAATATAAATTTTTTTGTTGTTTTCGTTGCATTGATATTAGCAACATTTCTGCTGTCAGTGACTCCATCACCGACAACTTGTTTGTTTTTATATTGATTTCTGGATGTTTTCTCATCATCCTTCTTCCTAATTTGGCCTCTCCTGATGAGGGCATCTTCTACTCTTTAAGCTAAATCTATAGCCTGATCGAAGGTAGTTAAAGTAGCAGTTGATAGCTCATAAGATATTTGTTCTTGTAAATTATTAATAAAAATGTCCAAAATTTCCCTATAAGGTAGCACAAAGTGCAGTTTTCCTGTCAACTGCCTCCATATAGCTAAGAAATCGACAAAACATTCATCCTTGTCTTGTTTTAAGTTGTATAAATATTTAATGGTTACATGCCTCTCGATGTAGGCACTAAATTGATGGACAAATGATTTAGTTGTTTCTTCAAAGTTTCTCAAAGAATGAGTGGGCAATTGATAGTACCACTCTAATGCCATTCCACCTAAACTTTTCGGGAACATTTTTAGTAATAGCAAGTCATCATGTGATATATCATGACATGCTATCCTAAACATGCGAAGATGCTCTATGGGATCTTCGGTTCCTTTATATATAGGCAGGATGGGCATGGGAAAATGCTTAGGGTATGGTTGAGCTACAACTATGGGATCCAAAGGTTGACTACATATCTCTCGATAATTGTACGAGGGACGATAAGGATCTATCTAGTCCATACGTGAAGCTAACTTTTTCACCATGGCTTCCAGATTACTAGTTTGCCCACCATATTGGTTCGGTAGGGCATTGATATGGGATTTGTGAGCATATGATGGAGGGACATGAAGATTAGATGCTATGTTGCTATTGTGTAAATTGTTGGTAGGAAAAGTTTTATGAAGGAATTTTGAAGTTGTATTATGCTGTATTCCAGATTGTTGAAAATTGGTGTTTGGCTTCATTTTAGGTTTTCGTTTACTTGAAGCATATTGATCAATAGTCTGGCGAAGTAAAGTAGTGAAGGAAGTTTTCTTTTGTGTGGGCATGATTTTAGGCTGAATAATAGGTTCCTTAGGAGGTTGGGTAACCTGTTTTTTTGATATGTTTTGAATCATAGTGACCATATCTGTATTGGATGGTCCAGCCTTATCACTTTCTTGATCAATGAAAGACAAGGGATTAGTGTGCACATCAAACATATGTTCCATGGCTGCTTGAGTGTCACTAATTTGCCCTTTATCAATACGAACTGCCACATTAAGAGCGTCAATGTTATCATTGAGAAATTTCCAGAAATGATCTACGTTGTCAAAAGCAATAGTTCCATCTGGAGATACTCTAGGGGATGAGGGTCCATCCTCTTTAACATTTTCTTCTTGTTCATTGTCTTCACCTAGGTCATCTTCTGGGTGATCTAGAGTTTCTCATTTCGGAATTGGATCTTTAGGAAGTACATTTGGGTCTCTAGTTTTATCTCCTAACCAATCTTCTTCTTCTCCTTCAGTTTGTTTACCATTCCTAAGTTTAGGCATTGTGCCTTAATTTCAGATTTCAGCAAATATATATATATATATATATATATATATATATATATATGCAACAAGCTTAAGAGGTATATATTAATTATATACCTACTACAATATTTAAAATGAAATGTTTTTGGTTTTTGTTATGTTTTTTAGTTTTTTAGTTTTTCTTTGTTTTTGAAATAATATTGTAAAGATAAGCAACACAATAAATGCAAGAAATAATACTGAAAGTAATAATCTAGTTTTCTATAAACAATTTATAAATGTCATTAATGGGCTCGAGTTCTTCAGGAGTCATGAAGTGTTCTTCTTCAAATTGAAATTTTTCCTTCAAAAGTTTAATGAAAAGAGCTATAGTAATATTATCTGTCTCAGATCTTTGGTTGATAGAAGTAAAGCTCATGGCAATACTCTCGATATAACATAGCTCAAGGAACTCTATTTCATCTTTCCCTATTCGTAATAACAACCTCTTGGTCTTCTAAAAGACCTAGGAACTAGTGTACAATGGTTGCGTTCTCGAGGTATTCCTCGAATGTGAACAATTCTGAAGATACAAGAGCTCTCCTATAAGCTAACCATCTATGGCAGGCTCTCTGAAGTTCATGATAAAATACAAGTTGATGAGGATCCAGGATTCTATCTAGGACAAGCCTCTTGATTTGTTTAAGATTTGTTGACCTAGATGAAATGACACTAAGTCTTCTATCAATTTTGTCCCACAAAAGTTGATTTCTATTTGTTTCAGGCACACTAAGCACAAAATTGATTTCTATGGCTGCCAATTGGTTTTCAACATTTATAGTAACTGCTAATATTTTCTTAGGAGCTACCATCTAATATGCAACTTATTAATTTGAAACGATTTGAAATGCATCTATGTTTTAGTTGTTTTATTTTTTGTTTTGTTTTTGTTTTCAAAAGGTTTAAAATGTTTTCACGTTGGGTTCACCAAAATGTATCGCTCCAAATTTTTCACACCCTTACCTTCAGGCTATAGGATCCGTGCCCGGAAGGGGGATGTGAAAAGGATGGTGCGGTACCTCGGACTAAGAGGCCTTGCGAAGGTCTCGCCTCTCGGGGGAGGTGTATTATGGTGATTTTTTGACGGATGGTGGGTTCACCAAGAAACATTCAATGGTAGTTTCCACGCCTAGGTTGGGAATGTGTTTTATGTGTTCGTTTTAGCCTTAAGCATTCAAGTCCTAGGTTTGGCCAAAATGTGTCTAAGCTATTCTATATGAATATGCAGATTAAATGAATACAAAAAATAGAATTAATACAAAAAATAGAGAAATTAAGGAATGTTAAAAGAAAATACCTGATCTAGATGTCTGATGAAGATTCTGATTCTTGAAGCAGTCAGGATCGCCTCTGATTTGACAGGATCGTCTGAGATCAGACAAGATCGTCTGAGATCTGACAAATTCATTAGACGAATTCGTTAGAGACCTACAAATAGAGAAATAGGTGCAAAAAATAGAAAATACAACTATGATAACATAGGGAAACAGTGTAAATTGACAGTAACAATATCAAACTAAAACTTAAAAATAGAAACATGAATGCATTATGCTAATTTAATCACAATTATGGCTTAATTATGCATTTGATCTAGATGGGTGAACTCCAAAATGCAAGATAGCATAAAATATCAAATAAACTAGCTAATTGCAGAATAAAACAGTAGATTGAAAGATGAAAAAATGCAAACTTTAGGCACTGATTGCCTCAATGTTGACTGCAGTCGAAATCATCTTGCATTGGTACGAAATCGTCTCTGATTCGACAATATCACCTCCGATCTAGACAGGATCGTCTACGACGATGTAAGCTTGCTCCGACTAAAAAACACTAAGGTACCTGCAACAAAAATTGTATAGAACTAATGCAAATAGAAATTTGGGATGTTTTAACATGTGTGAAGTCAAGTTACAGAGAATTTCAGCCAGGGGGGTGCTAAGGGAAGGGCTTGGGATTAAATAGGCTTAGGATGCAGGTTAGGAGGTTGGATATCATCCCTATTTGGGAGATCTCCAACGGGGGAGGGTCTCTAACGGTGCAGACACGCTTCTGCCCGGATTAGAGACCCATTGGAACATAAGATAATTGTGAAAAATAAGTTTAGGGACAAGATCGTCTGGACGTCCTAGCCCAGACGAAATTGTCAGATCTGGGACGATATCGTCTCATCGATGACGATATCGTCAAACGGTCAAAACAAACTCCAAAAATGGCATAGAAAAGGTGGAAACAGATTACACGGTGGTTAATGGGCGGTTTGGGAGGTTAAAATTTGAATTTGAATTATTTACTGGAGTAATTATAATTGTTAATATTTTATTGCGCCAATTTTAGGGTGCTACATCACCATCTGAAAACAAGCCGAAGAGAAGAATAATTTGGTAAAGAGTGTCAAATCTAGAAGAAAAATCCAATGAAGACCTCAAGATATTTAGAATATTTAGAATAAGAAGATCCTATTTGAAGTCAGAATTCAACAAGAAGATTGAAGGAATATTCAGATAGAAGAAGCCTACCAAATTCAAGATATTTGGAGGTTACCTCTCATAGCAAGAAAGCACATTTTAGAAGCAATTTTTTTAATCTACTACAAAATATTGAATATCATTGGAAGGAACCAGCCACCAAACCCTTGTTAGAGTATATTACATCATTTGGGTCATGTAAATGTACCACCTTTGGTACATAACTAGAGTAGGATATTACTTTAGGGGGTAGTTAGCAAGTTACTTCAAGTAATGTAATAAATGCACAAGTGTCTATGTGCATGTTAGGAAGAGTGTTGGCCAAGCAATCCATATTTCTATATAAAGGGCCTCATAGTGAGTGTTTACATATAGAGTTGTAGGTAGTAGTAGATATACTCTACAAGATCACCATATAGATTGGTGATGGATACAATGTAGTTCTTATCATCTATTCTAGAGTGTTCATTTCCTCCATATAGCATTGTATCATTTTTATCACTTACCATTTATAGTATATTTTAGCATCTTACATTTTTGCATATTCTATATCCTGTGATTGCATTCTCCCTTGGCTCATAGCATCAAAAGCTAACAGTGGTATCAGAGCCATGGTAGATCAATAGGAATAGGAAGAGCCATAGTAGGTTACTAGAAATAGGAAAGTCACAGGAAATATTGAGAGGAGAAGCTAATCTCAGTTCCAAAATTTTTGAGATTGCATTTGGCTAGAGTCTTTCCACAGAGTTGCAGGAAAACTCGTGAAGACTAGGACTCAGCATTCTATTCCACTAGATTGATAAATCAACTAGTGAAGATTCATTATTGACAAGATTTAGAATCAGCTTACTAATATCTTGTTGCAAAAAAGGAAATTGAAGGAAGCCCTATTGCAGACTTGCACATTGTTAAAAAATGCCATAGAAGCCTTATTGTTGAAAAAGGCCACAGAAGCCTTATTGTTGAATAAAAGGCCATATAAGCCTTATTGCTAAAGAAAATGCCATAGAAGCCTTATTGCTGAAGAAAAGGCCATAGAAGCCTTATTGAAGAAAAGGCCACAAAAGCCTTATTGCAGAAGAGAAGGCCACAACAACCTTATTGAAGAAAAGGCCATAGAAGCCTTGAACCTGAAGAAGACTCCAGAGAAGAGTCTATGAAAGATAGGAGATTGGTGATCTCCTTTGTTGATTGAAGACTTCCTCTAGAAGAAGTTGAAGAGACCCATCAAAGGTCTCATTGAAAGAACTTCCATTCTTGGAATATTGAAGAAGGACTAGCAAGGTCCTATAACTGATTTCAGAAGAAGTAGACTTCAGAGATCCACTAGAGAGATCTCATTGCCAACACTTTTAGAGCTGAAGGTTGAAGGAAAGGTCTCATCAAGAAGATCAAAAAAGTTACAAGATTGAAGACCTTGGAGAGGTCTCAAGGAGAAGGCTTGGAGAGCCTCATTCCAAAAATTGGAAAAGCCATCAAAGAAGTTCCTAGGAGAACTCATTGGAGAAATTCACTATAGAAGATAGTGAAATATTTGGGACAATTGTCGCCATCCGAAAACAAGCCCAAAAGAAGAAGAATTTGGCAAGGAGTGCCAAATATTGAAGAAGAATATTGAAGACCTCAAGACATTCATATTCTTGAGAAGAAAATCATATTTGAAGTCAGAACTCAACAAGGAGGTTGAAGAAGAACTCAAATAGAAGATACCTTCCAAATACGAGAAGATTTGGAGATTACCCTTCATAGCTAAAGAAGGCACATATAGAGATTTTTTGGATTCATAACAAAATACTGAAAGAGTTCCTAAAGGACAATATTTTAGTTAATAGATTGACTGCTAGAGGGCAGCAATCAAGATAGCATTACTAGCTAGAAGACTTCGGAAGTTCTAAGCTAGATCCTGAAGGAGAAGTTGGAAATCATCTACTACAGAGCAACAGACTAGAAGCATTCACAAATTATGGGCAACCACCATTCTAGACAAGAGACTTGGTGAATCAACTCATCAAGATATTCATCATTAAAGGTAAGCAACTTAGGTGCAAAAAGGGTTCATTACTTGAACACTTATTCAGATTACTACTTAACTTCATTGAGCACCTTATTAGAATTTGGAAGTTGCAAAATAGAAGGTTGCATTTTAAGTCCTCAAAGAAAGTGCAGAAGATAGTTTTTATTAAGGTTCATTACCTACACATTAATAGGAGTTAGATACATTCTTCCTATTATCTGATTATTGAAAAGAGGACCACATTAAGGAATTTGCAATGAATATTAGTGCATTAGAAACTACTTTGAGAGCTTATTAATAGGAGTGATAAGGTGAGATTATTAAAGTGCATTAAGATTGGAAATATTATTGGTTCATTGCACTATACTAGTTGTTTGTTAAACTAGTTACTCTCAAAGAATTATTTTGTGTATTGATTGCTAAAATCAAGGGCACAAAAATCTACAAATAATCAAAGTGTCTAAAGACACTATTCAAAACTCAATACCTACAAGGTATTATGGCCTATAGAAGCCACCAAGTAGATCAAAATTCCTCCAAGGAGTGGAGAAGAAGAAGAAGCCATTAATCAGTGGTAGAAGCCAAAATCGAGACTTGGTGAGTCTCAGATTCAAGGTGCACTAAAGAGCTCATTACAAGAAAAATTTAGTGCAGCAATTACTCCATCAAAGGGCATATTATCTACGTGATTATTAGCTTGGGTTCATTACTTAGATCAACCAAGAAAAGGAGAGAGTTTTCCAGCAGATAAGACAACTTCAATCAACCCTTGCCTACAAAATATAATACAGAGAAGCTGCCATTAGAACCAACAAAAGAAGCTTGCAAGAGAAGGTGCAAATCAAGGTATTCTATTATAATTCTATTTACAATATTCTGCACCATAACATCTTGTCCTACGTAGGAAATAGGATAGAATCTAAGTGTCTTAGAGACACATCCTCCACAAGCGAGGACTATCATACAAGTGGTCGTAGAAGGAGCATAAATTCGAAGCAAGTGAGAAGAGCTATCAAAGAGCTCTCATTATGGTGTTCAAAGACACCCTTACAACCATGAAAGTAGGTATTCCCAACAACCAATCTGAAGCACAAATTATAGCAAAAGGTTTTTAATCATCTACGTTGGTTGTCATCCATCGATCATTGCAAAGGGAGCATTCGAACCAACACATTGGAAGCAAAAGGAAAGGAAAATAGAAGCAATACCTAGAGCTATTGCTTAGAGAAGATATCCATCATAGAAGCACTCAAATCATACCACCATAGAACCAACACCAAGCGCCCAAGACCTCCATCGAAGAGCCAACTCATACTCACCTGGAAGAAGCATTGAGAGACAAGAAACAACTGGATGTACATTGGCGAAAGGAATATATAGGAGAAGAGAAGCATTGGAGGGAAGAATACATGCATCTGCCATTTGTCATCACTAATAAGAAGCGCTCAATTCATAAACAAACATCGAGATGTTAGAGCGAATGGAGTTACATAGTGGTTGTGATAGGTAGATACATTACAACATTATCATTCAAAATTGGAGCCCATAATCCACTTGGAGAAGGTGTTAGATTCAGCCATAAGCATTACAAAAGGATTCCCATGCATGTTGGAGCATAGAAGCCACTTGGAAATCTCTCAAGGAAGGAATAAGAAATACCTCAGATGTTACTCAAGATGCACATGCCACATAGCTACATAAACGTTCAACTCGGAGGTGTAGAAGTGAAGGAAAATTGAAGGTAAAGTTGCAATGTTCGAGTGAGTAATAGCACACTAAAATTAGAGTCAAAGAAGGCAACGAGGACTATCATAAACCAAAATTCAATACCTATGATGATAAGCACCCATTGAGGAGAATACCAAGCCAAAATAGGCACTATGATAGCGCAGATATAGAAGGAGGAATACGCAGGTCATCCGATTGAACACAGAGGTCAAAGCATCAGTCATACAATACCAAAATATGCATCAAGCCACCATCAAAATACATGGAGATACATAGAGTATCAAGTCACACAAAGGACGTAGAAGCATCAAGCTTCACAAAGTATGTAGAGCTCACAAAGGATGTAGAGCCTCATAGAGAATGTAGAGTCTCACAAAGGATGAAGAGCATTAAGTCTCACAAAGGATGTGGAGCATCAAACCTTACAAAGGTAAATTAAATTTGCTTGCTTTAATTAAAATTAGAGTTATAAGGTGATATAAACTATTGCTTTGTTATAAAGTAATATATTACATTGGAATAAATCTAACAAGCATTAGTAATTATCAAGCAAGCTTATTTCAAGATATTGAATATTTACAATTAACCAAGTAGGAGATATAAGGTTGTCAACTATTGGTTAAAATACTATTAAATTGCAAATAATATTATTTTTCTAATATTCCAAAAAGTAGGGAGATATAAGGCATACTACTTCAAACTATATACATATAATTGGAATTTAGAAAATTAATCTATTGGAAAGAATAGCAAACCAATTGCCTACATATAGAGTTGGAATTAATTGGTAAAAATTATCTCATACTCATTCTAAGGAGACACAAAGAAATCCAACTATTAAAGCATACTTCATTGGGAAAGAGAAGGTAAAATTAATAAGTTGATTATTCTCAAAACATTACAAAATCAACTTAGAAAGTGAACTAAGCATATTCTAATTAATAGGGAGATATAAGGAAGCCTACAAAACCTAATTCTAAGAAAGGTTTATCAAATTAGTTCACATCTCTTAACTAGGGAGCTATAAGGAATTCTACCAAATCCTAAAAGCAAGTAAGGTGTTACACCTAGAAAGTCATCATGACTACAAACAAATTCATGCTTACATAATCTCAATTACTTAAAGGCCCGAATTACTTCTCATGGAAAAACAAAGTGAGAGCTATTCTAATATTTGAGAAGCTTTGGGATATTGTCAAAGGAGTAAGAACTAAACCAGCTCAGGGAGATGCAGAGATTCAAAAATTTGAAGAAAGTGATGCTAAAGCATTAATGATAATAACCTTTGCTATCACAGATGAAATACAAGCCTACATTAGCTTCGTAGGGACATCTACAGATGCATGGAAAATATTAGAAAAAATATTTGAAGGGAAAAATAAAGCCACTATCTTAAGTCTCCAAACTCAATTACATTCCCTAAAAATGAACAGTGGTGAAAGCATAGAGTTATTCTTAAGTAAGATAGCAGATATCAAAGGAAAGTTACTAACTCTAGGAGAAAAGGTTGAAGATAAATTCCTTGTTCAAGTAACCTTGAGAGCACTTCCAGATAGCTACAAACATCTAGTTACATCCTTACAGGTTCTAAGCAAAGATACAAGGTTTGATGAACTAATCAACATTCTTCAAGAATATGAGATAGAAAATATAGTGAAAGATGAAATGACTAACAATGCATTGGTCTTGAAAGATAATCCACAGGGAAACATTGCTTCATCAGCTAAAGGTCGAAGACCATGGAATAACAAATATTGTTAGATATATAGGAGAAAAGGACATAACACCAGTTATTATAGATTCAATCCAAGAAATCAGAACCAAGGAAATCAGATGAACTATGGAAGCCAACCAAATAGGGCATTCCAACCAAGGCAATATCAAAATAATCCTCGACAGCAACAATCATAGCATCAAAACTATTATCCACAATTGGAATACCAAAAAGGGAATAAAAAAGGACATCTAGCTCAGAGAATTGAAGAAATTGAAGAACTGGAAGATACGATAGATGATCATGAAGTCAAAGCTCTTACAACAAGAGTAACATGGCATGAAGACACTAACTATTTGCTTGGACAGGATACAAGAAAAGAATAAGAAGATCCATATTGAAGACTAAAGTCTTCAATACCCAAATAATGTAATACAAGGGGGTGTTAGAGTATATTACATCATTTGGGTCATGTAAATGTACCACCTTTGGTACATAACTAGAGTAGGATATTACTTTAGGGGGTAGTTAGCAAGTTACTTCAAGTAATGTAATAAATGCACAAGTGTCTATGTGCATGTTAGGAAGAGTGTTGGCCAAGCAATCCATATTTCTATATAAAGGGCCTCATAGTGAGTGTTTACATATAGCTGTAGGTAGTAGTAGATATACTCTGCAAGATCACCATATAGATTGGTGATGGATACAATGTAGTTCTTATCATCTGTTCTAGAGTGTTCATTTCCTCCATATAGCATTGTATCATTTTCGTCACTTACCATTTATAGTATATTTCAGCATCTTACATTTCTGCATATTCTATATCCTGTGATTGCATTCTCCCTTGGCTCATAGCATCAAAATCTAACAATCCTAGGATCAAAAAAATAGTTTGGTGAAGCAAGAAGCTATTTTGGATAGCCAAAAAGAAGCTATAAATTCATACATTACAAGGCAAAAACTTGGTGAATCAAAACATAAAGATCTAAATCTACTACAAAAGCCATTAAAAAGGTAAGCAACTTGGGTGCAATTAATTGAAATTCAAATTAGGGTTCATTATCAAATTATATTAAGCACCATATTTGGATTAAATTTGAAAGAAAAAGTGCTCATATTATAGTCTTTAAGAAAGTGCAAAAAGTCTTGTCACCTCATGAAATAATTAATCCTCTTCAGTGAGCCATTGACCAGATCAACTCACCAAGAGGAATGAGTGAGCTGAGGTTTAGTGGGTGCGGTGGGCGTGAGGGTTTTAATTTTTTGGGCAAGAATCTTAGCCAAGGTAGTAGGGGTAGAGCAGGTATGGAAGGAACGGGTGGGAACCTCAAACATGGATCAAGTGAGGATCCAAAGGAAGGTAGTCATGTTGTGGCATATTTGGAGGCGGGCATCATGCGGGGGCCCGACCCTCCTCAGAAAGACCCTGACAAAAAGATACGAAGGACAATGTAAGGCCCAAGAAGTGGATGTCTTTTGCTGAGACTCTTAGAGGAAAAATAAATGAGGTTCTCTCTCTTCTGCCCCTAGTTCCAGTAAATAATAAAATTTTGGCCTTGACAAGTTCCATGAGTCCTTTTATTTCAATGGAATAATTCTCCCTGGTAGGAAATTTTTTGGGAGGTAGGCCATACATGGAGACTATCATGGCTTAGGCAATGGGTAAATGGTGACTGGTAGGCAGCTTGGATTTGGTAGCTCTAACTCGAAGGTTCTTCATTATTAATTTTAACAATATGGAGGATGTTAACCACATTTTAACATGAGGTCCTTGGTTTTTGGGCAAAAGGAGCCTTTTTCTCAGATGATGGGGTGAATATTTCGACATTGAAAAGCAAAATATTAACATTACCCCTATTTGGGTTCATCTCCCGAATCTACCAATCTGGTTCTTCAATGAATATTGGCTGCAGGGCATAGCCAAAACTATAGGGGACCTGATCTCCATTGACCATGTGATCTTGGCCAGGACAAGGATGACTCATGCACGAATCTGCGTAAATGCTAATTTGGATAATGAATTGCCAAGGTTTGTGGAGCTAGAGTATGGAGAATACTATCAAAAATAATTGATAGAATACAAGAACAGATCGACATTATGTGTAGAATGTAAAAATAAAGGACATACATGCAATTAGTGCCCTAACCTAGAAATGAATAGAGAAAAGCAGAAGCAGGGAATGCTAGACAGGAAATTTGAGGAGTTTCCCTGGCAAAGGCGATTTCAATCAGGAAAAATATTTCTACCAAAAAAAGAAAACAGAGGGTGCAGGGTCCCAGCAAGAAAAATGAAAACAACAGGTTTTTTGCAACCAAAATACTCAGGTAAGTTCCAATTCTCTAGTTTCAAATAAATTTTCAATTCTATCCAATATGGGAGTAGGAGGATTATCAGAAGACATAGAAGCCCATAACCTTCAGGCTAACCTTTATGACTCTCTAGAATCCCCATCCAAGTCAGGATCCTCAAACCCTAATGTTGAAATTACTATAATCCCCATTCAACATGGTGATGCTGATGAAACTACTAGGCAGGAGGAACAGACAAAACTAGTAGAGTTTCATAACATTTTGGCCTGTGAGGAAATCTATTGGAGGCAAAAATCAAGGGCTCTTTGGTTGAACTATGGAGATTCAAATTCTAAGTTTTTTCACGTCACCATGCTTAGAAATAGAAGCAATAAAAAAATAATTTTTTTTTAAAAAGATGGTTCTACTACTCAGGACTTAATAGAAATAAAAAAGGAGGTAGTAACTTATTTCAATTCTATCCTTGGTTAGGAATCACAGTGCAATGAGGAGGCCAAATATATTCTCTTGCAATCCATTCCTAGCATAATAAATGAGGATATAAACCTTAAGCTTCTAGCTCCATTTTTTGATGAGGAAATTAAGGAAGCCTTGTTTAGCATGGAGCCAGAAAAAGCCCCGGAACCCGACGGCTTTCCCCCTCATTTCTATCAAGCTTTTTGGGACATTGTAAGTGAGGATGTTATTTCTGCTATCAAATAATTTCAAGAAAGCAATAATATCCCATAAGGTTTCAAATCTACTTTTATTTCTCTAATTCCTAAGAAGCAAACCCCTAAATCTATGGCTGACTTCATGCCAATCAGTATGTGCAATGTTTCTTACAAGATCCTAACTAAAGCCATTATAAATAGAATGAGATATGTTCTGCCCCACATCATAGATTAGTGCCAAGGAATCTCTATCCAGGGTAGGTCAATCTTGGACGGAGTTATCACAGTTCATGAAGCTCTACACTCTGCTCATAAGACTAATAGGTCTATTTTTACCCTCAAGCTTGATATGAACAAAGCATTTGACAGGCTAAATTGGGACTTTTTGATTGTTATCCTCCTTAAGTTTAGTTTTCACCACAAATGGGTTAATTTTATCAAAGAAAGCATTTCTAAATCATGGTTCTCGATTCTGGTTAATGGAACAATTACTTCTTACTTTCAAAATCATGGAGGAATTCGACAGGGGGACCCTATCAACCCCATTTTATTCATCATTATGGCAGAATATTTAGGCATAACCATAAAAAATGTTTGCATTTCAAGGCTAATATTGGAAATCAAGGCAACATCTCTCACTAGGGTTGTTTCTCACCAAAAATTCATCGATGATACCCTTCTATTGACTAAGGTGTCGATGGTTGAGGCCAAAAGAATTAAATACATCCTGCAACTCTATGAGGATGTTGTTGGTCAAAAAGTTAATTTTAGTAAAAGCAAGTTATATTTCTTGAACACCCCCATTCAGAGGCAAGGAAGGATTGCAAAAATTTTAGGGTGTGATATAGAAAACCTCCCCACTTCATATCTTGGTCTCCCTCTTTTCATTGGTTCTCTGAGAGAGTCAATGTGGGACAAGGTTATTGAAAGAATTAAAAAAAAACTTGCTAGATGGAAAGGTCATATTCTATATCAAGAAGGAAATATGACCCTCACTAAGGCCTCTCTTCAGATCATTCCAGTCTATTTCCTCTCTATTTTCAAAGCCCCTGTGAAGGTTTTCCAAAAAATTGAGAAACTCCAAAAAGAATTTTTATGGACTGGATCAGAGGAGAAAAAAAGGATACACCTGTTGAACTTAGTATGGCACTGAGAGGGGTGGTGAATCAGTGTAGCATTCCAAAACATGAATTAACAACTCTAAAAACCACAGCAATTAAAAACTTATAAACAAATATAATAAGTACCGCAAGAGAACATCACACAACGTAGATTTTTAACGAGGTTCACCAAAATGGCTACTCCTCAAAAAGAACGGCTGCTTGGACTACCATCCAAATCCAGCCTCTTGCAAAGCACCAAATTTACAATTTTTTTACCAGCACCAACTGGAAGGAGCACCAACCCCTCATTTATCTGCACCAATAGAAATGAGCACCAACCCCTAATTTGCCAGCACCAACTGGACTTCAATTTTGAATGAAAATGTTTGACATATACCTTCATTATTGCAAGACTCTAACTGGTCTACTTCACCTTTGCAATCTCTGTGCACTCTCCTCTCGCTTGTGCAATCACTTCATACAATCTGCTGCACTGCTATAGCCAAACTTTGCAATCAACTTTACCCTTTGCGCTCTCTACACACTTTGCTTTCTCTACGCACACACTTCACACACTCTATGTCGTTCCACACTCTGCTCTCTATGCACATTCGCAATCGTACTTTGAACAACTCGACATGACTAGCTCACATTACACACTTTGCTATCATCTCATCGGTTCTGTGCTGTCTACGCTTTTACGACCGCATATCGCACTTCGATATTCACTCAAATCGATTCATCTCGCTCGTTGCTCAATGCAGACTTGCACAAATTTGATACACATTCAAAATCCCCTCAAACTTGAAAACTGCCCTCCTTTTATAGATGAAATTTAAAGATCAAGTCTTTAAACAATATTTGACTATAACCCTAAGAACGTCGGCTTCAAAACCCTAGAAAATGTCAGCTGCAAAACCCTAAAATTCATCGATTGTAAACCCTAGAAATTGTCGGCTGCAAAACCCTAAAATCTATCAGCCCAGATTCAACTTTGTTGGCCTCAACTGCTACTACCACCTCTGTCACCTTCTTGTAACTATTGCTACGAAATAATAACATGTCACGATATCGCTACACCTTTTGCGGCCGTACACTTCCTTTACCCTGCTATGATGAAAATGCGACACTTTTGGCCTTTGTTAGCTTTGCCACCGTTCTTGTCATGAAATCGTGACACTTCAAACTTTTGCTGACGTCATCCTCATTCTTGTCGTGAAATCATGACCCTTTTTCTTCTAGGCCTTCTTCTCCGTTTTTGTCGCGAAATCGCAACATTTCTGGCACCGTACAGTCTCTCTCCTCCTAGAGTCACGAAATCGTGACATGTTGCGAAAATGCGACATCTTCATCCTATTGGCTTCTTCACTGCTGCCTGTCGCAAAATCATGACACTTTTCCCATCCGTACAATTTCCTTTTATTCTATCGTGAAATCACGATGCTTTCAGCTTCCGGAGGCTTTACTTGCAACCTGTCACGAAATTGCGACACTTTGCGCCTCTTTGTCCTTTTCTAGACTTGCACCCGCAAAAACATGACATGTCATGAAATCGCTACACTTCTTGCTGCCATACATTCTTCACCGCATCCCTCAGAGAAATCGTGACATCTTTTGCATCCGTACATTTCTTGCTTCATGCACTAGCGAAATAAAGACATGTAGCGAAATCGCTACAACTTTGTGCCTTGTGCTTCCAACTTTGCTTCGACTCGTGAAACTTTGACTTGTAGAGAAATCACTACACCTTTGTGCCTTGCACTTTCAGCTTGTAGCATAATCGTTACACCTTTGTGTTCTGCACTTTTGACTTGTAGCGAAATTGCTACACTTTTGTGTTCTGCACTTTTGACTTGTAGCGAAATCGCTACACCTTTGTGTCTTGCAGTTTTGACTTGTAGCAAAATCGCTACACCTTTGTGCTTTGACTCTTCCTCTCTGCTTTGGCCCGCGAAACTCCAACATGTAGCGAAATCGCTACAAATTTTTGACTTAGCGCTTCTTCTCTGCTTCAGCCAGCGAAACTTCAACATGTAGCGAAATCGCTACACTTTCTCGACTTAGCTTCTTGGCCTCCAACATGTCGCGAAATCGTGACAGTTTGCCTTGTGCCTTCTCTCTCCTCGACCATGTCATGAAATCATGACAATTTTATTTGTGCCTTCTCTCTCCTCTGACATGTCACGAAATCGTGACAATTTTCTTTGTGCCTTCTCTCTCCTCCGACCTGTTGCGAAATCGTGACAGAAAACATGTCGCGATATCGCGACAGTTTTCTTACTTGTCTTTTTCTTTGATTTTCTGAATCTGGGTCACTTCTGTTCTTCCTAAAAACTTGTTGTACATGATCTGACTAACTTTTGAACTTCTATCCTCTGCATCTGAATGACTTCTGAATTGCCTGTCCATTGCATCATTAGATCTAACTGACTGTATTGACAATAATGACAATACTCCTACAACACCTTGCTCAACACTAAACTCCTATCCATTGTACTTTGGCTGCACCTTGCTGATCAATAAACTCTTGTCCATTGCATCAATAAATCTATTTGACTGTGTTGACAACAATGACAATAACTGTTTACTGCACCTTGCTCAACAACACCTTGTAGGATGGACCAAAGTGTGCAAACCTAAGGGAAAATGGGGGCTTAGGTCTGAGGAGAATTTCTCATATGAATTTATCTTTACTAGCTAAGCAGGCATGGCACCTCATTTTTGGTGAAGAAAATGAATGGACAACTATCATCAAATGAAAGTATCTTCAAAATATGGAATTTATAAGTGACTCAGTTCTAATCAGAGGTTCTGCTTTTTGGAAAGTAGTTCTCAATTGTAAGGAAATCATCAAAAAAGGTGTAATATGGGTCTTAGGCAATGGTGAGATGATAAATTGCTAGAATGACAAGTGGGCTAAGGATGAACCACTGACGCAATATCCTAACTTAGCCCGAATCAAAGATATCATAGAACTCATTGGTAGAAAAGTCTTTGATTATATGGTTGAGGACAGAGGTAGAATGAAGTGGAAACAAATAAGGATTCAGGGATTTCAAGCAAAATCAAATGATCTTTGTAACATTCTTGGGAAACAGTTTATCCCCATGATACCCAAGGAAGATCAAGTGACCTATGCTCCTACTAAAAATGAGTAGTTCACTGTTAAATCAACTTACAACCTTTTGCTTGATGATGAGGATTTTTTCCTCTAAAAGGACTTAGTTTGGATAAAAAATTTAATTCCAAAAATTTTAGTCTTTTCATGGCTAGTTATCCAAGGAAGAATTCTAACCATTGATAATATGATGTGTAAAGGTATTTGTATCACTAATCGTTGTTATCTATGCAGGGCTAATTGAGAGACCCTTTTTCCTTGAGTATCGTTGTTATCGTTGTTATCACATTTTCCTTGAGTGCCCTTTTTCCTTGACTGTTCTAAGTGGGGTTTTCAGGCCTTCAATATTTCCTAGATTAAACCAACCATCATACTTTATTTTTTTGTCCAGTGGCCTTACCTCTTTTCAAGCCAAAGACTGAGATACATGCAGAAAATTTATCTCAATCACTATCTTTGGAAGGTGTTGTTAGAAAGGAACCATAGAGTCTTTAATGAGTCTATCCATGGTCATCAAACTATCATTGCCAGGATCCTATCCTTTGCAAACGATAATATGAACCTTATCCCTTTTGATAGTCGTAAACCTCATCTGCAGGAGACCACAATTTCTTAATATTTAAGCTTAAGCTTGTTAGATGAGTCTGTGCCTAGGGTAGTCAACCCCAGAGCCAATTTTAAGTGGTCCCCACCTCCTATGGGTTGGTTTAAGCTTAATTTTTATGGAGTGGCTAAGGACAATCCTAGCAGAGCAGGCACTGGCAGCATTGTGTGAGATCATAATGGGAATATGATGCTTGCATTTTCCAAATATTTGGGAATAAGGACGAACAACAAAGCTGAAGCTAGAGCTATGTGGAGAGGACTTCAAATGACTCAAGACTTAGAAGGCAATTTTATCATATAAGGAGACTCTATGCATGTTATAAATCTCTTCAATAATTGGAAAACATATCCTTGGAGGATTAAAACAATTTTTGAAGAGGCTAGGATCCTTTTCCAGGGAGGATAGGACAAATAAGCCCAACATGTCTTTCTGGGAGCTAAAAAAATTGCTGATAAGTTGGCCAATTTGGGTGTCGATGGTGATGAATTTTTCAAATGGGAACGTAGTGTCCCGAGTGAAGTAGAGGAGCTTATTCAACAAGAATGCCAAGAATGATAGTTGAATTTACCAAAAGGGAAGGCACTATAAGTTCGAAGGCTAGGAGTATTCCCACCTCTTTTTTGAAATGGAATCACAATAAAAATTATTTGAGTTGTCAGTCTTTGTGGATGCTGCTTGGAAATACCATAAAGACTAATGGGGACAGTCACATGTCAAATAACATGGCTCCTAGTCATATTAGTAATTTGAGGTTGGTTGATAATCATAGGATAGGAAAGAAACAACAATATAAGACTTTGAACCAGAGCCACATGGACCACCAGATAGCCATCGCCATAAATATAGCCAGTAGGTTCACTTCTCCAAGGATGATTGGCCAAGACGGGATGTGGTCCCAAAGCATGTCATATATGGAAGAAAGCAATTACCAAATAATTATTAAGAGTAACTGTCAATACAAAGCTTGTGGGAGTTTTTTTTAGTACTCTGTTATGTGTGTCTACAACTTTTTGTTTCTCCATTGTTTCAAGGAAGGGATCCATGTATGTTTCTTTTTTTGTAATTATGATGCAGGTGTGTTTTCTCAAGGTATACCCGAACTTTTTTATGGGAAGTTTCTTTTTGATAACAGGCTATGTGCCTTACCGGATGTAATGGCTTTGGCGACATGTAGATTTTACATATATATGATCCTTAGTAAGGACGTATTCATCAACAGCCATGAGCTTATTTTTGTAAAAGGTTTTGGGTCAACCTGTAAAACCCGGTATTAATTCTATAGTATCTTATCTACCAAAAAAAAGAAAGTGCAAAAAGGAGAATTCATTTTAAGATATATTTGCACATTAAATAGGAGTTGGATATTTTTTGAAAGAAAAAAAATTATCACCTACCTATTATCTATTTAGAAAGCAAAGAAGACTATATCCTACAATATAAATTGTAGTGAAAATTGTAGATTATTCATTAAGGGTTCTTTATAGATTGCTCTTAAAAGTAGCATAGATTATTAAGTGTGTTTGAAATTAGTTTGAGAGTTTATTTATAGGAAAAATAAGGTGTTATTATTGTTACTATTAAAGTGCATTATTAATCCATTAGCACTATACTAGCTGATCTTTAACTAGTTACTATCAATAAATTATTTTATGTTTTGATTGTTAAAGGCGAAAAACTAGCACAAAATCTGCAACATTTCATGGCCAAAAGAATCCACCAATACAAGATAAAAGGTATAGAAGGAATCCACCATTAAAGTCCTTGAAGGAAGCCTCAAATAGAGACCTTGTGAGTCTCAATATTCAAGGAATAAAGTGTAGAAATCCTTCCTTTAAATTAGCATATTAAGAGTATCTTATTAGCTTGGATTAACTCTTATTAAATTATACAAGGAAGAGGATTAGTGAAGGCAAGGGTTTGCCTCATCAAAATAAATAAGGAATTAAAAAAAAAGGTCCATAATATTGGTGCAAATCTAACTATTACAAAGCACATCTTTTGTTCCTTCAAGAAAAAGAACAAAAGTATCTCTCATTGTAGGAAACAACACGACCATTATCTTAGAAAGTATTAGGGTAGATTTTGAGCAAGATCAAAGAGCCACCGAAGAGCTTGCACTTATCAAAATAAAGGTGTTTAAAATCACAATTTCTCCATGTCTAATCCAGCTCTAGAAGCAAGCATTTCACCTACAATATTGAGCCATTACAAGAGGTTATTATCATTCAAGTCTACATAGAGAAAGGATAGCATACAAAAGGAGATTATCTGCAAGGGGATATTATAAAAGCTAAAAAAAATAGTATAAAGGAACAAGGTAAAGGTGTTATACCCAAGGCTATTACTTAGAAAGAACGACCACCAAAAAGGATCACAAAAATCTACTATAAGAATGCCATTAGGAGCACCATAGAACCTTTGAGCATTACAACTAGAGCCACCCATTATCCTCATCAAGATAGCATGTAAAAGGAGAAGAAGAAACACTTGTATTTCAAGAAATATAGAAATCTCATGAATAATACAAATATATAGGCAAATATGTTACAATGCTCATACTTGGAGCATTAGAAGAAAGGCTTACATGGACAAGCCTTGAGTGCCACTTGGTACAAGATTTCTAAGTGGCCCAACATGTTGGAAATATGAGCAAGTTTTGTTGTCATTGATATCAAGGAAGATGAGAACCAAATTGGCATCCAGGTGTTTATGTTCGAGTTTTTATAAGTAAGGTTGATGTTCGAGTTTTATTAATATCCTCTAGTGGATTTTCCAAAAATGCAAATAAGAAGGTTTAATATTATACTATTTAAGGATACATGGTTGGTTTATGAAAAATAAATGCAAGGAGTTGTCAATTTATAAAGACCTAAAAAACCCATATTGCAGATTGAGTGATTAAGGATTTAATTATTTAATTAAAAAAAATAAATCTAAGGTTAAAATTTAAAATTAAATAATAATATTTTAAAGGTCCTCAGTTCAAAAATTATAATTGGAATTTAAAAATTTAAATTTCCACATCGACGTTGGAGAAAGGGTATTAAATTTATATAGATATGCCAAAAACCTTTGGAAATAATTATCCGTGTGAATATATGTTAATGCAAAAAGAGTTCATGCATCATAAGAGAGATCCGCATGTGTTTTGATTTCGTTGGGTGTAGAATAAAGAATAAGCATGAGTGGAGCACAAAAAATATACTGAAGCAACCTATAGTGTAGTTAGCAGCTAGGGGATGTGATAAAGCATTCGAGGAATGCGAGGCCAAATTTTGAATTGCACAAATGTTGTTTTGTTGAAAATGGAAGGTGTTTTGGTTTTTGCATCATGGATGGCAAAGGTTAAAGGTGTCGAGGTGTGCATTTTAGTTCATGTGAGGCCACATAGCCCCAATAGTGAATGCTTAAGTGCTAAGGTGCTTGGTGGAGGATTTGTGGGAGTTCAAAACCTGCCAAGGATATTTTCCTAAGCAAAAAGGTATGCAAATCGGTTTGTAATTTTTATTACGGTGTTTGCTAGGTAGACTTTGTGGAACGTGCACTAGGATATTATATTTAGTGCTACGATTATTGGAAAGGAAATAAATAGGGAGATATAAGGTTTTGGTTAAGTTAAAAATTCAATTATCCTTTTAGAAGGAGTAATAAAGGGATAAGAGGAGTTATATTTTATTTTAAATATAAAGGTGTTAGATAATTAATAGGAGTAATAAGGTGATTAATGAAAAGTTATTGTTGAAGTTATTTACTTGGTTTTTGCTAATATTTTAAAGTGTGGAGTTTATAAGGTGTAACTGAGATCTTATGTTATGTATGGTGAAATATTTTGAGGAATTATTTAAGTGAATTTTGAGTGAATATTTTTTTACCTAACCTTTGAGATTGGCAAAGAGTTGATTGTGATTGAGATAGATTTTGAGGTCAAAACTTCATCAAACAAAAGGTATGGGTATATCTTCCTTGTGAGTGAAATATTGTTGGATGTTATGAATGCTAATTTGGAGTGAAAAGGATTTTTTGATAAGAATTGTTGAGTTTGGTTTTGAGAAATCTAATATTGATAATGTTGGTTTTCTAGAATGAAAGTTGACAGTATAAACCTTGTTTGATAAACATTGTTGGAAATATTTAGTAAGATTTACTATGCTTGATTAAGGTTTGTGAAATATCATGAGTATCATTATTATGTGAAGTTGAGAATAATATTGAACTAGGGTTTGTAAAATATCATGAGTATCATTGTTATGTAAAGTTGAGAACAATCTTGAACTAGGGTTTGTGAAAGATCATGAGTATCATTGTTATGTGAAGTTGAAAACAATATTGAACTATATTTGTGAACAATCATGAGTATCATTGTTATGTGAAGTTGAGAACAATCTTGGGCTAGGTTTTGTGAAATATCATGAGTATCATTGTTAT
The DNA here is from genome assembly GCA_028583015.1 of Wollemia nobilis. Taxonomy (NCBI): domain Eukaryota; kingdom Viridiplantae; phylum Streptophyta; class Pinopsida; order Araucariales; family Araucariaceae; genus Wollemia; species Wollemia nobilis. Next base: position 334,913 of record JAQPPZ010003202.1, read on the forward strand.
GTGAGGTTTTTTTGATAAGAATTATTGAATAAGCTTTTATTGAGTGAGTAATTGAGTGGAGTTGATTGGGCTTAGTTGATTGGAAGTGTTGGAGTGATAGTTAAAGTTTTGTGAAATAACTTGTTCTTTATTCTTAATTAATTTGAAGATAATTTGGAAGTAATTGAGTGTTGTGTAAGAGTGAAACATATTAAGTCTCTAACCATTCTCTATATTTTTCTATGGTAAAACAAGAGAGATTGAAAGTGATTGAGTATTGTTGTGAGTGTGAAGCATAATAAGTCTCTAACCATTATCTATATGTTTCCATGAGATTAAAACAAGATTATGTGTGAAGCTTGTTTGTGTTATTGAAAGAGGTTTTCTATGAAATATTGAGTTGAGTTTTGTAATTGATTTGGGTAATATTTTATGAGATTTTGTAGGTAGAGTTGAGTAAGTCCTAGAGTGGACTTAAGGACTGAATTGAGTAAGATTTTGTGGAAACTTACAATGCAAATTTGAGATAAGTCTTGGTGAAGACTTGTTGAGCATAATGTACAAGTTCTAGTGAGGACTTGTTGAGCATATTTGAGGTAAGTCTTGGTGAAGACTTGTTGAGAAGATTGGATAAGTTATTGGGAGAATTTGTTAGATATATTTGAGGCAAGTATTTGAGAAGACTTATGAGCAGATTTGATTGATTGATTTGTTCAATATTTGTGTTAATTCTTGGAGAAGAACTAGCAAATTTTATTTGTGATTGGATCAAGATTTGTGTTAAGGCTTGAGTACAAATTTGAGGATAGAGTTTGGTGCATATTTGAGGACAATTTTGTACCATACTAGAGATAGAGATTAAGCAAATTTGTAATAGAATGAAGTACTGTGTTTAGTGTAGATTTGAGGACAGATATTGAGTATATTTGTGCTAGACCTAAGGACTATTTTTAGTGTATATTTGAGACAAATATTGAGCAAATTTATTCTAGACCGAAGGACTATGTTTAGTACAAATTTGAGACAGAGCTAAGAGTAAGCTTTAGAGGTGATAGAGCAAAGGATAGTAGTATCCAATGGATAAATATCCATTATCTAGGGTAGTTGGGATAGATATCTTCTAAGTGAGGATAGAGTCTTCTGTGGATAGAGATCCACAAGCCAAATTAGTGGAGGTAGTAGTATTCTAGAGGATCACCAACCAGAGCAGAGAAGAGTTCTCCTATGGATAGAGACCCATGAACCAAGTGAGGGTATTGGTGTCTCCTATGGATAGAGATCCATGAACTTGATTAGGGGATTGGTGTCTCTTTGGACAAGAGGTACATAAACATTGTAATAGAGAAAGGATTCCCTCGATATTTGTTGAGAAAATTTTAGTGAAATATTTTCTCCATGGAGTAGCTCACATTGGGTGAACCACGTTAAATTGGTGTCTCTATTGTGTGTGATTATTTATGTATTGATTTGGTTACTACTATTGCTATTTCCATTGATTGTATTGGTTAATATTGTTTGGGAAATAAAAGTAAAAAGTTGTCTTATATTGTTCATCCCCCTATCTCAGTATAAGCTTGTGTTCTTCACAACATTCATGAACAATCCAATGCTCACCTAAGAAGGAGTTACAAATATTTTGGAGGTTACCATCGAACTCATCATTGCATAAAGGTACATTGGAATATAAACACCTACTTAGTAACACTCAAGTGACATTTATCTACAATCTACAAGGAAATAGTTCTATTTAAGGCACCCATTTTTGAGAAATAGAATCGATTGAGGTCAAAGGAGGTCAATAATTGAATGGTGTGAAGCATGCTAATAGGGAGGATGCTAATTCAATCCTATGCATCAATCAAAGGTGTAAGTATGAATTTAAGAAGCTATCATAGACCAACAATACCAACACCCCATTTGTGGAGGATATTCATCATAGACCAAGCATTCCTTAAGGAGAATATCAACATCATTTATGGAGGAGAGAAGTGCTACTCAAGGGAGAAACCATATCCAATAAAATAAGGCATTGACTTCCCATGAACACAACATTCCAAAATGTTTCTAATCCACCACCTTGCAGCATCAAGGCAAGATAATCGAGAAGGGTTATTAAGGTAAAATCTCATATTATTTATTGCTTGCTATAAACTAAAGTTTTATTGGAGCTATAAGGGTACATTATATTGCATTCGTAATATATTAAGCAATCAGAATTCAAGAATATTTATATTTGCAAATAATAAAGTAGGAGGTATAAGGGTTTCAGCTTGGAAATTAAAATCCTATTATTGCAAATATTATTGTTTTCTAATATTCCAAATTAGGGAGTTATAATTAATACCACACCAAAGTATAATATTCGAATTTAGAAACATTAAACTATCAAATATCAAAGGCTATAAAGGGAGTTTCATTAATTGGTATACTTATCTCAAAACATATTAAAGGGATAAAATAAATTCAACCATTAGGACCTCATCAAATTAGAAAGTGCTTAATTTCAATAGGAGTAATAAGGTGTAAAAGAAGATTTTTGCTATTTACAAAACATTACAAAATCAACTTAAAATTGAACTATTATTCTCAAGAAGCACTTTAGCATATACAAAATCACTAGCAAGTCATAAGGCATTCTACAAAACATAAATTTCACAAAGGTATCATCAAATAAATACTAGGGAATTTAATAGAGTACCACACAAATCATCATGACATCAAAAAAAAAATTCTTGCAGAATCCAAATTACTTAAAGATCCAAATTATTTCTCCTAGAAAAATAAGGTAAAATAAATATTAATATATGAAAAACTTTGGGAGATAGCTCAGGGAAAAACAAAAATACCAATAACATGTGATACTGAGATTAAAAAATTTAAATAAAAATGATGCAAAAGTCCTAATGATAATAAAATTTACTATCATTGATGAAATACAACCTTATATCAGTTCATAAAATACATTGCAAAGGAACAAAGAAGACTATATTTCCATCACTTGTTACCTGGATTCTTCTCTAGTTTACCCAACATTGTTGTGTTGGTCATGGAGCATACCCATTTTCAAATAGGTATCTTGTGTGTTTCGATGGGTGGGGTGCTTCATTGTTAATACCATTGTGACCCGCAATACGATTCCATCTTGTCTCTAGTAACCTTAGAGGTTCGAGGTGTAAGCCTTAGTTTGAGCATGTATCCTTTAAACCGCTTCTAGGCTATCTCTTTCTAAACCTTATAAGATTTCTATCTTGTTGAGAGATCTTGGTTGTGCCTCCATGGACAACAGGTGGAGTTCTTGTGTACTGTCTTGAGCAAACATAATCCTCTATGTTTACCAGTAATAGTTTGAGTTAATATTAAACTATGGAAAGCAAATATTAAACCAAGGAGTAATGTTTGATTTGCTATATGGAAGTACCAATTATATTAAATACGATTTTATTTAAATAATTAGATTTTGGGTAAATAAATAAATGAAGGGTTTCATAGATTAAAGTAAGAGAAGCTTTGATTATGAAATTAAAAAGAAAAAATTAAATTGAATTTATGGGGTTTTGATTTAGTAAATAAATAAATTAAGGGTTTCATAGATTAAATTAAGGGAAGCTTTGATTATGAAATAAAAGAAAGTTCAATTTTTTTAAAAATTGAAATTATGGGGCTTTGATTTAGTAAATAAATAAATGAAGGGTTTCATAGATTAAAGGGAAGCTTTGACTATGAAATAAAATAAAGTTGGATTTATTTTGAAATTGAAATTATGGGGCTTTGATTTAGTAAATAAATAAATTAAGGGTTTCATAGATTAACGTAAGGGAAGTTTTTATTTGTGAAATAAATTAATGTTGGATTCATTATTTTAATTAAAGTAGAGAAAGATTTAATTTGGAAAATGAAAGAAAGGTTTGTTTGTAAACTAAGGGTATGGGACTTTGGTTTATGAAATAAATGAGAAGAGGTTTATTGTTTTAATTAAAGTAGTGAAATATTTAATTTGGCAATTAAATGAAATATTTTTTTATAAGATTGAATGAACCTAGATTGTTGGCAATTAAGGGTATGGGAATTTAATTGTTGAATAAAGGTTGAATAATATATTACAAGTGTAGCTCATGATATTTATGCATTGTTGAAATACTCTCATAGGAGGATGAGAGCGAAAGAATAGAAAGAGTAGTTTATATGATATCAACTATGCATTAGATAGTTGAATTGCTTGGGTTATTTGTATAGTCGTAATTTGGCAATGAAATGGGTAGATGCATTTAGAAGCAAGTATATCCTAAACTATGAGTATCTTGATCCCCTACTATCCTCACTTGATCAATGGAAGAGTGGGAAGACTAAAGTTACATATGGACCAATGCACAGGTTTGCTCTCTACTTTACATCTTGTTTATTTATGCAAATAGATTAGACTTGTGGGGAGATTTCCCTAATGAAATTGATGTAATGTATTATTTTAGAGTATGGACGTTTTACGATACACTTATGTAATAAATGATCAATGTGACAGATGCACATTTGTATTATATATATATTTTTTTTAATGTGTCTACATCCTTTCTAAATAATTCTTATTCCTTTAATCATTGCTCTATATTTCCAGTTACCTTTTACTTGTTTAAATGGATTATGGTTTTTTAGATTTAGTATCTAGATCTATATTTTATTTTCTTGTTTGAATAAATTTCATAATAATTGAGTAGTAAGTTCTAGGGTGAACTTAGAGGTTAACCTAAGGGCTTGAGACCCCCTTAGGAAAAATGGTAACTAGGTTTATAGAAGATCATACCTGAGTTAATACAACTTGTAAGAGGGTAATTTTGATAGCTTAACTTGCAGTATACATAATAACCTATGCATAAAGCCTTGCATAGGATATGGATATGCATGTACACTTTCTAATGGTTGAGGGTGATATATTTAGCTCATCAAGGATGATGATATGGATGGACTTATGTGCATAACATGAGATATGCCTACATAAAAGGGACTTGCACGAGAGGAATATTTTGTGGTATAGTTCTTGATAAAATTAGGGGTTTTTTTAAAACATTAAGTTAATCTAAGGTTGGTTAGGGGTTTATGAATCCCTCTCCTTATGTCAAAAAAAATATTTCTATTTCTATGTGTTTTCTTATTTCTTTATTTAGGGTCATTACAAAGAGAAAAGGGACCAATTGAAAAGCATCAACAACTAGAAAGTGGATCAACCACTTTAAAATCAATGAGCATACTACCCAAAACTAATGTCACAAGTTAAGATTCAAGACATAAGATCCAAATATCATCAAGATTATAGGATCACAAAATAAATGGCTCAAAATCGAATAAATGTCCAAATTGACGCTATCTCTAGAAATACAAACCTAAATTTTGAATTCTATCATAGAGAAAAATGACACCCAGATTATTTAAGTCTTTCTTAGAATCCAACACACTAGCCAAAGGAACTAAAACTCAGTACTCCATAATCACCCAATGTACTATGACCTCCACTAGAATCCAAGCTTCCTACAAGAGAACAACTTTCATAAAACTTCCAAAGGAACCAAACACTAAAATCTAAGCAATATCAATAATAAACCAAAAAACCTTTCTAACAGATTCCAAGAAGACAACCAAAGAATTCAAAAGGAAAACACAAACCAAATTTGAATCAAAACTAAAAGAGTGTACAAGAAAAAGCATAGAGGAACCCAAAAATCCTCTAAAGAACCCAGATAGACACATCATTTATGATACTTAGTAGGAAATTTCCTACCTCTAGCCAAAATCTTAGAGGACTGACAAAGAGATTTAAGCTTTAATTTTCTACCTCCTGAATACAAATGATCCTTGACTACCAATAAATAATGAGATCTATTAGTAACCTTAGAAACAATATCTCTTTTTAAGGCATTGAAAATATGACCTTACCTCTTTTCTCTCAACCTAGCTTTAATTGACCTCTTTTTTTGACTGTAAGTTTTAGGACTGGGAGATCCTCTTTCCAAGAGAGGATTAAGAGAAATCATCAATGACTCACCAAAATGAGCCTCTAAATGTAACATGGACTCATCCTTATTCCATATATTAGTTGTAAATGTGTCTCTATTTTCTTCTTCATATGTATTATTTGTTTGACCATGGTATAGATATCAAGCTCTACATAAATGAACCTTGATTTTTTGACTACAACATTTTTTTATTGTACTTATGCCATCAACTACTTTGTTGAAGTCTCCTCCTCTTCAATAAAATGGGTTTAATTATTTTTCTTTTATTTTTATTCTTGTGCATTTATTCTTCTACTTTTATATGTATCTTGTCATTTCTCCCTCCTTGGTAGGGTTTAGGTACTACTCCATCTTCTTGGTTCTTCAATATCAATAAAATTTACATTAAATGAGTTATCAATACTTGATTTCTCTAAATATTAGCCTTGTTATGGTTGCCAAGTACATAACATCTACATATCATCATTGTATTGTTCTTGCATACTCTATCTAACGTGTTCATGAAATTTCATGCAAAGTATCCCCCTTATAACATATTTGGAATTTGGTTATTAACCTTCCATCAAAATTGTATTGTAACCTTCTTTTTTTAACACCTCCATTAGGCTAGTTACCCAATTATGATTCTCTTCTACCCTGTTGATTTTTTTAATATTTGACATGGATTGCTCTTTTTCCACTCTTATAAGTGCTTTTATTCTCCTCTTTCTCCTCCTAAACTATAAAAAATTGATGCCCTACACTTTTTAAATTAAAAATACATTTTTCAATTGGATGTTCCACAATTTAATAGATGTTGCAATATGTCCTTTTTATATAATTTGTATGTGTGTGTCCTTTTGGGCTTGTAGTCTAAAAACCTATTATACTTTTTTCCCTTTTGTACCTTCACATAATTTATTATTCTCTCCAAGTACTTTCACTTTATCTAAATCATGGTACTAAGGTCATGTTGATCACTATCATAGTCATCATCTTGATCATAACTCATGTTCCCATTATCTACTATTATCAACTTCATTTAACTCTTTAGATTCAACACATGATCTAAAACTCCCTAAGATTTGGTTGGTGGGACCACCTGCATCTTCTTCTTATATCATGGTAGAAACCATATAGGAAATGCCACTTTTATAACCTATCAATAAGTTTCATCTCCATATTTCCAATTAGCTCCTTCAAATAATAGTTGTATAACTTTATGTATTTTTTCTGCTTCATGAAATATATTATACTAATAATATTTGTATCATCTTAAAGTAGTTAGGTCTATGAATTATTCTCTTTCTATATGCCAATCAATTACTACATTGTACAATATTTCTAGGAATAATCATAAACATGTGTCTTCATCTATAACTCCATTTTACTTCCATTTCACTTTATATATTTTGATATAGTGCTTGGGATCACTCTTCCTAACACTAATGAACTGTGATCACTTCTACTTGTTCATTGCTATTGTAGCTATGCTTATAGTTGGTGGAAATTGTTCATAGATTTCATTTTTTGTCAATGAACCTTCTATTCATGACTAGTCCTCCATAAACAATCAATTTCCACTCTCTACCATGTGTTTACTTCATGATATCCTTCACAAATACATGAGTTTTAGTCCTATTTTATTGAGCACACTCTTGTGTGGTTTCCTTTTTTCTTGTCTCCTATTCTTCATGCCTTTCAGCATTCTTTCATATAATTCTAATTTATATTATGCATACTCCATGTTTGAATTTTCTTCATCACTTATACAAACATTCTTTGTGGTTTGATTCTCTATTAAGATAAGAATTAAGAGGATAATCCTAACTAATCCCATCTTGGCCACTTATACAAAAGTATCAAAATAGTTCACTCCCTCTTGTTAAGAGAATCCCTTAGCAACAAGGCATACATTGTGCTTCTTTATCTAACCATATAATGTGTATTTGGTCTTGTAGACACATTTTTATCCAACTATTCTTTATTTTGGAAGAGGGACTAACTCCTAAGTCGTGTTCTTCATTAGAGTCTTGTATTCTACTAATATAGAATCTTCCCATTCTATCTTACCCTTAACCTAATAATATGTAAGAGGATCCTAAGTATGTTCTACCTTAAAAAATAATGCATATGAAGTATATTTCTAATGTCACTAAAGAGAAAAAATAGGTTGAGCATCCTTCAAAAGTGTATTATCCCACTTGGATTTTTGATGAACCAAAGAATTATGTGTATCATATAAAAAATTAACATTAAAATTTGAAATTGAAAATTCCAACTTGAAGAACACAAGCTTATACTGAACCACTTTTGCCTCTTTGTGAATGGCTACATGTTGATATTCTTACAATGACACTGAGAGGGGGGGTGAATCAGTGTAACTATTTAAAAACTTAAATCTGCAACTTTTAAAACTAATAGTGCAAGCTTAAAAATAGATAATGCAAGTATCACACAAGAGCATCACACAACATAGGATTTTACGAGGTTCACCGATGTGGCTACTCCTCAAATAATGACTGTTTGGACTTCAATCCAAATCCAGTCTTTGCAAGGATTCTCTCTTTACAAATAATTCTCCAGCACCCACTGGAAGGAGCACCAACCCCTGATTTTTTTGCTGCAACAGAAAGGAGCACCAACCCCTTTTACCAGGCACCCACTTGGATTTCAAATTTTTTTTAACAAAATAATGACATAAAAATGCCTTCTCTTTTACAAGACCCTCACTGGTCTACGGCTCAAAAAATCTATCTTACAGAAGCATAGAGAGACTTGTTAGAGACTCAATATCTTATATTTCTATCTAAAACCTCTCTCTTGAATATTCAACAAAATTGCAAGTTTTTGTTCTAAGGCTGATTTCATACAGCTCTCATACACAACTGAGACTTTTGATATGCACAATAAAACACAGTCATAGTAACCGTCTCACTATGCCAGTTCGATCCTTATATACTTGATTTCCTTGAATGGCTCAATTTTTAAAACGGTTCAAGTTTCCCTCCAATATTTCATGTACTTTCGGCTACGATCAATGCATTAATCCTTCTCTGACCTGATCCGCATTTTAGCCACTTTCTTACTGACATTCTGACCATATTTTTCTCTGCATATTCTGCATATCTTGACAGTCCTTCTTCTCTGCACATTCGCACATATTGACAGTATTTTTCTCTGCATATATCGATAACCCTTCTGCGCGTTTCGATGCTCTATTATCTTGTTCTTCCAAAATCTACGTAACTGCTCTTTCTAATTCTTTTGCACTCTTTTCTAAATGGTGTCGATCCTTCTATTCTACCCGTTACTTTCTTGTGAGTCAAGCACAACCATCGAGAGAATTTCTTGTTTGTAGAGATTATCTGAAAAACTGCTCTTTACGCCAGCTTGCAGCATCACGGCCCTGCAACAGCCGTTCTCTTCTTAAATGCAATGCTTCGTAACTTTCCTTTTAACTTCAGCTCACAGCTGCAGCATTTTTCTCTAATATTTCCTCAACACCTGTCACTGGGAACTACAGATCTTACTCCAGTTAATTCTTCGTAACTGGCACCTTTTTGACACCTGTCACTTTGAATGCCTCTTAGACCTTTTTCCCGCCAAAACCATTACCTGTCGCGATATCGCAACGTTTTCTGCTTTCTTGCACTTTCCTTTGCTTACCTCCATGAAATTGATACATGTCATGAAATCGCGACACATTCCGCTTTTGCTGACGTCATCCTCCATGTTGTCACGAAATCGCAACATTTCTGGCTTGCTGAGGCTTCTCTAGAAACTTGTCGTGATATCGCGACATTTTTAGACTTGCTGACGTCATCTTCAAAGATGTCACGAAATCGCGACGCTTCCGACTTACAACGGCTTTTCTGGTAACTTGTCGCGATATCGTGACATTTTTAAACTTGCTGACGTCATCTTCAAGGTTGTCGCGAAATCGCGACACTTCCGGCATCCTGCGGCTTTTCTTTGAACTTGTCGCGAAATCGCGACGCTTCTGGCCTCCGTACAATTCTTTCTTCATGCAGCCGCGAAAACCTTACCTGTAGCGAAATCGCTACACCTTTCTGACTTAACATTTTTCTTTGTTGCATCTTTCGAAAATCTAACTTTGTTGGCTTGGTGTTTCCTCTTGCTTCGACTTGCTGATCTCAAGACTTGTAGCGCAATCGCTACCCCATTGTGTTTTGAGTTTTGCACTTGTAGCGAAATCGCTACACCTATGCCCCTTGCTTTTCAAACTTGTGTCAAAGTCGCTGCCCCTTTGCACCTTTTATTTCAAACCTGTAGCAAAATCGCTACACTTTTTGCCTTGCATTTCGAAGCTGTAACGAAATCGCTACACTTCTCCGCCTTACATTTTGAGCCTGTAGCGAAATCGCTACACTTTGTTGCCTTGCATTTCGAACCTGTAGCAAAGTCGCTGCACCATTTCACTTTGCTTTTCAAACTTGTAGCGAAATCGCTACACCTTTGCACTTTTCATTTTGAACCTGTAGCGAAATCGCTACACCCTTTTCGCCGAGCATTTCATCCTTGTAGCAAAATCGCTATCACTCTTTGCACTGGCATCTGAAGTCTTCTTCGTCCCACGAAAATTTGACATGTAGCGAAATCGCTACACTTTCTTCACTTTGCTGCTTTGCCTTTAGCATGTCGCGAAATCGCGACAATTTTTATGAACTTTCTCTCTCCTCATTTTTGTCGTGATGTCGCGACACTTTGCGCCCTTAGTGCTTTTCTTCCAAAAGTGTCGTGATATCACGACACTTTCTCATGCACTTTCTCTCTCATCCTTTTTGTCGCGAAATCGTGACTCTTTGTGCCCTTAGTGCTTTTCTTCCGAAACTGTCGCGATATCGTGACACTTTCTCATGCACTTTCTCTCTCATCCTTTTTGTCGTGAAATCATGACAATTTTGCTTGCGCCTTCTCTCTCCTCAGCCATGTCGTGAAATCGCGACAGAAAACATGTCGCGATATCGCGACAGTTTTCTTCCTTGTATTTTTTTGCAAATTTTTGGATCTGGGTCCCCTCTGTTTTTCTTGAAATTTTCTGCACTTGATCTGACTGACCTCTGAACTGCATCAACTGCATCAATCTGTCTGTGTTGACAACAATTACAATAATTTTGCACTACTTTCTCTGCACCTTGCTCAACAATCTCCCCCTTTGGAATTGTTGGCAACACTTTGTAACCTTGCTCTCAAATTCTTCTCCCCCTTTGCCAATAATGCCAAAGGGCTGCTGCAGACTCCCCATGAGTCTATGCACAACATTCTCAGGCATAAATAACTTGAATGCTCCCCCTGAGAATGTATTTCCCATAGCTAGTCAGTGCTTGGGAAGTGTGACTACTCCCAACTTCTTCCGAAGGTATTCAAATACTTCCTTTGGTAAAGGTTTGGTGAATATGTCTGCTACTTGCTCTGTAGTGGGAACAAACTCCAATCTGACCTCTCCTTTTGCAACCTTATCCTTCAAGAAGTGATACCGGATTGCAATATGTTTGGTGTGGGAATGCATTACCGGATTCTTTGAAATGTTGATTGCACTAGTGTTGTCACATTTGACTGAAATGGGCTCATTGAAGTGAATTCCTAGATCTTTCAATGTTTGTCTCATCCATAGTATTTGTGTGCAGCATGTTGTTGCTGCAATGTATTCTGCCTCGACTGTGGATAGAGAGACTGATTCTTGCTTCTTACTGTGCCATGCTACCAATTTATCTCCAAGGAAAAATGCTCCTCCACTTGTACTTTTTCTCGTCATCAATGCATCCGGCCCAATCTGCATCAGAATATGCAAAGAGAGTGAAGTCTTTTCCTTTTGGATACCACAGCCCGTACTCCATAGTACCCTTGAGGTACCTAAAGATCCTTTTCACAGCTATTACATGAGTCTCTTTTGGACTAGCCTAAAATCTTGCAACCATGCAAACAACTTGTAAGATATCCGGTCTAGTTGCTGTCAAATACAGCAAGCTCCCAATCATTGATCTGTACATTGTTTGATCAACATCCAGAGATTTATCATCCTTGCTCAACTTGCAGCTTGTTGTCATGGGGGTGCTCACTGGCTTACTATCTTCCATAGTGAACTTTTTCAGCATTTCTTTCACATATTTAATTTGAGAAATAAAGATCCCCTTTTCAGTTTGATTAACTTGTAATCCAAGGAAATATGAAAGTTCACCTATCATAGACATTTCAAACTCTTTATGCATTTTGTTTGCTATGTCTTTGCATGATTCATCATTGCTACTCCCAAAAATTATATCATCTACATAAACAACTAGAACAATGAAATTGCCATTTTCAGTTTTCACATATAAATTGCTATCCACCATACCTTTCTTGAATCCTTGCTTAGTGAGATAGTTGTCCAGTCTTGCATACCAAGCTCTAGGTGCTTGTTTCAAGCCATACAATGCTTTCTTCAGCTTGAAAACAAAGTTAGGATTATCACAAAGTTGAAAACCATCAAGTTGTTCAATATATACTTCTTCTTCAAGATTTCCATTCAAAAATGCTGATTTTACATCCATCTGATAAACCTTGAAATTCTTATGAACAGCTAAAGCCAAAAATAGTCTTATTGCTTCAAGTCTGGCCACGGGTGCAAAAGTCTCTTCAAAATCAATCCCCTCAACTTGGGCATATCCCTTACGGACTAATCTTGCTTTATTCCTTACAACTTTGTCCATCTTCATTCGGTTTGTTTCTAAATATCCATTTAGTACCAATTATGTTTTTATTTTCAGGCCTTGGTACTAATTCCTAGGTTTTTGTTTTTCTCAATTTGATCTAGTTCTTCATTTCTTGCTTCCATCCAGCTTTCATCCGTGCTTGCTTCAATAATATTCTTGGGCTCAATCTTGGATAACGAGAGAATAGTTATTTACTACTCTTCTTCTTGTCTGAATGCCAAGCTGTAGGGTCCCCAATAATCTGCTCTTTGGGATGATTTTTCCGCCAATTGCACTGTTCTGTATTTTCTATTTTCATCTCTTTCTAAGTCCTCTGAATCTGATTTCTGTCTCTCTTCTTTTTCTTGATCTTCATCTTCTTCAATAAATTCTTCATAGGTTGGGTAGTTTTCATTATTGCTGATTTCTTGTTTCCTACCTTCATCAACCTTCACATCCGCACTCTCCACAATTTTCTTTAGTCTTTTGTTGTAGCATGTGTAAGCTTTACTTTTTGTTGAGTAACCAAGAAAGATACCTTCATCAGCTCTATCTTTGAATTTGCCAAGATTGGCTTCAGTCCGTTTAATGTAACACTTGTTGCCGAACACTTTGAAGTATTTTGTTGTAGCCCTTTTGCCAAACCATAGTTCATAAGGTGTTTTGCTTTCATGCGGCCTTAACATACACCTATTCTGAATATAGACTACAGTATGGACTGCCTCTTTCCAGAACCTATCAGCAATTTTGCTCTCTATTAGCATGGTCATTGCCATTTCCTATACAGTTCTGTTCTTTCTTTCAACTACTCCATTCTCGTGAGGTGTTCTTCTTCTTGAGAAGCTGTCTTCTTATTCCATGTTTTTCACAGAATTCAGCAAACTCATTTGAAATAAACTCTCCTCCTCTATCTGATCTCAAACATTTAATTCTTTTTCCAGATTGATTCTCAACAAGATTTTTGAAAGTTTTAAACATCTCAAAGGCTTCAGATTTCGTTTCAGAAAGAGTACCCATGTCATTTTGGAAAAATCATCTATACACGACATAAAATATTTGTATCCATTTATGCTTTCTGTCCTCATGGGTCCACAAAAATCAGTGTGAATCAGTTCTAATGGCTTGCTAGTGAAATATTCTTTTGCTTTGAAGGTAGATCTGGTTTGCTTCCCCTTTTGGCAAGACTCACATATACTTGTTTGATGGTTTACCAATAGTGGGTATGTCTCTTCTTGCTCTTTTCGAGCTGATTTTTATCAGATTATCAAAGCTTATGTGACCGAGTCTTTTATGCCATAGCCAGTTTTCTTCTTCTTGACCAACCAAGCAGGCTCCTTCTGAAGTCTTCGAGAGAGTATACAAATTTCTAGAAGTTCTCAGTCCAGTGGCTATTAACTTTCCATTTCTTGTCTTCCTTACTTCACAGCCCTCCTTCTTGAAAATTACTTCATGACCTCTCTCACAAATCTGACTTACACTCAACAAGTTATGCTTTAGTCCTACCACAAAAAGAACTTCCTTAGAGTTGATTTTACCGTCACTTAACTTAACTGATCCTTTACCCACTATTTTTGCTCCATCATTGTTTTTGAATTTTACAGAACCACCTTCGTATGTCTGTAGCTTGTCAAACTTCTGTTTGTCTCCTGTCATGTGACTGGAGCATCCACTGTCTAGAATCCAAGGAGCAGATTTATTCTGTGCTTTGAGAGCTATTTGAACAATCAGAGATTCCTTGTCTTTCATTGGTTGTTCCTTTTCTTTCCACTGAGATTTAATAGCAGATCTGGTCACTTGTTTTACTTTCTCCCTTTCATTGGCTTGTGACAGTTTTTCGGGAAATTTTTTGTATTGTTTTGATCCAGCTGAGTGATATTTTCTTTCCTGGTATTTATTTCCTGCAAAAGAGCTACGACAGTTCCTTGCAATATGACCGAAGTTATGGCAGTTATAACATTCTACAGCATAATCTATCAAGGGAGAAAAAATATTTCTACTAGTAAAATTTCTTTGTTCTACATTATATCTACAGCTTGAAATTTTATGACCATATGCATTGCACTTAAAACAATAACCAGAAAAGGAACGAGTGTACCCGGGAAGTGGTTGTTGCCAGGTGGAGGTAGGAGCCCTGGGTCTTCTTCTTCTTTGATGAGTGACTTTGATGAATCTATCATTTGCAGCACTCCTTTCAAGCTTGGACTTGTTGTTTTCTTTTGCATGATACGGCTTATCTTGGTCAACTTTAATCTTGTCTTTAATATTTATTGGTTCTACAGTTACAACCTTTGAGTTCTTTGAGGTTTCTCCTTCATCAAAGCCCAAACCAAACTTGATACCTGTGGGCCTTTGATTATTCAACATTTTATTCAGTTTCTCAGAACTGTCTTCAAATTTTTGATGACAACTCAGTTTTCGATTCATCCCTTCTAGCTGCAACCTTAATCCAACTATATCTTCTTCTAGCTTGTTGCACTCATTTATTTTCACGATTAGCTGTGCTTCAAAATCTTCAAACTTTTTCTTATGCTCTTCAGTTTGTACTTTCAAACTGATTATTAAATTGTTGGCCTCCTCAAATTTTCTTGTAATCTTTTTATTTCTTTTCCTTTCTGCACTTAACTCTTCAAGAGCAGCCACCAACTCACCTTCCAGATCTACCTCGGCCTCATCGTCTAATTTTTCTTCACACTCCTGGGTTTCTTCGGTTCTTTGTTCTTCGAAGGCCATGAACAAGGCTTCACCGGTTTCTTCTTCGAGTCCTCACTGGAGCTGTCTTGAGAAGAATCAATGTTTGAGAAATGAAACTTTTCTTCTTGAAGTTCCTTTTTCTAAAATGTGGTTTCTTTTTCCAGGACATTTCTTTCTAGATGTGTTCCTTCATCATTTTTATTTTTCTCCTTCATTGGGCATTTTGCTGCAAAGTGCCCGATGCCTCCACAGTTAAAACATTTGAACGACAACTTACCTCTGTACTTTCCTTTTCCCTTTACTAACTTCCTAACAAAGTTTTCTTCAGTCTCATCTGCAGATTCTTCTTCCTTAGATTCTTGTTTAGATTTTATAATTTTATGTGCTTGGAAAGCTGCTTCTCTATCTGAGGGCTTAGTTTGACCAATCCTCATTTCATATGTTGTTAGAGAACCATGCATTTCATCCATACTAAAAAAATTTAAATCTTTTGCTTCTTCTATGGTAGAAACCTTTGCATCAAACCTTTTATTGAGGGTTCTTAGTACCTTCTTCACAACAACTGCATCTTCCATTTCTTCCCCGAGTCCTCTTATTGCATTGATGATTCCATTTACTCTCAGCAGATAGGCTTCAATGTTCTCATCATCGGTCATCTTTAATGCTTCGAACTGGGCACGATGTGTTTGCAGCTTAGCTTCCTTGATTTTGTTATCTCCTTCATGAATGCTTTGTAGTTTGTCCCATATGTCTTTAGCAGATTTGTAGTTCATGATTCGTATCAACTCACTGTCGACCAATCCACACATAATAGCATTCTTGGCTTTCGAGTTGTTCTCAAACTTTTTCTTCTCAACCGCATCTATTGGAGGAACAGTGGGAGTGGTGTATCCATTTTCAATAGATTCCCAAATGTCATAACCCAATGCACATAGATAGGTCTGCATCCTGAGCCTCCAGAAAGAATAGTTTGTTCCATCGAACAGAGGAGCTTTGTTAGAAGAAAAACCTTCACCATCGACCATTGTATATCTCCCAAGAACACCTTAGCTGATTAAGCTTGTGCAGGTGCCTTGCTCTGATACCAATTGATATTCTTACAATGACACTGAGAGGGGGGGTGAATCAGTGTAACTATTTAAAAACTTAAATCTGCAACTTTTAAAACTAATAGTGCAAGCTTAAAAATAGATAATGCAAGTATCACACAAGAGCATCACACAACACAGGATTTTACGAGGTTCACCGATGTGGCTACTCCTCAAATAATGACTATTTGGACTTCAATCCAAATCCAGTATTTGCAAGGATTCTCTCTTTACAAATAATTCTCCAGCACCCACTGGAAGGAGCACCAACCCCTAATTTTTCTGCTGCAACAGAAAGGAGCACCAACCCCTTTTACCAGGCACCCACTTGGATTTCAATTTTTTTAACAAAATAATGACATAAAAATGCCTTCTCTTTTACAAGACCCTCACTGGTCTACGGCTCAAACAATCTATCTTACAGAAGCATAGAGAGACTTGTTAGAGACTCAATATCTTATATTTCTATCTAAAACCTCTCTCTTGAATATTCAACAAAATTGCAAGTTTTTGTTCTAAGGCTGATTTCATACAGCTCTCATACACAACTGAGAATTTTGATATGCACAATAAAACACAGTCACGGTAACAATCTCACTATGCCAGTTCGATCCTTATATCCTTGATTTCCTTGAATGGCTCAATTTTTAAAACGGTTCAAGTTTCCCTCCAATATTTCATGTACTTTCGGCTACGATCAATGCATTAATCCTTCTCTGACCTGATCCGCCTTTTAGCCGCTTTCTTACTGACATTCTGACCATGTTTTTCTCTGCATATTCTGCATATCTTGCGATCCTTCTTCTCTACACATTACGCACATATTGACAGTATTTTTCTCTGCATATATCGACAACCCTTACGCGCATTTCGATGCTCTATTATCTTGTTCTTCCAAAATCTACGTAACTGCTCTTTCTAATTCTTTTGCACTCTTTTCTAAATGGTGTCGATCCTTCTATTCTACCCGTTACTTTCTTGTGAGTCAAGCACAACCATCGAGAGAATTTCTTGTTTGTAGAGATTATCTAAAAAACTGCTCTTTACGCCAGCTTGTAGCATCACGACCCTGCAACAACCGTTCTCTTCTTAAATGCAATGCTTCGTAACTTTCCTTTTAACTTCAGCTCACAGCTGCAGCATTTTTCTCTAATATTTCCTCAACACCTGTCACTGGGAACTACAGATCTTACTCCAGTTAATTCTTCGTAACTGGCGCCTTTTTGACACCTGTCACTTTGAATGCCTCTTAGACCTTTTTCCTGCCAAAACCATTACCTGTCGCGATATCGCGACGTTTTCTGCTTTCCTGCACTTTCCTTTGCTTACCTCCATGAAATTGATACATGTCATGAAATCGTGACACATTTCGCTTTTGCTGACATCATCCTCCATGTTGTCACAAAATCACAACATTTCTGGCTTGCTAAGGCTTCTCTGGAAACTTGTCGCAATATCGCGACATTTTTAGACTTGCTGACGTCATCTTCAAAGATGTCACGAAATCGTGACGCTTTCGACTTACAACGGCTTTTCTGGTAACTTGTCGCGATATCGCGACATTTTTAAACTTGCTGACGTCATCTTCAAGGTTGTCGTGAAATCGCGACACTTCCGGCATCCTGCGGCTTTTCTTTGAACTTGTCGTGAAATCGCGACGCTTCTGGCCTCCGTACAATTCTTTCTTCATGCAGTCATGAAAACCTTACCTGTAGCGAAATCGCTACACCTTTCTGACTTAACATTTTTCTTTGTTGCATCTTCCAAAAATCTAACTTTGTTGGCTTGGTGTTTCCTCTTGCTTCGACTTGCTGATCTCAAGACTTGTAGCGCAATCGCTACCCCATTGTGTTTTGAGTTTTGCACTTGTAGCGAAATCTCTACACCTATGCCCCTTGCTTTTCAAACTTGTGTCAAAGTCGCTGCCCCTTTGCACCTTTTATTTCAAACCTGTAGCGAAATCGCTACACTTTTCGCCTTGCATTTCGAAGCTATAACGAAATCGCTACACTTCTTTGCCTTACATTTTGAGCCTGTAGTGAAATCGCTACACTTTGCTGCCTTGCATTTCGAACCTGTAGCAAAGTCGCTGCACCATTTCACTTTGCTTTTCAAACTTATAGCAAAATCGCTACACCTTTACACTTTTCATTTTGAACCTGTAGCGAAATCGCTACACCCTTTTCACCGAGCATTTCATCCTTGTAGCGAAATCGCTATCACTCTTTGCACTGGCATCTGAAGTCTTCTTCGTCCCGCAAAAATATGACATGTAGCGAAATCGCTATGCTTTCTTCACTTTGCTGCTTTGCCTTCAGCATGTCGCGAAATCATGACAGTTTTTATGAACTTTCTCTCTCCTCATTTTTGTCGCGATGTCGCGACACTTTGCACCCTTAGTGCTTTTCTTTCGAAACTGTCGCGATATCGTGACACTTTCTCATGCACTTTCTCTCTCATCCTTTTTGTCGCGAAATCATGACACTTTGTGCCCTTAGTGCTTTTCTTCCGAAACTGTCACGATATCGTGACACTTTCTCATGCACTTTCTCTCTCATCCTTTTTGTCGTGAAATCACAACAATTTTGCTTGCGCCTTCTCTCTCCTCGGCCATGTCACGAAATCGCGACAGAAAACATGTCGCGATATCACGACAGTTTTCTTCCTTGTATTTTTCTACAAATTTTTGGATCTGGGTCCCCTCTGTTTTTCTTGAAATTTTTTGCATTTGATCTGACTGACCTCTGAACTGCATCAACTGCATCAATCTGTCTGTGTTGACAACAATTACAATACTTTTGCACTGCTTTCTCTGCACCTTGCTCAACACATGTCCCATTCATCCTCAATCAGTTTGGTGAAGGTCACCTTCACCTTCTTTCAAGCCATCATGGGACCTTTTATTTTGGCCCTGGTAGAAAGTGTGGTGGCTCGAACAGGGGGTTTCTCCTCCTTCTCGGTGAGTGTCCCTTCATCACGAGGGGTTTGCTCTGATATCCTTAGACCTGTACCTCCTTTTTTTGATTATTTTGGTGCTGACCCCGCAGGTCCTTTGGTCCTTCCTTCTTCAGGTTTGAGGAATTAATCCTTTACCCCTAGTTTTGTATGTGTCTACTGGTCCACACCAGGCTCTGTGTCACTCAGGTTTATAACAAGGGGTTCTGTTGGGCTCCCTCCCCTATTAATCTAAAAAAAAAAGGAATTCTCCCCTACTTCCAAGCTATTTTATCGAGCATCCAAGCAGAATTCCCCAGAAGAGAATACTCTTTCTAATGAGGTAGGGAAATTTATCGGGGCCTCAATCACCTAGTAGGTTTGAGTCGATGCATCCCTTTTCTTTGTCTCCTTGGCTCATAATTGTTGATTTTACTCCTACAACTACTGGTCCAGCTACTTAAGCTGAGCAATTCTTCTTACCTTCTCATCCAATTACTCCCTGTGCATCATCTAGCAATCCTCCAACATTTATTGGTCCATCCAAAAATTAGTCTGCCATTCTAGGGCCTCTTCCAAGGCTACATCAATATCTTGATTAATGCTCGTAGAAGTCTCGACATCTTGTGGAATCTATCTTGTTAATTATTGGAGGGTCTAGGTTGTGAGACCAGCCTCCAAGTCATCCTCTTCTTCCTCTTATTATAGGAGTAGATGTCATAGGCACTTTCTCCTAGGAACTAGTTCTAGTTGTCGTAATTCAACTCTATTGCTAGCCAGTCGTACCCCTTACTCTATGAATTCAGGTAGGTGTGAGTGCCCTCCTTTTTTTACAAAATTAGGTAATGACAATTACCCTCCATATTCAACCTCTTTTGTGGGGCTCTCTTCATTTTCCTCTATCCCAGTGATAGAATCTTCCTACCCTTCCTCTCCACCATCTCCCTCTACATGGGAGTCCTCCCTTTGCACTTTCGCATTGCAAACCAGCACCAATATCAGCCCATGGTA
The DNA here is from genome assembly GCA_028583015.1 of Wollemia nobilis. Lineage (NCBI taxonomy): Eukaryota > Viridiplantae > Streptophyta > Pinopsida > Araucariales > Araucariaceae > Wollemia > Wollemia nobilis. The sequence continues at coordinate 355,292 of JAQPPZ010003202.1, forward strand.
GGCCAAGGAGAAAGGTGCACCCCTTTGGTATCGAGTCACTTCCTCCTTTAGGGTATTTTCCAAGTATAAGGGCACATTCATCTTCCTCCCATGCACCAAGTGATTTAAGAATTATACATGATTAATGTATAGGTGGGAATATTTCCCTGTGCATGTGAAAAAGTGAGCAATTTGCTCGAACAACTTCTGCAGGTTCATAGGAAGTCAGATTTTTGGCAACCCCTCCTTCTCTACCTACACATTTTCTCCTAGTAGTAGTAATTCGGCACACTATTTCAACATGCCGCCCTTGTATGTGCACTCGCTTGTGAGAGGCAAGCCGGTCACCTAGGAGATGTATTCCGGGGTGACCGGGATCTCCCTTCCATGCACCTGAGCTGCATCGCCTCTCAAGGAGGCAACAAATTCTTTGGTTGCCTCCATATCTTGGTTTTGATAGACCAGGGTATAGTAATCGAGCCATCCCTCGGACTCGAACTGAGTCCTCACCACCCCCATGATCCCCTCCATGTCACTTGGCTCATTCTTCTTGATGACGTGATTCTTTGATCACCCTCCCATGGTGCCTTCCCTAACCGCTCTTCTGTTCCTGCCTTACACTCTTAGGAAGGTGTCTTCTTATAAGGAAGGTGCCTAACCCTAGCATTCAATTTTGGGGTTGGCACCCGGTCATGGGGGTGCATGATTTTTATGGTGGCGCTATTTTTTGGTACTGCATAATTCATGAAATATTATATAAAAATTTAATTAAAATTATGCGTGTACCTAATTGGATGCTTCATGCATCACGGAGAGTAGCAATTCATCGATCTATGACATGGAGGATGGGTATTTCACATGTGTGGATTACATTGGACTTCACTGCTATGTTGTTCGAGGTTCGATGTCGAAGACCGACTCCTGATTGGTCTTAAAAAATCATCTGTCCATCATCTTTGGGGTGTGCACGAAGATCCCACCCCGTAACTCTGCAAGATTTTTTATTGGGGTGGATTTTTCATCACGTGGGTCTGGTGGTAATCTGGTGCTACCCAATCGTGTGTTGATCTCATTCGAATCGAGGTGCATGTGAAACCAAAGCGCCGATTGTACATGGAAGGCACTATTTTGGTGCCTTCCTAATGTGGAAGGTGCTTTAAATGAATGGTGCCTTCCCTAGGTGGAAGGTACTTCTAAAGAATGACACCTTCTTGCTACATAAGGTGATTTTGAAGAACGATACCTTCCCACTATGGAAGGCACTTTTGAAGAAAGGTGCCTTCTCACTGCGAAGGTACTTTTGAAGAATGGTGCCTTCTCGTTGCAAAAGGTACTTTTGAAGAAAGGAATCTTCTCACTATGGAAGGCGCTTTTGAAGAAAGGCACCTTCCCGTTGCGAAAGGCACTTTTGAAGAGTGGTTCCCTCCCACTGTGGAAGGCACTTTTGAATGGATGTACCTTCCTAGAATGGAAGGCACCTTGATCATCATTTTTTTAGGAACTCTCCTACGGACGCCTTCTTTATAAGGAAGGCACCTTATTTCTATGGGGTGCCTTCTTTATAAGGAAGGCACCTTATTTCTATGGGGTGCCTTCTTTATAAGGAAGGCACCTTACCTCCAGCTTGATACCTTCTTCATGGCGGGAATGTCCACCCTTGTTAGGTGCCTTCTTCGAAGAGGAAGGCGTCGTTCCTCCTATGGAGAGTCTGCTTTGAAGATGAAGGCTTTTTGCAAGGCATTTTTCTTAGCAACACGTCGTAATCATCTGGGCAAGGGTGATCAAGCCTCCTCAGACTTTCTTCATGCTACCATAGCGTCCTCCTGCTAGGCCTGGCATGTGATTTTCCCCTGGAGGAGAGTTTGTTGCCTTCACCCGAGCTTGGATAGGTGTTGCTTCTAAAATACATGCACAGGTGTCGGGATGTTGAGTCGGTTCAGGCATGGTTTCCTAGATACCTATTTTTTGAGCTATTAGGTCCTTCACCTGCAAAAGCAAACAAAAATAAAAGAAAACAATAGATAGTTAGACGCATTTTGTTCCTAGTAGGCCCTCTACTAGGATTTTTGTAGCTTGCATGTGGGCGTCATCCCTACAAAACACATCGTAAGAAATAAAACAAACCTAAACTAACTGATTTTGGTGGACACCTCCATGTCCACCATTTTACTTGCTGAGATTTTGGTCTAGATTTACAAGGATGGGGTCTCCCCCATGCCTATTCTGGACTCCACCAGTAAATTTTTGGACGTGTTGTAGGGCCGCAGTCGGTGGCCATTCACTGTCAATACAATGTTGCTACCGTCAATGGTTTTGATGTGCACAACACCATTCTTGATGAGCTCTACCACCTCATACGATCCCATCCATATCTACATTAATTTTCCCTTTTGTTCCTAGAACCTGGAATCATACAACAACACCCATTCTCCCTCCTAGAACTGCTTCAGCTTGATGTGTCGATCATGCCATTTTTTTCTTTGCTTTTGTATGATCTTCGTTCTTTGTAGAGCATCCATTCGGATTTCATCCAGCTAGTTCAGCTGTTGAACCCTCTCTTTTTGAGCTTCTTCCAAGCTCAAATTTAATTCTAAAGTAGTTCTTAGTGTCTTAATCTCAAACTCGATGGGCATCATTGCACTCTTCCCATAGACCAGATGGAAGGGTGTGAAGTTGGTGGTCGACTTCCACATGGTGTTGTACGCCCATACTGCCTTTGAAAGCCATGTAGCCCAATATTTTCTATGTTGCTGCATGGTTTTTGTGAGGATGTTCTCAATCTCTCTATTCATCACCTCCACTTGCCCGTTTTCCTATGGGTGGTAGGGCGTAGTCTTGTTGTGCCAAATCCTATATTGCTTCATCAACTCCTCGATCAATTTGGAGGTAAATTGAGGCCCCTGGTCTGTTGTTATCTCTCTGGGGACCCCAAATCATGTAAAAATATGAGCAAATAAGAAATCGGCTATTGTTATTTCCTTTGAATCCCTCAATGCTTGGACTTCCACCCACTTGGTGACATAGTCTGTACAGACTAAAATAAATCTCCTACCTATCGAAGGTGGATTAATTGGCCCCACAAAATCCATGCCCCACTTATCGAAGGGCTCTAGATGCACTTGCGGTTGAAGGGGCATCTCGTCCCGATGGGTTGGTCTACCCATTCTTTGGCACTCGTCACACTTGCTGGCATAGGCGACCGCATATTTGAATAGAGTGGGCCAAAAATACCCAGCTTGTAGGATTTTATAGGCAGTTTGCTTCCCCGCAAAGTGTCCTCCGCATGGTTCATCATGGCAAGCTTTGAGTATTTCTAAGAACTCCTACTCTGCTATGCACCTCCTTATAATATGATCATGTCCTATTTTAAATAGGAGGCCATCAACCCATAAAAAGGAGGCGCTCTTCTCTACTACCACCTGCTTTTCTCATGAGGAGAGAGCAGGCGAGGTTCTTCCGGTGGCCAAGTAATTGGCTATGTCTGCATACCATGACATTTGTTCACTGATGGTGAACAAATGTTCATCCAAAAATTGGTCTTCCACTACCACATGATCTGTTGGTGTTAATCTGGATAGAAAATCCACTATGACATTGTCCTTGCCTGGCTTGTCGACTATTGTTATGTCAAACTCCTGCAATAGTAAAATCCATCTTATAACTCTTCCACCAATAGTCGGTTTGCTCATTAAATACCTAATAGTCACGTGGTCCGTATGGACAAACACCTGATATCCGGTGATATAATGGTAGAATTTATTTATGGCATGCACAACTACAAGGAACTCCTTCTCCATCACTGTATAGTTGAGCTCAGCCCCTGCCAAGTTTTTGTTGACGTAGTAGATGGCATAAAATTCCTCGCCATCCTTCTGCCCGAGGACTGCTCCAATCACATTGTTGGATGCATCACAATAGATATGGAAGGGTATGGCCCAATTTGGTCCCCTTAGAATAGGTGTAGATATTAGATTTTCCTTGAGCGACTGAAATGCTCTTTCGCAGTCTTTCATCTAGTTGAACTCCACATCTTTAGACAATAAAGTGTGCAGTGGTCTTGCAATTTTACTAAAGTCGACGATAAATCACCGGTAATACCCGATAGATCCGAGGAAACTTCTCACCTCTCATTGTGTTCTGGGGTTGGGTAGGTCCTTGATGACCTCTATTTTCCTTTTGTCAACCTTTATTCCTTTCGCAGAGAGATGGTGTCCCAATACGATGCCCTCTTGCATCATCATAAAGCATTTTTCATTACTAAGGGAAAAATTATTTTCCTCACTTCTTTTGAGCACTCTTTCCAAGTTTGTCATTGCTTCATCAAAGGTTTCTCCATAAATGGTGAAGTCATCCATGTATACTTCAACCGCATCTCCTATCATGTCTGAGAATATGCTAAGCACCACCCTTTGGAAGGTGGTAGGTGCGTTGCATAACCCAAAAGGCAATACCCAATAAGCAAACATTCCCCAAGGGTAGGTGAACATCATTTTATCCTGATATTCTTCTCCTATCTAGATCTGGTTGTATCCACTGAATCCATCCAAGAAGGAGAAGTACTTTCACCCCAAAAGTGTATCCAAGACCTGATCGATAAATGGGAGTGGGAAGTGATCCTTTTTGGTCGCTTTGTTCAATGCCCTATAGTCCACACAAATCCACCACTTCCCATTCTTCTTGGGGACCACCACAAGCGGTGACACCCACTCACTATTAGAAATCGGATAGATGAATCTAATAGACAAGATTTTTTGCAATTCTACCTTGACAATGTCTTTCATTGCTAGATTCATTCTTCTTTGTGGTTGCCTGCTTGGAGTCGCCTGCTCTTCAAGGTATATGTGATGGGTACATATTTTTGGGCTGATACCTTTCATATCCGAGTAATCCCATGCAAATTCCCATTGGTGTTTAACCAGGAGTTCTTCTACCTTCATTAGTTGTGTGGGGGTCAACCCACTGTTGATATTCAACGTCTTTCCTGGCCCAACATTTATCTACTGAATGTGGTGGTCTTGGGCACCAGCTAATGGTGACTCAGGCATGGTGTTGGAGGATTCTCCTTGGAGGAATTCTATGATAGCACCATTCTCATATTCTTCCTCTGCCAATTCATCTAATGCCATCACCTGTTGGATGATGGTCAACTTTTTCTGTTCGTGCTTGGTTAATGTGGACTCTCTCAAAGAATCAACAGACTACAAAGGGGGTGAAATGGTCAACCTTTTTACATTTTGCTCGTTGTATATGGTCATCATCCCATCACAATAGCTGATGTATGCATCGGCTATCACCAACCATGACCTTCCCAAGATAAGCGGGTAGCCACCCAGCCTGGTTTTAGACTACAAAACTAGGAAGTCGACCGGATATTCCCATGCATCAACCATCACTATGATATCTTCAAGCATTCCTTCTAGTGCTATGATTGATCGGTCAAACAGCTATAGCACCATTGAGGTAGGTCTCAGGTCTATGATTTGTAGCCTCTGCATGGTCTCCTGAGGCATTACGTTGATGGCTGCCCCAAGATCGACCAACGTATTGGTCAAGGAATGTCCCTCAATTTTTATAGTCAACACTGGACTGCCTGGGTCTGCATACTTAGGATGACACATCTTGCCCATCATTAAATCTGCCAACTTACCCATGATATTGATAGTCTAGGTTGCTCTCCATCCTGAATTTCTTAGGCACATCTCCTTTATCACTTTAGAATATATCGGGACGTCTCGGATAGCTTGAAAAAGTGGAATTGTCACTATGAGATTTTTCAAGCTAGAAAGTATATCAAACTCTAGCTACGTTAGTTTCCTCTATTCTTGCAGTCGGTTAGGAAATGGAGCCTTTGTTCTCTCAACTACTTCTTCTTCCACCTCTTCTATAAGAGGTGTTTCTTCTACATCTGCCTCCTCTTCTATCAACGGAGGTGTCTCTACTCCTAGTTGTCTACCTGATCTAAGTTGAATAGGATTACAACTAATATGATACATCGAGTACATCTCACCTTCTACATTGTATGCTAATTGATTTACTTTGTTATTTAGATTTGTCATTGGTTGTGTGGGTAGCTATGCAGGTCTCACTATAGGTAAGGTCGATAGGTTTTGATGGGGGTGAGTTGGCGCTACATTCTGTGGAGCCGGATTCCATGGAGCATGGCCTCTCCACTATTTCCCAGGGTATTGATATGGCATCCAGGGTTGCTGGTTCAGAAACGCTGCTCCTGGGGGTGCATTGGACCAAGGTGATGGTCCCCACCACCCCATGTTAGGTGGTTGAGGCTGGACTTGTGGCATGTATGGTCCTCCCTCGTATGATGGCATTCCTGGTGGCATATTTCCCCCAAGGGGTTGTGGCCAACTCCTCCGATTTCCTATAAAATAAGCTTTCGTGACATCAACATCCTCCTTGAAACTAGGCAATTGTGGGCACAATCGGGTCTTGTGATTTAGTTTACAGACCGTGCATACTCTAACTTTGTTTTTAGGGCATGCATTCTTTGCATGCTTCCCTCTACATTTTGGGCAGAAATAAGCTAATGCCGCTTCATTTTCTTGCTTCTTTTTCTCCAACAATAGCATGTCCATCTACAATGCCAGAGATGAAAGCATCTCACTTTTCAAATCTTCCAGCATGTTGCCTATTTCTATTTTTGTGACCGAAGTAGTTGCTTTCATGGTTCTAGAAGTGGTCTTGCCTCTCCTCCTTGAGTAGTTTTGGCATAACTTTTGGATATCTTCCATAGCATGTTGGTAGACGTCACCTCCAAAAATCATGTTGAGAGCTTCTAGTGATTCATTGTTAAGTCCTCTCAAAAAGATGCTTTTAAGAGACTTATCAGCTAGCTTCACGTGAGGATATCATTGAATATTGAAGTTGAATCTCTCCTAGTACTCCTCAAGAGACTCATCTTCTTTCTACGTCATGCTCAGGACCTCCTCTCTGGAGTCTCTTGCTCTCCCAAAGTCTTGATATTGCTCTAAAAAGAGCCTCTTCATTTGATCCCATGTGGCAATGTGTTTGTCTCCCAGACCAATGAACCACCATAGAGTTGCATCGTCTAATGTGGAAGGAAAGAGCTTCAGCTTCTGTGTATCATATTTGTAGTCCATAGACCTGCATAGAACATCAAACTTAAATAAAAATAGGTCAGGGTCCTCGGTCGGGTATCCTCTGAAGGTAGGAAGGTGAGCAGGGGATATGTTTTTCATTTTGGTTTCTCCTACTCCTTCCTCAATTGGGAAACTAAAGCCATATGAAGCCTCTTTGTCGGCCATTTTTTTAGGAAATGTGGTCTCTAATGCAGTTCTTATGGCCTCATGATCGTTCAAAACTTTCTGAGTTAGGGCTCTGAAATCGGTTGGTGTTATCATCCGATCTTCTACAACTTTCCACAATAGAGCTTCCTCTGAGGGTGTTCTCTTAAACAACGGGTTTACAATGGTTCGTTCTTCCCCTAGTTGATGGGATGAGGTAGCACTTTGCACAAAGTGAGGATCCTCACTCCAGTGGACTGCTGGTGGTGATTTGGGTGAATCTAGTTCAAACTCAGAATGTTCGGCTGTCTCAGATTTTGGTGGAATTTATTTTATGAACCGACCATCAAGTCCTCTTCTTCTCGAAGAACTCATACAAAGTTAGATAGAAGGTTTTTAGGTATTGCAATTAATCTAATAGAGGCACTTCCCCAACAATGGTGCCAAAATGTTGCGGGCCAAACACAGGTGAATTTTTCTCCTATTTTGTCACTGCCCGATCATTTAAATTGTCAACCCAAGGAGCTTCATAAACTTTAGAAGTGTCTCAGACAAGATCACTTACAATACCCACTTTGATATGAGTCCGTCTAATTCTACTATTAGGGGGTTTAAAATATTGTCAATCATTCATCCACACCACAATAATTTACATATGAATAATTAAATCCTGAGAATGTAAATATTCATACGTGCATAAAAGTAAACCTACTACGAAAATGAAAATAACAGTGCAAAAAATAAACCTATGAAAGTAGGAAACTAATCTAGGAAAGCATAAATAAAAAGGAAGGAATACTGGCTTGGAGTGGGCCCAGGCTCCAGTAGCTCCCTTCCAGCTGAACACGTAGTTAGGAACTCTCAAACTTTATTGTATTTGCAAAAGAATTATTACAATGCTTCTACCTCCTCAGAATGATAAATGTATTCTCAATATGGATTCTAGATTATTATCATAGAGGTTTGTGTGTGTTTATATAGCACACACACAGATCTTCTATTACAAAGAAGTTACAATAGTAGTTTAGTCCAGAATAAACTGGGACAGTCTGGTAAACGTAATCGACATCTGCTAAAAATAGCATTTGTTCCTAACGGTAGCGCGTTCGCTGATTGGTGCATGCTTCACCTGGAATTGCATTGGTCAACTCTACCCACGTTGCTTTACTTGGTCATTTGGCAAAGAATGGAGGCACCTTCTCTATGAGGAAGGTGCCTTCCTCACATGCTTTTTGATAGGCACCTTTCGTATGTGAAAGGTGCATACTAATGTTGAGTGTCTTCTTCCTACGTAAGTCCCCCACTGATGTGGGTGCCTTCTCTATACGGAAGGTGCTTTGCCTTGTATGGGGTGCCTTCCCTATGCGAAATGCACCTATGTATGTCAGGTGTCTTCTATATACGAAAGGTGCCTACCTTTTGTTGGTGCCTTCCTTGAAGAGGAAGGTGCTTACTTATCATGCCTTGATCCCGAAAGAAATAGAGTGCCAGGTCCATGAAAGACCTCGACTGATCCAAATCTATCAAAACCAACTACATTTCCACAAAAATACACTAAAACACACAAATTAGATAACACACACAATTCTATTAAATAATTACATAATCATTCATAAAAGTACATAGTTCCTATTATATTGCCGCATAATAATCGATGAAACCCATACAAAATATGAGCATTTTTTAGGCTCATCAATGTGGATGGATGGATAGGATTAAATGAAATCGGATGGCTGGGATTAATTCACTTATATAAATATATATTTATTAAATATATATATAATATATAAAATATATATAATAAATATATATGAATAATAAGTGGAAATGGCAGGAAGGCTAGGATGGAATACAAGTGGCTAGGTTTTGGTGTCTACATTTAGAACCATATATATATCAAAAATAATTTTTTAATCTCCAACATTAGGGTCGGCCCTCAAATTCAACTTTCCACTTCATATAAAATATTTAAATTGTTGATTTAAATATTTAAACTTTTATATCTTAACCTTTACTTTAATATTTAATTTAAATATTAAAGTATATCCCACTCTTAATATTTAAATATTAAATTTAAATATTAAAGTTCACACTTTGTCTTGCATACCTTTTGAAGATATATTTGTCTTGCATAGTTTTCTCCAACACATCATGATTTGCTTTTGACATCAATGACAACTGCTATTAACCAAAACAACCTTTGACATCAATGACAACTCAATTATTCCAACACAACTCATCACCATTCACCTTATAATGCAATATTGAAGCAATCAGAGATATTGAAGGACTTATAAGAATTAGTTGCTAAATTCTTAGGTGGTGGGGATGATGGAGTACCTGGAATAACCTCATCAAAGATGACATCTCTCTAAATCAAAACCTCATACCTCTAAGGATCACCAAGATGATATTCCTTTGAGGTATCTAAATACTCCATAAAAATGAACTCATGATTCTTTGGTGCCTTATGATTTTTAAGACCCTTAGATATATGAGGCCATGCTAAAAATCCAAAGATATGAAATTGAGACACATTAGATTATCCCTATCAATATCTCAAGAGGTGTCATGACTTGGAATGCCCTATTGGAAACTCTATTATTTATATATACTACATAAGTTATAGCCTCACCCTATAACTTATGATATAACCCTTTGATCAATCATACATTTTTTCATCTCCATGATTAATCTATTTTTCCTCTCATCCACACAATTTTGTTCAAGAGTATAGTGAATAGTCCTCTAATATATAATCCCTTAAGAAACCATAAATTCTTGAAAATCTTAACTAACATATTCATTTCCCCCATCTATCCTTATACATTTGATTATATTATTTAGTTAATTTCCAATAAGTTCCTTCAAGGTCTTAAACCTCTCAATAACTTCATGCTTAGTATAAATGGTCTATAATCATACCTATCTAGAGAAATCATCAATAAAAAAAGGAATTACCTACTTTCTTAGAGATATGGTATACCCATAGGTCCACAAATATCATTATATATATATCAAAGGGATGAGATGATTGTTGCATGACCCATTTTGGAAAGGCATCCCCATGATTCTTTCCTAGAATTAACCCCATACATGCACCACTTGAAGACGATATGTTTGGAATCCCAATGGCTATTTTATGTTGACTCATGTATCTCAAAGTATCATAGATGATATACCTAAGCCTATGATGACACTTTTGTCTTTAATTATCTATACATACAACTAGAAGGAAGGTCAAAAAGGTAGTTCTTTATCCCAACTTATACATGGGACTAATCCCATTACAATAACCAAAAGCTATAATTTTAAACCTATTATCTACATATTTGATTACCCATCTATTAAGACAAAAATATAACTTCTTATTTGTATGAATAATATGATAAATATAAAATAGGTTAGGTCTAATCTTAAAAATATGAAGTACTTCATCAACCAATGTTGATATATCCACACCTTGGAACGTAAAACAAAGAGTCATCTCCAATCACATGTTCCCCTATATATGCTTTGTTTTAGCCTTGTAGGATATGCTTATGATTTGTCATGTGCTTCATTGCCCTTAAATTTGATGTCCATATTTTGAATAAGTGGATATCTAATATGTGCAGTAAACCATTACATGTGCTTATGATGTTTCTCCATCAAATTTGTCCTCACATTGTGCATAGGAGATTGCAACATCAACACCCAATTTCAAATTGCTTTCTCAAGTTTCTTGATCCAAATCCTATAAAATTATATTGTGTGCCCTTTTGTTTTTCAAAACTCACAAGTAGGATTCTTGAAAGACTTGTTGGTCTTCTTCTCATTCCTTTTTAACTTCTTGTTATTATAATATTTGGTAATCATTTCTTTTGGGTGAGCTTGTTTAAAATTAAAATTTTATTATGCTTATTTCTTCTAGTCTAATGGTGAAAAAATTACTTCAATACCTCATCAATAGATGGTGTAAGAGAATATGAAAAGTATAAATGAATTATCTCAAATATAATATAAACTATCTCATATGTTTTAGACATATTATTAAAGATAATGTTGATCATTTTAGTATTATTTTCTTTCTCCAATGCCTATTATCCTTATCTTATCTCCTTGGTTAGTCCTCTTTCAATTTGGATGTCCTATTGCAGTTTCTTGAACTAATTGTTATACTCACCAATAGTATCAAATTAGTCCTTGTACAAAGTTGCTATGTTAGCCTCCAATCTATTGATTTATGTGGAATCAATTTAATCACACAACCCCTAAAAAAATTCAATCAACACTTTAGGTTTCGTGGCACTACTAATATGAGTGTTATATATTTTCAAATTTAAGATTAATGATACCATGAGCCTTATTTTTACTATCCCTACAAAGATACTTCACTTATTCAATAATACACTAACTATACAATGTACTAGTTAATCACATGATGCCACTTGTCACAATATGATTTATTGTCTGGTCTACAAACCACAATACACTTGCATCCTAATTCACTCCAAATTTTATTCATTACCAAGTGTATTGTTGATTGTGTGAGTTGTTTGTCATGTTTGATAAGTTTGCAGAATTGTGATTAGCTAAAATCTCATTTATATGTGGTACATGAGATATATCCTATCACATCAATCATTCTATGGCCTACATCACCACTTGCATGGCTTACCATGTATCACCTTGATATCAACCATATATCATGTTATATCACTTGTATAGACTACCATGTCACCTCATGATTCATGCATTAATCACCAAGTCAACTATATGTACCACTATATTAGTTACCATGTGTAACCTTAGTATTTGTGCACCTACTACCAAGTCGCCTATATGGCTCACCATGCCATCCATATGGACTCTCATGTGTCATATAAATATTCATGTGTTGGTCATTAAATTTTTTATATAGACTTCCATGTCATTTGTATGGGCTACCATGTATTATACATATAGCACTTCCATGTTAGCATAGTTATATAAAGGGTTGACATCATCTAGTTCCATGACATTATAAGGTACCACATCATCATAGGTTACCACATGATCATAGGTTTTCATGTCATAATTGGTTACATACATGTTGATATAATTATAGACAATAAAAATTAAGGGAAGGAGAACTGAACCTAAGACCTTTAATGGATGAAATCCTTATGTTATATTTGTTAGCCATATCCCTAAATGTGGCACTTGGAATATAAAAAAATTAGATTTATTAAAAAAAACCACACATACCTTCATTTTGGACCTTTCTAATACATACCTATGCCACGCTACCATAGACTTAAATTTTGTTGTCTTTTAGAAAATATTATCTAGAATATTCTCTTTTCAAATTTCAAAAAAATTAAAAATGGAGGGAAACAACAATTTTTTAAAATGTAAATTTGAAGTACCTCAAGGTAAAATGAGTAGAAATGTTGAACTAGGAACCCCCTAAAATTTTGTAAAGAATCTATAAATACTAATAGTTTGATTTTATATATCATGGTTTGTCCTACATGACCATTTTTTGAACATAACCAATAAAGAAATCCTCTCATGCCTATGTAGTTGAATACTTATCAAACCATTTTTACAAATTTATCAAGTGGATGAGAGGTATTAACTAAGTATAAAAACTAACACATGAATTCTTTGGTACCAAGGGTCTATTTGAATAAATTCAGCCTTTTATTTTCTTCTTTCATGGTGGCCAAACAATTTACCCTCTCATTCGTAATACTATTGGATAGAAAAATCTAGAAGAGAAAAGGAAATAGATTTTTTGAAAAATATATAAAAGATAGTGATATTTTTTAAAAATTTCAAAAAACTCTAATCATGAAACTAGGGTACCCATATGGTCAAAACATTTGAAACAAAAACAATATTGAGTGCAAATGAGAGAAAATAAGAATTTGTTAACGAATATTTCTCCTAGAGTAAATTTGCTAATCCTAGTGAGATCCTCGTGATCCAAGTCCAATAGGAGTTTTATCATAAAATTGTTCTTTTGGTTACATATTCAACCTTCAAATGAAACTATTATTATCTTACTCTAAAATTTTGTCCTTAAAAAAGTTATAAGAATCACTTATCGATGAAATCAATCAAGTTTTGTGATTGGCATACACTTTGATACCATGTTAGATTTTATAGTAGTTTCTAGAAATGAATGGAATCAAATGTTACCTAGTATTGCTTTACAAAGGAATACATAGAAAAAAATGTAGAAAATAATATAGAATGGGGTGTATATAGAAACCAAATAATTTCACCAAATGGAAATTAAATTACACTCCAATCAATAACAAAAATGGTTGGTATGAAGGGATATTTATACCCAAATGCATTATACCTTTATATTAAGATTGTGAGATTGACCCTGAGAAATAAACCATTATAATATATATAAGCATATTTTTCAAGGTTTGCATAGGTCAAAAGGATAAATATGATAATATGAGTATAAAAATTGGCTTTTACCTTGAGAGAATATTAACCACCACATATTCCAATACTATAATGGCTTTCTCAACTTCAAGAGGAATGAAATTTTAACTTAGAGACTAGTCACATCATTCATGAGGTGTATTTTATCTCTTTGCTTCCTTCCTTTTACTCATATGTTTATGGGGTTATTTTCTTCATAAGAAGGATCACATTTTTCTTCCTCCATCCTCAATTATTAAGGCTAGTTTTCTTGAAGAATTGCATACATCTCCTCTAGTTGGGCATTATGGATTTTAAAAAATATTCTAGTAGGTGAAGAAATTATTTTCTTACAAGAAATTTAAGTCATACGTCAAGACCTTTATGATTGAATTTGAGGTATGTTATGAAAATAAAGGAAAACTATTAAATATCCTAGTTTGTTACAACCATTGCTTATCCCTGAGTGCTAATGGAAGCACATATCTATGGATTTTATTAAGTCCATTCCTAAATATGAGGATAAAATAGTGAACTTTGTGGTAGTGTATTACCTTTCCAAGTATGTTTATTTTTTTATCCTATAGCATTTATTTATAACTAACAAGTTTTACAAATTGTTTTATAGTTTTATTTTCAAATTGCATGGCATGCCCAAGTCCATAGTTATCAAACATGACCCTATCTTCACCAAAATTTTTATAAGAAATTATTTTATCACATTGGTATTCAATTTAATATGTACTCTTCCTATCACCCTTAGTTAGATGACCAAAAAGAGACTACACATAAAACTTTGGGTACTTACCTTTATTTTTTAGCCCATGATAAATTGTATCATTGGGCTCATTAACTGTATTTATTCAAATGGTGGTATAACACTTCTTATCATTCTTCCCTCAATCACAACCTTAGAGCTATAAATTCCTTCTTTGAGGATTTCATTACAAGATTTCATTGATGATGATACTACTCATCAAGCATGATTAGATCAACTTCTCCTTCTAGATGAATACCACATCAATGCTATTGAACACACATGCATTCATAAAGATTACCTTCGATGTGCCTACAATAATAAGGTACATCAACATAAATTCCAAATCAGATATCTAGTCAAAGAGAATATACAAAACACCTGTCAACCATATCATCTTTGTGATAAATTTGTACCAAACTGGTTAGGACCATATATCATCACAAGCAAATTTAGTTCTAGGGCTTATTTCCTTGCCAATATTGAACGAATTGAGGATACCAAACCCCTAAACATCATCTACCTCCGTGCATTTTATGCTTGACTAATGTCTACTAAGTTCTTTAGCTTTCTGTAGATTTGATCTTGACTATTACGAATTTACAAAATAAAAAACAATAACAATAAAAACAAAAACAAAAATAAGATCAAAACCATCCATCTATGATGTACTTTGCAATTCATATTTTTTGCCTTCATTTCCTCTTTTTTCTTCTCTTTCCTCTTTCAAATTTTTTTATCAAATTTGTATGGTCATGCTTCAAGTGACTACATGCCTTTTATTAATTTCTCTTTCCTATCCTCTTTTCTCTTAGATTATTCAAAATTCAGATCAATGTTGTATGGTAATTCTTTTATTGGATACATACCCTTTATTTTGTCATATTTTCCTCTTATCTTGTTACTCTTTTTCTCCTTTTTTTGCCACTCAATGTTGTATGGTCATGCTTCAAGCAACTACATACCTTTTCTTGGTTATATTTTTATCTTTCTTCTTCCATATCTCTTACTTTTCCTTTTCTTTCTTCCTTTTTATTGCAACTTTCCATCCATTTCATAGGCTCACTTTTGAGCCTCTTCCATCATTATCCACATCTATCATTAAAGTTGATATAGATAAACACTGGAAATCAATACCCTCTTCACATGCTCCATACATACTATAAAATTTTGGATTCACAAATTCATTTTAAACTATCTCATTTGGTTCTCTTACTCATAAATAAGTTTTTTTTACCTTCGTCTACATTTATAAGCATCATATAATTCACCCATGCTTTCCATTATACTATATTATTCATTATCACATTATTTTGTAACTCAGTTTGTACATATGCACACCATATTTTGTATACAAAAACCCTTTGAAGAGTTAAACATACATTTGTTAGCATACTTGTAGTGGTGTCCAATCCTATTATTGGTTGCATGGTAACAAGAAGTTCTTTCATGGACCAATCATGGATCTCACACATTATGCAAATTTTGAGCATGGGGAGGACAACACCTTGAGTAAGCCTTGCCATAAAGTGAATAGTTTCCCCTCCTCATCCTATTATTTGCATAGTCCAAGCCTACGGATATAAACAACGACAAGCTACAAAAAAATAAGCAATCAAAAGAAAAAAGTACAAAAGCCTTAAACAAGAAAAAAACTAAAGGAGCATTACATAAAAACCTATAATCCTTGGTATCCTAAGGTATTTTAGATACCTCCATTGAGGCTATAGATACCTAGCTAGTAGTAGAGAAACATTGATGAATAATAGGGATATCCTCCATCGGGGCTATAGATGCCTATCCGAAAATGGAGTATGCCTTATGATTGGAAATATGTCTATCACATTAATGACCTTAGTTTGTATAGACCACTACATGCTTGTGGATGAGCTAGCTTAAATGGCTAATTTTATAATGGGTTATTCCAACCTCCTTCAAAAGTGATAAATTAACATCATATGCACACATAGGTCCATGATAGGCTTAATATTAGTTATGATAGTCAATATTTCTATAGGATATTGACTGACTATTAGATGAGTTTGATCGTTCAAACTATGGTGTTTTATTTTCTTAAAAATGTTCTACACATCCAATGATCCTAAGGATAAGGAGCAATCAACATCACTGAACAAGTATTACTTTCATCATATTTGTACGTTATCATTCATATCATACTCACAATATCAGTTACATTACCTACATAGGTGCATTTAAAGTTGCATTCATCATGCACAATTGCATTTCTGCTTATTCCATGCTAGGATAATTGGTCAACATGACTATTCCTTTATCATTGGATAATTCAACCATTCGAGATAGTAAAAATCAAATTTGAGTTTCCAAAAAGTATGATCACATACACACATCTCAAGTATACATAAAATATATGTATTACATCCATACATTAATGTTAAAGCATATTTATATATAGTCAAAACAATATTACATTCCATTCACTATCTATTTAAAAAACACCATCAATGCATACTCACATGTATCAAATCAACACACATACATCATCCATAATCAACACACATCACACCATTATACATCATCAAAATATATTATCATTTATCATATCATAAAATGATCTGTACATCATAAAAATTGCTTGTAGGCTACATCGTATAGACATCATGCCATAATATCACTACATAGACAACTATCATAGTATACAAAAATGGTGGCACATTCACCACACCAAAAATAAATAACATATCTTAGCTATGCTACCCATTGCGAGTCTCTCCACTCCCATCATATCTACCAAGAGGCTCCTCAACCCTCCTTATAAATCCTCACTACCCTATCATGGGGTAGATCCCTCTACCTATGGTGTTGCTCACTCCACTACTTGAGACACTGATGCAACAACTGACTATGTGTTTCACCTACTCTACTATGACTAGGACTAAAATTCTATATAGGTCAGGATATCTATCCCTCAACTCACCATTGGTAACCCAACTTGCACACTGTCATACCCTCTTTGTAGAACAACTACTCAACATTATCCTTCACATGGTGCATCTCCTCAAGCTTAGATCACAAAGAAAACACCTCACTCTAATCCCATTAATGCTCTACCTCCTTGCATAATATGGCCATCTCAACTATCATCACCTCAATATAAGCACTCTATTGCTCTACCTCCTTATGTAATATGGCCATCTCATCCTCCATCACCTCTCACTCACTTTGATGGCTTTGTACCTCTCCCATAGTTCTCTCTAATGCTACTACCAATGCATCATGATGTTGTAGCTCATCCCCCTACATCCTAACTATCTCTACATCCCTCTATACATTATGTCATCCTACCACGGTTGCATCCCTTTTAACTAGTTCTCAGTCTCTCTTTAACACCAAGACATCCCTCTCCTACATCTAGGCCATCTCTCACTCTATCATCATGGCCTCCACCTAGTGCACTTTGTCTCCTAACATATGGACCTCATCCAATGCATCCATCATGCTATGTAGATAAATACTCAAGTCTAATTTTACTATCACTAAATCATCAGTCACATCTATACCTAATGCTACCTTGGCTACACCCTCTCCACTATCCTTTAATGGACCTACCTCACTATCTAAATGTTGTCTTACATATCATAACAAATCTACATCAAACTCCTCACTAGCCTCCTTAACCTCAAATTCAAGGCCACCTACTACTCCATTCAAGATACTTGCATATGCATCTGATGATCCCCTCAATCCACTCACTACTCCTATGGAACATCTCATATCCAAATTTAAACCCCAAACTACTATTATTGTTACCTCTCCAAATCCATCTATCACCCCTTTACCAAGATCCCATTTCTATGTATCCCACCATGCATCATACTTTGGTATCATCCTAAGATCATCTACATTTGAAATGATAATATGCTCATCCAAGGATGTATCCAAGGGCTTCACCTATGACCATATCCCACTATATCCATTGACTCTCCGGATAAATAATTGTGGATTAAGAAATCCTTGTAGTAACCCAAATTGCCTTAGCACCTAAGTAAATGGAAAGTACTCTATCTATGTTACCTATTGCATGATCATCCATTTCCCATGCCTCACTTAGCTTAGCTCAAATTCGGTCTTACCCCACAATGGTACCCCTCTCCATGAATTCTAGATGATGTCCTACTATATCAATCTATAAAATGCCTCCATATAATAAAGTGGTTATCCTTTATATGGCCTCCTTAGTAGTGCCTCTATATCTATCTACCATTTTAATGTATACAATAGATAAATACCCATTAGCTCATGAGCCCTATATAATAGCCCCTTAAGCCTCAATACCACTATGTGCTTCCAAACCATAAATATATAGTAGTAAACTTGATGCAGGAGCATCCAATGGTGTAAGAGTGATCTTGCATCACCCAAAAAAAAATTGTAATTGTTTAATTTTGTAAAACTAGTAAAACTAGTTTAACTTGCAGGAGATTTTTGAAGGTCTTAGAGGTCGAATTTGAGGATTTTTAGCTAGACGTGGGCCTTGGCGCGAAGAGCCAAGGATCACATTGATAGCTCGTCTCGTGCCCTTTCCGAAAACATGTTGTAATAGTCAATCGGGTCAACGAGCGCGAAGTTATGACCTCGGCAAGTTGCCCCCAAAATTCAAATTTGAATTTTGATGGTTTTAGGTGGGAAAAAGGGAAAACGGGTTCAAAAAGGGGAAATTTCGAATTTGTAAGGGGTTAGTCTCTGAAAGCTCTATCTTTGTGGAATAGAATGCAAGAAAGCTTTGGCTCATTTGTGATTTTATCTATCTTTTCTGGATTGTATGTGTTTGTTTAATGTAACTCTGCTTCAAGTGGTATCAGAGCGGGAGTTCCTGAGTGTGTAAACAGATCGTCGAACGTGAGGCAGTTTACACCAGGATCTGTGGTTAGGGTTTGTGAGAGAAGTGAGCAGAATGCCTCCACGAAGAAACCATGGTGGTGGGAGAAATATGGTGCCAGAAGAAGATTTTAGAGCTTTGTAGAGGCAAGTTCAGGCTCTGCAAGAGGAGCTGCATAGAGGGTTTGAGCCAAGGAGAGAAGATGGCAGTGAAGATGAAGTTGAAGAAGAAGAGGACCAGTTCGAGGAAGAAGAAGAGGTAGTAGATCCTACACAAGCTAGGTTATACAGAGCCATATCTCATATTGGAAAGAGACCGAAGATGGAGGTTTCTACGTATTCTAGAAATCTTGATCCAGAGGAGTTGATTGACTGGATAAATGATTTGGAAGAATACTTTGAGTATGAGGAGGTTGAAGATCCTAATAGGGTCAAGTTTTCTAAGACCAAGCTGAAGGGTCATGCCAACATATGGTGGAAGGGAGTGCAGCTAGACAGAAACAAAAGAGGAAAAGAAAGGATAACAAAATGGGAGCGGATGTTGGAGAAGTTGAAGAGGCAGTTCATTCCAGTTGACTACGAGTTGGATCTGCTAAAGAAAATGCAAGGTTTGAGACAGTCAAGTAAGTCTGTCAAAGAATACACAGAGGAGTTCTATAAGATCCTAATCAGAACAGGCCATTCTGAGGCCAACAAGGAGAAGGTAGCCCATTATATTAATGGGTTAAGAGCAAGTATTCAAGAGGAGTTAAGTTTGGTCAGGATGACCACCATAGAGGATGCTTACCAGTTTGCCTTGAGGGTTGAAGAGAAGCTGAACAGAAGGTTTGAGAGCAAGCAAAGAGGAAGAGGTCATGGTGGAAGAACTGGTGGAAGAACAAATGGAGGACGAAATGAAGATCAAAAGAAGAATGGAGAAGCCAACAATAGTCAGGACCAAAAGGGGGATAATGCTTACCGCCCCCGTGATCAGAACAATGGTTACCAGAGAGGAAGAGGAAGGTATGGACGAGGGTTTGGAAGAGGAGGATTTCGTGGAACCTGTTTCCACTATGGAGAAGAAGGACATCGAGCATACGAGTGTCCACAACACCAAGAGAGGACAAATAAGAGACCCGAAGGTAATGCCCGAGCTATAGTTGTTGATGAAGGTGCTGAATCTGAGCACTCTAAAGAAGTAGAAAGAGGAGAAGTGTTGATCACAAGGAGAGCCTTGTTGAATGAGGAGAGAGATCCAGATCAGAGGAAGAGCTTATTTTGCACAAGGTGTAAATGTGCAGGTAAGGTCTGTAATATTATCATAGACAATGGTAGCACAGATAACCTAGTTTCAGAAGGAATGGTTACCAAACTGCAGTTAGAGAGGAAGAGACACCCGCATCCATATCGGATTGCGTGGTTGCAGAAGGACCATAGGGCTTTGGTTAGTGAGCAATGCTTGGTAAAATTTAATATTGGGAATTACCGTGATGAGGTCCTGTGTGACATCCTGCCTATGGATGCTTGCCATTTGCTATTGGGAAGGCCATGGCAGTTTGATCGGTGTGCAGTGCATGATGGTCATGCCAACACTTACTCCCTGACAAAGAATGGAGTGTGCCATAAGCTGAAGCCCCTGAAGGAGGTGGATGAAAAGGTATGTAGTAGTGCCAGAATCTATTTAGTTGAAGGTAGAAGGTTTTTGGATGGTTTGAAGCATGAGCATATGTGCTATGCATTAATTCCTAGAGTTAGGGAAGAAGAATGCAAAGATACCCCAGTAGAAGTCTCAGGTCTGTTAGAAGAATTTCTAGATATTATATCAGATAATGTGCCTGAGGGTTTGCCACCAGTGAGGAAGATCAGTCACCATATAGATTTGGTACCGGGAGCTAGTTTGCCCAATAAGGCAGCCCATAGAATGACTCCTGTAGAAAGTGAGGAGCTAAACAGGCAAGTCCAAGAGTTGCTAAAAAAGGGACTGATTCGGGAGAGCCTGAGTCCATGTGCAGTACCTACAGTACTAGCACCAAAGAAATATGGAGAGTGGAGAATGTGTACAGACTCCCGAGCTATTAACAAGATCACCATCAAATATAGATTTCCATTGCCAAGGATGGATGACATTATGGACTATTTGAGTGGGGCCAAGTACTTCACAAAGATTGACCTGAAGAGTGGATACCATCAGATTCATGTCAGAGAAGGGGATGAGTGGAAGACAACCTTCAAGACCAGAGAGGGTTTGTATGAGTGGTTGGTCATGCCATTTGGGCTAACCAATGCACCAAGCACATTCATGCGACTGATGAATGAGGTATTGAAGGAGTTTTTAGGAAAATTTGTCATTGTCTATTTGGATGACATTTTAATATTTAGCAAGACCTTGGAAGAGCACCTGATGCATATCAGAAGGGTTTTTGAGAAGTTGAGGGAGGAGCAGTTGTTGATTAATTTGAAGAAGTGCAGTTTTGTGAAGGAGTTAGTGTATCTGGGATTTGTCATCTCAGTCAAAGGTCTAAAAATGGACCCAAAAAAGGTGAGGGCTATCATTGAATGGCCTACTCCAAGGAGCATAACTGAGGTAAGATCATTTCATGGTCTAGCAAGTTTTTACAGAAAATTCATTAGAAATTTTAGTAGTATTTGTGCACCCCTTACAGAAACAATGAGAGGGGATAAGAAAGAATTTAAGTGGACCTTAGGAGCAGATAAGAGCTTTGATATGTTGAAGAAGAAGGTCACAGAGCAACCTATTTTGGCACTTCCAGATTTTAATAAGGTATTTCAGGTAGATTGTGATGCTAGTGGTAGTGCCATAGGAGTCTGTATTGAGTCAAGAAGGTAAACCTGTTGCTTATTTTAGTGAGAAACTCAATGATGCTAGGAAGAAGTATTCAGTTTATGATCAAGAGTTTTATGCTATAGTTCAGGCTCTGAAGAAGTGGAGGCATTATTTGTTGCCAAAAGAGTTTGTTCTATATACTGATCATCAGGCCTTACAGTATATTAATAGCCAAGGGAAGCTAAATCAGAGGCACTTGAAGTGGGTTGAGTTTCTATAGAGTTATACCTTTGTGTTGAAGCACAGGAGTGGAAAATCAAATAGAGTTGCAGATGCCTTAAGTAGAAGGTAGTGTTTATTGACAGAAATGAAGGTGGAAGTTGTAGGGTTTGATGAACTTAAGGGTTTGTATCCTGAAGATCCTGATTTTGCAGAGGCTTGGAGAGCTTGCTTAGCACCTGTTACTTTGGACAGGACTAAGTGGTTGGATTTTCTAATCCAATATGGAATGTTGTTCAGAGGAAACCAATTATGCATTCCAAGGAGTTCAATGAGGGAGAATCTGGTCAAGGAGAAGCACAATGGAGGGTTGGTTGGACACTTTGGTCGAGATAAGACCATTGCCCTCGTTAGTGAGAACTACTATTGGCCATAGTTGCAGCAAGATGTGAAGAGATTTGTGCAAAGTTGTAGAGTATGCCAGATGGCCAAGGGTGTGAGATAGAACACTGGATTATATCAGCCATTACCTATACCAGAGAGACCATGGGAGGACATCAACATGGATTTTGTTCTTGGCCTACCAAGGACACAGAGGGGAAATGACTCCATATTTGTGGTGGTTGACAGGTTTTCAAAGATGGCACATTTTATTCCTTGCCAGAAAACTAATGATGTAGTTCATGTTGCAGGTTTATTTTTCAAAGAGGTGGTACGACTTCATGGTCTACCAAAGAGTATAGTTTTTGATAGAGATACCAAGTTTATTGGGTATTTCTGGAGAACCTTGTGGAAGAAATTGAAGATAGATTTGAAATTCAGTTTTGCATACCACCCACAGACTGATGGAAAAACAGAGGTGGTGAATAGAAGTTTGGGTAATCTACTGAGATGCTTGGTAGGAGATAAGCCCAAGGGATGGGATTTGGTTTTGCCACAGGCAGAATTTGCATACAATAATTCTATCAATAGGAGTACTAACAAATCTCCATTCCAGATAATATATGGGAGCAGTCCAAGAAATGCTTCTGAGTTGAGGAAGATGGATACAGGGGAAAAGTGCAGTGTTGAGGTTGAGGACTTTGTAGAGCATCTGAAGAGCTTGCATGAAGAAGTGAAGAAGCATATTACTAAGATGAATACTCAGTACAAGACAAGGGCAGACCAGAAGCGACGGTTTAAGGAATTTGAAGTGGGAGATGAAGTTATGGTCCATCTGAGAAAAGAAAGGTTTCTTGCTAAAACCTATAACAAGCTAAAAATGAAGAAGTTTGGACCATGCAGAATCATAGAAAAATGGGATTCAGGCAATGCATATGAAGTGGAATTGCCAAGTGGGCTTAACATATCACCTATTTTTAACATTTCAGATTTGGTAGAATACCATGAAGGAGACAATGGTGAGGGACCAGTAGCAGAATTGTGGAATATTCTAGCATCTACTCTAGAGATGGAAGAGATAGAAGAGATCCTGGATACCCGCATCGGCAAAAGTACCAAAAATAGGCAGTATGCAGAATATCTGGTTAAGTGGAAGGGCAGACCTATTGAAGATTCATCTTGGTTGTCGAAGGCTGAGGTTGAACGCCTTGGTTTTCTTCCAACAACAGAGAAGTGAAGGTCACTTCTCAAAATTACCCTAGGTGTCTGATGCAGGAGCATCCAGTGGTGTAAGAGTGATCTTGCATCACCCAAAAAAAATTGTAATTGTTTAATTTTGTAAAACTAGTAAAACTAGTTTAACTTGCAGGAGATTTTTGAAGGTCTTAGAGGTCGAATTTGAGGATTTTTGGCTAGACGCGGGCCTTGGTGCAAAGAGCCAAGGCTCACCCCGCTTAGCTCATCTCGTGCCCTTTTCGAAAACATGTTGTAATAGTCAATCGGGTCAACGAGCGCGAAGTTATGACCTCGGCAAGTTGCCCCCAAAATTCAAATTTGAATTTTGATGGTTTTAGGTGGGAAAAAGGGAAAACGGGTTCAAAAAGGGGAAATTTCGAATTTGTAAGGGGTTAGTCTCTGAAAGCTCTATCTTTGTGGAATAGAATGCAAGAAAGCTTTGGCTCATTTGTGATTTTATCTATCTTTTCTGGATTGTATGTGTTTGTTTAATGTAACTCTGCTTCAAAAATACTCTAGTCCTATCTATTTTATCATACATAGTGCATGTAACTCACTAAATATCTATGCTAATAATATTGGAGCCCATGCAAATTTGTTCCCTCACTTCACCATGTCACACACCACCCCCATCATCCTCCATGAGAATTGACATATACATGTCAAGAAACACAGCTTGAAATAAGGACCATTCTATGCAATGCCTCAATAATAATAATATATTCTTTTAACACTCTTCATACGCTATGCCACCACTAGTCACTCTCACTCCTATCCATCTATATTCAAAGGTATATTGTAGTATGGCACTCCTTTGTCATCTCCCTATAGCAATCATCGTCAATCCCTCTACTAGTAGTTGATATATATGATATATATCCTCCAACATGATAGTCATTTACCCTATCGAGAAATGAAAGGTGTTTTGATCAATATCCCATCGCTCGCATAATGAAACTAAATAGGAGTGGTCGTAGTGCATTATCACCATCTATGTCACCCTATAAAATCCAAAATATTGCAGCCATTGCTTCTTGCCAGTGCCCCTTATCTTCTTCAATTCCACTAGTAACTGATAAAACTGATCCCTCGGCTCTATGTTCTATACTTTTTCAGCATAAATACTTCATTAGTTTCCAAAAAAATTAAAAAAAATTGTACATCTGTATGAAATTTTATACAATTTCATACATCCATATGGAATTTTATACAATTGTACAATCATAGGTTACCCTACGATCATATGATGTACATTTGCAAGGTAACCTATGATCATATAGATATGTATAGATTTGGCTACCGATTTTCTCAATTTTTACAAATTTATCAAAAAAAATTAAAAATTTCATAAAACATACATGCAAACACACACAAATCCATACATGCACATAAAAAATCATACCACAAAAAAAGTGCATATGTAAACACACGCATACATGCCACCTCATTTTCATTATCGTTCCACATGCATTACCTAAGCTACAATTTTATTTCACTATAAAAGGGTTATGTGGTTCCTTTTATTCCTTGAAATTCACAAAAGAGGGCCACATGGTCAACTTACCATAACTACACACCCTCCAATACCCACTTGTGTAGCACCTATGGTCATCTTGTCCACCTCAATCTCCAATTTGGCAATGCTTCACTTTGAAAATTTTTTGTCTTCTCACCTTGTGTCTCTCTTCCTTTACAAGTTGTAACATGAATTACGTGCCTTATGACTAAGCTTTTATAGGAATGTACCTTAAGGTTGCAAGTTACCTTACAATTGTATAGTAATAGGGTACCCTAAAATGTTTTGAATCGCATGTTACCTTATGACCTAAAGTAGAATCATCTCAAGTCCTCCTTTTTTAGGCCAAACAAAAGAAAAATTTCTCTTCTCAAAAAAACTCCAAGTCAAACAAGCATTTGATAGGCCCAATGCCTAATCCTGTATATTAATCATGTATGTCCTTCATTGGAGCGATAGTCATAAGACCACTCATGAATGAAGTACTTAATACAAATCTACAAAGGGCTAAATGGTTTACCAAATCAAATTAAGTTCAATAATTCATCAAAGTAAAAGTTTCAAAATCATTCATACCTTCCACAATTGGGGAATTTTACATTGATCATGATAGCAAAGAAATATTGCATCTATTCTCTGAATAATTTTCATGGCATGATAAAGGTCGTAATCATCCATAATAATTCATCACAAATTTTTATTCAAAATAAAACCACCAAGCTAGTGTCTTAAGTTTTTGCATTGCACCATGTATTCACACAATGTAGTACAAAAAGGGGTAAATATAGACACCCAAAAGTCACACATTTCCACTTCTCCCATCATCATGGTTGATCAATTTGTAAAACCCATAAAATTTGTATATATTAGCCTCAAAAAACTATTCATTTATCAAAAGTACTATTCATGCACTATTCACAATACCCTTTGGGAAACTTAAGCCCTTTCTTACACTTAACCTTGGGTACCCATACGACCATCATCTTTGCCTAATCTTGGTTCAATATCTAACCTTGGTCAAAGTTACCTCATATTCAAATTCCACCCCATGGTAAATATAATTCATGGCCATCTCACCTTGTCCACTCTTTGACTTGCCTAGACTTTACCTCATCCATTTTACCTTAGTCTAACCTAGGTTAACCTAAGAAGGTTTAACCTTAACCCTTGCTCCATACATCTTCCCATGAGCATTTAGGGCCTTAAATGGCTTTTGAAAACTTTTGTGTCCCAAAGCATGGGAGACATGGTGAGTCACCCTCCATATCATCCAAAAGTCAACAACTAACCTAGGATCAATCTAACCCTAGTCCTAGTTAACCCTTGTTCCATTTCAAATCCCATGCTCATTTAAATCCATAAATTACATTTGAGGAATTTTGGGTTTTAAATCATGGGTCAAAGGTGAGTCATCTTCCACCTCACCCAAGTCAAATTTTACCTCACGATTAATCCTTCTATGATTAGGGTTTAACCCTTACTCCACTCCACATCCATGCATTTATGACATGTATATGGGTGAGGGATTATCTCACCCAAATGTACTTATGAGGTATACAACATCAAGGGACACCTCACAAGGGACACCTCATAGGGGGACACCTCAACACCTCATTAGCCTCTCTAAATTCTATAAATAGAGGATAATTTCCTCCATTTCCAATAATCCACCATTTGCATACCCAAACTATCAAAATCCATCTAGGATACACCACATTCCATCACCCACTTTACTATCAATCACCATACAAAACATCTTTTTGTACCATTTTTATGTCCAAAAATTGGTTTGTGTTTCAGGTTCTAAAGGTGACTCGATGAGGATAAGAGCTCCAACAGTAATAGAAGACCATTTTGAACCATCCAAAATTTTATCAGAATATAATAGTCAGGGTCACAAGGTAACTTGTGATCCAAATGGTAGCACCTTAAGATGTGACCCTTTTTAAGGGTCAATTTCAGACACCATAAGGATAAAAACACTTCCATGCAGGTATGTGTAATTATACAAACTGGTTTTGTAAATGTTTTTCATGCTTTTGTAATGGATTAGTTTCACTTTGTAGTATTTTTATTTATAAATACGAGGGGTCTAATTAAGACAAACCCTAAATTTTCTAACCCCTTTTTGTAGGTTTTATAGGTTTTGAGGACATGTTTGACCAATAGTGACACACAAGAAATAAGCCCACTCCCCTTTGAGAATATTTTGGAAGAGACTTGGGTGTTGTTGACCCTATCACTAGAATAGAGGCTTTTACCTCTCAAAATCTTGTTTTATGGCATCCAAAGGTATTTTTGTAAAAGGCTCTCCTTGTAACCCCTTTTAACCATCAATTGCAAACAACACCGGTTTCCCATCAATTCAACACTTACATACAAGGAAAATAAATACTTTTTTATTATCATAATTTATTATAAATGAAGATTTATATTGAGCCCAAAAATATATATGGTGATTACTTTGATGACTTAAGGAATAGAAAAACAAAAAAAATCATGTTATTACCAAAAAATATTTGTGTTTTTGATGAATAGAAAATATTTTAATTTCTTGTGGAAGTCGTATTGAGAAAAATAAGATATTAGGAAGGAAGCAATTAATTATTTCAAAGATATTCTATCAAAATTTGGATAAGATGAGTCTCAAGTTAATATTTTTATAAAGTATTCAATCAAACAAAGACAAAATAAAATATTTATGAGACAAATCTCTATAGTGAGTCTAAAAGAGGTAATTTTCTCTTCCACCCTAGTGCGACATATTTCCTCAATAGATTGTTATAATTATCTTTAAAAAATTTGATAAATAGTCATGTGTTGGTTGTAACTGAAGAGGTTGGGGAAAATAAGACTCTAATAAGTGATACTAATATCACCTTTATTACAATGGTTCTAAAAAAACAAAGACAAAATATTTTTGTAAATTTTATCCC
The DNA here is from genome assembly GCA_028583015.1 of Wollemia nobilis. Lineage (NCBI taxonomy): Eukaryota > Viridiplantae > Streptophyta > Pinopsida > Araucariales > Araucariaceae > Wollemia > Wollemia nobilis. The sequence goes on from JAQPPZ010003202.1 coordinate 383,604, forward strand.
ATAGACCTTTGTAATATGATTTATAAGGTAATTTTAAAACTTCTTAAAAGTAGCTGAAAAACATTATATATTGTTTTATCTAGGAGAAACATGGTGGTTTTTTCCATGGTAAATAAATCCTTGATAGTATAATAATTGCACAAGAGTTCATATATTTCCTTCATTGAAAGCATATTATAGGTTTTATTAAGATCTTTATACATGGTATTAGAAATAATTATATTTGATTGAGTTTTGTATGAATGTATTAGGTGTTGTTATAGCACTCCAAATTTTATTTTGACCAATAGATCCCTTATTTTATACTTTGAATTCTCCAATGGACTTTACCAAGTTGAGATATTATCTATTTATCTCTTTGCTAAGGCATTAGAGAGAGATTTCTCAAAGGAAAAATATAAAGAAAAATGAAAGGTATTCAAATTGCAACAAATGGTTGTTTGCAAGAAAAAATGGATATCTCATACAATTACAAAAATTACTACAAGATTTACCAAAATACTTAAATCAAGAAAACAAAGCAATAACTATGTAATTAAATTTAAAAATAGCCTAATATAAGCCTATATACAAATATGACATTCAAGGACATACTACATGAAGATCATACACAAAAATCATAAGCTAGGTAAAATTGTAATACTATTAATCAAATACTTGACACCTAGGACATCAAGGACCATACCATTCATAAATAAGTAAAATAAATGAATCACTTATACTTTATCTTTATTGCAACATCACCACTATAACAATACGAGATCACACTTGAAATGAATGTAGAGGATTCAGTGTGCCTCAAAAACTAGGCCTCAATCTACAACTGTAATCTTTGGCTACAAATCCTAGTAGAACATCTTGTTCTCTTCTATGGAAGGTAGTGAAAAAATAGTCAATATATTTGGATGTACCTACAAGTATGAGATCGAGAGAGAGAGAGAGAGAGAGAGAGAGAGAGACAGAGAGAGAGAGCAAGAAGGTCATATGTCACAATAGTTATAGAGGTAGAAATCTTGAGATTAGTTTTAGTAGTAGCAATGATCAATAATAGGTGTAAATTATTGGAGTGGTTAAACATATGGAATAGTACAATGATTAAATAAGGATATGAAGTAGGTATTTATGGTATATGAGAAGTATAACTTTCTCTTTTGAGGTAAATGTCTGAATTATGCTCTTCTTAGAGCTATAAAATCATAACCATCAACACAAATATTCTCATCCTTGGTATAAAAACATGCTAGGATTGCAATCTGTAGACACCAAAACAGCACCAATCCGATTATGTGACTGCAAACACTGATCGCTTTGACACACACAGCCCCCAGGGCAGCCCTCAGAGGTTAAACAGTGGTCCTAACCACTTTTGCAGCAATTTTGGAAGGTCAAAAATCAATTTGGCACATTCAGGCACTTTGCTCAGTATCCGTCCCACCCTGGGACGAATTCAAAATGGGATTCGCCCCACCCAGGGATGAATTCTGAATTCGCTCCGGGGTAGGATGAATTCCAGGTTCAACGGGAAAAAAGAAAAATTGTGCCAAGTGGCAGCCAAGGACAGTCAATTAATGCCTCCTGCCTTGCATGCGCGTGTAGGTGGGCAGAGTGGGCGTTAGAGGACTATCACAAGGGCAGTCATGGAAGCCCAAGTCAGGGAGGAGTCTCCTCCCTCTTGGGAAGGCATGGCCGCCACATGGCGCCCATGCATGCCCATCCAAAGAGACCCCCTGGGTCTATAAAATGGTGAACTTTCTCACCCAAAAAGAGGATAGGTTGGAAGCATTTTCAAGCAACGAAGTGCTGCCAAATTGGATACCACATTTTACCTTTTGATTCACCTCTTCCACATCCTTGATCTCTTTCGCAAGGGAGGTCATTGGGTGGTTATTGGAAGTGTGAATCCGGATCCAAAACCCGACATTTGACCACATTGATCTACCAATTCTCCGACAACCCATTACAAGAGATTTTGGGCCCATCCCAAGTGGATTGGTGCCGAAATCAGGTTCCAACGGTGGGCGGCCCACCCGGGTGCCCCGCACTCATGCGAGCCTAATATTCTTTTTTAAGAACGATTGGGAATTCATGGCAGATTGTTCTTTTGTCACTTGTTTATCTTGCATTCCATTTTATGTTGTTTAAATAGTTTGTAATTTCGATTTCATAATGCTTTGATCAAATCTTATCATGTTTTGTCGCTTTTGTTGTCCTCACTAACTTGCAGGTAGCAACGTCAAATTCCCATTGATGGAGGTCAAATTGGGGAAATCCGACCATCTGGGTCTTCCCAAAATGCCCCCAATTAGCTAACCCCTAAGTTTGTAGGTCGTTTGGAGCTCCCGAGACGCGACATTTGGGCAGCATCACTTCGGCATTTTGTCGCAGGAGAATTCGTCCTACCCCGGGATGAATTACAGTCGAATTCGTCCCGCCCAGGAGCGAATTCAAATCGGCGGTGAATTTTTTGACTGTTTTGATGGCAGTGGCCCTCTGGTAATGTTCCCTTGTTTCTGTCAAATTTGCAGGTTGTTTAGAATCGGTTTATTTATCGCTGTAATCAATCTTTTGCATGCATCTTTCATTATTTTTAGAGAACAAACGTTTCATATTTGCAACAGGTGCTACTAACGATTTTGTTGTTTCTTTGAATGTAGGAGGAGCAGCAAGGATCAAGGATTCATTCACACCAGTGGCGGCAACACTTTGGCCCGCCCATTTTGCATGTGGGCACGCGGAAGAGAGATGACTTTCCATTGATGTGACCAAGAGACAAGTTTGATGCTCCTCTCCCCTAAAAAGGGAGGAAGCTAATTGTAACCGAATTTGAAATACATCAATAAAAGAAGAGGGTTGTTTCGTTCCATTTGGGTTCCAATTTGTCTATGCTTTCTCCATTTTACGCATTTCTAATTTGTAGCATCAAGTTTAGTTTCGTTCTTGCATCGTGTTTGGAGTTTTCCCTTTTTGTTTTCCGAAATCTCGTGCTTTCAGTGGCGATCACGGTGGGACTCTGTCCCCTAATTTTTGAGATCAAGAAACTGATCAAAAATTTGTGTTTTTGTGCTTACAGGTACCATTTTTCGAACTCTGACTGTTATTCGTTCTTGCCTGTGGCGAATACATTACTGTAATTCGTCTGACCCTGAGACGAATTCTAATTCGTCTCAGACTGGGACGAATTCTGTTCTGGTATTCGTCTCACCCAGAGACGAATTTCTGTCTGTGCAGTTTCAGGGTCGAGAGTCAGAAACATCCTTTTGGGCAGAGAAGAGGTAGGGGTTTTTAACAAGCTTCTGTCAAAATTTTTGTTTTTTGTTTTCTGATTTTCAGTTTTTGTATGGCTTAGGGAAAGTTTCCTTTTGTTTGCCTGTTTCATTTTTTGCAAATTAAAATAAACCACACACACATCACGTGGCATTTTTAAACCAAGGAGCTGGTCGTAAGACCCCAGCCCTTGATCAAGACCAACGGTGGGTTCATCACCACCTTGGCTTGAATTTTGCATTCATTTACCCCGATTGTCACTGTTGTTAGACGTAAATCCTGACGAAAGCTGATCGAGTGTCGCTGGGGTGATTCCCAGCATGCGAGGATAAGTCTTCTATGGTAGGTGTCATAAACAGGGCAATCCCCCTTTCGTACCGCCTATGTACCACGTACCATCTGCTCTCACGTACCTATAGTTTCCCTCTCGTAAGGGCGGGTATATAGAGAGGTTGGTATATCGGCCTGGCAATGGTATATCGAAGGGGCGACCATTTATGGGAGTCATAAGAGCCTTCATACTGCATTTAAACATTCTTCAAAAAGTTTTCAAAAACAAACATTAAAACACACGAAACCAGATTTAGGGCACACTTTTAATCTTTAAAAGAGATAATCATCGCTTGCATGTGTGTGATATTTTCTGTTTTGTGTAGCATAAAAATCAAAAAAATCATAAACAAAAGACAAAAATTTATGCATTTTGTAGAGAAGTATCACAATGGTGTTCACCCGCAGCCAAGCCCAATCACGGGCGGATGCTATGGGGAATATCCAAGGAGGCACAAGTCACCTCCGATACAGCCCCAAGGATTTGGTCATACCACCTTGGCGGCCTGACACACAAGGCAGTCCCCTCCGTGCCCTGACGGAATGGGACTATAAGGGCACCCCTTCTAGGGGCACTCCCTGCCAGCACAACACCCAGCACACACCCATTCAGGAGAGGTATACCCATGGGAGAACTCCCTTAGACGCCCGCTATAAGTGGCCACTACACGATGAAGCGCTAGAATGGCAGGGGGTCCATAAGGGGGGGCCACATGACTATGCCATCCCTCCTACACCTCGCATCATTGTTAGCAACAACCGGTCAAATCCAGAGCGCACGGCTCTTCAGGCAAGGCGAGCCAACTCCGTCCATCCCTTTTTCACTTATGAAAGAGAGCACGAGGAAGACCCCTACCTTCCTCGAGAGCAATATACAATGCGGGAGCAATACGCCTCCGCACCTGCTATCTATCAGGACCACTCACTGAGGCCAAAGCCCCGAGGGAATGCCGCTACCCCCAATAGAGGGAGGTGGCCTATAGAGATCTCGGATCACCACGACCGAGATAGATATGTAGGAGAGGCGTCTAGCCCTTCTAGACATGAGACGACGGGACCAACTATCTTAGAATTTGCCAAACATGTCGCCTGTCGGGCGTAACTCACGCAACTTGAGCTAGAGCGACTACAGTTAGAGGAACTGTACCATATTAACAAAGAGCGCCTTCAACGCCAGAAGGATGAGTTGTTCCAACACACTATGCAGGAGAGGACTCCAACCCCTCACACGCATAAGACAAAACATTATGAGAGGCACAACCCCGGGTGCGAGACAAGTCTTCGTGACCTTATCAAGCACCGCCCCCGATGCCTCCTAGACATGAGCGGGAGGCCACTCCTATAACCAATGACGGGCGCCTTCCTCAGGAACCCACTCAGGTTTATGGGCCACCCTTAGAAATTCATCAAGAAGCCTCTAAGGAATCAGAGCGAGAAGGAGAGCGGGATGAAATACCCTACCAAGGCATGGGGGGTGCTATCTGGCCACCCCTCCATAGGCCCCAAGTTCCTCAATAGGAACCAACCAAAGAGGAGGAGCTCAAATCCCTCGATACATGCAAAGCGCTAGAGCACTTAGAGTCGGTAGAGACCAAGATTTTGGAGCTCCCAAGGCCCAACTTACATGAGGCTCCTTTCGAAGAGGATCAGCCTCTAACCGTAGAGCTACCTGATGATGCAGTCTTCCATGTCTCAGAATCACCAGATTTTGATGAGCTGGACTCACTGGCCGAAGGTGAGGATAAAATAGAGATGGCCCACAACAATCACATGCGACAACATCAACACCCCATGGATATTGATGACGCACTTCAACAACTAAACATAAGGCCAGGGCATGAGTGGCGCGTTAACCCAACGCAGTGGAACCAAGTGTTGAATCCACCACTTTGGGCACACAGAGATCAACTTCCGCCTAGAGACCCCATAGCAATATCAGTACCGAGGGTATACCCTGTCCTCCTATCCATGCATAGGGCCGATCCATTCATGCCAATACCTCCAGAGCCAGATCCGGAGCACAAAGACCAAAATCTGGGGGTACCTCTATCCCCTGAAGAGCCATAGTCCAAACCAAAAAGCTCCAAGGATTATCGCAATCGCTTGGTCAAACCCAAAAGCTCCAAGGATTCCAATCGCTTGGTCAACCCAAAAGCTCCAAGGATTATCGCAATCGCTTGGTCAAACCCAAAAAGCTCCAAAGGTTTCCATAAACCCTTTGGTCAACCCAAAAGCTCCAAGGATTCCCATAATCGCTTGGTCATCCCCAAAAAGCTCCAAGGATGTCCATAATCACTTGGTCAACCCTAGAAGTGCCCCAACGGTGCCCATAAATGATGCAGGAGCATCCAACGAAATGTGGAAAATTTTATTTTTTTCCTAAATTTTAGTGCATTTTGTCGGGGCCATAACTTCTCAACCGTAGCTCCGATTGATGTGAAATTTGACAGGGAGCTAGTTGGGAGATTTTTAAACAAATATGACTCCCTAGAGTCCTATTTGCCCAGAAAACCTAGTTTTTGGGGCCAAATTCCATCATCTAGTGCCCCGAAATTAGGTTTTAAAATTACTCACCTAATTTTTTATGCTTTTTGAGCTGTTCGGAGGTCTATATCTCCTAATGTATTTAGAGTTAGGACTTAAAAATTTATTTTTGGCTTGTCTATTATAAGAGGGATGCGCACCCCAATTTTGGGCCCCATCCGACTCATTTTAATTTTTGGGTTTTTTTTGGCTATATAGCCACAAAATGAGGGTTTATTGATGGAGAGCCAAGCTTGCTCAAACCAGTTCTCATTCAAAACTTGGGAAATATTACCTCACAAAGATAGCACTTCATTGCACAAAAGGCTCCAAGGATTCCAGCAATCCCTTGGTCAAACCCAAAAGCTCCAAGGATTCCAGCAATCCCTTGGTCAAACCAAAAAGCTCCAAGGATTATCTAAATCGCTTGGTCAAAACCCAAAAAGCTCCAAGGATTATCACAATCGCTTGGTCAACCCCAAAATCTCCAAGGATTATCACAATCACTTGGTCAACCCCAAAAGCTCCAAGGATTATCGCAATCCCTTGGTCACCCCAAAAGCTCCAAGGATTATCGCAATCGCTTGGTCAACCCCAAAAGCTCCAAGGATTATCACAATCCCTTGGTCACCCCAAAAGCTCCAAGGATTATCGCAATCGCTTGGTCAAAAACAAAAAAATCTAAAAATCATCAAAAACAACAAAAATTTTGCATTTCATTTTCAGGCATGCTCAAATTCACAAAAAAATCTCCATCTCATTCATACAAAAATCAAATCAAAAATACAAAAATATATAGTTGCATTAAGCATCGCATCCATACATTTGCATATTTGTGGTCGTACAGGTCAAAGGCACCATAGATTGTAATTACTCGGCAAAGTCCATCTTCGTTCCACATTTTTCCATTTTATAAGCAGTCCATCAAAAAAAAATGCCATTCATTGCTTTTTACCACAATAGAGTCAAGTGGTCTTATAATGTATCAAGAGTTTTCGTAGTTCAGGTGTCATTTTGCTTTCTAGCCATGTAATGTACCAAGTCAGACAGATTTTACAAAGGTAGAGTTCTACTTGGATCACACCTTGTTACGTAGCATCCCAACACAAATTAAAACACATAAAAATTCCCAAGTTGTGTGAATGAAAGATGAAACCTGCACAAGTAATCCAGGTCACCATAAGCAAAATGGTTATCTTGCTCATCCCCCTGTGCGAATGACCCAAGAATGCTGAGAGTTGGCAAAAGGACAAGCATCTTCCCTACCCAATTCCCCAAGAATCCCAAGTTCCCAAATAAAAGTTGGTTCCAAATATCAAAATTTTGACAAAGTCAAACCTACAAAATTTGTCATCCCCACCGAAAGTGCATACATCAAAAAAGGCAACATACAAATAGTAATAGTGCTTATCACCACTATTCAAAATCCCTTGCTCAAAAGAAAAATAAATATAAAAATAAATAGTGATTTTTATCACTACAACGAGCAAGTATCCCAATACAATTGAAGAAAATAAGGGAGTCGAACTTGAATCCCTGGAACTCTCAACATTCAAAAGTCATGAGGTGAACCTCATTACGAGTTTGGTGGATAGCCTACTCGGCACTGGTGGTAAACTTCCCGCATGACGATATATCTATCACATTAACTCGTGTGTGAAGATCAATGTTTGCATGTGGATGAGCTAGCTTATGGTATCCTAGATAGCATCGTAGATTAATCCGACTAAATACAACAAAGGAGTTAGTGGAGCTAATTAGGTGATCCTCAGTACAGGTTTGGTTGACAGCCTATCTGGCACTGGCGGTATCCTGACAAATACCACATAAATGAACTCAATTGCACACATAGGGATGTGAAATAGCTTGGTCAAAGACAAGTCCGATTCATACCTTGTTCAAAAGTCTTGTAAGATAAAGTACAGTCGTGGCTAGTGAGTTAAAACCGTCTGAGTCTCAGAAAACCTTAGCTACATTTCTAAACCAACTGCGCTACTTTTCATCCTCACATTACCATCAAAAAATACAAAAAAACCACATGTATACATGCAAAGTCATTTACCACAACAATCACATAAAAACAAAATCACAAAGTCCTAAATAGTCTATGGTGCCCTAACCAAACAACACAAATTCATTTCATCCATTACATTTTACATATCACATATATATCAAAAACATTTGCATTTATCATACCATATACATCCATTACCATAAACATGCATCCATCAACATCAATCATTGTGCATAACATAAAATAATGACATATACACAAAGCAAGAAAATCAAAACAACAAAAACAACAAATATCCACAAACGACAAGCAATAAAATTTCCGAACAAAGGCACCTTTGTGCCTGACATTCAATGGCATACAAAACGATGTCGGGTCACAAATTGTCACTATCCTACTCCCTAAGAAGGCTACCATAGCCGGACCACTCCACGGGAGAAGGATTTTCACCAATTTTAATCCCAAAGGGCATCACAAAAAAATCAAAACAACAAAAACAACAAAAATGCAACACAAACAAACAACAATAAACATTGTCGGACACAAGTGCTCTTGCACTTAACCTCTTGGCATAGCAAAACTGATGTCGGGGTTTACATTGTCACTATCCTACTCCCTAAGAAGGCTACCATAGCCGGACCGCTCCATGGGAAGACGGATTTTCGACAATTTCACCCCCAAACGACGTCACAAAAGGGTCAAAACCCACTCAAAAACAACACAACAACAAAAACAAAAACAACAAATAAATGCAACACAAAAAAAAAGCAATAAGCATTGCCGAACACAAGTGCTCTTGCACTTAACCTCTTGGCATAAGCAAAACTGATGTCGGGGTTACAAATTGTCACTATCCTACTCCCTAAGAAGGCTACCATAGCCGGACCGCTCCACGGGAGATAGATTTTTGACAATTTCACCCCAAACGACATCCCAAAATGGGTCAAAACCCACTCAAAAACAATAAAACAACAAACCACCAAAAACAATAAAAACAACAAAAAAATGCAACACAAACAAACAACAATAAGCATTGTCGGACACAAGTGCTCTTGCACTTAACCTCTTGGCATAGAAAATCGATGTCGGGGCTCAAATTGTCACTCTCCTACTTCCCCAAGAAGGCTACCATAGCCGGACCGCTCCACGGGAAGACGGGTTTTCGACGATTTCACCCCATTATGGCATCACCAAAAGGGATTTTACCCACCAAAAATAGGTCCAAATGTTGGGAAACTGCTTAAGATTTAAACGGAAAACATCTGAAGACACCCTCACATAAGTCATCTTGGGTCAAGCGACTCGTCGCTTTTCTCATGGCAGTCATTCCTTCATCGATTCGTCGCTTGAGGGGGTAGTCACACTTAGTCACCAATCAACAAACACACACCCAATCAAGGCAATGGCATGCATTCAAAGAATCATTGACAAAGACAATCACGCTCCTGCTTGGGGCAGCAAACAAGCAATAATCACAAATTGATCAAACACTTGGCATTCCCGAAGCATGAACACAAGGTTCCCCCGTGGACAAAAGGTTGCGCCCTTTGCCTATTCATGACTGATCAATGTCCAAGCTCAAGTCACACCTCACCAAAATAGGTTAATACTTGAAATCAAATTCCTTAGCTCGTCAGAAGCAAGGATTCAAGAATGCATGCCCTTTCCATACTTGGGGCATCAAAAGTTGGTTAGGTTACCAAGAAACCCTAATCATTAGTGCTTTGGTTATCTATTTTTGCTCAGACGCTGCACCATGCACAGCGCTTCCCAAAAAGGGGCATCTGTAGACACCAAAACAGCACCAATCCGATTATGTGACTGCAAACACTGATCGCATTGACACACACAGCCCCCAGGGCAGCCCTCAGAGGTTAAACAGTGGTCCTAACCACTTTTGCAGCAATTTTGGAAGGTCAGAAATCAATTTGGCACATTCAGGCACTTTGCTTAGTATTCGTCCCACCCTGGGATGAATTCAAATTGGGATTCGTCTCACCTAGGGACGAATTCTGAATTCGCTCTAGGTCAGGACGAATTCCAGGTTCAACGGGCAAAAAGAAAAATTGTGCCAAGTGGCAGCCGAGGACAGTCAATTAATGCCTCCTGCCTTGCATGCACGTGTAGGTGGGCAGAGTGGGCGTTAGAGGACTGTCACAAGGGCAGTCATGGAAGCCCAAGTCAGGGAGGAGTCTCCTCCCTCTTGGGAAGGCATCTCTGCCACATGGCACCCATGCATGCCCATCCAAAGAGACCCCTTGGGTCTATAAAATGGTGAACTTTCTCACCCAAAAAAAGACAGGTTGGAAGCATTTTCAAGCAACGAAGTGTTGCCAAATTGATACCACGTTTTACCTTTTGATTCACCTCTTCCACATCCTTGATCTCTTTCGCAAGGGAGGTCATTGGGTGGTTATTGGAAGTGTGAATCCGGATCCAAAACCCGACATTTGACCACATTGATCTACCAATTCGCCGACAACCCATTACAAGAGATTTTGGGCCCATCCCAAGTGGATTGGTGCCGAAATCAGGTTCCAACGGTGGGCGGCCCGCCCGGGCACCCCGCATTGATGCGAGCCTAATCTTATTTTTTAAGAATGATTGGGAATTCATGGTAGATTGTTCCTTTTGTCACTTGTTTATCTTGCATTCCATTTTATGTTGTTTAAATAGTTTGTAATTCCGATTTCATAATGTTTTGATCAAATCTTATCATGTTTTGTCGCTTTTGTTGTCCTCACTAACTTGCAGGTAGCAACGTCAAATTCCCATTGATGGAGGTCAAATTGGGGAAATCCGACCATCTGGGTCTTCCCAAAATGCCCCCAATTAGCTAACCCCCAAGTTTGTAGGTCTTTTGGAGCTCCCGAGACGCGACATTTGGGCAGCATCACTTCGGCATTTTGTCGCAGGAGAATTCGTCCCGCCTAGGAGTGAATTCAAATCGACGATGAATTTTTTGATTGTTTTGATGGCAGTGGCCCTCTGGTAATGTCCCTTTGTTTCTGTCAAATTTGTAGACTGTTTGGATTCAGTTTACTTATCCTTTCATTCAGTTTCATGCATGCATCTTTCATTATTTTTAGAAAACAAATGTTTCATCTTTTGCCACAGGTGCTACTAACAATTTTGTTGTTTCTTTGAATGTAGGAGGAGCAGCAAGGATCAAGGATTCATTCACACCAACGGCGGCAACACTTTGGCCCGCCCATTTTGCATGTGGGCACGCGGAAGAGAGATGACTTTCCATTGATGTGACCAAGAGACAAGTTTGATGCTCCTCTCCCCTAAAAAGGGAGGAAGCTAATTGTAACCGAATTTGAAATACATCAATAAAAGAAGAGGGTTGTTTCATTCCATTTGGGTTCCAATTTGTCTATGCTTTCTCCATTTTATGCATTTCTAATTTGTAGCATCAAGTTTAGTTTCGTTCTTGCATCGTGTTTGGAGTTTTCCCTTTTTGTTTTTCGAAATCTCGTGCTTTCACAATCATACATCCAAAATCCTAAAAAGTGATCAAGAAATATGATCACCACTTAAGTGGCATAATGTAACTATTGATATTAAATATGCATGCTTGGGTAAACATGTGTAAACATGTCCATTATTCGTAGCTATATCCTTATTTTAAAGTTTTCAAAAATTTAACAAGCAAACATAACAAGGAAATATGGTAGAAAAATGATAACTAAGTTAAGAAATGGAAGCAAAATGATGTAGTCTAGATAAGGGGGTTGAATGAAAGACTACCTCTTCTAGCAACAAAAAAAATCATAGCAACTCATAACTAGAAAATTGTGTAAAAAAATATGATGTCCTTAAAACTTCTTATTGTTGGTTAACTAGAAAAATGCAATCATACATTCTATTTATGCTTTTTCCATAAATAGAAACAAAGGTAAATTTTGGAGGGCCAAAATCCATGTCACTTCATATTAAAATCCTCTAAAAAAATATTTTTAAATTTTTCTTATAATTTTCATGTGTTTGTAGGAAAACCTCACTTGTATGGCATACCTAGATGATAGTATGGTAGATGATATATGGTTTTATATAGATGAAAATATAACAAATGGAAAATAGTAGATGATAGGTGACAAATGGTAGATGAAAATTGGTATATGATAGCAAGATGATAGCAACAACAAGATGGTAGTAGCAAGGCAACAATAGTAGGCCAATAATAGCATGATGGTATTTACATGATGACATTAGTAGTAGCACTTGGATTATGGTAGTAGTAGAAGAAATAATGCAATTTATGGAAATACATTTGTATGGAAATAACACTTGCACAACCACAATTATTTTTATTTATTTATTTTTAACTATTTTATGGAAAATTGCTTGTATACCTAGATGCTCCCACATCATACACATTGGATAAGAGGAAATGTTTCATGAGCAAAAACTCATGAATATTTTATGAAATCCTAAAATAATATTTCATACCTAGCAACCTTAGAAGCATTCATCTATGTTACTTCTTTAGCTATCCAATATTTCCACTTGACCAAATACTCATAATAATTTTTACCTCTTGTCATCTTGGCCACTCTAGAATCTATTATTACTTCAGTCTCATTCCACTCTTGCTCTAGCAACTGTTGCACCCACTCTTCCATAAAAAAATCTGAAGTAGCATATTTATTACTATCCATTGATCTATACATATATAATCAACCACATTAAAATTAATGATATATCTACTCCTAGAAGTTCAATTTCATAAGCATTAGTTGCAAACTTCTTTAAGACTTTATAAGGTCCTATATTTTTCTAGTTTAACTTGTTGTAAATATATTTTAGGAACATTTCCTTTCACAAATGTGCCAAAACCAAGTCCTCAACCTAAACTTATTGTGTCCCACGTTTGATATCAATATGTTACTTGTTACTTGTATTTCATAGCACTCTTATCCAAACCAATTTTCACCTCTGCTGGTTCATCTTTCATACACACCCTGTGAAGAATGAGCATAAAATACCAATAACACTTATACGGGATGAATCCCACTCACTTTAGGATCTTGCTGGTTATCCAAGGTGTGAGTTACAGAGTTGGGTCGAATGTCTATTCACTCTTTTCCACTTCTAGAATAGTTTCAAGTGGACTGTTTGTTACCTTACAACGGGCTCGACCTTCGTTCAATAATGTTTTAGCAGTTGTTATCTTTGTAGACTATCAGGTTTACAATGAGTTCTTTGATATGGCTCTCTATGTTTTAGCAGATTGAATAAAATACAAATTTGAAAGAAAATAAAAATGAATCATTTAACAATGGAACAAAGAGAGTAGGGTAGGGCAGAAAAGAGAAGTTTATCTAACTTAGCTACAAAATCAGAACCACCAATTTTAGTTATACTATTTAGCTTCACAATAAAACCAATCAAAGAGGAAGGTGTCCAGCTTTCTAAGATCACCTTCTACTAAGAGCATAAGATGGAAATAACATAGATCTGAAAGAAAATCATAAACAAAAGGGAAGTCGGTGTCAACTGGTATCTATCACCAGCAGCTTAGCTCGCACAGTGAGGATAGAGCAATTAGAATAGACCTGAACCTTAAATCTCTAACTTTCCTTAGCATATAACAAACAGAATGAAGCTTAGCAGCATATTTAATCTTGATAACACCGATTCACAACCAAAATAAATAGAACTTTAGTGAGACGAAAATAGAAGAAGATGCACTTATAAAAATCTGAAAGAGATTAGGCTCCTGGCCATGCTATCATAGAAGAACGATTTCACACCAACCCCAGGTCCAAAACAAAGCATTCAAACAAGATTTACAGAAAATTATTCAAGTGTATTTTATTCCAAGTTTTCGCATCCTTACTTTACATTCAAGAGAAGTATATATAGACTCAGGACAGACCCTGATCTTGAAGAACACAAGCTTATATTGAGAGGGGGGGTGAACATTATAAGACCACTTTTTATTTTTGCTTCAATTCAAATTTCAAAATAGTATTATGCAGTGTAGAGATAGCAGAATTAAAAGCAGCAATTAAAACAATGCACAACACACCATCCACAAAGAGACACAACAATTTACGTGGTTCACCCAATGCGGGCTACTCCATGGATAAAATTTCTCACTAAATTTTATCACCTCAAATTCTGGGAAAATTTTCCCGATTACAAAGTTTATGGGCACCAACCCAAAGGAGACACCTTCCCCTAGCTCTGCTCTTTAATGGTGATCCTCTAGAAGACCTCTACCTCCTTTTCCCTTAGAAAGTGGAACTCTATCCATAGAAGACACTTGTCTTCCCTGCTCTAGCTGGAGATCTTTGTCCTCAACTCTATCACCGCACAGTCGGTCCTCTTATCTGCACCAAACATAGTCCTTTGGTCTGGCACTAATGTCCTCAAAATTGCACCTCTGCGCAATTATAGTGCTCGATCAAATATCCACTTATGCACCTCTGCGCAAACACAATAGCAATGTCTTCGCACACTCAGTTATTCGACGATCGAACTTCTCCCCACACTCTGCTTTTGCGAAAGTCGCACTTCGAATGCACACTTCGATCGATTCGACTCGACTTGCTCTCTTACACACAACAGACTTCACTTGCACAAATTTGATACACGCATTCGATACTTACAATCTCAAAATAGCCCTCCTTTTATAGCATAAATTCTAAGATCAAAACACTCAATCTTAGTCGGCTGTAACCCTAGAACTACGTCGGCTGCAAAACCCTATGCTGCGTCGACCCAAATTTAACTCTGTCGGCTCAAAGTTAACTTTGTCCTTCAACCGCCTCTGGTTCTGTAGCTTTTCTCGTGAAACTACATGTCACGATATCGTGACACCTTTGCCTGCCGTACACCTTCTTTTGCCTACTGTCATGAAATCATGACACTTTTTGCCTTTGTCTTCCTTGACTGTGTCCTTGTCATGACATCGCGACACTTCTATCGATTGCTGACGTCATCTTCACTCCTATCGCGAAATCGTGACACTTTAGTCTTCATTGCCTTCTTCTCTTCTTTTGTTGCAAAATCGTGACACTTCTGCTTCTGCTAACATCATCTTTAACTCTGTCATGAAATCATGACCCTTTTGTCTTCATGGCCTTCCTCTCAGCTTTTGTCACGAAATCATGACACTTTTCCTATAGAAGACCTGCTTCTAGTTTCTGTCGTGAAATCATGACTCTTTCACCATCCGTATGCTTTTCTTTCAACCTGTCGTGAAATCGTGACGCTTTTAGCTTCCAAAAGCTTTCCTTGCAACCTGTCACAAAATCGTGATGCTTCTCCTTTCAGACTTTTCCTTTTGCTACATGTCACGAAATCGTGACAGTTCTCACTTCGAGCTTTTTAGCATGTTGCAAAATCGTGACAGTCCTCAAATTGACCTCTGTAGCATGTCGTGAAAACGTGATAGTCCTCACTTGGAACTTTGCATCATGTCGTGAAATCATGACAGTTCCTGAATAACTTTCTCTCTCTTTGATCTTGTCGTGAAATCGTGACTATTCACACTGCGGACTCTTTTTTGCATTATGTCATGAAATCGTGACACTTTTTCGTCTATAAAACTTTCGTGGCAATGTGTCACGAAATCATGACACTTTTCTTTTTCTGCCTACCTGCACTTTTTGAGTCACAAAAAATGCGACATGTCGTGAAATCGTGACACTTTCCATCTTGCTCTTCTTCTCTACCAACATGTCACGAAATCATGACAGTTTTGCCAACTTCTTCTCTTTCTTCCAGCATGTCACGAAATCATGACAGTCTTGCTAGAACTTTCTCTCTCCTCAAACATGTCACGAAATCGTGATAGTTTTGCCAGCACTTTCTCTCTCCTAAAACATGTCGCGAAATCACGACAGTTTTGCCAGCACTTTCTCTCTCCTAAAACATGTCGCAAAATCATGACAGTTTTGCCAGCACTTTCTCTCTCCTAAAACATGTCGCGAAATCATGACAATTTTTCTAGCCGCCTGCATACTTTTTCTTACTTGTCTTTTTCTTGATCTTTTGCAACTGGGCTACTCTGATCTTCTTGGAAACTCACTGTCCAAACTGAAACCTTCATCAAAACACATTCTTTGACATCAAACCAAAATGCTTCAAGACCTTCTTGACATCAATGACAACATCTATACTTAGAGCAAAGGCAATGTACCCAAGGTACCCAAAATTGCCAACAATCTCCCCCTTTGTCATTGATGGCAAACCTTTACTAAAACACATCTTAGGAGCCAAAACTGAAACCAACTGTGCTAACAGCTGAGAATATCCTTTTGAAGTTTTGCTCTCCCTGACTTGAAGCTTTCCTCTTCACATTGAAACTCTCCCCCTTACTCATATCTCTCCCCCTTACTCAAATCTCTCCCCCTTTGTCATCAATGGCAAAGGGTCACCTTTGGGGCTTGGGACTAAGAATGAGCCTCTTAGCTTAGTCCCTCCCCCACCTCCTGATGAGGTGATTAAAATAGGGGTGGGAGTGAAACTCCCATTAGGCACTGATCATCATCAGCATCTAAAACTTCCTTGTCGGGCCTTCTCTTAAATTTTTTGTCAATATTTCTGTTCTTGTCATTGTTCTTGTTCTTGTTCTCATCCCTGTTCTTGTCCATGCCTTGATCCTTGGATCTATTTATACTACTGTTCCTGTTCTTGTTCCTGTATTTTGAAAGATCAGCTCTGCACTATCTGGCTGTGTGACTTGCATTGTTGCACTTATAACAAGTAACATTGTTATTTTTGTTTGGCATACCTATTTTTTTAATCCGCCTGTTATGACTAACCGTGTTCTTGTAATTAGTCATGCAAAAAATTGCTTTATGCCCGAACTGTTTACAAGAGTAACAATACCCTTGAAAGAAATTACGGCCCCTGAAACTGTCATTTACCTTCCTTATTCGAGTCATGCAATGCGAAGCCATGTGGCCAAACCTGTGACACGCAAAACATCTGCCATTAAACTTTCCTGTAAATGACCTTCTAGGTCCGGTAAACTTCTTCTTTGCATTCAAAATTCTATTTTCTATTTCTACGTATCTATCACTCATGGAATCTTGATCTGAAGTACTTTCTACATCAGAACTCTCTTCCTTTTGAAATCTCTTGCTAGATTCCCCAACCTGTTTCTTGTGCGGCTCAACAAAACCGAGACCTGTTTTATCTGTTGGTTTCCTTTGACTTTTGATGAGAGACTTAACCTTTTTGGAGCTATCTTGAAACCTGTACAACTTATCCTTGTACTCTTTAGTTTCTACTTCCAGAGAAGCCATTTTCTGTTCCAACTCATTATACTCAAGAATCTTAGACTCTAACTCATCCTTGAGTTCTTGTGTTTTAGCTATAGAGAAGTCAAGACTTTCTATGAGATCGTCTCTCTCCATACAACATTCATCTAACTTATTCTTGAGTCTATCATTCTTCTTTCTTTCCTTTTTCAAAACACTAAGAGCATTATTAAGTTCACTTTCAAGATTTTTTATTTGTTTGCTTTCTGAATCCTCAAGGCCTTTTCCATTTCTTATCACTAGAGGTGCTACCTTTTTCAAAAACCATACAAGCATCTTCTTGATAGTTTTCTAAAACATCCTTGTATATACTGGAAACCAAATCATTATTTGTACAATCATCCTCAAGGTGACCAAAATTTCCACATCTAAGACATTTCATAATAATGAATCTATGTTTCGGTTCTTCCTCCTTTTCTGATATGAACAACATCTCATTTTCCTCATCACTTGAAGAGCTTTCACTATCACTGCTAGAACACTTACTTGCTTTGTCTAGGTAGAAACTTTTCTTGTTCTTGTGAGAATACCTCTTTCCTTGATTGTTGTGCTCATATTTGTTCTTTCTGTAATACCTATGCTTTTCAGAATCCTTGCTCTTAACATCCTGTATATCTTCATCACTTTCATTCTTGGAAACAGTACAGTCAGTAGCATAATGACCAAACTTTCCACAGTTGAAACATCTTATATTTTTCTTGCTTTTGTGCTTTCTAGAGAACTTGCCTTTCTTGTTGTAATATGCCTCTTCATCACTAGAAGACTCATCACTCTCTTGAATCTGTTTGCCCTTTGATTTCTTGGTAGCTTTGAAAGCTACCTCTTTCTTGACATCAACTTTCACTTGAGTTCTTAGCTCAAATGCTGCAAGAATACTATGGAGCTCATCTTTTTTCAACTTATCTAAATCTTTAGCTTCCTCAATAGTAGAAATCTTTTCACTAAATCTATTAGGAAGAGATCTTAAAATCTTATCACACACATCATTTTCAGCAAGCTCAAGACCTAAGTCTTTCATGGAGTTAACAACCTCATCCATACGAAGCATGTAGTCACTAATTTTTTCATCATCATTCATCTTGAGTTGTTCAAACATACCTTTGAAATGTCTCAACTTTGCCTTTCTGACATTTGCATCACCTGTGTGAACCACTTGCAGCTGTTTCCACATTTCACTAGTTGTCTTGCAGTGAATCACCTTGGTAAGATCTGCTTTCTGTAAGCCTTTTAGGATTGCATTCATAGCTTTTGAATTGTTGTGATGTAGGAGCCTATCTTCTTTAGTGTATGGACCATTTATAGGGATAGTGTACCCATCTTCAATTACTTCCCATACCTCATTACCAAGTGCCATTAGATAAACCTTCATTCTAGCACTCCATAGACCAAAATCTGATCCATCAAGGATAGGTGCTGCATTGCCACTTGAATAATCCATTGTGTTCTTAATCAGTTCTTCCTTCAAGCTATTAAACCTTTCTGAAGGAACCTCCTCTGATACCAATTGAAGAACACAAGCTTATACTGAGAGGGGGGGTGAACAGTATAAGACCACTTTTTATTTTTGCTTCAATTCAACTTTCAAAATAGTATTATGCAGTGTAGAGATAGCAAAATTAAAAGCAACAATTAAAACAATGCACAACACACCATCCACAAGGAGACACAATAATTTACGTGGTTCACCCAATGCGGGCTACTCCATGGATAAAATTTCTCACTAAATTTTATCACCTCAAATTCTGGGAAACTTTTCCCGATTACAAAGTTTATGGGCACCAACCCAAAGGAGACACCTTCCCCTAGCTCTGCTCTTTAATGGTGATCCTCTAGAAGACCTCTACCTCCTTTGCCCTTAGCAAGTGGAACTCTATCCACAGAAGACACCTGTCTTCCCTGCTCTGGCTGGAGATCTCTGTCCTCAACTCTATCACCGCACAGTCGGTCCTCTTATCTGCACCAAACACAGTCCTTCGGTCTGGCACTAATGTCCTCGAAATTGCACCTCTACGCAATTATAGCGCTCGATAAAATATCCACTTATGCACCTCTGCATAAACACAGCAGCAATGTCTTCGCACACTCTGCTCTTCGACGATCGAACTTCTCCCTACACTCTACTTCTGTGAAAGTTGCACTTCGAACGCACACTTCGATCGATTCGACTCGACTTGCTCTCTTGCGCATAGCAGACTTCACTTGTGCAAATTTGATACATGCATTCGATACTTACAATCTCAAAACAACCCTTCTTTTATAGCATAAATTCTAAGATCAAAACACTCAATCTTAGTCGACTGTAACCCTAGAACTATGTCGGCTACAAAACTCTATGCTGCGTCAGCCCAGATTTAACTTTGTCGGCTCAAAGTTAACTCTGTCCTTCAACCAAATTTGGTTCTGTAGCTTTTCTTGTGAAACTATAACATGTTGTGATATCATGACACCTTTGCCTACCGTACACCTTTTGCCTACTATCATGAAATCGTGACACTTTTTGCCTTTGTCTACCTTGACTTCGTCCTTGTCACGACATCGCGACACTTTTATCGATTCCTGACGTCATCTTCACTCCTGTCTCGAAATCGTGACACTTTAGTCTTCATTGCCTTCTTCTCTTCTTTTGTCACGAAATCATGACACATCTGCTTTTGCTGATGTCATCTTTAACTCTGTCGTGAAATCGTGACCCTTTTGTCTTCATGGCCTTCCTCTCAGCTTTTGTCACGAAATCATGAAACTTTTCCTATAGAAGACCTGCTTCCAGTTTCTATCATGAAATCATGACTCTTTCACCATCCATACGCTTTTCTTTCATCCTGTCATGAAATCGCGACGCTTTCAGCTTCCGAAAGCTTTCCTTGCAACCTGTCGCAAAATCGCGATGCTTCTCCTTTCAAAAATTTCCTTTTGTTGTATGTCGTGAAATCGTGACAGTTCTCACTTTGAGCTTTTCAGCATGTCATGAAATTGCGACAGTCCTCAACTTGACCTCTGCAGCATGTCACAAAAATGTGATAGTCCTCACTTGGAACTTTGCATCATGTCGTGAAATCGTGACAGTTCCTGAATAACTTTCTCTCTCTTCGATCTTGTCATGAAATCGCGACCATTCACACTGCGGACCTCTTTTCTACATTATGTCACGAAATCGTGACACTTTTTCATCCGTACAACTTTCCTGGCAATGTGTCGCGAAATCGCGACACTTTTCCTTTTTTGCCTACCTGCACTTTTCGAGTCGCGAAAATGCGACATGTCACGAAATCGTGACACTTTCCATCTTGCTCTTCTTCTCTGCCAACATGTCACGAAATCGTGATAGTTTTGCCAACTTCTTCTCTTTCTTCCAGCATGTCGCGAAATCGCGACAGTCTTGCTAGAACTTTCTCTCTCCTCAAACATGTCGTGAAATCACAATAGTTTTGCCAACACTTTCTCTCTCCTGAAACATGTCGTGAAATCGTGACAGTTTTGCTAGCACTTTCTCTCTCCTAAAACATGTCACAAAATCATGACAGTTTTTCCAGTACTTTCTCTCTCCTGAAACATGTCGCGAAATCGCGACAATTTTTCTAGTTGCTCGCATACTTTTTCTTACTTGTCTTTTTCTTGATCTTTTGCAACTGGGCTACTCTGATCTTCTTGGAAACTCACTTCGTCCAAACTGAAACCTTCATCAAAACACATTCTTTGACATCAAACCAAAATGCTTCAAGACCTTCTTGACATCAATGACAACATCTATACTTAGAGCAAAGGCAATGTACCCAAGGTACCCAAAATTGCCAACAGATCTTTTCAAAATATCTTCTTCCAAATCTCTAGATCTTATCACAAAAATCCCACCGCCAAGGTTTTACAATATAAGGAATTTTTATATAGAGTTTTGATAAGCCCTAATTACTCTTAAAATCTTTGCATGGATCTTGCCATGAATGGAGAAGATAATATTTGGTTTGATCCTTATCAAATGGACACCTGCGTGCAAATGTATGTTCTTCTTTCGATAAGTCATCAGAGCATCTCATTAATTCCTCTACAAATCTGGATGAGTCACTGACTTCTATGCCTTCCATCCTCGCACAGCTGCTTTTGTTTGGTTCGAGTTGAGATTTTTTTTCTATCATTACTTTTGCCATAAATTTTCCCGGTAATGTATCCACCAGTAAATTCCTTGAAACTTGTATTCGTGGCCAGATCTACAAAATCTGGATGAGTCACTGACTTCCCGAAATCTCTTATATTTATCTTTTGACGCTTCGTCAGAGAATATCATTAGTTTCGCATTTGATTTGTGTTGAAATTCAGGTTTGTCTGTCTTTCTCGCCATTACTCCTGCCATGAATGTAACTTTTGAGTCACTTTCTACAAAAGAAAAGCAAAGATTAGAACTTTTTAAATTAATTAATTTTTTCATTTTAAATATTTCTAGGGTTTGGACTGTGTCGAAAATCTTCCACTTCCTTTGGATGGGTGATGAAATGGCCAAACTATGCAAAATGAATATAAGTCCAAACCTGTCATGATATCATGACGTTTCCTTCACTTAGTGTCTTTCATGCTGTCGCCGTCGCGAAAATGGAACATGTCACGATATCGCGACATTTTCTTCACTTGGCTTCTTTCTTTGGCTTTGCCCCTCCAAAAATGGAACATGTCACGATATCGTGACATTTCCTTCACCTTGTCTCTTTTCAGCTTCTTTGTCACGAAATCACGTCTCCCTTCACCTTGCTTCTTCCAAGCTTCTTTGTCGCGAAATCGCGACGTGTCGTAAAATCGTGATGTTTTCCCTACTTAGTCTCTTTTTAGCTTACATGTCATGAAATCGTGACGTGTCACGAAATCGTGACGTTTTCTCCACTTTGCCTCTGCCTTGGCTTCTTTGTCGTGAAACTACGACATGTCACAAAATCGTGACATGTCATGAAATCATGATGTTTTCTCCACTTTGCTTTTGCCTTGGCTTCTTTGTCGTGAAACCGCGACATGTCGTGAAATCGTGACATGTCACGAAATCATGACGTTTTCTCCACTTTGCTTCTACCTTGGCTTCTTTGTCGCAAAACCGTGACATGTTCTCCACTTAGTCTCTTTTCTCACTTCTTCCTTTCGAAAATGGAACATGTCACGATATCGCGACATTTCCTACCCTTCTTGCTTTTTTGGCTTTGCCCCTCCGAAAATGGAACATGTCGCGATATCGCGACATTTCCTACAAGATTTTCTTCCTAGATTTTGCCTTCGTGAAAATGAGACATGTCCAAAAATGGAACATGTCATGATATCGCGACGTTTTCGAAAATGGAACATGTCGCGATATCGCGACGTTTCCTTCACTTTTTCTTTCACTTTGCAAATTCTCCAAAAATTGTAGGTTGATTCCAATGACTTTGTCCATCTGCATTTTGCATTTTTACATATTGGTGAAGGATATTCCTTACTCAAAAATGATTTTAACATTTAAAAAGTGAATTTTAAATTGCTCGAGAATGATCAGCTTCACATGGTGTAGAAAAAATGATGAAAATTCAAAGTGCTCAGAATTTGATGAAACTTTACAAGTATCTATAAAATCCCAAAGGGTATCCCAATTTGCAAACGAAACTTAAAAATTCATCATGGATTAAGAGAATATGCATTTAGAAATTTGCTAGGGCAGAAATGGAAACTGCTATTTCTAAATTGAAATCAATGTCATATGCAAGTAGACTTGGTCACTTTGATGTAGGCGAAGTTTGGAAAAGGATGCAAGCAAAAATTTGGAATTAAAATCCAAAAAACATCAAGAGGGTCCCTGTGGAACAAATGAAATTCAAAGGATGGAATTTCATTTTTTTTAGTGGGGGTGTGTTGCTTCTCAACAAATGGCGATATCTGCGAGGAAAATAGTAGCACTATTTAGAATCTAGAACTCTAGTTTCAAAACAATTTAGACTATGTCCTATGCTTTGCCATAAATATTTTCTAAAATGATTTAACTACTATCTGTTAGCTGTTAAAGTTTCCCAAGGACATACTAGGTTGAATCACTCAAGGAAGATTTTGATGTGCGGTTATAAGCGTACAAAAACTTTCTTCAAGGATGATCAGGGCTTCGACTGCTCACTATGGATTAATCAGCTATTTAGATTGTGTAGGGGAAACCGAGTAGAGCTCTGTTTACTAGTTTAGCCTTTTACAACCCCGACAGAGTTACTCTTTAGATTTTCATGACCCTGATTCATCACCATGAGGTGGCATTTATAACCTAGCGAACACGTTTGAGATGTATCCCTCTGGAACCTTGGCTATGTGCAGGAAAGAACACCGATTTTATGTTGGCTTGCCCAACTTTCATCTTCTGTCTCTTTTTCTTTTGAAAGATACTGATAGCTAGAATACCTTTCTCTTTTTCTCTTTTTTATTTTTATTTTTTTCTTTTATATTCATCGAGCAATTGATCAACTAA
This sequence comes from Wollemia nobilis, assembly GCA_028583015.1. Lineage (NCBI taxonomy): Eukaryota > Viridiplantae > Streptophyta > Pinopsida > Araucariales > Araucariaceae > Wollemia > Wollemia nobilis. The sequence goes on from JAQPPZ010003202.1 coordinate 407,470, forward strand.
CTATTTCAACCTGGGTACCAATAGCTTCCTTGGATGCTTTGATGTAATTCTATTAATAAGAGTCCCCTCTCTTAACCAACTTTTCTTGGATTCCCTGGGAGTTCTTCAGCCAAACAGAATAGTAGTTTCTTTATAAACAAAATAATTGTGGCAAGCAAGATACCAAATCCAATTATATTTCTACTGTTGTTCTAAATAACAAGTAGTTCCACTTTTTAGCCCTAGCAGACTATCTCAAATGTTAAATAAAAGGAAACAAAAATGAAAACACATTAGGCCAATTTTAAATGTTGATTTGTGTTTTCTTTGTTTAGGCAAAAGCTCAAACAAACAGGGTTAAAAGAAACTATAGAGGAGAGAAAAAGGCCACTGGTTAAAGACAAAATTACACAAACCTTAAAAGATAACACACAAAACTTCAAACTTTAAGAAACAAAACAAAATAAAAACACACTACTTCACACTTTATTTATAATATATACATATGCACAAAGTCCTTGTGATTATTGAAATGATGTAGTGGGTGGAACAACTGAGAAATAATGCTTCATATGTTGACCATTGACAGGAAGGTTCAAAAAATTACCCTCCAGGTCCTGTAGACGAAATGCATTATTACCTACGATTTTGGCAATCTGGTATGGCCTTATCCATAGAGGTTGCAACTTGGTGTGTTTACCTTTATTTTCATGAGCTTTGTCCCATAGAAGCACCAGGTCTGCAAGTCTGAAGGCTTTTACTCTAGCTCTTTTATCAAACCAATGCTTGACTATCTCTTGGTGTCGACTAAAATGCTCCAGGGCTTGAAGTCGTTCATCCTACAGATTAATTAAGTCTAATACACGAGCTTCTGCATCTGCATGATCATCAAAATAATCCATAGAAAATTGATAAGTAGGAAATTTTAAAGAGATAGGAACGATGGGCTGGGTACCATACAACAAAGCAAATGGAGAAGTCTTAAGGGCTTCTTTATGTCTGATCCTGTCAGCCTAAAGTGCATACTTCAATAGTGAGTGTCATTGTTTGGGTTTGTCTACCACAGACTTCTTGATGGCATTCATCAAATTCTTATTTGTGGACTCAGCTAGCCCATTGCCTTGGGGATAATAGTTGGATGAAAATTTGATACCTATCCCCCTCTGGTATGCCCATTTTGCAAATTCAAATGATTGAAAAGTTGGTCTGTTGTCACACACCAAGTTCAAAGGAACTCCAAACCTAGTTATGATGTTTGACTCTAAAAATTCGATTACCTCATGGGTTGTACTCCTCATGGTGGCTGCTGCTTCAACCCATCTTGTACAATAGTCAGTGGTTGTTAAAACATACTTGTGCCCTGCTGATGAATTTGGGTTTATTACACCCATGAAGTCAAGTCCCCATTACATAAAAGGTTTTTCTATTATAACAGGTTGTAATGGTAGAGCTCGATTAACCTGCTTGGATGCAAAAATCTGACACTGTTGGCAAGTTCTCACATGTTGATGTGCATATTTAAACAACATAGGCCAGTAATAGCTTGCTCTCAATATCTTATGTGTAGTAGTAGAACTTGAGGAATGCCCTGCTCCTAAATTTTCATGAAAACTAGAAATCACCTCGTTCACTTCATTATGAGAAATGCATCTTAAGAATATGCCAGCATAGTTTTCTCTGTATAGGTTGCCTCATTTGAGTATAAAATGAGCATATTTCAGCTTTAGTGCTCTTCTTTGAGTTCTATTTAGGTGAGGTGGACAAATTCCAAACCTCAATAGATGAATGACATCTCCATACCAATCATCCTCCCTAGAATCCAGCTGATTAATCTCTGTCTCTAGAGGTATTTCAGCAATATGTCGGGACAAACCAAGTCCTTTGATTAATTTTGTAGGCCAGATTTCTAAGTCATATTCTTGTAGTCTCGTGGCCCAATTACCTCTTAACTCACCCAATTCATCCTGGCTTAATAAATATTTGACAGCTGGATCATGAACTATAGCATGGACTTTGCTCCTCAATATGTAATGCCTGAATTGCTTGACTGCTCTTACCAAGGCATAGGCTTGCTTATCCAACCGAGAGTATTTTAGCTCAACACCCTTTAAGTTGGTACTTTTGAAAGCAATAGGGTGCTCCCATGTTTCCCTTCGTTGGGTTAAAACCACTGCAATTGTGTGTTCAGAAGAAAAAGAGTAGAAATAAAAATATGCACGAAGGATATTCTCTTAATATCATAAATCACCTTAAAACTTCCAAACCCAGTAGTTGGAGGATCAGGAATCTTGTTGAAGAAATCAAGCAAATTCTTCACCAACAAGTCAATTTTGTGGTTCAACACACTTTCAGGGAGGGCAATTTTGTAGCTGGCAAATTGGTCAACATTGGCATTAATGCACAAGTATTGATGACTTGGACGGATGTCCTCCCCAATGAAGTTGCCGAGCTGGTCAAATGTGATCAAAATACTATCAGTCGTGATGAATCTCAAAATATTTTATTATTCCATTTCCCAAGAATACCTTTTTTTCGTGATTCATTGGGTCCATATCCAAAGTCTAAATAAAATCCAAAACAGAGATTTTATTCATCATTTGAACTATGTTTATTTTAAAAGGGGGTCTATGATTATATTTCCAAGTTCTCTGTCGTCTCTCTTATATGCCCCTTATTTTTTGATAATTATTTCCATGAGGAATCCCGATGTTAGGTCCACCTTATTTTTTAATCATCTCTTTCTCATGTGGATCGATTTTTGTCCTTTTGCCTTTTCAAGAATCCTTTCTCAACACTTTGTCTTTTGCATTCTCTCGAGGCCTCTTGGGATGAGCATTCCAATCCTTTTTGTTTATCGTGTCTGCTTTTCTCATTGGCTTCGTTGCACCAGTACTACCAGAAGATCCATTTTACATGGAATGGTGTTTTACCCTACTTTATCGCCCTATTTTGTGTCGCGCCTACTACCCTAACCAATCTTATCCTTTCTGGTAGCTTTTTCCTTTTTGACCAAGTACTACCTTCTATTTATTCCTACTATGGTTTTATTAGTGGAAACACTGTTCTGTCTCTATTCCTTTAGGCTTATGTTTTTTACCTTCAATTTTGTTCCTTCCTTAATTCCTTTTGCAATCATAAAGGAAGGGAAAGTTGTGTTCATTGAGCCTGAGACTCTTGAACTGGATTCCATTTTCACCGACATGTTTAAAGATAAAAAAATAATCATTGATTTCTTCAACATATTCTATGGTGTGGATGAGGATGTTCCGAAGGCTTTCGTGACAACTTGGGACAATGACTTTATTTCCATCCATGATGTCCAGTTCCAAATTTTCTTCGAGTTGCTGGCGGACCTGATGGGGCAAGATTTGGACGAAAAAGTTATTAGAAGAAATAAGCACAAATGGAAGGTAAAGTTGACACATTTTGAAAAAAATTCACCTATTCACAAGAAGGTAAAAAAAGTTTTGTTTCGCCATCACTTGTCAACACCCTGGAAAGAAATTTTAAAGCCTATAATGTAATATTTTACTTGTGACAACCCCGAGTCCCAACTATGTTGTTATCATATAGATTTTTAAAATCATTTATGGGATTAAAAAATGATGAACATTCCTACCGCCTTATTTTGGTCCATTGACTATACTATCACTACCAATCGTTCCAAGAAAGATGAAGCCAAACCTTGTCACCAGGGTCTTTTTAAAGTCCTATACAAGTTCCTTCTTCTGCATTTTCCTTCAAGCAATCTTCCTACCCCTGATTCTGAGGAAGAGAATTCTTCCTCAACCTCGAGCCTGAAAAATACCAGATCAAAAAGAAAAGACAAAGGGGGCAAATCCATTTTTGATTTTTCTGCCAAGAAGAAGGCCAAAGTTGAAATGACCCCTTTCCATAGTTCCTAGAGGTTGAAACACAAATAAATTGCCAAAACCCCTCCATCCAGCTCTACAAAAACTCCAAAGGATAAGTCTAATTCTCTTGACCTAGTTGAAAGGTATCTTCACAAGTTTGTTGTGCATGCAAATTCTTCCACCATTGATCATCTTTAAACTGCTCATTTGGCCATTGGAAATATGATATCAACTCTCAAAGAACAACGTCATGCACTAAGCCTCTTGTTTTTCTATGAAAATTTTGATAATGATCCAGTCTTGGCAGGCATTGAGGTATCCTTGTATACCAAATTTGATGTCAAAGATGTTGCCAATGATGATGATGTAATGGAGATTGCTAAGGATTCCTGTACCACTATTCTCAAGGATAGTACTAAAGAGATTTTAAAAAATAGATGTAAAATATGCTGGCCTGGAAGGTGCTACTTCGTCTCTCATGCAGATGGAAATCCTCCTTGATGGATGAAGGATTTTCCTCTGCTTTCGAGTTCCTCTATGTTGGAGGATTATTTCTTTTTTATTTCCTCTTTGGTAGAGGATCACTTCTTTTTGGGTGCTATCATCTTTCTACCTTTTTCTCTCAATTCCTTTTTGTCAAAGGCTGCTTCTTTTTGTTCCTTTGAGTTTGAGGATGTAATTTTTTATTTTAGCAAGCAGTTCTATGGGTTCTTTTCATCTGTTCCTTTTTTATCCTTTGATGTACAAGGCATTGGGGCACATTTAAAATGCCCTATTTTTTAATATAATTATTAATTTACCAAAAAAAATGATGGCAAAGCATACATCCACCTTCTTTAAAAACTTCAAGAATTATTTTATTGATATTATGTAAACTTTGGAATTGTAGTCCACCTCTTATCCTTTGTCCTTAAATGGACTCAAAGCATAATTTTTACCATCCTTTACAATTGAATAAGTGTTGATTCTATCATCATATATTGCTTTCTCATCAAATTGCCATGTTATTCCCAATAAAATATGAAATTCACCCGTCAACCTAATATCCAATAGATTTGTCTCCTTATAAGAACCAATTTATAAATTTATCATATATTTTTTGGTTATAATTTTTGGTGCCCATTTTGTAATCATTCCACATTTTAAGGATTTGAATGCTTCATTCTCATCAATCCAAGTTTCTCCACCATCTCTATTGAAATTAAGTTATATATTATCCCACTATCCATAATCACTTTGCAATATTTACCTCCTAGTTTATAAATTATTTTGAAAAGGCTCCTTCTTTACATTGGTTCCTGCACCTCCTTCATTGGTTCTAACAATACTCTTTTTAATAGTAGTAATTATATTTGTTCTAGTTCCTACATGTGATTTGGTGAGGAAATACATTCTTTATTTGCTTGTGTAATATGGTTATGGGTTTCCTATCCATGCTTGTTGATCTATTACATTTGAGGATACTCATAGGATCTATGTCCTTCCAAGAACCTATAATATTTTCCAAAAATAATATGTCCTCTTCCTCTATCAAACATGTTGGATTTTTATCCATATTATCATAGGTCCCAATATCCAAGATCTTGAGTAGACTCAAATATTAGAGCAATAAATATATAAAATGCCCAATATCAATGAACATAATAATCTTGAAAATAACAATAATATGTATTAACATGCCAATACCAATAAAAATTTGCATAAACAAACTTATAATATAATTGCTCAAAATATTGTATACAAGCTTCAATATTCTCTAATTATTGTTTGATATAAATTTCAATATTCAATACAATACATGGAACTTTGTCTCCATAATATAACCTTAGAAATGTGACCCTTCAATACTTTGACTATTTATCTTCTCACATATCCAAGATATACAACCTTTTCTATTCCACACATAATATAAACCTCTCATACCTCTTGTCTTCAAGCCTTACCACTTGCATACATGACTCTTGACGTACTATTTGCTTGCATACTTTCTCACTCTACACACTTGCACACATTGTTACATGACACTTGTACGCATCCTACACATAGACAAACTTTATGGAAATATAAATCACACATCTAAACTATTGAATCACACACTATTCTAATATTTACAATTGTACCGTGGGTGTACATTTACATTTCTACCAAATAATGTAATATTCTTTAAAAAAATTCATATCATCCTCTTGATCATTCACCCTTTTATTAGGTACCTTGATTGAAACTATTTTTTTGTGATAAGCTCTCTCCTTCATCCCAATCTTGTTATCATATTCATCCATTGAACTATCCTCTTCCACTTGAAGAGTGTCCAATCTCTTGTGCATTATTTTGTTTCTTGTGGGCCAACTTATCTTTCACATTGAGTGCATATTGATATACCTTTTTCAACTATTTTAATCTAGACCATATCAATTTCATCTTGTATGGACAACCTTATCCCATTGGTGTATCTCATTACTTTCTCCTCACCATGTTCAATATGACCTACTCTTATTATTAATTTCTAAAATTTATTTTATATATTCCTTCACTCCCAACTCCTTTTGCTTGAGGTTTTACAAATTTCTAAAAAAACCAATTTGATAATCTATAGGTAAAAATTTATATTTTAATTTTAGAATAAACCTATGCTAAGTTTTAATTTTCTCCTTTCTCTTTCATTGCCTCTTTGTTTGGACATGATCCCACCAAATCGATGCATGTCTCTTCAAATGTATGCAAGAAAATTTGACCCACTATGGATCCACCATAAATTCATAGTCACTGAATATCTCCATATATATTATCTAGTCAAATATTTTAGTTTTAAAATTCCATTAAAATTATGATTATCCATCTTCAGCTTACTTCCCAAGCTAGATATTTTCCAAATCAATCATTTCTCTAGTTCTTCTCCTTGCTCTTCAAATTATGTTATATGGTGACCAGCATCTTTCTCTTCATTGTCACTCACATATTCAACATGAATACCTCTCCTTTGGGTAGTATCAATTACGTCTAATCTAGATATGATTCCCCTTAACATCTTAGCTATATCTACTAGCGGGGGCACAAGACCATAGATCTTACTCTTTATCATTGTACTATATCTCTTCTAACCCTATTATAGAACTTCAAAAACCTACTTTGATACCAAATTATGCAATCTATAGAAGTGGGTCTAATGAAAGACCACCTCTTCTAGTAGTAAAAAAACATTCACAGTGACTCACAATCAAAAAATTATGCAAAACAATACGATATCATTAATTTTTCTTATTACTAGTTAACAAAACAAATGTAGCTATACATTGTTAGTCTATAGTTATTTTTAGTCTATAGTTTATTAGATTATTTATTGCCGACATATTTTTCTCGTCATTTAGCATGGTTGGAATCCTTAGATATTAAGGCACATCTTTTATTGTTTCAACTATTGCGCCATTAGGGGTGATATTCTACTAAGGCTATTCTTAGTTTTAGGCCTTATGTATTTAATCAATTTGTTATAAATGCAATCTTAATGATTTTCCACTCTACTTTCATGGTATCATAGCTCTCAAAATTTGAGGCTCAATTTTTTTTTGGATATGGGCATGCATCCCAAGGTGCAACCCAGGTGAATCACCCAATTGGACCTGTTGACCTGTGGTGGGTAGATTGACACTAAGGTCGAGACAAGCACCTGATAGTGACAAGACAGTCATGCATATTGAGGATTTGCAATTGGGTGACAGACCTGACAACAATGATCATGATAGAAAAAAGTTGCAAAGTGCCACTGGATAGGATGACTGAATGGATGGAAGATGAGACAATTGGCCTGAAGGCAACAAATGTGTTTTGTAGATCAGGTTGAGCGCAGCAAAGCTCGAGACTATTCCAATACTCACTAATGGTTTAAGGCGGTCATTACCAAGATAGCTCGAGAATTAGCAATTCTGAATTGTAGATTCTTGCATAATAAAACCTACATTTGTCATGGGTTTGAAATTTGATCTACAAGCAGGGTTCATCAGTGGAGGGGGAGCAACGTCATTGGTGAAGTGTCGGTCGAGCACCAATGGAGTGGTGGAGGAATTCCACCCTGGAAGAGCGATGACGAAGAAGTCAAAAGAGAACTTAGTGCTCTTCTCTCCCAGTCGAAGTGGTAGCTAGTTTGGTGGTTAGCTCGCAGCTAAGGTGCTACCAATATCTAGGTCATGGGTTCGAACCCCATAGACCCAAAAAGATATACAAGATTTTTTTGATTACTTTTTTTTAAGTTTTTAATTTTTTCTTTCTAAAAGTTTCAATTTTTTTTTTTAAATATTTAAAGTTTTATTTTTTAACCAAAAATTAATTAAGAAAACCTTTTTTATTTAAAATTAAATTATATTTGATTCTTTAGAAGTTAAAATTTAACTTTTAAATTAAATTTTTTCAAAAAAATACCTTTGAAGATTATAATTTTTCATCCTACATATTGCAAAACTAAGGGAGGGGGCATTTTTTTTATGTCATATTATTGCAAATTTATCATATGAGGATGAAAATGGGGGATAGAGAGTAATTTTTTCACATTGAAAAATGCAATTTGGCATTTGTAATAAGGTGCATTTTTGGTGGAAACCAACATCTTAGGTTCATTTCATTTTGTGGGCACTTTTTGATGTATGCCGCATTTTCATTTACATTTGCAATCCTTCATTAAGTAGAATCAAGCACCCCTAAGTTACCACAAATTGAACCCATATGTGCAATTAAATTTTCACTACAGCGTTCGTAATATGCGATACCTCTGGCCCATGCTTACAGGTAATGTTGTCGTGATCAAGATACTACATCCAATGCCTAAAATAGATGCCAAAAATGACATTTGAGCTTGTTCTCTATAAATAATTGGGGAGATATAAGTTTGCCATTTTGTTATTTTTTTACTCCATCCACTACTCCAATAGTTCTTGTGTTTAGACATAAATCTTGATGAATGTTCTAATATCCAAAGTGTTTAGAGGAAGTTATGCCCCACACATGAGGATAGAAGAGCTTATATGGTAGGTGTCATCAACAAGATGATTCCCTTTGAGTACCGCCTCATTTCCATGTATCGTTTTGATCTTAAAATATACCTATAGTCTCCCTCACATAAGGGTAGGTATTTTTTTTGAAATAGTTTGATATAATGGCCTGGAAAAGGTATATCGAAAGGGGGACCATTTGGTGAAATAAGGAACCCTCATTATGGCTGCTATCCACAAGTACTTGACAGATTCTCAATTATTGAAAGGTTCCAATTACACACCATGGAAAACCAAGATGAAGGCTATTCTCCAAATGGAATATTTGTGGGATTTTGTTTTTGGCACAACAAAAAGACCTTCACTAGCAGCTGGATCAACTCAAAATACACCACCAACTATAGATTAAATTGCATTTGACAAGAAATACAAGGCAAGAGTGCTCATCTTGCTTGCTATTTCAGATGAAGTTCAACCTCACATAGCTGACACAAAACATGGTAAAGAGGCATGGGATGCCCTTACAACCATTTATGAGGGTAAGAATGAATCCACCATTCTACACCTCCAATCTCAACTACACAAGTTTGAGTATGAAGCATGGAGAGACAGTTGAACTATTTCTTTGCAGAGTGGCTGAGTTGAAATCAAAGTTGAATTCTTTGGGAGAGACTGTAGATGATAAGCTCCTTACTTCAGTAGTAATGAGAGATTTACCTGATTCATTTAGAATGTTGATCACTTCTCTTTAGGTGTCACAGAGAAAAGTTACCTTTGTTGAGTTGGTAAATATGCTTTAGGAAGAAGAAGCTCACCAAATTAAAAGAGATGAAGCTTCTAATACAACCCTCTTTTCCAAAAAGAAGGTCTCTAAGAATAAGGGTAATTTTAGAAGGGAGGATGCTCTTCCAAAGATAAGGGAAAATAACCGCAACAACCTCAACAAAAAAATGCTATTGCAAGATCTGTGATACGAATACCCATGACACCAATCGGTGTTGGTATAAGAATAATCCACAAAAGAATAAGGGACAAAACAAACCCTAGAACAAGAATAAGCAACCAAAATTGAATGTTGTTGTAGAAGAATCTGATTTGTATTTTGAGTGGGCACACAAGGTGCTCATGAATACCACAATATCCAAGCAAAAGGATCCTTTGTGATATATTGATTCTGGCACTAGTAAGTATATGACTAGTGATAAATCATGGTTTGAGACATATGAATCCAAGGAAGGAAAACCCGTCACCATTGCTGATGAAAAAACTTACAAGGTTTAGGGTGAGGGTATAGTTTCAATAAATATCCCAGATGGCAAGTATCAGATTGAAAGAGTCCTTTATGTTCCAATATTGGCAAACAATCTATTGTCAGTCCCACAAATATTGGATAAGAAGATGGTTGTTGATTTTTGTGTTGACAATGGCTAGAAGCTTTCCTTTATCACCAAGAGGGGTAAAAAAATTGCAACTACTTCATATAAGCATGGCTTGTTCACTTTGGATGCTATCTCCACCCCTTATGTTGCCATGACAATTTCTACAAAGGAAACCACCACACTTTGGCACAGGAGATATGGGCATCTCAGTTCTAGAAATTTACTTGAATTAAGTAAATATGATATGGTAAAGGGTCTTCCCTCCATTTCCACTACATTTCTAGTTTTCTTTGACTTCTTGGTAGGGAAGCAACACATAGTACCTTTTGAAAAGAGTTCTACAAGAGCAAAGAAACCTCTGGAGTTAATTCACACTGATCTGTGTGGTCCTTTTACCCCAAACAGTTTTGGAGGTAAGAGGTATTTTCAATTTTTTATAGATGACTACTCATGAAATATGTGGGTATTCTTTCTTCATCTAAAATCAAAAGCTTTCAATAAATTCCAACAATTCAATAAATATGTTGATAAGTAGTCATGGAATTCCATCAGAACCCTCCACTCAGATTGAGGGGGGGAGTTCACCTCTAAAGAATTTTATACATATTTGACTGCACATGGGATTAATAGACAACTCACTACTACTTATACTCCTCAGAAAAATGAAGTTTCTTAACGGAGGAACCATTCCATCATGGAAATAGTTTGTTGTATGCTCACAGGAGCACATCTAGAACAACGTTTTTGGGTAGAAGCTATCACCACAATAGTGTATCTATTGAATAGGGCACCCACAAAGACACTAAAATGAATAACTCCCCAAGAAGCATGGAGTGGTAGGAAATCCTCCATCTCTCATCTACACATTTTTGGATGTAAAGCTTTTATGCACATACCCAAAGATAAAAGAAAGAATCTAGATGAGAAGACCTTGCAATGTGTTCTTCTTGGATATTATGAGCACTCAAAGGGTTATCAATTGATTGATCCATTTACCAAGAAGATTCATACTAGTAGAGGTGTTGTTTTTTATTAGGATTTCACAACGTAAAATACATCAGATATATATACCTATAATTTACAGAATCTAAGGATGAGAAGTTCCCTTCTTCATCACATAAGGGAGTATCTCCTTCCTCATCATAGAAAGGAGTATCTCTTTATTATCCATAGAAAAATATTGCTAAATGTTATAAAAGTACTATCAGAGAATCCAAGATTTCCACTCCCCCATATATGACTCTGAATAGACCTCGTACTCGCAGTATGGCTCGTCAAGATAAAGCTACAACAAAGACTACTAAGGTTGATGAACTTTGTCAATATTTTGAGGAATTTTTGTTGAACCAGAAGATATCTATGTGGATGATGAAAGAATGTTTATGTCTTTACTTGATGAGCATGAACCAACAATAGTACAATATGCCCTTGGTAAGCCACACTAGAAGGTTGCTATGGACATAGAACACAAGTCTCTAAAAAAGAATCAGACATGGAAGCTTGTTGAGCTACCACATGAAAAGCCCATTGGATGAAAATGGGTGTACAAAGTCAAGTGCAAGGCAGATGGAAAAATTTATAAGCATAAGGCCCACCTTGTGGTAAAGGGCTATGCACAAAAGAAGGGCATTGAATACGAGGAAACTTTTGTACCTACTACTCAGATGACATCCATTCGAGTTATTTGTGCTACGACAGTACAATTTGGGTGTAAAGTTCATCATATGGACATCAAGAGTGCTTTCCTGAATGGTGATATTAAAGAGGAGGTCTATATGGCCCAACTTGAAGGATTTCAAGTGGAAGGCCAATAACATAAATTCTGTAAATTGGTCAAATCCTTATATGGTTTGAAACAAGCTCCCAAAACTTGGTATAAAAATATGGATGATCACCTCATGCAACATGGATTTAAGAGGAGTCCGATAGATGCAAACCTCTATTTCAAGAAATAGGGATCTAAGATAGTGTTACTTGTACTATATGTAGATGATCTGATCATTACTGGTAGCTCCAAATATTTGATAGCTACTGTCAAACAAGACTTGTGCACATATTTTGAGATGACAAATCTCGATCTTCTCCATTACTGTCTTGGCTTGGAAGTGAACCAGAAGAAGCACCACATCAAGATTTCTCAACAAAAATATGCCAAGACATTGTTATAAAAATACCATATGATTGATTGTAAACCAATGACAACTCCAATGGAGTCAGGAATTTAGTTATCTCGGTATGATGATTCACCATAGATAGATGGTACTCTCTATCGACAACTGATCAGGAGTCTCATATATCTGAAAACCACTAGGTCAGATATTGTGTTTTCTATCAACTATATTTCAAGGTTCATTTAGGAGCCTAAGACCACTCATTGGAATGTAGAAAAAAGTGTTCTTCACTATGTTCATGGTACTATAGTATATGGTCTAGATTACAAGAAGAATGATCAATTCTTCTTGTAAGGATACATGAACTTCGACTATACCGGATCATATGATGATCAAAAGTCAACTTCAGGATATATCTTTCATCTTGGATCTGGTCTTGTCTCTTGGCACAACAAGAAGCAATATGTGGTTGCTATCTCATATATAGATGTAAAGTATTGTGCCACACGAGAAGTAGTGTGTGAGGAGATATGGTTATGTCACATCTTGACAAGTATGGATCGCTCATCCAAATATCCAATTCACTTGTTTTGTGACAACCAAGGTGTTCTCAACCTAGTCAAGAATCCAGTACATCATGAACGAACCAAGTACATTGATACACAATGTCATTTCATTCAATATGAGGTTCCAAGGCATTGAATTCAGCTTCAATACATTCCCACTAGTGATCAAGTTACGGATATCTTCACCAAGGCCCTTGCACGCCTCAATTTTAAGCTCTTTTGCAACTCATTTTGTATTGCAAAATAATGTAATAAAGGGGGATGCTAGCCTATAGTTTTTTTTAGTCTATATTTTATTAGATTATTTATTGTTGATATATTCGTGTTGTCATTTAGCATGATCGACATCCTTAGATATTAAGGCATATATTTTATTGTTTCAACTGTTATGCCATTAGGGGTGATATTCTACTAAGGCTATTCTTAGCTTCAGGTCTTATGTATTTAATAAATCCATTATCAATGCAATATTAATGTTTTTCTCTCTACTTTCATACATTCTATTATGCTTTTTCCATCAATAAAATGAAGGTGAAATCTAAAAGTCCAAAATCCATCTCCCTTTGTCATCAAATCCTTCTCTAAAATTATATTTTTAAAAATTTTCTTGCAACTACCACATGTTTGTATGGAAACCTCACTTGTACGACATGTCGAGAAGGCAGTATGGTAGAAGACATATGACAAATGGAAATATGCTAGATGATAGATGATAGATGATAGAGGAAAAATGGTACTTGATAGGTGATAGTATAATAGATAGTAAATAGTAGATAGTAGTATGACAGTGAAGATGGTAGATGGTATATGATAGCAATAAGATGATAATAATAGGACAATAAGAGCATGATAGCATTTGCATGACGGTATAAACTACACTTGGATAATAGTAGAAACAACAACAATAATATAATTTACAAAAATACATTTGTATGATAATAACATTTGCATGGTAGCAATTATTTTATTTATTTATTATTTATTTTTATTGGTTAATGTGGAATAACTATATGCCTAGATGCTCTTTCATCACAAATCCATTGGACAATATGGCTTGTTATCATCCTACCAAAGGACTAACAAATTTATTCTATCTCTATCCCATATGTAAGGGGACATAACTCTCCACCACCTACAAATTCAATTGTTAATGCTCTTTTTACAAATGCATATTTCCCTCCCTAAGGACTAGAGAAAACACCACAATAGATAACCACTCATAAGTCCCTAGAAAATAATATAAACAAGCAATATGTGATAGTCGAAGCAATATAAATGAAAATTCCATGCTATAATACAAAAGATAATTTTTTAAATTTTTTATTCTATTGTCTAGACCACATAAAATATTGAAAATAAACAATGAAGAAAATATAAAAATACTACAAAATGTGTCAAATCAAAGAGAAACATACATGATACTTACCTATACATACCTCTAGATATTGTATCCTAATAAAAATAATTTTTGCTTACCCCATGAGCTTGAAAGAAATTAAACCTGTAAAAAATGTCCAAAGTGAAGAAAATTCTAGTTGCATGTAAAATGAGTGAAAATGGAGTGCACAAAAGAGTCCAATGTAATCCAAAACCCTTACAGGAACTACTCCAAAAAACCAGTAATAAAACAATTCTAATCTAAGACAAATGAACATTAATGGAGCATTAATATCACCTAAAATTGGTCTAGGAGTGTTTAGTGATTAATCTAAACCAATTTTTAATATCAAAATATAAAATATCCTTAACAAAAAGCTCCAATATCAGCAAACTATGTTGTTGGTCCAAAAAATTGAAGATAGATCTAGAATTGAATAAAAAAATACACAAAAGAATTAAAACTACTCCATAATAGTGCATCCCAATGTGTGCTCTAAAAAATATTATTAAAATTATTCCAATTACAATAATAAATAAATATCAATCAACTTGGTCAACAAACTCCTAAAACAACTCAAGGATTCTAAAACTAACTAGTCATGGCCACCTTGGATGGTTCCTTTTTAGTTAACTACCCTCCATTTTTAGATCTTTTTGCATGTATTAAATTTAGACATTAATTCCAGTTACAACTCTCTTAATTGGCCTTTATTTGAGGTGATTTCTTCATGAAGATAATTTTACCTAAAAATTAACTCCCAGTTGGCTCTATTTTCTAGAAATCAACTAAAACTTGACTTTAACTCAACCTAACTATCCAATATAATATAGATTGACTTATTAACTAATTCTAGACTTGAAATAACAATGTCTATATCCTAATTAATTATTTAAAACATAAAAATAATTTAATAAACAATAATTATGGGTGACTTTTGACATCACCCTCGACAACTACCCCTATGATATCCCTATAGCACTCAACAAAATATTACATAAAAAACCATTTTATAGTAAAATTTTTAAAAATATACGGGGTATAAAAATTTTAATTTTTCATTTCATTTTTAGACATGATTTGAGCCTTCAAATGATTTCCACACATTTTGTTGCCAACCAATTTGACCATAAAGACATCTAATGGTAAGTAGACATAGAGGTAGCACTAGAAAGGTAGGTCTTCAAATATTTCCTTTTATTTTTCTTCAATTGTTTGCTAAAATTAAACAAAAAAAAAAAAAAAAAAGGTTAACAAATTAATACATATTTAATCTAGCTAGGACAATGAGGAAAGTGTCATAGGACCACCATTCATGTAGGTGGTAATGTTGGGGTTTGAATTTACATCAAGGTGAACTTGAACTATGACTATCATTTGTAATTATTTGAAAGGCAAGCACCCGCTAATCATAGCCCAAACCCCACATTGGATGGGTCAAAATTACTTTAACCCAACCTCCAGAGTAGGCTTGTATACCTTGTTACCTTATTGAATGTTGACTCTATTAAGCTCAATATGTATAAGGATAGGGATAAAAAGGGAAAAGGGTTAAGAAAGTAATGAATAAATGGTGTAAAAATAAAGCTAATAACATATGCATCTATAGATAACTTTTGACAAATCAAATTCTAAAAAATAGTACTCAGGACTAACAACATTCAAAACTAGAAATCTTCATCATTTAAAACAATGACGTGCTTCAAGAATTATTTCAAATGTCTAGGGTATAAATAATCTAAATTAGTAGAATTGGATTAATACTTTGACTAATGGAAAAAGAGTCCTTTCCAAACATGCATTTAAACATGAATCATTCCAATTTGCTTTAAGCTAGCAATCCAAATTAGCAAAATACACTAACCATAGCAACAATAGTAGAAATGACTTCAATAGTTTGTAATCAGAAGAAATTAAGATACAAGTTTAAGGTAAACATCCAAGTAATGCTCCTTTTATTTATTTGCAAAAAGTATACAATAATAGGGCAAGAAAATACATTAGATCAAATCCTTTAAAGTAAGGATTCAACCTCTATTTATAGTATTGTAGTGAATTAAAAGGTTTGAAATAACTAGGAACATTACAATGAAGTTAGAGTACTATATTATGAATGCGTTGAGGTGGTAGCCTCCAATTTGATATAATAAAGAAGAAATCATCTACTCCATTGATCCCCTACAACTAGCTTCTACAAGTTATTCGGTATTTGTTTCTTCCAATTGTAGATATTACCAATAAAACATTGAGGTCATCCCCTTTTCTTGTTGTCATTGCTTTGTCATAGATCTAGAACTGCATTAGCCCACAAATCTTATATTTCATCATTTTGTCTTCTCAGCTTACCCACTCCAACTCATGACCAAATCAGACAAAAAACCACATCCTTATATCATGTTGAATCTTGTAATTTTACATGATTTCTACCAAATTCATTATGGATCATCAATCCACCTTTTATACAGCTAAGATTAAGGTTTTACAAGGCTTGGCATGTATAGTGGTTTTAGGTTGGTCCACTGGAGCAGATCATGGTCTACAACATGTTTCTGGGAAGGAACTATTTCTTGAAGTTTCCTTTAACTCTTTTCATATCCATTTAAATAGAAAATGCTCTAATCCGATGTTAAAATCTCTAATTTCAGCCATTTGACTACTTTGACCATGGATTGGAGTAGTGGTGTGCTAATATGATTCTAGGCCAAGATTTGATGTTTTTAGGTTTAATTTTGACCAATTTTGACTGTATATTAGGGCACACTTGCAATGTATAGCCTATTCTAGGATGAAAACCCATCATGAGACTTTGATTTTAGTTATTTACATATCTTATAGTAAAACATTTTTCTATTTCAGCCTTAAGATTTTGAAATTCAACACTTGATTGATTTGACCATGGTGTAGTGCAAGGGTGTGTTAAACTAAGATCACATCACAAAAACCTTCCTCTAGATTGTGTGGTATAGAACCATATTCTATGATAATATTTGAATCACTCTCCAAGCACTTTGACTAATTTTGATTATGGTGTGGAACCATGCACTGAGCCGCATGGTATAGAATTGTGTTCTACGCCATGATTTGAAATACCAAGGAGATAACTTTGATTGCAATGACCATGGAATAGAACCATGCATTAAGTTGAACCATGAAAAAGTGTGTTTTTATCCATGATTTGAGTCACCTGAGAAGCCTATTTGATCATGCTAACCACGATGTAGAACAAATCGCACTCAATTGATATTGCAATCTGAAGCACATCTTTGCACTTAGATAAATTTTGGAAATTTTGCAAAAAAATCTAAGTATGTAGCCTTTTGGGCCTTTATTATGGTGCCTCTCAAGGAAATTTTCTAGCAAAGTTTGAGAAATCATAGTCTTATCCTTTGGTCATATGGAGTCATAATTTAAATGGATAGGCTATCGTAAAGTTATGTGAATGGATGAAAAAATGGTACATGAGAATTATGAATGAATTACATGAATGGAAACATGGATGAATGGAAATAGAGAATAAGTGGAGACTTGGATGAATAGATAAATGAATGGATTGAAGTAGAAATGAATCATGATGTAAAATGAATGAAGGAAAAAATAGATAGAATAGACTCCAACCAACTATAGAATATGTCTCAGGATATTGCTTCCATATGGTTTTTACCCACTCTAATGTTTACAAAGCATATTCAACAGATAACGGTTCATATTGAGACAATATAAGAGGTAAAATGTTTATTTTATCAACATGGGCTTCTCCTCCTTTTAAATGATCAACTGCATAGTCTCTTTATGACTTATACATGTTATGCCTTTCTTGTTGTGTCTGATAGATGTCAGGTTCAAAGACATTTACAAAACATGCTTCAAGGCTTCTTTCATAGTTGTGGTGCTCATAATATTTAGCCTACTTTGTAGATATTTATTCTTATGGAACTTCCTATTATTGAGTTTATTCCTCATTGGGTTTCTTAATTATTTTCTCATGTCGACCATCTTCTTATTGACGTACTTCTTCATCTTTATTTCCTAGTTCTTTCTTATCTTCATTATCATCCTCTTCTTTATCTTCTTCCCTATCACTTTTCTCTTCATCTTCATCAACTTTTTGCTTTGTTTCTTATTCAAATAACTGAACCATATGGTCTAATTATTTCAAAGCTTTATACCAAGTTGTTTTAGTCGTATTATCTATCTCCATAAACTATTGGTGAATGAGTTGAAGTTTATTCATCTTCTCATAGGACAAAGAGTGTCCCTTGTCCATTAAATATTTGAGCTTGGTCAAATATTTCACCAATTGTGTGACTTGATCTTGATTAATAATTTATTGTCAAGCATCTATCTTAGAATCATCCTACATTATCGATGTCAAGATGGTCTGAATATCTTCATTAGTTAATAATGTATTTTCCTCATCCCAAAGCCCCTTGAAACCATATTACATCAATTCTTTGTTGGAATCAATAATTTTTTGGAGCTTATTTTCAACTCTATCCACTAATAGCCATTATTTTTTATTCAACTTGTTTTTTCTAAGGATATTCTTGGCTATTAACCTTACAGTAGTTCATTCTTTGCTGGGGATGGGTTTAGTAACCTTGATGCATCTGTATTTAGACAACTTGTATATTCTTCCTACCTGTGACACCATTGGTTGTATTTCAATATCTCCCTTTAGTTTTACCAATAGATGACTAGATTCATCCATGAAATCAATTAGAGGCTAGATCTCTAAAAAAAAATTCATAATTCCATACCTTTATCTTTAGAAAAGCCTACAAATTTCATCTTCTCGATCTGAAGTTGTTTTAGAGCTTATATTTGTTTGACATAAGATTCATTCTACTTATTTAGCTCTCCAACTTACTCTTGAAATTAAACTAGCTTTTGGTACTTGCTCTACCTCTTCTTGGATTTATTTCTCATAACCTTTTCCACTTTTCTCTGGTTATTGACTATATATTCTAGATTTTTGTAAAAATATATTACATAATTTGGTTCATATCAATGTACCACTATGGGTACATTTATATATTAGAAAATAGTATCATATATTAGGATGAAAGTATTTACTTTATGCAATATAATAAATGAAAAAGTGTGCAAAATATTTTAGCAATGTAAATGTGCATAGCTATCCCTATGTACATGTGTCCATAGAATAGGAAGATGAAGAGTCATAGGAAGATTAAATGTTACGAGTCCTCCATATGAAGAGTCACATTCCATTCTATAAATGGGTATATGGATAGAGATCAAGATATAAAAATATATAGAGTGATTGGTCATATACAATCACAATTGAGAGTGATAAAGTATGATGTATTTGAGGTCTTTATTCAATAAAGATCATATTTGTGTGAGCATTTATTAGTGAAATTTATATAATTCATTTTTATTTTTTTTATGAGTTTTATATGCTTAATAGATAACCATTATCATATATTTCGTATTGCAACTTTATTTTAGATCTTGAGAATACTTTATTCTATGCATTATTGGAAATTTTGAGTTTAGTTAGTTGTCATTGATGTCAAGGTGAAAAACTCGTCATTGATGCCAAAGTGAACAAATGGAGCCATCATCAACACCATGGAGCACACCATTATTAACACCAGGAACAAAGTGAAGAGTTGAAGAATAAATTGGCAAAATAATATTTTATGAGGATTTAATTAAACCCACGATGGCAGAATATTTTAAATCAAATCAGTGGAGTACAAGTTGCAAGTTTAAATTTACCCCATGGGAGACTTTTAATTTTATTAAATTCAAATGTTTTAAAATATAATTTATAAAATTTAAATTCTATTGGAATTTAAATAATATAAATTATATAAAGGTTTAGCTAGCACCAACGTCATCAAAATTAAGGAGCTTCGAAGTCTAAATTCTAATGGTGGTTTTGTGTATAAATTAATGCCCAAAGGGGCATTCAAAACATACCACTCGAAGAATTAATTCCCATACAAAAAGGTTGAAGGTATTGTGTGGATCATGAACATCGAGGAAGAAGACAAAGAGATTTGTCTTATTAGTTCCACAGAAGAAGATAAAAATATGACAGTGTATGGTTTGAGCCAATAGGACACAAAGGTCCATTGGTAGTGCACGCTTTACAAAGGTGTTGGGAAAGGAGGAGCAAACGTTCGATTCTTGTGGATGTGCAAAAGGAAGAATTTTTATTTTACATTCGATTTGAGCGCTAGGTGGTGAAGAAGGAGAACGATGTGCTCGTTGGTTTTCAAACATGCATCTAGCACACGCAGTGGTCAAGCCCATGGCTAGAGTGCTCACAGAGGCAGAGATCGTGGGGTCGAATCCCACTAGTGGAAAAGGTAATATTTTGATTAAAATTTATATTGCCTAAGGTTTTATTAAAGGATACTTTGGAGTAATAAGGGTTTGTGAAGATTTATTGTTAATTAAATTGCATTTGGAGTTATAAGTGTTTGTGAAGGATTATTTTTATTGGAAATTGATTTGTGCTATTTAGAGTTAAAAGGGTTTTTGAAAGATTACTTTTTTTAGAAGGTATTTATGTTATTAAAGTTTTTAAAGAAAGAGGATTTGTTTTTTTCCAAAGTTTTTCTTGTAATTGAAATTTATTAAAGAGGTTTCAAGTTATTATGGTGGATGTTGAATTTATTATTAGTTGGGAGTTTATAAGGTGTGATTGGATAAATACTTTATGTATGTTGATGGTTGTTTTTGAAAGGTGGAGTGATAAGGTGTAATTGAGTATTTTACATTATATTGTGATAAAATATTTACTCATCTAACCTCTTTGAGATTGGAATAGAAGTTGTTGTGGTTGTGGCACATATATGAGATCCCTTCATCATCAAGAAAAAGGTAGGAGCACATTCTTCCATAATTGAGTTGATTGATTGGTTTTCTATAAAATAAGTTTGGAGTGAAAAGGACTTGATTAGGGTTTCCTTTTCAAGAGTATTTGAGTTAATGCTTCAAGGTTTTTTGGAATAAAGAGTTGTTACTAAAACCTTATTTTATAAGAATTATTATTGAAGCCATTGGTTGTGTGAAGAACCTAAGTTAGGGTTGTGCAAAAGAACATGAGTATCATTGTTATGTGAAGATTGTTTTATAATCATTGTTGTTGAAGTGAGTTGTTGTGCAAAGAACTTGAACTAGAGTTTGAAAAGAACATGAGTATCATTGTTATGTGAGATTTATTGTTGAGCATTGTTGGAAACATTTTGAGTTGATATTTACATTCTTGGACCAGGGTTTTTGAGCAATGGTTTTTTCTTGAATGATTGGTTGAGTAGAGTTGGTTGAGCCTAGTCAAGTGGGTGTGTGAAGTGATTGTTCAAGTTTCATAAAATAAACTATCCTATATTCTAATTTGAGTTGATAAAGTTTTTGAACATTAAGGTGAAACATATTGGGTCTCTAACAATTCTCTTTATGTTTCTATGAGATTGGTTAAGTTCTATGTGGACTTTTTGAGCAAATTCTGAGTGGAATTGTTGAGCATATTTGAGCAAGTTCTGAGTGTACTTGTTGAGCAAAATTGAGCAAGTTCTTAGTGGACTTGTTGAAGCAGATTGAGCAAGTTCTTAGTGGACTCGTTGAGCAGATTTGCGCAAGTTCTATGTGGACTTGTTGAGAAGATTTGAGCAAGTTCTAAGTGGACTTGTTGAGTAGATTTGAGCAATTTTTGAGTGGACTTGTTGAGCAATATTGAGAAATTTTTGAGTGGAATTTTTGAAGCAGATTGATCAAGTTCGGAGTGGACTTGTTGAGTAGATTGAGCAAGTTTTGAGTGAACTTTTTGAGAAAATTTGAGCAAGTTCTAAGTGGACTTGTTGAGCAGAATTGAGCAAGTTATGAGTGGACTTGTGGAGTAGAGTTTGGTGCAGATTTGAGGATAATTTTATGCCAAACAAGAGACAGATATTGAGCAGATTTGTGCTAGAATGAAGGATTGTGTTTAGTTCATATTTGAGATAAAGCTTTGGAGGTGACAGAGCAGAGAGGATAGTAGTCTCCAGTGGATAGAGATCCATTAGCCAGGGTAGTGAGGGTAGGTCTTATGACTAGGGAAGAGAGTCTTTAGTGGAGAGAGATCCACAAGCCAATGTAATGGAGGTAGTAGTCTTCTAGAGGATCACCAATCAGAGTTGAGGAGAAGGATTTCTCCTGAGATCCATGAACTTGATTTAGGGGATTGGTATCTCCTTTGGACAAAGGTCCATAAAAATTGTAATAGAGAAGGATTCCCAAGAGATTGATTGAGAAAAATTTAGTGAAATATTTTATCCGTAGAGTAGCCCACATTGGCTAAACCACATAAATTGTGGTGTCTCTATTGTGTATGGTGTTTTGTGTATTGCTTGATTATTTTTTTTGATATTGCTATCTATACATTGCATAATATTTATTGGAAAAGAAAAGTAAAAAGTGGTCTTATACTATTCACCCCCCTCTCTCAGTTAAGCTTATGTTCTTCAACTGGTATCAGAGCAGGTTCCTTCAGAAGAGTTTAATAGATTGAAGGAAAATCTATCAAGAAAACAATGGATCCTAAGGAGGTGTCGTCAAATAATTTAACACCAATATTTGATGGAAGTGACTATATGTATTGGAGTATGATGATGAAGATCTACCTGATGACACTTGGCAATGAAATTTAGGAATCAATGGAATTTGGATACGATCTCTTAATAAATCCTTGGATACATATAAGGAAGGTAAGATTTTATAGCACTATAATTCAAAAGTAATGAATGCACTTGTAAGAGGTTTGCATATAACAAAGTGTATGAAAGTTATGCATTGAAAAACTATAAAAGAGATGTGGGATAAATTACAAAATATATATGAAGGAGATAAAAGTGTCAAGAAAGCAAAGAAACACAATCTCAAAGGACAACTTGAAGCATTAAGAATGAATGAAGAGGAAAATATTAGTACTTATCTAATTCAAATTGATGAGGTTGTTAATGATATGCAAGGACTTGGAATGAATATTGATGAATCATATGTTTATGATAAAGTCTTAAGAACTCTTCCAAAAAAAATCAGTGAACATGTTTCTGCTATAGAAGTATCAATGGATGGTGATACTTTGACAAGAGATAAATTGCTTGGTATACTCATAGCTTTTGAGATAAGAACAAAAGATATTATTCCCCAAAAGTAAGTAGCATTCAAATCAATCAAGAAAATAAAGGGTAAGAAGTTAGAGTCAAGCAATGAGTCATCTAGTGATGAAGAAGCTAATTATGGTAGAAGAGATAATTATTTTAGAAGATACAAAGATCTAAGATCTATTAAGTGTTTCAATTATGGAAAGTATGGACATTTTGTAATAGATTTTCAAGAACCCAAGAACAAAAATGGTGAATAAAAATAGGATCACAGGTATAGGGAATCAAAAATATTTAGGTGGGATAAGCACCAGAAGAAAATCAAGGATGGACAAAACAGACAAGGAAATAAGTTATTTCAAATGCAAAAGAGAAGCTACTATGCAGATGAGGCAAGTAAGTATTCAAGTGATAGTGATGTTAGTATTTCAGACAATAATAGAGATGAAGTCCTATTTATGATTGAAGAAAAAGAGCAAGTTAAGAAAAATACTCTAGTTATTCTCAAGTGTTTTAGATGTGGTAACTTTGGACATATTAAATATGATTGTACAAGGCATGGTTATAGTTTCAGTGATGATGAATATGAGAATGCACTTGAAGGACTAGATACAAATCTTCTAATGGATTTAGAATAAGAAGTAAGTAACCCTATAGAAGATAAGCCAAAATAAAATGAAGATGTGGAAACATGCAAACAAATAGAGGAATATTCAAAAAAGTATGGTTATGATCTCAAGGGAGAACTTATTTATGCCCTTGACATGGTAAAGAAGGTAATAAAGCAACACTCTAAACTTGAAATTTAGTTTCAAGAATGTGATGAAGAGAGAAGATTGCTTATAGAGGATTTATAAAAATCAAAGGCTAAGGCAAATAGGTTCAAAGATAAGTTAGAAGCAAAGATCTTGGAATGTGAGAAGCTAGCACAAGAAGTGGCACTACTAAATGAGATTTAGAGGACTCCAAGATCAATATGAAAGGGTTTAAAAACAACTCAAATAACTTGGATAAGTTCATCAAGACACAAAAAAATACATCAAGCAAGACAGGTATCGAATTTGAACAAAATCAAAATAAATAGGAAGGAGAGTCAACTTCAAGTTTTGGAGGAGAAGAAAATTTAGATGAAGATACTTTAGAAGAAATAGAGACATCTAAGGATGAGTTGGAAAATATATAGTTCAACAAAAATAGGAACAATGCACAAAGAAGATACAAATGGAACAACAATCAGAATAGAAGACGAATGAGTTCAAGAAAAGGAAACTTTAATGGAAGATGATTTTCATGTCACAGGTTTGGGTAAATGGCTTCACAATGCAGGACACATGTAAGACATAAATATGGGAACAAATAGCTTTTCCATGGGTATTGCTACTCATGTAATTTGGTCACAAGGTAATGAATTGCAGGGTTCATTACAGAAGAGGATATGGCTTCACTAGGAGAAATTCTAAGATATTTCCACCTCCAAGGAATATTAACATTAAGTGTTATAAGTGCAACAATGATGGTCACACAAAAAAGTGGTGTAGAGAAGATATTCCAAAAATAGGTATGAAAAAGAATAGGAACAAGAATATTAATATGAACAGGATCAAGAATATAAACATGGACATGAACAATGTTGGCAATTTTGGGTACTTTGGGTACATTGCCTTTGCTTAAGTGAATAAGTTGTCATTGATGTCAAGAAGCTTTTGAAAGAATTTGATTTGAGGTCAAATAATTTGTTTTGATGAAGGTTACGGCATAACAGTTTCAAAGGTCTTTTGCAAACCCCAAGCTGACAGGTTCGAAAGAAAGTAAGTTGGAAAAGTGTCGCGATATCGTGACATGTCACATTTTCGCGACTTAAGCAGGAGAGAGAAAGCATTTTAGAAAAGTGTCACGATATCACGACATGTCGCATTTTCACGATGTAAGCAGGAGAGAGAAAGCCTTTTAGAAAAGTGTCGTGATATCGTGACATGTCGCAGTTTCGTGACTCAAAGAGGAGAGAGAATGTACGGAGTTAGAAATGTCACGATTTTGTGACATATTGCAAGGAAGGTTGTACGAACGAAAAAGTGTCACGATTTCACAACATGTTGCAGGAGAGAGAGTCCGAAAGAAAAAGTGTCACGATTTCACGACATGTTGCAGGAGAGAGTTCGAAAGAAAAAGTGTTGCAATTTCGTGACATAATGCAAAAGAGAGAGTCCGTAGTGTGAATTGTCGTGATTTCGTGACAAGTTCAAAGAGAGAGAAAGTAACATGAAAAGTGTCACAATTTCATGACATGCTGAAGAGTTCGAAGTGAGAACCGTCGTGATTTCATGACATGCTATAGATGAAAATGTTCCAAGTAAGAACTGTCATGATTTTGCGACATGCAGCAAAGGAAAGGTTTCGAAGTAAGAAATGTCATGATTTTGCGACAGGCTGCAAAGAAAACGTACGAAAACTGAAAGAGTCACGATTTCATGATAGGTTGCAAAGAAGATGTACGAAAGCTAAAAGTGTCACGATTTCATGACATGTTGAAGAGAAAGCTTACGGATGCAGAAAGTGTCATGATTTCACGACAGATTAAGATGGCAACATACGGTTGGAGAAAGTGTCAAGATTTTGCAACAGAAATAGAAAGCAGGTTTTCAACAGAAGAAGAGTCACAATTTCATGACAGAAGCAAATCGAAAGAGCATGGAAAAAGTGTCATGATTTTGCGACAAATTCAAGAAGGAAGAGCTCAAAGGTGAAAGCATCGTGATTTCGTGACATGTTTTGGTTTTACGGGCATAAGGCAGAGAAAAGCACAAGGTAGCGAAAGTTTCACGATTTCGTGACATGTTTCGTTTTCACTAGTGCAAGCAGAGAAGAGTGCAAGGAAGCGAAAGTGTCACAATTTCGTGACATGTTCTGCTTTCGTGGGTGCAAGCCGAGAAGAGGTTAAGAAAGCGAAAAGTGTCACGATATCGCGACATGTTGTATTTTCACGGTAGAAGCTACAAAAGAGTTACAGAGGCAGTGAAGTCGACAAAGTCAAATTTTAGCCAACAAAAATTAGGGCTTGGAGCCAATGAAGATTAGGGTTTGCATTTGTCATAATAGTCGACTAAGATTAAAGTTTTCTTCATGAAAATTCTATTATAAAAGGAGGGATGTTTGGAGAGTTGAAGTGGGAATGGAATGCATGGTTGAAGTGCGACGTTCACAGATAGGGCGCAGAGCAAGAAGTTCGATAATCGAGAGCAGAGTGCGAATTCAACCGTAGTGTGCAGAGTGCATTTTGTCGAATCATTCTAAGTGTAAAAGATCACAAAGGAAGTAGAGTGTGCGAATACTGAAGAACATGAACTTATATTGAGAGGGGGGGGTGAACAATATAAGACTTAACCATTTAATAATTTTAATTTCAGATAGCAGTGGCATCAACATAATATTAAACAAGACAGAAAGCATCACACATAGAAGACCCATTTTAACGTGGTTCACCCAAGGTGGGCTACTCCACGGATAAAACTTTCCTCTAAAAGTTATATCAAAGTCCTCTGGGAATCCTTCCCGATTACAATGTTTATGAGCCTCGGCTCAAAGGAGATACCTTCCCCTAATTCTCGCTTTGCTGGTGATCCTCTAGAAGACCTCTATCTCCTTTGCCCTTAGCAAGTGGAACTCTATCCATAGAAGACACCTGTCTTCCCTGCTCTGGCTGGAGATCTCCTGTCCTCAACTCTGTCACCGCAAAGCTAGTCCTCTTATCTCGCACCAAACACAGTCCTTCGGTCCGGCACAATTGTCCTCTTCCTCTCGTTCTTTTTTGCACTTGGTTGAAAACAACTTTTCACCCGTCTCATGCAACTACAACAAGCACAGTCTTCTCAAATTAGCAACACTATCTTCTCAAACCTTCCACAAAGTGCAATCTTCGCAAAATCACAGCACTATCTTCTCAACTTAGCTTCTACTCCGTTGCACATCCACCACAGCATAGTCTTCGCACACTCTGCTTTCTTTACATATCGTGTAAATAC
Organism: Wollemia nobilis; assembly: GCA_028583015.1. Taxonomy (NCBI): domain Eukaryota; kingdom Viridiplantae; phylum Streptophyta; class Pinopsida; order Araucariales; family Araucariaceae; genus Wollemia; species Wollemia nobilis. The sequence goes on from JAQPPZ010003202.1 coordinate 434,854, forward strand.
TGCAACACTCGATCGCACAACAACTTATGCGCCTATGTGCAGCCACAACAACACCCTCTTCGCACAGTCTGCTTCTCCTCGATCGAACTTCTTCCTACACTCTACTTCTGCAAAAGTCGCACTTCGAACGCACACTTCGATCGATTCGATACGATTGCTCTTTGCGCACAACAGACTTCACTTGCGCAAACTCGACACACACATTCGATACATGAAACTCAAAAATAGTCCTCCTTTTATAGCAATAATTCATGATTAAATTCTTGATCTTAGTCAACTGTATATCCTTAAAACAATCGTCGATTGCACAACCTTACACTTCGTCGACAAAGGTTAACTCTGTCGGCTTCAACCGCCTCTACTGTTCTATAGCTTTTCTAGCACGAAACTCAAACATGTCACGATATCGCTACGCCTTTGTCTGTCGTACACCTTGTATTACTTGCTATCACAAAATCGTGACACTACTACCTGTTGTGCGCCTTCTTTGGTTTGTTGTCACGAAATCGTGACACTACACCTTCGACACTTTCACTAGCTTGTTGTCTGAAATCATGACACTATCCCCTTACCTTCTTTACCTTTGTCATGAAATCGTGACACTCTACTTTGCTAACGTCATCATGAATCTTGTCATGAAATCATGACGCTTTAGACTCCAAAGCCTTCTTCTCTACTCTTGTCATGAAATCATGACACATTTGCTTTTGCCGACATCATCGACAACTTGTCATGAAATCATGACACTTCTTGCTTCTTCAACCTTTTCTCGGTTTGCACTAGCAAAAATGGAACATGTCACGAAATCATGACGCTTTCTCTGCCTTAAGCTCTTTTCTTCCAACCGCTCATAAACCGGAACATGTCACGAAATCGTGACGCTTTCTGCCTTAAGCTCTTTTCTACCAACCTACTCCAATGAACATGTCATCGAAATCGTGACGCTTTCACCACCTCAACTAACTCAACCTGTCATGAAATCGTGACACTTTCTCGCATCCGTACAACTTCATTGAAACTTGTCATCAAAATCGTGACACTTCCCACTCAACACACTCTCTCCAACTCAACTTGTCGCGAAATCATGACAGTTTTGCCTAAACTTTCTCTCTCCTCAAACATGTCACGAAATCATGACAGTTTTGCCACTTTCCTCTCCTTCCAAAGATGTCACGAAATCGTGACACTTTTCCAACTTTCTCTCTCCTAAAACATGTCACGAAATCGTGATAGTTTTTCCACCCTCGCATACTTTTTCTAACTTGTCTTTTTCTTGATCTTTTGCAACTGGGCTACACTAGAGACTTACTGATCATACTGAAACCTTCATCAAAACACATGCTTGGACAACTAATCAAATTGCTTCAAGAACTCCTTGACATCAAAGACAACAACTACCAAGAGCTCCTTTGACATCAATGACAACAACTATACTTGAGCAAAGGCAATGTACTCAAGGTACCCAAAATTGCCAACAATCTCCCCCTTTGTCATTGATGGCAACCTTTAACTTAAAACATATCTCAAGAGCCAAAACTGAACCAACTGATCCATCAACTGAGAATTCTGCAATTGAAGTTTTTGCTCCCCCTGACTTGAAGCTCTTCTCTTCACTTGAAGCACTCCCCCTTACTCATATCTCTCCCCCTTTGTCATCAATGGCAAAGGGTCACCTTTGGGGCTCGGGACTAAGAAAGAGCCTCTTGGCTTTGTCCCTCCCCCACCTCCTGATGAGGTGATTAATCTTGAGGTGAGAGTACAACTCCCAATTTCTCCCTTAGATACTCAAACGTATCTCTTGGAAGGGGTTTGGTGAAGATATCTCGCAATCTGCTCTTTAGTGGGTACATACTCTAGCTTGACCTGCTTCTCTTGCACTTTCTCCCTTAGAAAATGATATTTGATAGAAATGTGCTTCGTCCTTGAGTGCATTACCGGATTTTTAGAAATACTTATGGCACTTGAATTATCACAAAGAATAGGGATAGGTTGTTCATGCTTGACTTTGAAATCCTCCAAGGTTGTTTTCATCCATAAAACCTGAGTGCACCCAGCCACTGCTGCTATGTATTCAGCTTCTATCGTAGATAAGGAAACTGAAGGTTGTTTCTTACTCAGCCAAGAAACCAGACTCTTTCCCAGAAAGAATGCTCCACCACTAGTGCTTTTTCTATCATCAATACTGCCTGCCCAATCTGCATCTCGTATAGGCCGTGAGGGTGAAATCATCGCCTTTGGGATACCAAAGCCCAAAATCCACAGTGCCCTTCAAATATCTGAATATCCTCTTGACTCGCTATAACATGAGATTCTTTTGGAGCTGCCTGAAATCTTGCTACTAATCCAACGACCTCGCATGATATCCGGTCTGGTAGCTGTACTGTATAGTAAACTGCCAATCATAGATCTGTACAATTTTTGATCTGCTGCTGGAGATTCATCATCCTTACTCAGATTGCACCCTGTAATCATTGGAGTACATACGGGTTTGTTGTCCATCATCCCAAATTTTTTTAACATCTCTTTGATATACTTTTCCTGAGAGAGAAATATACCATCTTTTGATTGCGCAATCTGCAGTCCTAAAAAGAATGACAGCTCTCCAATCATAGACATCTCGAATTCCTTTTGCATGGTGTTAGCAAAAACTTTGCACATCTGAGTATTATTTCCCCCAAAAATAATGTCATCGACATAGACAACTATGATAATCATATCATCACCTTTATTCTTAATGTACAAGTTGCTATCTGCCACGCCTTTCCTGAATCCTTGTTCATAAAGATACCCGTCAAGTCTTGAGTACCAAGCCCTGGGTGCTTGCTTTAACCCGTACAATGCCTTTTTCAGTTTACACACATAGTCTGGCTGTTCTAAGAGAGACACACCTTCTGGCTGTTCTATGTAGACTTCTTCATCCAACACCCCATTTAGAAAAGCAGACTTTACATCCATTTGAAACACTTTGAAAGATTTGAAACTAGACAGGGCCAAAAACATTCTCGATCGCTTCAAGACGAGCAACGGGCGCAAACGTCTCTTCGAAATCAACACCTTCGACTTGAGCATACCCTTTATGGACTAACCTGGCTTTGTTCCTGACAATCTTTCCATCCTCATTAAGTTTATTTTTGAATACCCATTTTGTGCCAATGACATTCTTGTTCTTAGGTCTTGGAACCAAATCCCAGGTTTCACTTTTCTCTATTTGATTTAGCTCTTCATCCATTGCTTTTACCCAAAAATCATCTGGTACATGCTTCACTAAAATTTTTTGGCTCAATCCGAGATAACAATGAAACATTCGCAGATTCATGTGAAGGAATGACTCTTCTTCTTGTTTGCCTCGCTATTTGGATCACCAATGATCAAGTCTTTGGGATGATGTTTCTGAACATACCGTGAAGGAGTTTTGGGAAGCAGCTGTTGTCTTTCCTCTTCTTCATCCGACACTTCTCTCGAATTCTTCTTGACAGATTCCATCACCGAGTTCCTTGACCGGTTCTCTTATCCCTGTCTTTTCATCTACTGTTACATTTATGCTCTCTACAACTCGTATGAGTTCTTTTGTTGAAGCATCTCGTAGGCCTTACTTTTGCTGGAATATCCAAGAAAAATTCCCTCATCACACCTAGGATCAAACTTACCCAGATTTTGATCTTCCCTTCCGATGAAGCACTTACTCCCGAACACTTTGAAGTGTTTAACCGTAGCCGGTCTTCCTTTCCACAGCTCATAGGGAGTTTTATGATGATTGACTCTGAGTTGAGCCCTGGTAATGATGTGGACTGCTGTATTTACCGCTTCTCTCCAAAAACCATCTGAAAGTTTTGACTCATCTAACATTGCTCTAGCCATATTTTCAACAGTTCTATTTTTTCTTTCAACTACTCCATTTTGTTGAGGAGTTCTTGCTGCTGAATATTCTCTTTTGATTCCGTGTTGTTCATAGTATTCCACAAATTCATTTGAAGTGAACTCTCCTCCTCTATCTGATCTTAAGCATTTGATTCTCTTGTCAGTCTCATTTTCAATCATTTCTTTAAAAACTTTAAATTTTTCAAAAGCTTCAGATTTTTCTTTGAGAAAAGTAACCCAAGTCATTCTTGAGTAATCATCTATAAACAACATGAAATAGCTATCTCCCTGAATGCTCCGAGTTCCGGTGGGGCCACACAAATCAAGTATGAATAAGATCCAAGGGTTTGGAAGATGTATACCCTTTCGATTTGAAACTGGTTCTCGGTCCTGTTTACCATGTTGACAAGGACCGCAAATGATGTTTTGGGGCCTTTTTATTTTGGGCAAGTCTCTAACTGCTTCCTTGTTACTAATACTCATCAGATTATCAAAACTCAAATGTCCCAATATTTTATGCCACAACCAACTCTCATCTTCTTGAGTTAGAAAGCATTTTTCTCTTTTTATCTCACTCAGCATGTAAAGATTGTTTGGAGTCCTTGTAGCCCTAGCAATAAGTTTTCCATTTAATTCTTTACTTATCTCACATCTATCTGAAAAGAAAGATACTATGTGCCCTTGATCACAAAGTTGACTCACACTAAGCAGATTATGTCTTAGCCCTTCTACATAAAGCACGTTTTCTATTTTGGATTTCCCATCCAAACTAAGAGTCCCTTTACCACAGATCTTTGCGGACCTGTTATCTCCAAAACTGACTGTTCCTCTGTTTGTTTCTTTTAAAGACAAAATTTTTTCTTTTTCACCAGTCATATGTTTTGAATAGCCACTATCAAGATACCATTTTTCTACTTTGTCTTGAGCATGAAAAGCAGTTTGAACTATCATTGACTTAGATTTTATCTCATTCCTCCTTTTTGAGAACTCAAGACTAAATCTATCCAAACTGCACATCCTTGCTATATGCCCAAAATTCTTGCACTTGTAACACATGATATTTTTATTCATAAGAGGTGCAAATGAGTTAACATTTTCCTTACTATGACTCTTCTGAGACTTATTGCAATGCATAGCTATGTGACCAAATTTTTTACAGGAAAAACAATATCCATGAAAGGTATTATGTAACCTGTTTTGATACCTTGGAAGTTTGTTCTTTTTGCGATCAACTGGAATCCATTGCTCTTCAGAGTGAAGATTGTTCTTGCTTGAAGACCCTGTTTCATGAATGGTGATGCCATCCTTCTTTTCACATGAAATATTCTGGTCTGAGAGTTGACTGTTCTATCTTCACTCTAAGAGACATAATTTCTCCTTCTAGTTTTTCACAATCAGCTACCTTTCCTTTTAGAACCTTCGTTAGAACTTGTTCAATCTTCTTCCCTTCTTCAGCTAGAATTTTGAAATCTATAACACTTTGAGCCAATTCTGATCTTGCTATCTCTTTTTCCCGACAATGCCGCTTGAGGACAGAATTCTCTTCCCTGAGTTTCTCAAGCTTTCTCAAGGCCAAGAAGAATTCACTCTTGAGATCGAATTCAACCTTTTCTGAATTTATATGTTCCTCTGTTAGATCCTTCTCCAAGCTGTTAGGCTTTTTCTGGAGAGACCTGCTCTGATACCAATTGAAGAACATGAACTTATACTGAGAGGGGGGTGAACAGTATAAGACTTAACCATTTAATAATTTTAATTTCAGATAGCAGTGGCATCAACATAATATTAAACAAGACAGAAAGCATCACACATAGAAGACCCATTTTAACGTGGTTCACCCAAGGTGGGCTACTCCACGGATAAAACTTTCCTCTAAAAGTTATATCAAAGTCCTCTGGGAATCCTTCCCGATTACAATGTTTATGAGCCTCGGCTCAAAGGAGATACCTTCCCCTAATTCTACTTTGTTGGTGATCCTCTAGAAGACCTCTATCTCCTTTGCCCTTAGCAAGTGGAACTCTATCCACAGAAGACACCTGTCTTCCCTGCTCTGGCTGGAGATCTCTATCCTCAACTCTGTCACCGCAAAGCTGGTCCTCTTATCTGCACCAAACACAGTCCTTCGGTCTGGCACAATTGTCCTCTTCCTCTGTTCTTTTCTGCACTTGGTTGAAAACAACTTTTCACTGTCTACGCAGCTACAGTAGCACAGTCTTCTCAAATTACAGCAGACTATCTTCTCAACTCAACATAAGTGCAATCTTCACAAAATGCAGCAACACTATCTTCTCAACTTAGCTTCGCTCCTTGCACATCCATCCACAGCATCTTTGCACACTCTGCTTTCTTTACATAGTCTATGTAAATACTGCAGCACTCGATCGCACAACAACTTATGCACCTATGTGCAGCCACAACAGCACCCTCTTCACACAGTCTGCTTCTCCTCGATCAAACTTCTTCCTACACTCTGCTTCTACGAAAGTCGCACTTCGAACGCACACTTCGATCGATTCGATACGACTGCTCTTTGCGCACAGCAGACTTCACTTACGCAAACTCGACACACACATTCGATACATGAAACTCAAAAATAGTCCTCCTTTTATAGCAATAATTCATGATTAAATTCTTGATCTTAGTCAACTGTATATCCTTAAAACAATCGTCGACTGCACAACCTTACACTTCGTCGACAAAGGTTAACTCCATCGGCTTCAACCGCCTCTACTGTTCTATAGCTTTTCTAGCATGAAACTCAAACATGTCACGATATCGCTACGCCTTTGTCTGTCGTACACCTTGTATTACTTGCTGTCACGAAATCGTGACACTACTGCCTGTTGTGCACCTTCTTTGGTTTGTTGTCACGAAATCGTGACACTAGCCTGCCGTACACTTTCACTAGCTTGTTTGCGAAATCGACAACCTCTTACCTTCTTTACTCTTGTCATAAATCGTGACACTCCACTTTCGATGTCATCATGATTCTTGTTGCGAAATCATGACGCTTTAGTCTCCAAAGCCTTACTCTCGCTCTTGTCATGAAATCATGACACATTTGCTTTTCGACGTCATCTACAACTCTGTCATGAAATCATGACACTTCTTGCTTCTTCAACCTTTTCTCGGTTTGCACTAGCTAAAATGGAACATGTCATGAAATCATGACGCTTTTCTGCCTTAAGCTCTTTTCTCCCTAACCGCTCACAAATCGGAACATGTCACGAAATCGTGACGCTTTCATGCCTTAAGCACTTTTCTCCTCTAACTGAACATGTCACGAAATCACGACGCTTTCACCAACCTCAAGCTCCAACTCAACCTGTCATGAAATCGTGACACTTTCTCGCATCCGTACAACTTCATTGAAACTTGTCATCGAAATCGTGACACTTCCCTCGCAACGTCAAATCTACCTTCTCTCCAAACTTGTCGCGAAATCATGACAGCTTTGCCTAAACTTTCTCTCTCCTCAAACATGTCACGAAATCATGACAGCTTTTGCCAGCTTTGCCTCTCGCTTCCAAAGATGTCGCGAAATCGTGACAGTTTTGCCAACTTTCTCTCTCCTAAAACATGTCGCGAAATCACGATAGTTTTTCCACCGCTCGCATACTTCTTTCTTACTTGTCTTTTTCTTGATCTTTTTGCAACCGGGCTACTCATTTTCTAGAGACTTACTGATCATACTGAAACCTTCATCAAAACACATACTTGGACAACTAATCAAATTGCTTCAAGAACTCCTTGACATCAAAGACAACAACTACCAAGAGCTCCTTTGACATCAATGACAACAACTATACTTGAGCAAAGGCAATGTACTCAAGGTACCCAAAATTGCCAACAAAGGCGGTGCCGCTATGATTGCGCAGAGGTGCAAAGGTTAAATTTCGATCAAGTGTGGCTATGTTTACGTGGAGATAGCAGAGGGTGTAGAGAGCAAACAGGCAAAGACGAACGAGGACATTTGTGCTAGACCGAAGGACTATGTTTAGTGCAAATTCGAGGACCAGCTTTGGAGGTGATAGAGTTGAGGACAGAGGTCTCCAACCAGAGTAGGGAGGACAGGTGTCTTCTGTGGATAGAGTTCCATTTGCTAAGGGTAGCAGAGGTAGAGGTCTTCTAGAGGATCACCAGCCAGAGTAGAGCTAGGGGATTGGTGTCTCCTGTGGGTTGGTGCCCACGAACTCGAGATTAGGGGATTGGTGTCTCCTTTGGGTTGGTGCCCATAAACATTGTAATCGGGAAAGGTATTCCTAGAATTTGGATTGATAAAATTTAGTGAAAGATTTTATCCATGGATGTAGCTCACATTGAGCGAACCACGTAAATTGGTGTCTCATGTGTGTGTGATGATTTGTACATTGCTTTGGTTTCTGCTATTGATATTGCCATTGATATATTGTATAATATTGATTGGGATAAGAAAAGTAAAAAGTGGTCTTATACTGTTCACCCCCCCTCTCAGTATAAGCTTGTGTTCTTCAATTGGTATCAGAGCGGGTGCCTTCAAAAAGTTTAACAACTTGAAGGAAAAGCTAATAAAGAACACAATGGATTATTCAAGTGGCAATGCAACACCTATTCTTGATGGGTCATATTTTGGTCTTTGGAGTGCAAGGATGAAGGTTCATCTAATGGCACTTGGTAATGAGGTATGGGAAGTAATTGAAGATGAGTACACTATTCCTGTACATGGTCCATTTACTAAAGAAGAAAGGCTCCTACATCACAACAATTCAAAAGCAATGAATGCAATCCTGAAAGGCTTATAGAAAGTAGATCTCACCAAAGTGATTCACTGCAAGACAGCTAGTGAAATGTGGAAACAGTTGCAGGTGGTTCATATAGGTGATACAAATGTCAGAAAGGCCAAGTTGAGACATTTCAAAGGTATGTTTGAACAACTCAAGATGAATGATGATGAAAATATTAGTGACTACATGCTTCGTATGGATGAGGTTGTTAACTCCATGAAAGACTTAGGTCTTGAGCTTGCTGAAAATGATGTTTGTGATAAGATTTTAAGATCTCTTCCTAATAGATTTAGTGAAAATATTTCTGCTATTGAGGAAGCTAAAGATTTGGATAAGTTGAAAAAGGATGAGCTTCATAGCATACTTGCAGCATTTGAGTTGAGAACTCAAGTGAAGGTTGACGTCAAGAAAGAGGCATCTTTCAAGGCTACCAAGAAATCCAAGGGTAAACAGCTTCAAGAGAGTGATGAGTCTTCTAGTGATGAAGAGGCATATTACAGCAAGAAAGGCAAGTTCTCTAGAAAGCACAAAAGCGTGAAAAATATAAGATGTTTCAATTGTGGAAAGTTTGGTCATTATGCTACTGACTGTACTATTTCCAAGAATGAAAGTGATGAAGAGAAACAAGATTCTAAGAGCAAGGATTCTGAAAAGCACAAGCATCACAGAAAGAACAAAGATGAGCACAACAATCAAGGAAAGAGGTATTCTCACAAGCACAAGAAGAGTTTCTACCTAGACAAAGCAAGTAAGTGTTCGAGTAGTGATAGTGAAAGTTCTTCGAGTGATGATGAAAATGAGATGTTTATTTCAAAAAAAGAGGAAGAACCAAAACATAGATTCATTATCATGAAATGTCTTAGATGTGGAAATTTTGGTCACCTTGAGGATGATTGTACAAATAATGATTTGGTTTCCAGTATGTATGAGGATGCTTCAGAAAACTATAAGGAAGATGCATGTATGGTTTTTGAAAAAGGTAGCACCTCTAGTGATAAGAAATCTAAAAAAGGCTTTGATGATTCAGAAAGCAAACAAATAAAGGATCTTGAAAGTGAACTTATTAATGCTCTTAGTGCTTTGAAAAAGGAAAGAAAGAAGAATGCTAGACTCAAGGATAAGTTAGATGAATGTTGTATGGAGAGAGATGATCTTATAGAAAATCTTGATTTCTCTATAGCTAAGACACAAGAACTCAAGGATGAGTTAGAGTCTAAGGTTCTTGAGTATAGTGAGTTAGAACAAAAAATGGCTTCTTTGAAAGAGGAAACTAAAGAGTACAAGGATAAGCTTTACAGGTTTCAAGATAGCTCCAAAAGGGTTAAGTCCCTCATCAAAGGTCAAAGAAAAACAACAGATAAAACAGGCCTTGGTTTTGTTAAGCCGCACAAGGAACAAGTTGGAGAGTCTAGTAAGAGACTCCAAAAGGAAGAGAGTTCTGATGAGGAAAGTATTTCAGATCATGAGTCCTTGAATGATAGATGCACAGAAATAGAAAACAGAATTCAGAATGAGAAGAAGAAGTTTTTAGGATCCAAGAGGTCAAATAAAGGAAAATTTCAAGGCAGATGTTTTGCGTGTCACAGGTTTGGTCACATGGCTGCACATTGCATGGCTCAAGTGAAGAAAGTAAATGACAATTTCAGAAGTGCTAGTTTCTTTCAAGGGTATTGCTACTCTTGTCAACAGTTCGGGCACAAGGCAGTCTATTGCGAGGTAAATAACAGGAACAGGTTTGATCAAAACAGGTTTGGTCAGAACAGGTTTGGGCAGAACTGGCGGATTCAAAGAACAGGTATGCCTAAAAGAAATAACATTGTTACTTGTTATAAGTGCAACAATGGAGGTCACACAGCTAGACAGTGTAGAGCTGAACTTCCAAGGTACAGGAACAGGAATAGTGGTATGAACAGGTCCAAGGATCAAGGCATGGATAAGAATAGGAATGATAACAGGAATAGGAATAGTGATAGGAACAAGAACAGGAATATGGACAAAGAGTTCAAGAGAAGGCCCGACAAGGAAGTTATAGACGCTGATGATGATCAGTGCCTAATGGGAGTTTTACTCCCACCCCAGAATTAATCACCTCATCAGGAGGTGGGGGAGGGACTAAGCTAAGAGGCTCATTCTTAGTCCCGAGCCCCAAAGGTGACCCTTTGCCATTGATGACAAAGGGGGAGAGATATGAGTAAGGGGGAGAGCTTCAAAGTGAAGAGGAAAGCTTCAAGTCAGGGGGAGCAAAACTTCAAAGGAATATTCTCAGTTGTGGGCATAGTTGATCAGTTGTTAGCACAGTTGGTTTCAGTTTTGGCTCTTGAGAAGTGTTTTCAGTAAAGGTTTGCCATCAATGACAAAGGGGGAGATTGTTGGCAATTTTGGGTACTTTGGGTACATTGCATTTGCTCAAGTGAATAAGTTGTCATTGATGTCAAGAAGATTTTGAAGGAATTTGATTTGATGTCAAATAATTTGTTTTGATGAAGGTTACGGCATGACAGTTTCAAAGGTCTTTTGCAAACCCCAAGCTGACAGGTTCGAAAGAAAGTAAGTTGGAAAAGTGTCGCGATATCGCGACATGTCGCATTTTCGTGACTTAAGCAGGAGAGAGAAAGCTTTTTAGAAAAGTGTCATGATATCGTGACATGTCGCATTTTCGCGACTTAAGCAGGAGAGAGAAAGCTTTTTAGAAAAGTGTCGCGATATCGCGACATGTCGCAGTTTCGCGACTCAAAGAGGAGAGAGAATGTACGGAGTCAAAAATGTCACGATTTCATGACATATTGCAAGGAAGGTTGTACGGACGAAAAAGTGTCACGATTTCGTGACATGTTGCAAGAGAGAGAGTCCGAAAGAAAAAGTGTCGTGATTTCGTGACATGTTGTAGGAGAGAGAGTCCGAAAGAAAAAGTGTCACGATTTCATGACATAATGCAGAAGAGAGAGTCCGTAGTGTGAATTGTCATGATTTCATGACAAGTTCGAAGAGAGAGAAAGTAACACGAAAAGTGTCACGATTTTGCGACATGCTGCAGAGTTCGAAGTGAGAACCATCACGATTTCGTGACATGCTGTAGATGAAAATGTTCCAAGTAAGAACTGTCACGATTTCATGACATGCAGCAAAGGAAAGGTTTCAAAGTAAGAAATGTCATGATTTCATGACAAGTTGCAAAGAAAATGTACGAAAGTTGAAAGAGTCACGATTTCATGATAGGTTACAAAGAAGATGTACGAAAGCTAAAAGTGTCACGATTTCACGACAGATTGAAGAGAAAGCTTACGGATGCAGAAAGTGTCACGATTTCGTGATAGATTGAGATGGCAGCATACGGTTGGAGAAAGTGTCACGATTTCATGACAAAAATAGAAAGCAGGTCTTCAACAGGAGAAGAGTCACGATTTCATGACAGAAGCAAAATGAAAGAGCATGGAAGAAGAAGTGTCATGATTTCATGACAAATTCAAGGAGGAAGAGCTCAAAGGTGAAAGCGTCACGATTTCGTGACATGTTCCGTTTTCGCGGGTGTAAGGCAGAGAAAAGCACAAGGCAGCGAAAGTGTCACGATTTCGTGACATGTTCCATTTTTGCTAGTGCAAGCAGAGAAGAGTGCAAGGAAGCGAAAGTGTCACGATTTTGCGACATGTTCTGCTTTCGCGGGTGCAAGCCGAGAAGAGGTTAAGAAAGCGAAAAGTGTCACGATATCGTGACATGTTGTATTTTCATGGTAGAAGCTACGAATCTATAGAAGAGTTACAGAGGCAGTGAAGCCGACAAAGTCAAATTTTAGCCGACGAAAATTAGGGCTTGCAGTCGACGAAGATTAGGGTTTGCATTTGTCATAACAACCGACTAAGATTAAAGTTTTCTTCATGAAAATTCTGTTATAAAAGGAGGGTTGTTTGGAGAGTTGAAGTGGGAATTGAATGCGTGGTTGAAGTGCGACGTTCATAGATAGGGCATAGAGCAAGAAGTTCGATAATCGAGAGTAGAGTGTGAATTCGACCGTAGTGTGCAGAGTGCATTTCGTCAAATCATTCTGAGTGTAAAAGATCGCAAAGGAAGCAGAGTGTGCGAAGACGATGCCACTGTGATTGCGCAGAGGTGCAAAGGTTAAAGTTTGATCAAGTGTGGCTGTGTTTGCACAGAGAGAGCAGAGGGTGTAGAGAGAAAATAGGCAAAGACGAACGAGGACATTTGTGCTAGATCGAAGGACTATGTTTAGTGCAAATTCGAGGACCAGCTTTGGAGGTGATAGAGTTGAGGACAGAGGTCTCCACCCAGAGCAGGGAGGACAGGTGTCTTCTATGGATAGAGTTCCATTTGCTAAGGGCAGTGGAGGCAGAGGTCTTCTAGAGGATCACCAACCAGAGCAGAGCTAGGGGATTGGTGTCTCCTGTGGGTTGGTGCCCACGAACTCGAGATTAGGGGATTGGTGTCTCCTTTGGGTTGGTGCCCATAAACATTGTAATCGGGAAAGGTATTCCCAGAATTTGGATTGATAAAATTTAGTGAAAGATTTTATCCGTGGATGTAGCTCACATTGAGCGAACCACGTAAATTGGTGTCTCATGTGTGTGTGATGATTTGTACATTGCTTTGGTTTCTGCTATTGATATTGCCATTGATATATTGTATAATATTGATTGGGATAAGAAAAGTAAAAAGTGGTCTTATACTGTTCACCCCCCTCTCAGTATAAGCTTGTGTTCTTCAAACAAGAACAGGAATAGGAACATGGATATGAATAGGAATAGGAACATGGATATGAACAGGAATAGGAACATGAATGATGACATGGACAGGAACATGGACATGGATAGAAACAATTAGAGGAATCAAAAATTTAGATAAGAAGAGGATAAAGGTAAATAATAGTGCTTTCTGGGAGTAGAAATACTCCCACCCCAGAATTAATCACCTCAACTGAAGGTGGGGGAGAGGCTAAGCTAAGAGGCTCATTCTTAACCCTGAACCCCAAACATGATCTTTTACCATTAATTTAAAAGGGGGAGATATTTAAGTAAGGGGGAGAGATTTATATTTGAGTAAGAGGGAGAAATTTTATATTTGAGAGAGAATTGAGCCAGGGGGAGCAGTGTCCCAGGGGGAGCAGAACAAAGGAAAGGTCAAGTTTTCAGTTAAAATAACTTGGGTTGCCATCAATAACAAAGGGGGAGATTGTTGGACATTTTGATTTTAGTTAGTTGTCATTGATGTCAAGGTGAAAAAGTTGTCATTGATGCCATAGTGAACAAATGGAGCCATCATCAACACCATGGAACACACCATTATTAACACCAGGAACAAAGCAAAGAGATGAAGAGTAAATTGGTAAAATTATATTTATGAGGGTTTAATTAAACCCATGATGGTAGAATATTTTAAATCATATCAGTGGAGTACAAGTTGTAAGTTTAAATTTACCCCATGGAAGACTTTAATTTTATTAAAGTCAAAGGTTTTAAAATTTAATTTTTAAAATTTAAATTCTATTGGAATTTAAATAATTTATAAATTATATAAAGGTTTAGCTAGCACCGACGTCATCAAAATTAAGGAGCGCCGACATCTAAATTCGAATGGTGGTTTTGTGTATAAATTAATGCCCAAAGGGGCATTCAAAACTTACCCCTCAATGAATTAATTCCCATGTGAAAAGGTTGAAGGTATTTCATGCATCGTGAACATTGAGGAAGAAGACAAAGAGCTTTGTCTTATTAGTGCCAGGGAAGAAGATAAAAGAGGAAAACATATGGTTTGAGCCACATACGACATAGTGGTCCATTGGTAGTGCACGCTTTGCAAAGGTGTTGGGAAAGGAGGAGCCCATGTTCGATTCTCATGGACATGCCAAAGGAAGACTTTGTTTTGCATTCAATTTGAGTTCCAGGTGGTGAAGAAGGAGCATGAAGTGCTCATTGGTTTTCAAACATGTGTCTAGCGCATGTGGTGGTCAAGCCCATAGCTAGAGCGCTCGTGAAGGCAGATATTGTGATAGGAACCTAGGGTTCCTAGCAATAAATAAATTGATAAATAAATAATAAATAGACCTAAAACTAAAGAATCGCCTTTTGTATTGTCGGGAAGTCCCTTCAATAAATTATATTATATTTCATATTCATGGATATATGGAATGAATGAATTGAACAAATATATATATTGACCTAACCCTAATCCTCACATCATTTCAATGTGTCTTTTCATAATAATTAATGTATTTAATTATTATGACTATAGGACTATCTAACACTAATAATAATATAATAATTAATTTAATAATTAATTATTATATTATATACTAACCTTAGTATATTAAATATATATTATATTATCATTAATAAATTTAGTGTTAGGATAGGATCCTAACATTCCACCCCTCTTGGAAACAACTTTGTCCGCAAAGCTAGAAAAGATAGAAAATTATGCTCTTGCTCGCATGTAAACGATATTATGGCTCTCGAGATAAGATCTTTAGAGCTTGAACTATAAGGTTGGTGTCATTGAGTAGAATTCCCTTTTTGCTCCAAAGTAAATATTTGCAAATAATCCCATATTTTTCCTTTAACACGTGCAACTTTCTATAATTGATGCGAAGATGGGTTTTTCTAAGTAACTTCTAAATTGGATATCCTCGTCTTTCTTCACAAGTGGCTTTAATCGTAGTGGAGCATTTCTAGTAACTCCAATTTCATTGAATTGTTGCCTTTATTAGACAAACACTTCTCAATATCAAGCTTGTGCATGGGTAATATAACTTCGATTGTATGTGATTTATCATAGTGTAACTCAAATACATGTAGATTTTTATGCCTCGTGCACCAAGTTTTTTGGAATGTATTATGTATTAGAAAACCCATGCAGATAGCTAGTTAGGTGGTGCGGAATCCAGTTGCTCTTTGTTGTCCTTTGTTGTCCTATCTTGTTGTGTCCTCTACTGCCCTTCCCTTTACGTTACGGATTTACTTAAGCTTTTTCTTGTCAATTACCATTCCTACATCATACTCGAAGGGAGGAAACTCCAAGTGAGTTATTGTTATGCTTATCGTTATGACAGTCTAATCCATTCTCATTATTCCTGTTATGTAACCATTAATTATAGAACCTCACTTGGAGGAATGCCAGACATTTACCTCATCACATAGAGGAACGCCAGGCATTTATTATAGACCAACTCAGCATCTTGAATCGTAAATAACATGAAAAGAGAGAGCCTTCTCTATGTTTTGGTAAAAAAATAGGCTACTGTTGAAATTTGAGAGCATGTTATGCTTGTGGGAATCACAAAGCATTGCTTTTTTATTTTATATATTTTTAAATCTTTTTAATGCATATCTTTGCTTCTTCGTTGTCACTTTTCAGAATTTATGATGTCCAACTCAGCCATCTCTTTCCAAACTGGCTATCATCTATTACTTATGTATTCCTGATACAAGTTTTCATCAGTCTTCATTCGTTACTGTCTTTTTCATAACTTGAGTTTGCATCTAGTGATTCATGGTCTACAGAGAAAGTATACCGTTCTCCATTATATCATTTCTAATTTTCCAAATTCTATTCAACGATGATGAAAGCCATGTGAAGAGGCATCTTTTCATAAGGAATTTTCAACAAAACTATCTTCACATCTTTTGGTAAGGAATTTTCAACAGAACGATCTATTTTTATTAAAGTTGAGCAAACTCAGGTGGACTCAAATTCATTTAATATTTTCACTGCTCTACCTATACCAAGACATGGTCCACTTCTACCTTAATACGAAATCCACTTTACATACAATATTATATTTCAATATAACTTCCAATTGCCATTAACGTAAACCATCATTCATGGCAATTTTGAACAGATAGCTACTTCACCTCATAATATATTTGATGAGTCTAGGGATGTGACAATTTAAAAAGTAATTCTTCCATTCTATCTTATTCACATCAAAGTTGAACCACTTTTGCTCTTCCTAGGACATTTCTTGGTTTTAACGCTTCAAGTGAGCCTTCTATATTGGTGAGGATTGGTTATAACAGCCAAACGTGTAACACTTTCAAATCAACCACGTATAACAAAAGCATGGCTTGTATACAGTTCATTGGAACATCTCTAACGTTTTAAACGCACTCATAAAAATTTGGTAATGAACATAGAAAACCTCAAAAATTATTTATCTGACATCCTATAAAACATTACAAAATTTGATCAAAGTGAAGGTTTCACGAAGACAACTGATAAAATAATACTCTCATTCTCTTCGTCAGTTGCAATTTCCTTTTGAACGTTTCTCCCTCCATCAATTTCAAGGTCTCGCATTTCTTCTCCTTGTCAATGTTGGTGGTGAATTCTGAATCTCTATCTCCCTCGACAAAGCACATGAACATTTCAGATTTTGACTTCTTGAGACACATCCACCATTTGAACTCAATTGCATTATATGAAATTATTTGTTTCTCTATCTAATTCCAAATCCCCATTTTTTCATCTCAGATGGCACTCTCTTTCTAAAGCTCATCCATAGTTACAATTCCTTTTTCTTTCCCTCAAACATTTTCCAACCCTTATAAACTTACTACACAAATAGACATTGGGGTGCTCACAAAGGTTCAAATTGGTGATAATGTGTCAGATTTTCATGTAAAAATAAAATTATAACAATATGATGATAAACATCAAAACTTTATAATAAATATGGTTGTTGCAGCCATAATAGCAATGCCAATGAATGCCATGGCTAGGTACGTGAGTCTTCTACAAAGCCTCATGACGGTGTTCATTTGGGTGATACTGATATTTATAGTCATGACCTGTAACAACATCACCACTATCCTTATATTGTGGGTCACCATGTGCTTCTCTTTTACATCAAGAGTCTTTGCGTACTAATTTCAGAATCACAGGTAAAACAAGGAGAAAGAATCGACATTGATTTTGATGTGATGTGCTTCCAATTCTAGTGAAGATATAGCCACAACACAAAAAACCTAATATTTTTAGCTATCGTAGCTGTTACCAGGAATTCATCATAGGGCATACTCATTGGTGGAGTGCATTGTTGAAGTTACCAGGCATTCATCCTACCAGAAGTGCATCATTGAATTTCAATTTTTTGTATTTCCTTCTTGGTGTATATCGTGCACAGTTGTTGTTTTCTCTTTAAATGGATACACATATATAGATGAAGTTTTAGAATACACAAATATGCCTTGTTCGAATCTGATTCATCCTATTTGCATGCACACTTGTACTTTACTTCTTCTCGTCCATGCTTCATCATCATATTGTATGATAAACAAAACAGACAGACCCAAAATGGAGAAGTTTGGCAAATGGTTTAAGTTAGAGTGAGTTTCAACCAAATCCTTATTCACTTTTTGTTGTTGCTCCATAAATTTTACCAATTCTAGAACATTTTTCTGCCTCCATTCTAAAATATTTTGCAAGCCTTGCAACTCACATTATACGATATGAGATGAGACGAGATGACCATGCCCAATTAGCGTGCATCAACTCTTTGTATTTCTCAGAGTGAAATGAATCATTTGGTGCCCAATTCATTGGGAACTCTCATGCAGTGGCAGGATGTTGATGTTCATGTTGGTACCAATTCTACAGTTAAGGAGGTGAAAATACAAGAGCACCTTCAAGTAATATTAATCATTATAGTAATAATAAATATGGTGCCTCCATTTCCTTGGAAATTTTTTTGCAGGATTCCAGATGCTTGGATTCTAATAGTGATAAGACTAACCTAATTCTAGTTATAGGCCAAATACAAGGTGAGAAAAAAAATGGGTACTGGAATTGGTGCAATGCACAAAATTCTATTGGTGACGATGGACGTATATAGAAGAAACAGGAAACATTGTATTCAATTAATGGTTGGGATTTCCAATATGAATGTACATAAATCAGTTCTAATAATTTTTTTATTTTTTTATCCATTCAGTATCTTGATTAGCCTGGGTCGGAGGATTCTATCTGCTAGATAAAATAAAATGCAGACAGTAATTCTGGAAGTCCCGTTAAACCAACTAAGAGGAGGTGGCCATGGAGGAGGTCTCGAAGGAGATAGACGTCCACTGGTAGTGACATCATGTGCTACTGGTAGTATATTTCTTCCCAATGGATCGTATGCTGATTTTGTAAATACACTTATTTCCTTAACATTAATTAAATTATTCCAAAAATGATTACAAACAGTATTGGAGATATTGGAAAAACTTGTTTGCTGCTTTAGGGTTATATTAGGTTGTTTTCCACATTGATGGTTATGTGCATCACCCATATGCAAATATGTAAAACATAGCTTTTTGGAAGATATCCCTTTCTTCTTGGTACACTTCTTTAAAAAAATATTTACATTTTTAGGGTTTTGAATTTTTTTCGAAAGTGCAATATGTATTTTTTGAAAATCTATTGCTATGGCTTCGGGTTCTTCCACAAGGTTTTTTCTAGGGTTTTCATTTTCTTCATTCTCGAAAGATGCAATGGATACCACCTGAGATTCCCTGGCTATGGGCTCCTCCTTTACCTTGGATTCCATGGCTATGGTCTCCTCCTCTTGCATTTCCATTAAATATTGTATAATACGATCAAAATGTTCCATTTGTTTATTTTGTTTTTGTTCAATCATTCTTCTAATTTCTGCAATGTCATTTTTTATTTCCTTGACCAATATGGTTGGATCCATGTATCATATGATAGGAACCTAGGGTTCCTAGCAATAAATAAATTGATAAATAAATAATAAATAGACCTAAAACTAAAAGAAATGCCTTTTGTATTGTTGGGAAGTCCCTTCAATAAATTCTATTATAATTCATATTCATGGATATATGGAATGAATGAATTGAACAAATATATATTGACGTAACCCTAATCCTCATGTCATTTCAATGTGTCTTTTCATAATAATTAATGTATTTAATTATTATGACTATATGACTATCTAACACTAATAATAATATAATAATTAATTTAATAATTAATTATTATATTATATACTAACCTTAGTATATTAATTTATTATATTATTATTAATAAATTTAGTGTTAGGATAGGATCCTAACATATTGTGGGATCGAATACCACTAGTGGCAAAGGTAATATTTTGATTAAAATTTATATTGTCTAAGGTTTTATTAAAGGGTCATTTGGAGTTATAAGGGTTTGTGAAGATCTATTGTTAATTAAATTACATTTGGAGTTATAAGGGTTTGTGAAGGATTATTTTTATTGGAAATTGATTTGTGCTATTTGGAGTTAAAAGGGTTTATGAAAGATTGTTTTGTTGAGAAGGAATTTATGTTATTAAATTTTTTAAAGAAAGAGGATTTGATTTTTACCAAAGTTCTTCTTGCAATTGAAATTGATTAAAGAGGTTTTGAGTTATTGTGGTGGACGTTGAATTTATTATTATTTGGGAGTTTATAAGGTGTGATTGGATAAATACTTTATGTACATTGATGGTTTTTTTTTAAATGTGGAGTGATAAGATGTAATTGAGTATTATACATTATATTGTAAGAAAATATTTACTCATCTAACGTCTTTGATATTGGCATAGAATTTGTTGTGGTTGTGGCATATTTATGAGATCTCGTCATCATTAAGAAAAAGATATGAGAACATTCTTCCATAATTGAGTTGATTGATTGATTTTATAGAAAATAAGTTTAGAGTGAAAAGGAATTGATTAGGGTTTCCTTTTCAAGAGTGTTTAAGTTCATTCTTCAAGGTTTTTTGGAATAAAGAGTTGTTATTAAAACCTTGTTTTATAAGCATTGTTGTTGAAGACATTGGTTGTGTGAAGAACCTGAGTTAGGGTTGTGCAAAAGAACATGAGTATCATTGTTATGTGAATATTGTTTTATAAGCATTGTTGTTGAATTGAGTTGTTGTGCAAAGAACTTGAAATAGAGTTTGAAAAGAACATGAGTATCATTGTTATGTGAGATTTATTGTTGAGCATTGTTGGAAACATTTTGAGTTGATGTTTACATGCTTGGACTAGGGTTTATGAGCAAGGTTTATTTCTTGAATGATTGGTATAGTAGAGTTGGTTGAGCCTAGTCAAGTGGGTGTGTAATGTGATTGTTCAAGTTCCATAAAACAAACTATCCTATATTATGATTTGAGTTGAGAAAGTGTTTGAACATTGAGTTGAAACATATTGGGTCTCTAACAATTCTCTTTATGTTTCTATGATATTGGTTAAGTTTTGAGTGGAATTATTGAGCATATTTGAGCAAGTTTTGAGTGGACTTGTTGAGCAGATTTGAGCAAGTTTTGAGTGGACTTGTTGAGAAGAATTGAGCAAGTTCTAAGTGGACTTGTTGAATCATATTGAGAAAGTTTTGAGTGGACTTGTTGAGTAGATTTGAGCAAGTTCTGTGTGGACTTGTTGAGCAAATTTGAGCAAGTTATGAGTGGAATTGTTGAGCAAATTTGAGAAAGTTCTAAGTGGACTTGTTGAGCACGATTGAGCAAGTTTTGAGTTGACTTGTTGAAGTAGATTGAGCAAGTTCTGAGTGGACTTGTTGAGAAAATTGAGAAAGTTCTGAGTGAACTTGTTGAGCAGATTTGAGAAAGTTCTTAGTGGACTTGTTGAGAAGAATTGAACAAGTTCTGAGTGGACTTGTGGATCAAAATTTGGTGCATATTTGAGGATAATTTTATGCCAAACCAAAGACAAATATTGAGCAAATTTGTGCTAGACCGAAGGAATATGTTTAGTGCAGATTTTATATAGAGCTTTGGAGGTGATAGATTAGAGAGGATAGTAGTCTCCAGTGGATATATATCCATAAACTAGGGCAATGAGGATAGGTCTTCTAAGTGGGGATCAAAGTATTCATTGGAGAGAGATCCACAAGCCAGTGTAGTGGAGGCAGTAGTCTAATAGAGGATCACCAACTAGAGCTAAGAAGAATGAGTTCTCCTATGGATAGAGATCCACAAAATTGATTTAGGGCATTCGTATATCCTTTGGACAGAGGTCCATAATCATTGTAATAGGGAAGGATTCCAAAGATATTGATTGAGAAAATTTTAGTGAAATATTTTCTTCGTGGAGTAGCCCACATTGGGTGAACCACGTAAATTGTGGTGTCTCTATTGTGTATGGTGTTTTATGCATTGCTTGATTACTACTATTGATATTGATATCTGTACATTGCATAATATTGATTGGGAAAGAAAATTAAAAGTGGTCTTATACTATTCACCCCCCTCTTAGTATAAGCTTGTGTTATTCATGCATTTTTCTTCAAAAGCTAACAATAGTATCATAGCTACAACAAGATTTATCTTGCACAAGTTTTTAGTTGCAAAGAAGATTTCTACTGGTTAAGGAGAAACCATTAAGTTGAATAAATTACCTCTAGAAAGAAAAACTAGATAAGATAGCTTTTATCACTATGTTGAAGGAAAACTAGTGATAATTAAGGATTTACATATTCCAAGAGAAAAGTTGGAATAGAAGGAAATTTACAGGTCTTGAAGATACACCTTGATATTGAAGAGTTTAAAAAATCCCTAAAGGAGGTCCCATTGATCAGCTTGGTAGAGAGAGAGAAGATTCTATATTAGTATTTGTCTAGAATCTTTCCATAGGGTTGAAGGAAAACTCATAAAGACTAGGATTCAACAAATGTTTGCTTTCACTAGTTTTTGAGATAGTTAGTGAAGATTAGTACTGTCTAAATTTTTGTTGTAGAATATTAGTTCTAAGAATTTGAGAAGCTTCCTACAACAGATAAAGAAAAATTTCACCTTTGATTACCTAAAATTCTATGTACTTTCCTCATGTAGGGATTGACTCTTTGTTGTAGAAAAGTAGACATTGAAGATTAAATAAGGTCCAATAAAGAGGGCCTCATTGAATATGAAGGAGAACCAAGAAGGAAGTCCTCATTGAATATTAAGGAGGTCCAAGGAAGAAGGCCCCATTGAATATTGAGGAGAACCAAGAAGGAAGTCCTCATTGAAGATTGTAGACTACAAATTGAAGATTGAAGAGACCCAAAAAAGGGTCACATTAAAGAACTTCCAAAGTTAGAATATTGAATATTGAAGTCTTAATATTTAAGATAAAGAGAACTACAAAAATATCCTATTGCAGAGTTGAGAAGTAATAAATTTTGGAGATCCAAAAAAGGAGATATCATTGCAAAAATTCTATAATTGGAAGATCGAAGAAACCAAAATAATATTTCATTAAAAAAATTGTTAAGAAGATTTGAGTAGTTGTATAATTAGAAGACCCAAGAAAATAGGTCTCAAGAATATTTCTAGAGAAGAAGAAGAAGGCTAGAGAAAGCCTCATTGCAAAATTAAAATTCCCAAGAAAAGAGGTCTCAAGAAGATTTCTAGAGAAGAAGAAGAAGGCTAGAGAAAGCCTCATTACAGATTTGAAGCAGTGACCATTGGAGGAATTTTGAAGAAAATTTAATGTTAGAATATTGCAAGTAGGATAATCTCCTGATAAAAAGAAGTTGGAACAATTTTTGCCATCCGAAAACAAGCCCAAAAAGGAAAGAAGTATTTGGCAAGAGGTTTGCAAAATTTTGAGAAGTTTTGAAGATCTTAAGACATTCAAATTATTGAGGAAGAAAAAAAAGAACAAGATTATATTTTAAGTCATAATTTTGCAAGAAGCTTGAATAAAGAATAAGGATTGAAGAGGTCATAGATTTGAGAGATTTGAGAACAACCACAAAGGTTTTTTAGGCTGATTCATAAAAGATAATTTGCTAATTTTCAGAGGAGAAGTTGAAAGGTATTAGGAAAGAAAATTGAACAAACCATAGACTTGCAATTTGGAGAAGCCTTGGAAATAATTTTGAGTATTTTTGGATAGCCAATTAAAGAAAGTCTTGACAGTAAAAGAGAGTAGTAGATTTGAAGATTTGTGGATATTAACAAATCAATTTTTTGTAACAAACAATTGAAAGAGTAAAGAAATCCGCATTTTGAAAGCGTTTTAGGATAGATTTGGAAAATATTTGAACAAAAAAATGTAAGAGGATTTAGAAATATCTAATGATGAGATTTACTACAGATTTGGACAGCAAAAGGGTAGCATTTATAGTTGTAAACTTTAGAGATCGATATCACACATTTGAAGGCAAGAAATCTAATTTTGGGCAGCAACTATAGCTGCAAGATAAAGAGCCTAAAAACAACAAGAGAAAAGAATATTTCTGCAGATTCAGGATAGCAAGCTATCAAGAAGGAGAGATACAAAAGAATCCATAAAATGTGTATTAAATTGATGTCATACAAAGTGTTATTCTAGAAACTTTAAAATTGCTTATTTTAAGTTTTTAAGATCATCAATTTTAGAGCTATTAAGAGCTAGCAAAAGCATTTTTTAGAGTGTCTCTAAGACAAGGAAAAAGACACCATTGCACACCATATTATTGTAGAAATATGCATATTATATTTAATAGAGTTAAATATTGTAAAGAGCTTAAAAGGAGTAATATGAATATTAGTATTTTTGTTTTCATAATAAGAAAAAGAGCAAATTTACCTATGTTATAGTGAGGCCGAATAGCATTAAAATATAGGTATATTTAAGGTTATTAAAAACACCAAGCTTGCATATTATGTTGGTGAAGTAAATCACCAAAAGTGTGGTAAAATCCACCACTGTAATCACCACCAAATTGCACAGGTTGAGCACCATTGAAGAGTGCAAAAGTGATAGCAAATATAGGGGAGCAAGCACCCTAATAGTGTCTAGAAAAATAGCCACCAAAAGAGAAACTGAACCAAGAAGGATCACCATGAAAAAACCATCAAAGGAGTGCCCAAACAAAAACAACTATCATGAAAGAAGCCACCAAATAAGAGCATATGAAATTTACCATTGGTGAAGTTGAAGAGACATCTACAAATAAAAAAAAATAACCAACAAAGAAGAGGCTACGTTTTGTTATTAAAAATGTATCAAGGAGGCTAAATATTTAAGTTCATGCATTCACCAAGAAATAAGATATTCATAACATAGCACCAGCCTATTAAAGCATATCACATGCACAACCAAGTATTTAAAAGGTAAAAATAACACAATTAGGGATTGTTACAAATTTGAGCACCAAAATATTGGTCAAAGAAGATGTTATAAATTCCTCATAGAGTGTGGGGAGCACTATAACATTGCATGAGACACTTGTCACAAGAAATAGGAAGCATTGAACACCATCCAAGATTCATAGGAGTTGATATTAGTGAAGCCATTTGTCACACATTTGTCACAAGGGAGAAGTGTCACATAACCATAAGTTACGTTAACAAGAGTGAAGGGAGAACTCTAGTGACATTTGTAACTCATCTTACAAATATTACAAGCGTTACCAAGGAAGGTGAAAGGTTTTGAGTGCTCATTTGTTGCATGAGATGGAATAGTCTCATTAATTATAACAAGGACTCCACTACATCAAAGAAGAAGCACGTTGACCAGTTTGAAGGAAGTTGACCAGAGGAAGAGCACCCAATTTCAAAGTAAGACTAAGCATAGAATTAAGGTGGGAATGCCTAAAATATCAAAGGTAATATTTATTATTTTTTGGAATTAAATTTTATGCTAAGTAGGAGTTATAAGGTGTAAAGAGATATGTTATCTAAGGTTAAAGTTTAAAAGTATTTTATTGGAAAGATAAAATACTTTTAAAAATTAAACTTAGATAACATATCTAAGGTTAACCTTAGTCTACTCATGACAAAAAATAAGTTCTTTCTTTTAGAATCTCAACTACTCAAAGGTCCTAATTACACCTCATGGAAAAACAAGGTGAGATCAATACTTATAGTAGAAAAGCTTTGGGAGATTGTCAAGGGAGCAAAATATAAACCTATTGAAGATGATAGGGAAATTAAAAAATATGAAGAAGATGAAGCAAAAGCACTTATGATTATAAATTTTGTAATTACAAATGATATACAACCTTACATCAGTTCAACAGCAACCTCTATTGAAGCATGGAATACCTTAGCTAAGATATTTGAAGGGAAAAATAAAGCCACTATCCTGAATCTACAAACCCAATTACATTCTCTAAAATTCAAGAGTGGAGAGAGTATAGAACTCTTTCTAAGAAAAGTGGCAGATATAAAAGGAAAGTTATTAACTCTAGGAGAGACAGTAGAAGATAAATTTCTTGTCCAAGTTATTTTGAGAGCCCTTCCAGAAAGCTACAAGCACCTAGTCACATCCTTACAAATTCTAAGTAAGGATACATCATTTGAAGAATTAGTCAATATACTATAGGAATATGAAGTAGAGAGTTCAATCAAATATGAAATGACTAATAATGCATTAGTCTCAAAAAATAACTCATAGGGAAATGTTGCTTCAGCTTCAAGAAATAAAACAAAATGGAATGAGAGATATTGTCAAGTTTGCAAAAAGAGAGGTCATAGTACAAATTACTGTAGATTCAATCCAAGGAATCAGTATCAAGGGAATCAAACTAACTCAGGAAATCAACCAAATAGGTTGTCTCAATCTAGATAATATTAGAACCAATATAGATCACATCAGCAACAATTTTAGCATCAGTACAATCAACCTCAACTACAATATAGAGAAGGAAATCAAAAGGGGCACTTAGCTCAAGAGATACAAGAAATACAAGAACTAGAAGATACTACAGAAGATCATGAAGTTAAGGCACTGTCAGAAAATATAGTATTCTATAAAAATACTAATCTTTTACTTGATTAGGATGCAAACATGAAGCAGAATGCAGAAAGTGAAAAAGAAGAGCACAGGTTTGAGAAATAAGATGAAGATCATATTGAAGACTAAAGTCTTCAATAACCAAATAATGTAATATATGGGGGTTCTAGAATATATTACATTATTTGGTTCATGTCAATGTACCACCATGGGTACATTTATAGATTAGGAAAAGTGTTAAATATTAGGATGAAAGTATTCACTTTATGAAATGTAATAAATGCACAAGTGTGTAAAGTATTTTGGCAATGTAAATGTGCATAGTTTTCCCTATGTAAATGTGTCCATAGAATAGGAAGATGAATATTCATAGGAAGAGTGAAGGCCAAGAATCCTCCATATGAAGGGTCACATTTCATCCTAAAAATGGGTATATGGATAGAGAGCAAGATATAGAAATATATAGATTGATTGGTCATATATAATCACAATGGAGAGTGATGAAGTATGATGTATTTGAGGTATTTATTCAATAAAGATCATATTTTCATGAGCATTTATTAGTGGTATTTATATGATTTATTTTTGAAGTTTTTTATGATTCTTAAATGCTTAATAGATTGCAATTATCATATATTTCATATTGTAACTTTATTTTAGATCTTGTGATTATTTTATTCTATAATTTTAGCTTCAAAAGCTAACACTTTTTAATATTTTCCTCTAGTTTCTCATACTTTTCTCCACAAATGGCACTTTGCACATAAATAATCTCAAGGTGGGTGCTAGCTACAACAAATTATATTCTAGGGGTAATTGAAAGATATATTTAGTCTTCTCATCCAGTTGATAATATTCTATGGTCATGTCCTCCTCTAGTTTATTAACAAGAGGAGTGAGGAATATTCTTGTTCTTTGTCGAGCATCAGGATCAACAATTAGTCTTTCTTAGTCAAGCAATATTTTTAGAAGGTTGAGCCAATTTCTTACTCCAAATATTTTGAATTTTCAATGAAATATTTTTGACCTTCTGCATAAAGGATCTTGTAGGATGATCAATAGGTATGAAGGTGTGATAATTGAGGGTAAAAATAGAACTGATAGTGGTGGAAGATATGTAGTAATAATGATGGTGTAATTTGTACTTATGATATAGGTTGCAAAAGGTATCATAATGTCAATAGATGTTGCAACTGTAGTGGATGGTTAAAGAGATGGAAATGTTAGTTCTCCTAATGATATGAGAGATGATGATATTGGAGGTGAAGGGATGTGAGTTGGAGATGAAGACATAGGACATTCTATTGAATGAGGTGGATATGGGATGGTGTGAGATGATGAAGGAATTGATGGATATAGATGAGGATTTTGAGGTGGTGGTGATGTTATTTGTTTCTCTTAAATTTGAGAATGAGAAGGAGAAGGAGAAGGAGGAGAACGGATAGAAATCATACATGTGCCTACTAAAGTAGACTATTGAAAATATCATTAGAACTTTGTTGTTGAACTTGTTGAGTTGATTTTTGTCACTATGACTTATGTCTATTCAATTGCTTGTGCTTGATCCAATTTTTTATTCATACTAACCTCCTTCTTGGCTTCCCTTATTAATTTTTTTTATTTTTATTTTGAATACAATAGGATTTTAAGGGTTGATCCTTGGAGCATCATCTTGTTGTAGTGAATTTTATGATGTAACCTCTAGAATAAGGGGACTTGAGGGCTTAGGAGGAGTTGTAGTAGTAAATTTAATAGGATAAGATTCTAAGCCATGACTTGCTTTATCTTTAATTGGAATTTGAAAAGTAGTTTCTACTCTCAAGGCTAAATATTTTGGCCAATTTTCCACCTAAATATTAACTACAATCCTTGATTCATATTTTACAAGTCCACCATTAGAATATCCTATCCTTTTCATCATTACAACTCCCACTGGGAAATATTGCAACTATTCTTATGAGGGTTCATAAATGGGTTAAGCCTTTTCAATTACTAGAGGTGAAGTTGTTGCAGTATCATATTATTGTTTAGGTTATGGGGAGGGATAAGCTATGGGTGTTTGACCTTTATTCCATTTCTTTACCACTGAAATTTTTTCTTTTGCCTTACCCTTTTTTGCTTTTCCTATTTTAGCCTTTCTAAAGCTAAATGCTAAGCTCTTACCATTATTGGCCATCCAAGTATTACGATGTTAATCATACTTGTCAAATAAAT
The DNA here is from genome assembly GCA_028583015.1 of Wollemia nobilis. Taxonomy (NCBI): domain Eukaryota; kingdom Viridiplantae; phylum Streptophyta; class Pinopsida; order Araucariales; family Araucariaceae; genus Wollemia; species Wollemia nobilis. The sequence continues at coordinate 463,366 of JAQPPZ010003202.1, forward strand.
AAATATCGGATTTGTGGCCATACCTGGAGGTTATATTATTTGTATCAAATCTCATTTTCCACCATTACAAGATTTTGGTCTCATCCCAGCTAGTATTTTCTTGTATATTTTAAATTTATGCTTCTTTCAACTAGTGATTTTTCTTATTCTCAAGGTCATAATCAACCACATGATTGTAAAATTATATACAAGGAGGCAATGGTAATGAGTGTCATTATTGTCATCATTTAATTTTCAATATTTGTCAAATCTAGGGCGGTGTCCAAGGCTGTCTGCGATAGAAGGTTTTGGCAAGTTACAATTTAGTCATTAGTTCACAAGATTTATTTGGTGAAACAGAGGTTCATTTGGTATTTCAAGGTCACACTAACTCCTAATTTGTAGAATTGAAACTAACTTAATTTGCAAGAATTGAAATTACTTCTAATTTGTAGAATTTGAACTAAATTGCAGAATTGAAATTGTTGAAGAAAAAGCTAATTTATGCTTGCTAAATTGAAATGAAATCAATGAAAAATGCTAAATTGAAATCTAACTTAATTCAATCATGCTAAATTGAAAATGCAGAAAGTTGTCAGAAAAACTACTGCAAAAACTTGTCAGAAAAATGTTGTTGAAATTGAAATGCAGAAAATAGGGGAAATAAAAGCACATAAAAATAGGGGTCAGCTAGCTATAAAAAAACTCACACACATCACACTTGAAACATAATAAGAAACATGCTAAAAACAAAGGAAAATTGTTGTTACAAGATTTGAACAAGAAAGTTGACAAAAATTGCTAAAACAAAAAACTATCAAAAACCTGTAAAAATGCTCCTTCCTCTAGCCCTGAGAGTGGGCCCTTGCTCCCTGGTCTATAAGAAGGTAATTTCACACCAAATTTTAAATTCTAAATACTCTCACACTCATAAATCAACACATTTGAATAAAAACTACACTTTATTGAAAACTGCTATTACAAAAGGTGACTGTTACAATTCATACTTTTTGACTTCTGACTTATATTCTGACTAACTCAACCAATGAGGGAGTAGTCCTATTTATATTATTTCCTACATACATATTTTCAACTACCAATTCAATGTTGTGTGTTGTCCATGTGTGGTTTGCTTATGTTGTTGCAGTAGACTTGGTCTATTTTAGGATAAAATCTGTTGCAGTAGTTATCCATGCATCTTCAAGCTAGTGGGAATAGGTCAAAAATAGGTTAGAAATGGTTGTTACACCTATCCTCATGCTATATCCTTTTATTCCCCATGAAATGGATGCAAACTATGCCCTTTTCTATTGAAACAGATTATTTCTGCCCTTCATTCCGGAGAGCTCCAAAATATAAGGTAGAATTTGTGGAATATCTTGTTGACGTTAGTCTAGACCATGTGGGGATGCATCCAAGTGTATCATAGGTCTTATTTAGTCTCCTTGAACACGTTCCAACTAATTTTACTTGCTGCTTTTGACCGCTTCAATGTTCTCCTTTAATGTGACAGGTGGCTGGTTTTTGTATGTTGTGTATAATCTATCAATGCCCTGTTTTACAATAGAGTGACTGTTTTGGTGCCATGTCACCTCAACAAAATTAGTTTTAAGGTGGGAAAACATTTAAAATGCTTTATTTAATCATAAATCACAACATGTTTATTTGCCATTAATTTTGCTATGTTATTTTACCAACAAAAATCATGCAAAAATAATCATAAAATGCAAAAAAATAATCAAAATAGGGGTACAATATTCCTAAACATCCAATCATGCAAACATCAACAACTAACATACTTTAATCAACTATTTGGCATAAAATTATATTAAATATTGGTAAATAGTAGTTTTAATATGTCAAAAATGTAGTAAAAATGAGGTATTTCTTGGCCTCATCATTCCCCCCAACTTGACCTGATGCATGCCCTCATGCATTTTGTTGGGCTATAGAGGCACTGAGATCCAACTCCTTATACCAATTCCCCCAAAATTTGTAGTTTCTAGGATAGTATCCCCTGTTCTATTTTAACTCCTTCAACCAATTCTAAAATTGTTGATCAGGTTGAGGATCAAAATCAAAATAAAATGGAACTGGTGTGATAATGGTGGGTGGCCTAAACCTTAAGCCTATCCACTGATGTTTTAATGATAGAATCATTTGCATCACTACCTCTACCCTCCTATGTGACCATAATAGGTTAGTTGGTGACATGGGCTCTCTTTTCTGTAAAGATATGGGTAATTCTGCCCACCTGCTTTTACATGTTGCCAAGGAGCTTGACAAATTATCCCTACAGTATTGTTGAAAGTAAGCCAAACTATCTTGAATATTCTAAAGATATGTGATCTTTATATCTGGCCTATTCATCAGATTGAAATGTTGGCTTATCAATACTGAGGGATTGGGTTGGATATGCCTTAACAATAGTCCAAGTCCTAATTCAATCTCCTTATTCTATATTTTCTCCTGATCCCAATATAACTGATTGTTCAAAGTAGAGATAAAGGATCGAAGTTGTACATCACCTATATATATCTATGGTAGAAATTCTACATCTTCTACCATGACATATTTGTGCAAAAATAATTCACACAATATATTTTTCTACTCCTCAGGACTTTGTAAGTATGCTTCTAGAAAGTCTTGAGTAGTAATTAAATCATAGGTTAACCCAGAGAAGATACGCATTACCTACCATCTAAGGAATCATTCTCTAAGGAGTAGGTTGTACAACCTGGTAGGCCATCTACATTGTACTAAGCATTCTACAATCTAACATAAACTTTGCACCTTAACCTGTAAATCTATAATTTCTATAGCATGTGTCTCATTTTGCTTTTCCATGGGTTTAAGTGTTGCAAGGTGCAACTCAAGGGTTTGGTAGCATGCAATCCACCTTGCAATATCCTCATTGTGCTTTTCTAGTGGGATCATATCAGGTGGATGCACTACTACTGGTGGAGTTTTATGCTCAGACAATAAATTAACCTGAATTCCTATTTTTATTGTTTGCACTTTTTGAATAGAACTTGCAAAAAATTGATTTGTATCTGCCTACAGTGATGTACTTACTTGTAGTGGGGTTGCTTGAACTTCAAGGACTTCACTTTCTGATGTGCTTTTCTCCTTTGGTTGTTCTGGAGCTGTATCTGGGCATTCTGGCATAATTTTTGTACATTTCGAAGCTACTCTAGAATGTGCCTGTTCAGTTGTAGAATGTTTCAGAGCTATCCCAGAATGTTTTAGAGTTGCATCCAAAAGTGCTAAAATGGCTTCTTTTTCAAACTCCTACTAAAAATTCTATTGTTGGCCCATCTCCAGAGTATGTGAGCTCTCCATGACATCTATAATCTCTTTACCATCCCTCTTTTTAGGTGTTATTTCTTTTTCTACATGTTGTTGTGTTGTTGCAACAACAATCAGAATAGGGATAGAAATTTTAGGTGCATGTTCCAAGTTATCTTCCTCAAATCTATGAGGTAGTTGTAGGATGTCTTCTTGCATTGCTCCTTCTAGAACCTACTCTACCAATTCAAGTAAAATTTTTGCTATCTCCCTACCAGAATCAAGAATTATGGGTAGTGCCTCTAATGGTGCTAGTCTTCTTTTTAATTCATATATTTCTTACAATAATTGATCAATATATTCATCCTTTTCCTTGATTGTTGCTTCACCCTTCTCAATCCAAGTTTGTTGGGTTTTGATGATTACCCTAGAAGCCTTCACATGATCATCTAGCTCATATTCCTCATATTCTTTAGATTCTAAAGAAGAATATGTAGGAAAATTCATTACAGGTGGTGAATGTGGCTCTTCAAGCTCTTTACCCTTTGCAAGTGATTTTCCTCCTTGATCAGATGTGTCTTCTACAAATGATTCTTCCTCCTAATCAGGTGTATCTTCTACAACCACATTTTCATCTTCATCTTCATCTTCCTATATTATTAACTTTCTCCTTTTTCTTGATTTAGATGGTGTAGAAGATGTTGTTTCAAGTGGCTGTAACATATATTCTATTGTTTCCTCCTTAAACTCCTTCACAAAGGATGGGGTGAAGGTGGTTGTGTTTGTTTTCAAACTCTATTTCTTCTACCTCAACCATCTCCTCTATAATAGACTTTGCTTTTAGTCTTGTGGACCTTCTCAACTATTGTGTACCTATTTCTTCACCAGTTTGTCTTGTGTCTACCATTTGTCCTTCTGTAGACCAGTCTAAAAAACTAGAATCTATTCTCTCTTCCTCTGATGAATCTATTGGTTTTGATTATGTAGGTACCTCTATTTGAGTAGTAATTTTAGTAACCTTGTCACTAAAAGTGACTTTCTTAATCTTTGGCTATTCTATAGGGCTATTTTTAGATTTCCTCTTTCATTGTGCCCTAGTCCTGGTAGTTGGTGGACCATGGGGAGATGAAGAGGTTTCATCAGCTTCAAGATTACCTCTTTCAGTAGCATCTTCTTTAGATATCCTTGCTTCATCTATAGCTTCATCTTCTTCCTACTCTGGTTCTACTGCAATAGGAACCTGCTCATCCCAAGGTGCAAAGAATCGGTTGAAACTTTGAACATTACCCCTAAAATGATGTCTATAGATTATTTAATGAGGCCATGGTGTCTAGGAGATCCCTGGCCTTGTTGGTATCATTTTGCCATGTTAAGCAATTCTTGGTGCAAATATAAGGGAATATTTACCCTCATTTTAGGGTGTTGTCTGCCATGCCTCAAATGGGTGAGTAATTTAATGTGGTGGCCAGATAAGATTGCATATTGCCCTTCACAAGTTAGATACTCAATAACCTAGATTGCAACTTGATCCCATGGTGGTTGAAGACTACTCCTTTTTACTCCTTTACAAACATTATTGTTAATTTGCATGACAGGTTGCACATCTCCCTCTTCTAAAAATGTATTAACTACCTCAGGGAGTGCATTCTTAGTAGTTCTAGTAATGACTATTCCTTGTAAAGGTAATTCAATGATTTGACTTAAAATCAAAGGATGTTACCTCAATCCTCATACCATTGATGGTCGCTCTATTATTCTGGAGGGTGCAAGTGAATTCAGCTGCTAAACCCTCAGAATACCCATCAAATTTCTCCAAAAATGGTATCAGCCCTGCCTACTAAAAAACTTGCACCACCTCAGGGTACTAGCAAAACTCATCCATGGTATCTGGTTCAACCTTCCTTTTATTCCCCATGCTAGAAAAAACTGGTGCACTAATGTTGCATCTACTACAAATTTTAACAACTCCCTAGTTTGGTTGGTAGCTCCCTTATATACCTGGTAGTTTTCTAAAAAAAGGTTTTCATTAATACAATGCCTAAGTTTTACAGATCTACAGCTCGTGTGTTAATTCAATGACTTCTAAAATTTTTGTGATTACAGAGCTTGAGATTTTATGGCTTTAACATATGAAATGAGCTCTAAAAGATGGTGTAGAACACACTAGTTTTGCATGTATTAATTAGATACATGTGGTGCACGATGATTGGATTCAAATTTGAAATTTTAATTTTTAGCATGCATTACGAGTGGTGAGCCGATATACTTGTTGATTACCATGCACATTGTTTAAACTATTTGCTAAGCTGGATGGTCTTATTTGGTTGAATCAACTCTACCTTACAGAAAAAGTGGATGCCCACCTCCTCGATCTATGCAATCTTACATGTCAAAGTACCATGACCACATGGAACTAAAACCAATTATGAAAACTAGGTACACTAATCATGTTGGGACATGTTAGAGGATACGAGTTGATGACTGCCATGTGGACCTAGAGATTCATGCATGTGTTCATGGGAGCTTTGTGAGGTGCATCATGTGGGAATTTTTTTTTAATTCCACATGTGCATGCGGGTGAAATTCAAATTTTTATGCATTGCTCAGTTTTGAATTTTCAAACCTCATTTCAGAGCTCTGGGTCATTCCAAAGCTCTACAATTTTCTATTTTTTATAGCTAGATCTGAATTTTTTCATGCAACCAAGGGTAGGCGAGGGTGCTTCTTAATATTTTGAATAGGGTGTTCCATTTGTAATCCCCAATTTTAAATATTTTATGCCAAATACTCAATTATCATACATTACTTGTTAAATGCTAACTATGACTAAATGTAAGAAACACATACCTTACTATCCCAAAAATTTATCATACATCTTACAAACTGCTGCTTTCGATGATTGTTAGTAGGCTACCTAAAATAAAAAACATAACATGTGTAGTGAGTGATTTTTATACAATGATGGATAGTACCAAGAAGGCAAACATACTAAAAACTAATTTTCATGTAAGCCCTAATTCAATAGCACCTCTAAAAAGGTTTTCACTATTGAATTATTCTATTTTTTTTCATTTTTTATTTTCATCTTCATTTTTTATTTTGTCTTGATGGTGCCCATGAAGTAATTTCACTCTCCATAAAATTGTGCCCATGAAGGAATTTCACAATCAAGATTATTCCTCTCTTTGTTTTCATGGTTTTTCTATTTTTTTCAAAACTTTTTCACATCAATCTAAATCTATTATGGGAGAGGAATTCTCCCTTATCATGTGTAACTCCAACTATGCAATCTGCTTCAAAAAATCTTCTTTAGTTAATGGTTCATGGTATACCTAAAGGTGATGTCCATTTACCACTAACTTTCTCCTTGAATCATCAATGGGAGAAAGATGAATTGCTCCATTTCCAAACACTTCTTCAATCAGGTATGGTCCAAGCCACCTAGTCTACAATTTTCTAGGAAAATATTCATAACAAGAATCAAACAATAAAGCCCAATCTCCTTGCTCAAATTTCCTTTGTTGAATGTGACTATCATGCCACATCTTTCATTGTTCTTGGATAACTTCCATGTGATGTAGTGCTTCCAATCGAAGTTCATCCAATGCATTGAGTTGCATAATCCTATCCATCTGTACCTATGATAATTCAATACCAACCTCCAAAGATGTGCAAAGTGTTAGTAACTCAAATTCAATAGGAAAAAGAGGTTTCTTACCATAAACTAGTTTGTAAGGTGTGAAACCCATGGTGGATTTCCATGTTGTATTGTATGCCCAAACTGCTTCTGGTAATTTGTTTAACCAATCTCTCCTATGTGAAGCTACTATTTTGGTTAAAATTATTTCCAATTCCCTATTGGTGACTTCAACTTGACCATTTTCCTAAGGATGATAAGGTGATGATTTTCTATGCTTGATTTCATAGAGTTCAGTGAAAGCTTCAATGACTCATGAGGCAAATTGGGGTCCATGATCTATGGTGATAGATCGTGGAGCTCCAAATATTTGAAAAATTTGGGTGTAAAGGAAATCAACAACCTTCTCTTCATGAGCATGTTTAAAAGCACGTACCTCAGCCCATTTAGTCACATAATCAGTACATACCAAGATATGTACCTTTCCTTGAGATGGTGGGTCAATGGGTCCCACAAAATCTAACCCCCATTTCTCAAATGGTTCTAAAACCACCTGAGGTTGTAAAGGCATTTCATTTGTGTGTGTGGGCTTTCCCATTCTTTGACATGCATCACAATGTCGTATGTACTTTTTTACATCTTTGTGAAGGGATGGCCAATAATAACTAGTTCCCAAAATATTTTGAACTATACTTTTCATTGAATAGTGTCCTCCTGAGGGTTCATCATGACAAGCATGGAGGATATCATACACTTCATATTTTTGAATGCACCTGCATAACACATGGTCAGGTCCACATTTGAATAATAAACCTTTGATCCACTTGAAGGATGAGCTTTGCCTTACCAATTGTTTCTTTTGTTTTGAGGTGAAATGAGGAGGAATTTTTCTTGTAGCCAAATAGTTAGCGGTATCAGCAAACCATGGTGATTGTACTGATATGGAAAATAAGTTTTCATCTGGAAAAGTATCCTCAACTAACTCTTCTTCTCTTGTGTTAGTTAGTCTTGATAGGAAATCTACTACTACATTAGCTTTTCCTGGTTTGTTTACTATTGTGATGTCAAATTCCTGCAATAGTAACAACCAACGAATTATTCTCACACCAACCATGGGTTTGTTCATCAAGTATTTAATAGTTGAATGATCGGTATGGACAAATACTTGATAACCAGTGATGTAGTGATGAAATTTTTTAATGGCATATACTACTGCTAAAAATTCCTTTTCAATAGTAGTATAATTCTTTTATGCTCTAGTGAGATTTTTGCTTATGTAGTAGATAGCATAATGCTCCCCATTTTCTATCTACCCTAATGTTGCTCCAATTGTAGTATTGGATGCATCAGCTTGGATATGGAATGGTAATTCCCAATTAGGACCTCGTAACACAGGTGGAGTAGTTAATTTCTCTTTTAAAGCATCAAAATATTCTTGGCATTTTTTAGTCCAATTAAATTCAGAATCCTTGGTTAACAATGCAAACATGGGATTTGCAATGGTGCTAAAATTCTGAATAAATCATCTATAAAAGCCAATGTGTCCTAAGAAACTCTTGACATCAGTTTGGGTTTGTGGAGGAGGAAGGTTCTTGATAATTTCCACTTTCTTAGGATCAACCTTGATTCCATCAGAAGAAATGTGATGACCAAGAACAATTCCCTCTTCCATCATCATGAAGCACTTGTCAGGGTTTAAGGACAAATGATAAGTTTCACAGTGGGTTAAGACCTTGTCAAGATGTTCCAAGGTATTGTCAAAGGTTTCCCCACAAACTGTGAAGTCATCCATATAAATCTCAACACTCTTAGTGGTCAAATTAGAAAAAATAGCCAGAACAGCTCACTGAAAAGTGGTTGGGGTATTACAAAGGCCAAAGGGTAAAACCCTATAAGCAAAATTTTCCCATGGGTAGGTAAATGTTGTTTTCTCCTGGTCTTCGGGTGCAACTTGTATCTGATTATAACCACTAAAACCATCAAGAAAGCAAAAATACCTCTTTCTTGCGAGTGTGTCTAACACTTGATCAATAAATGGTAATGGAAAGTGGTCCTTATGTGTGGCTTTGTTTAGTTCTCGATAATCTACACACACTCTCAGTTTTCCATTTTTCTTTGGGACAATAACCAATGGAGAGACCCATTGGCTATCTAAAATTGGATATATGAATCCAACCTCTAAGAGCTTTTCAATTTCTTCTTTGACAATATCTCTTAGAGCAGGATTTAATCATCTTTGTGGTTGTCACATAGGTTTAACATTTTTAGTATATATCCTGTGGGTACATACATCAGGATGAATTCCTGTCATATATTTGTATTCCCAAGCAAAGGCATTGACATGTCATTTCAAAATAGCAAATAATTTTGCTTCTTCTTCATTGGTCAACCAACTATTGATGTTCAAGAATTTTCTTGGTTGTACCTCAATTTTTTTGGTTCCTGGATGCACAAAATTAACTCCTTCAAAATTTCTTACTAAGGATTTAAGTGGACAATGATGTGGCAAAAGAGAAAGAAATATGTGTCCCTTTATCAACTATAATTCTTGCTAGAATCGTATCTGATATGGGATAATGAAAGGATGAAAGAAGATGATGATGCCATCCATGTGGTAAGGTGAAGGGACTATCTTGTAATGGAATGGGTGATATGTGTTCAGATTTTTGACCTGCATCATTCCATAATAGATGATGAACAATGGTTGGTTCATCTTCTAGTCCTTCTTCATGCATTGTATTAACTAGGATGGTTTCATCTTCAAAACATTCTCTCTCATGTGAATCTATCTCTTCTATGTGTTCTTTGACTACTATAGTGGCAAGTGTGGAAACAATTTCTTCATTCTCTTCATCAGAATCAGGAAACCATAATTGACCTAAAAATTTGGTTGAAGGTTTTGTAGGGGGGTATAAAGAAATATTTTTTTAGATCAATGCCATTTGATATAGTCATCTCCCCTAACCTAAATTCAATGAAAGCAGTTGTAGTTGCAAGTCAAGGCCTTCCTAAGATAATTGGATAACCATTCACAGATTTGTGAGGCTACAATACTAGAAATTCAATAGGATATTCCCATGAGGAGACCATCATAGGGATATCTTCTATGATTCCTTCTAGTTTTGCAATAGATCTATCAGCCATTTCCAAAATAGTAGATGTAGGATTCAGATTTGTTAACTGTAATTTTTGCATTGTCTCTTTTGTCATAACGTTAATGGCTGCTCCAAGATCAACCAAAACATTAGAAATATGCATTGACCCAATGGTTATGGTGACAACTGGACTTCCTGGGTCACTATACTTTGGTGGGACAAGCTTCCCAGAAAGCAAATCAGCCAACTTACCATCTACCTGTATAGTTTTAGGAAAGGATTTATTTTTTCTGCCTGATATTTTTATGCAAAGGTCCTAAATAGTTTTGTTGATTAAAGGCACATCCTTGATTTCTTGCAACAAAGGAAGTGAAATGGTCAAAAATTTTAGTTCCTTTACTAATTTTTTGTTATGTTATATATTAAAAGTGGGTTTTTATCAAGGATCCCAAAACCTGATTACAAAGGATCAGAATGCAACACAATACATTGGCTTGTAACAAAAGGAAACACTAGAGAAACACAAAAAATAAAAGGGATGCGCCATCCTAAATTCCAGAGGAAGGCACAATCCTTTGCGATAGAGGAAGACTACTTCCTAAGCACCAAAGGAAACACGGGCAGGAAGGGAAAGCCCGCTAGAAAATCAATTTTGAATCAAAGGGCACGAAATAAGAATTTTCAAGAAAACCTAGGGTGGGAGAAAGTGCCAAACCACCCCATCCACTAAAAATAAATTTGAAACTTTCCCAAGGGTGGGAAAAGGAACCAAAGCTAGGATTTTAAATTTTGAATCAACCCAATGGCGGGAAAACTAGAAACCACCATTGGAAAATAGGCTTGAGAGAAACCACCTTCCCGTGCAAGGGAAAACTAGAAAGAATAAAAAAATCCACCATGAACAATAGGGTGGATCAGTGAAGTAGAATGAAACATACAGGGAAAGTGCAAGATAAAGAAAATTGAGAAGACCATTCCTTGAATGCCTTAAAAAGTGAAACAACATAAAGAGGAAAATCATAGGCAATGAAATCCTCATGTAGTGGAACAACAGCCTAGAGGATGGTGCATCAGTGGAACAAGAACAAGAGGAACTTCCCAGGCTATGAAGTCCTCAAGTAGGAAAAAGGAAGTCTTCGAGAAACAACACCCAACATAGGAAACAACAATAGTGGAACAACACATCAGAAGGAGAGGCAGGAAAGTGCCATAGGAATCCAATATGGAGTCATGAAGAGGCATGGCTACAAAAAAAGGAGCCCAGAATGAAAGGAAGCATCCAGGCAACCTAGAAAACCTTCAATACCAAAGCTTCAATGACACAGAAAAGGAAAACCTGCAAGGAGTCAACAACAAGAAAAGTAGAGGCCCACCCTCAAGAGCCATGAAAGGAACTAAAAACCTATAGGAACCAACACCATGAACCCAAAGAGCAGAGTCACAGTAGGAAGCACACAGTCTCCTCCAAAATGGAAAGGATGTTGTGTAAAAATGATCATGAAGCCAAAATTCCTCAGACCCACCAATATACAGCTTCAAGGAAATGAAGGAGGAAGTCCTAAAAGGAATCAGCAGTAGGAAGAATAGAGGCCCATCCCTAAAGCCATGAAAGGAGATGAAAACCTCCAAGAACCACCACTTCAAACCCAAAGAGCAGAGCCATAGTATAAAGCACATGGTCCCTCCAACCAAAAGGATGTTGTGTAGAACTGCTCATGAAGCCATAAATCCAAAGACCCAGCAAAACCACAACTGAAGCAACCCAAAGGACAATCGAGAGGAAGACTTCCAAAAAATCCTAAGGAAAAAACCCTAGGAAAAGTCCTAGGAAAAACCTGAATACAACCCAAAACCCAAGCATCAAAGGATGGAATAGTGGAACAAAAATGGGATAGATTTTCCCACCCAAGGACAAGGAAAGGGGTAGAACAGTGGATCAAGGATCTCCCCCTCCAAAGGAGATCATCTGCAATACGTTCCTTTTGAAAATGATGGGAAATATGCCAAGGAAACTGGGAAAGGAATAGGGTCCTAGGATAGGGACATGAAAGGATGTAGGTAAAAGGAAGGACTTCCATGGGAAGTCACCCTACAGATCCTCCCTTCCAAGAAGTTTTTGGTCTTGCACAACCTATTTTCTTTACTAATTTTGATTCAACATAAATTTTAGATTTTTTAAAGCTTTCAGGATATGGTATATTTTATGTAGAAGGTAAACTATATTTTGGATAGTCTTCCTCTTTTTTTCCTTTATCCAAAGTTGATTCTTGTGGTTTTGGACTAAAGAATTTTGATTTCTTTTCATTGATTTTTAGTTATTTAATAATAGGCTTAGGAAGTATATTTCCTAAATGTAGCTAGATATTACTACAATCAATTACATTGACTATGGTAGTTTCATTAGATTCAACTACATAGATATGGGCTACCTTTCTTGTATTATTAGTATTGGTCGCAAGTTGGATCGGAAGTGGTGGTTTCTTTACCTGTTATTATTGTTGTGGTATTTCTTGAGGGAAATTTTGAGCAAGACCAGGAATTTTTTTTTTACCTTGGTATCTTCGTTATCTCTTGTATGATGGATACTACTATTTCCAATTCTATCCATGAGATTGGGCTTGCATCCAAGTTGGATGAGGTTGATTCCATTATGGATTTGTCCACCCATATTGTGACCAATATTAATAATTTATCCACTCAAATTGTGATCAATATTAATAATTTGTCCATGGAGGTTGATTCCAAAACTATTGTGGTGGTTCTGAATAACCCCATGGTAGAGTCCAATTATTTTATCCCCATTTTGTGGGAAAATATGGGGCATTTTGATATTGTGAAAAGTTTCCCCCTTGTATTTTCCCAATAAAGTTATGTTCTTCCATTTGTGTTAGCAAAAATATTTTTGAGTCCTATAAGTAGATGGCATTGGTCAGTGATATGTCCCTTTGAAAAAATGCTACAAATAGCAGATATAGAAGTTTTTTTTAGAGGACAATCTTGAAGAGCATGTTTATTTATACATCTTGGATAGTAAATAGCTAGGGGTTCTATAGATTTGGTTTTGATATTCATTTTCCCTAATGTGGTATTAAGATGTTAGTTTTTAGATTGGCAAATTCTTCCATAAGCTCTTTCAGATCACTACCATTATTACTCCGCTTTCATCTTCTTTATCTTGTGCATGAGTAATTTTTTCATAACTCTATAATTTCATCAATTTCAAGAGTGCTTGAATCTCCCTTGCCCATTAAATCCAACACTTCTCTAGAATCATCTTGTAATCCTTATAAAAATATGGTCTTACACATTTCTGGTTCAACAATCCCACATATATTTTGTACAAGGGTGAGCCTATCCAAGTAATCCTCCAAAGTTTCATCTTGTTCTTGTTTGATTCTAAATAATTTATTCTTCCTATTTTCACCTTACACTATTCTTGGTATTTATCTAGAAATACTCATTTCATTTCTTCCCAAGTTTGAATTGATTTAGAATCTAAGATCATAAACTGACACAAATCTGAGTCTTTGAGTGTGGAGGAAAAAAATTTCAACTTTTGGTTATCATTTATGTAATCATATTTTTGGCACACAGTCTAAAATTTAAACAATAATTGATCAAGATATTTAGATGCAACACCCCTAAAGGTAGGTAGGACTGAAGGTGAAATTGTTTTCATGGGAAATTTTTGTGTAGTATTTAACCAAATAGGATATTCAAAAGTCCTAGTAGGAGTAGGATTGTCTAGTTGAGTATGGACATTGTTGTCCCTATCTAGGTTTCCTTACCCATCTGCCATGATATCCTCCAAAATATTGGTGTAGATTTTTTTAAACTATCCAGATGATGAGGATTTGTCAATAGTAGGTGAGGATGTACTAGTAAGTTGCTCCTCTATGATTTCTTTCTCAAGAGACTCAGTACTTCCTAATTATGGGGATGGTGGTTTTTTTTTAAGTTCGTTAGGAAGCTCAAATTTAGGTATTTCACCACCTTGGCATGAGAATCGCCTACAAGTGGTAGGTAAAGGTGTTTTAAGAAATCTTCCTTTTTCATTTCTTAACCTATTCATTCATCCTGCTTGTATTTCCATTTTTTGAAGTGCAACTATTAGTTTTACAACTATGTTTCATGCAAGTTGTTTTTTTTAGGATTTTTGCTCTAAAGTGCACAACTTAGCATAATAAAAAAAATTGATTTTTTTATCTCCTAAAAACACCTATGTTCCATGGAAACGATGCAAAAAATAATGAGTGTCATTATTGTCATCATTTACTTTTCAATTTTTGTCAAATTCAGGGCAGTGTCCAAGGTTGTCTACGATAGAAGGTTTTGACAAGTTATAGTTCATTCATTAGTTCACAAGATTTATTCGATAGAATAGAGGTTCATTTTGTTGAGCAAGGTGCAACGACAATATTGTCATTGTTGTCAACACAGTAAGATAGATCAGTTGAAGCAGTGGACAGGAGCTCAAAGGTTAATCAGAGTATGTACAATGATGTTAAATGCTTATGAGGATGTTTACCCACCTTTTTGCATATTTTCCAAGAAGACCGAAGTGGCCCATATGCTCAAGATCAAAGAAAAAGCAAAACACCGCAAAGAAAAAAGTGTCGCGATATCGCGACATGTTGCATTTTCGCGGTCAAAAGAGAAGAGAAAATGCAAGGAGAAAAAGTGTCGCGATATCGCGACATGTTGCATTTTCGTGGCCAAAAGAGAAGAGAAAATGCAAGGAGAAAAAGTGTCGTGATATCGCGACATGTTGCATTTTTGCGGCCAAAAGAGAAGAGAAAATGCAAGGAGAAAAAGTGTCGCGATATCGCGACATGTTGTATTTTCGCGGGCCAAAGGAAAGAGAAAGAGCAAGGAGAAAAAGTGTCGCGATATCGCGACATGTTGTATTTTCGCGGGCCAAGGAGAGAGAAAAAGCAAAGAGAAAAAAGTGTCATGATATCGCGACATGTTGTATTTTCGTGGGCCAAGGAGAGAGAAAAAGCAAAGAGAAAAAAGTGTCGCGATATCGCGACATGTTGCATTTTCGTAGTCCAAAGCGAAGAGAAAATGCAAGGAGGAAAAAGTGTCACGATATCGTGACATGTCGCATTTTCGTGACTCGAAAGGGCAGGAAGGAAGAGAAAGAAAAAGTGTCGCGATATCGCGACATGTCGCATTTTTGCGACTCGAAAAGGGTAGGAAGGCAGAGAAGAAAAAGTGTCGCGATATCGCGACATGTCGCATTTTCATGACTCGAAAAGGGCAGGAAGGCAGAGAAGAAAAAGTGTCGCGATATCGCGACATGTCGCATTTTCGTGACTCAAAAAGGGCAGGCAGGCAGAGTAACAAAAGTGTCACGATATCGCGACATGTCGCATTTTCGCGACTCGAAAAGGGCAGGCAGGCAGAGTAACAAAAGTGTCGCGATATCGTGACATGTCGCATTTTCATGACTCAAAAAGGCCAGGCAGAGTAACAAAAGTGTCGCGATATCGCGACATGTCGCATTTTCATGACTCAAAAAGGCCAGGCAAGCAGTGAAACAAAAGTGTCATGATATCGCGACATGTCGCATTTTCGCGACTGAAGACCAAGATGGTAAAACTGAAGACTGCATAGTGACGTGGACCCATAAGGAATATTTAATGATTTTAAATCATTTAAGATGGTCGTTACACGTGGAAAGAAATGGATGCATGCCCATGTGGAGAAAATGAACAATCGAAGAAGGAGAAAATGAACAGTCAAAGAAGGAGAAAATGAACAGTCATCAAAATAGAATCGAAAAGCTTTTTCGGTAACCAAAACGCATGCATGCACAAAGGAGAAAATGAACAATCATGACCGAGAAGACGAACAGTCATGGTAGGAGAATATGGTGTCAATTCTTTGCATGTAACGTGTTTGACGAAATGCCTACTCTATATATACAAAAGGAGTTACATAAAGAAGGCGTTACAATTGACAAGTGGCATATGAGAATTGAAAGGAGGAGTTACAACTGGAGTTACAAAGAGAAAGGATGGTTATAAAAGGAGTGCTGCTTGGAGAATTTTAGTTGGTGATTTTATCTTGCGAAGAGAGTGAGAGGAGAGCGAGAGGCGCGCGAGAGGTGAGCGAGAAGGGTGTGTGTTTTGTGAAGTGTGGGAGATGTTGAGTAAGCAATAGACCAGTCAGGGTCTTGTAAAAGTGAAGGCATTTCTATGTCAATCTTCTAGTTTCAAGATTGAAGTCCAAGTTGGTGCTTGGCATCAGGGGTTGGTGCTCCTTCCAGTTGGTGCTGGTAAATCAGGGGTTGGTGCTCCTTTCTATTGGTGCGGATAAATTAGGGGTTGGTGCTCCTTCCAGTATGTGTTAGTAAATCGAGGGTTGGTGCTCCTTTCTGTTGGTGCAGATAAATTAGGGTTGGTGCTCCTTCCAGTTGGTGCTAGTAAATCAGGGGTTGGTGCTCCTTTCTATTGGTGCAGATAAATTAGGGGTTGGTGCTCCTTTTTATTAGTGCAGATAAATCAAGGGTTGGTGCTCCTTTCTATTGGTGCAGATAAATCAGGGGTTGGTGCTCCTTCCAGTGTGTGTTGGTAAATTGATTGTAAAGTTGTTGCTTTGCAAAGGCTGGATTTGGATGGGAGTCCAAATAGTCAATTTTTGAGGAGTAGCCAAAACTGGTGAACCTCGGTACATCTTGTGTTGTGTGATGCTCTTTTGTTATATTTGCTTTATTGGGTTTTAAGTTTTCATTGTTTTGGCATTAAGAGTTGAAGATTTAAGTTTTTAAGAGCTACACTGATTCACCCCCCCTCTTAGTGTCATTGTGAGACTAACAATTGGTATCAGAGCCAAGTTCCTGAACAAGCTTAACCGGCTAGGGTGATCTTGGAAGTGACACAATGGCAGGTGGTGAAGGCTTCTCATCAAACAAAGCACCATTGTTGGACGAAACTAATTACACATTTTGGAGACTCAGGATGCAGACATATCTTTGTGCTTTGGGATACGACATTTGGGATTCGGTAGATAGTGGATACACAATACCCACCACTTCTCCAACCGATGTTGTCGGTAAGAAATTGTTTGAGAATAACTCAAAAGCAAAGAATGCTATCATGTGCGGATTAGTGGACAGTGAACTAGTAAAAATTATGAGTTGTAAAACGACAAAAGAAATATGGGACAAACTGAGGAGCATTCATGAAGGAGATGATAAGATCAAGGAGGCCAAGTTACAAACACATCGAGCTCAGTTCGAAGTATTAAAGATGAATGACGATGAGAACATAGAGGCATATATGCTGAGAGTTAATGAAGTCATTAATGCGATTAGAGGACTCGATGAGGAAATCGAAGATTCTGTCATCGTGAAAAAGGTATTAAGATCTCTTCCCCAAAGATTTGATTCTAAAGTTTCAGCTATAGAAGAAGCTAAAAATCTAAATTCTTTTAGTATGGATGAGATGCATGGTTCTTTGACTGCATATGAGATGAGAATAGGAAAATCTAAACCCACAGATAGAGAAGCTGCTTTTAAAGCCCATAAAAATATGAAAGCAAAACAAGAATCCGAGGAAGAAGAGACATCAGATGAAATGGAAGCAAACTTTGTTCGAAAACTAAAAATGGGAAAAGGAAAATACAGAGGAAAGTTACCGTTTAAATGTTTCAATTGTGGAGGCATTGGGCATCTTGCAGCTAAATGTCCACTTAATGAGAAGAACAAAAGTGATGAAGGATCACACCAAGAAAGAAGTGACTGGAAGAAAAAAACAAATTTTAGAAAAGGCAACTTCAAGAAGAAAAGTTTCATCTCCAAGAATGTCAGTTCATCAGAAGACAGCTACAGTGAGGATTCTGAAAAGGAAATAGGTGAAGCTCTTTTTATGGCACTCAAAGAAGAAAAAATAGAAAAAAGGAACAAGTATGTGATGAAAACCTAGAGGGTGAAGTAGATCTAGAAGGTGAGTTGATCGCTGCACTTGAAGAGTTGGGTTTAGAAAGGAAAAAGAACAAAAGATTGTCCAAGAAGTTGGAAGAATATGGGGATAATATTGAAGATCTCTTCTTACAAATTCATAAAGCCAAGAAAATAGAAGAAGCCTTGAAGTCACACCTGGATGATAAAGGCGATGTATGTTGCAAACAAGAAGAGGAGATTGTTTTATTGAGGAAACAACTAGAAGAGGCCAATACAAATCTCAAATTTGAGAAGAGCACAGAGTTGCTAGATAAAATGATAAGGCAACAAAGAAGCCCCATGTGTAAGCTTGGTCTTGGATGTGAAGCTGAACAACCTTCATCTTCTAAATCTGCAGAGAAGAAGAAGTCCATTGCTGAAGGATCAAAGCAAGAAAAGCTTGAAGCTGAATCCTCAAAAGGAAGAAAATCTCAAAGGAGATCTACAACAAAGCAACCACAACAAAAGAGGTTCTATCACTCTCACTTTATTCATAATAATGCTTTTAATGGCTATTGTTTTAGATGCAACCATTATGGTCACAAGGCAATTTATTGTGGATTGAATAATAGATCAAAGAGTTATCGCTGGTAGAAATACATCTATTGAACACCATGTGCAATGTTTTAAATGTAATGGTCATGGGCACATAGCAAGGTCTTGTCCAAGAACTTTTGTATCTAATCTAAGGCAAGACAATAGATTTCATCAGACACAAAGAATGCAACACAGACAGGGAAGAAATCATGTGCATCAAAGAAAGGAAAATAATCATCCATCAAGGATGCACAAGAGACAACCACCCAAGAGAAATGTTCAAGTTCACGAAAAGGTTCAAAACAGGGATGCAGTTGAAAAACTCAAGCCCAAGTTCAAGAAATATTGGAGAAAGAAAGAAGAGAGGAAATCGTGTCTCCTTGGATCGAAGGAGATTACTCCTCTATTGCACTAAGCAACTCCAGGTAGCACATCCTCAGGGGGAGCAATCTTAAAGGTTATTTTTGCTCCTATGTGTTTGTTTGGTTATCTGAGGATGAAAGGCAAGTAGGTAGGGGGAGTTGTCGTATAGTTGTCAAAGTGTGTTTCAGTTCATGTAGTTGTTTGTGGAGGTACCGTGAAGGGTGGTGATTAAATTGAGAGTTGTCACCATTGGTAGTATTGCTATATGTCAGTGTTATACTTTTGATGGTTCTTACTGCCATTGTTCAAAGTTATGGATTATAACAGTTCCGATAATTTGGTTTAGTGAAAGAGATGCTAAAAAGTTCACAATGGAGGATTGTAAGCCAGTTAGCACTCCCATGACGACAGGTTGCAAGTTGAGCAAGGATGTGTAGATGATAGAAAGAGTACCAATGGAGGTGCACTCTATCTTGGAGACAGGTTGGTCATGTGGAACAGTAAGAAACAAGAGTCAGTCTCCTTATCCACAATAGAGGCAGAATATATTGCAGCGACAGCATGCTGTACGCAGGAGAAAGTTGCGGAAGGTGAGGTTAAGTTGGATTTCGTTCCAACAACAGAGCAAGTAGCGGATATCTTCTCAAAATCATTGCCCAAGGAAGTCGTTGAGTACCTTCGCAATAAATTGGGAGTGGTCACGCTTCCCAAGAATTGACTAGCTATCGGGACCACATTCTCGGGGATTTGTGTATTTGTTTATCTTTTTGCTCATGTTTGTGATTTTTGCTAAGTGTAATAATTTTTGCCTGAGAATGTTGTGCATGGACTCAGGGGGAGTCTACAGTAGCCCTTTGATATTGTTGTCAAAGGGGGAGAAGAGTTACAGGAAATTGCACGTGTGTTGCCAACAATTCCAAAGGGGGAGATTGTTGAGCAAGGTGCAACGACAGTATTGTCATTGTTGTCAACACAGTCAGATAGATCGGTTGAAGCAGTGGACAGGAGCTCAGAGGTTAATCAGAGTATGTACAGTGATGTTAAATGCTTATGAGGATGTTTACCCACCTTTTTGCATATTTTCCAAGAAGACCGAAGTGGCCCATATGCTCAAGATCAAAGAAAAAGCAAAACACCACAAAGAAAAAAGGTGTCGCGATATCGCGACATGTTGCATTTTTGCAATCAAAAGAGAAGAGAAAATGCAAGGAGAAAAAGTGTCACGATATCGCGACATGTTGCATTTTCGTGGCCAAAAGAGAAGAGAAAATGCAAGGAGAAAAAGTGTCACGATATCGTGACATGTTGCATTTTCGCGGCCAAAAGAGAAGAGAAAATGCAAGGAGAAAAAGTGTCGCGATATCGCGACATGTTGTATTTTCGTGGGCCAAAGGAAAGAGAAAGAGCAAGGAGAAAAAGTGTCACGATATCGCGACATGTTGTTTTTCGCGGGCCAAGGAGAGAGAAAAAGCAAAGAGAAAAAGTGTCGCGATATCGCGACATGTTGTATTTTCGTGGGCCAAGGAGAGAGAAAAAGCAAGGAGAAAAAGTGTCGCGATATCGCGACATGTTGCATTTTCGTGGTCCAAAGCGAAGAGAAAATGCGAGGAAAAAGTGTCGCGATATCGCGACATGTCGCATTTTCATGACTCGAAAAGGGCAGGAAGGAAGAGAAAGAAAAAGTGTCACGATATCGCGACATGTCGCATTTTCATGACTCGAAAAGGGCAGGCAGGCAGAGAAGAAAAAGTGTCGCGATATCGTGACATGTCGCATTTTCATGACTCGAAAAGGGCAGGAAGGCAGAGAAGAAAAAGTGTCGCGATATCGCGACATGTCGCATTTTCGCGACTCAAAAAGGGCAGGCAGGCAGAGTAACAAAAGTGTCGCGATATCGTGACATGTCGCATTTTCGTGACTCGAAAAGGGCAGGCAGGCAGAGTAACAAAAGTGTCGCGATATCGCGACATGTCGCATTTTCGTGACTCAAAAAGGCCAAGCAAGCAGAGTAACAAAAGTGTCACGATATCGCGACATGTCGCATTTTCGTGACTCAAAAAGGCCAGGCAAGCAGTGAAACAAAAGTGTCGCGATATCGCGACATGTCGCATTTTCGCGACTGAAGACCAGGATGGTAAAACTGAAGACTGCATAGTGACGTGGACCCATAAGGAATATTTAATGATTTTAAATCATTTAAGATGGTCGTTACACGTGGAAAGAAATGGACGCATGCCCATGTGGAGAAAACGACAAGAAGGAGAAAACAAATAGTCGAAGAAGGAGAAAATGAACAGTCGTCAAAATAGAATCGAAAAGATTTTTTGGTAACAAAAATGCATGCATGCACAAAGGAGAAAACGAACAGTCATGACCGAGAAGACGAACAGTCATGGTAGGAGAATATGGTGTCAATTCTTTGCATGTAACGTGTTTGACGAAATGCCTACTCTATATATACAAAAGGAGTTACATAAAGAAGGCGTTACAATTGACAAGTGGCGTATGAGAATTGAAAGGAGGAGTTACAACTGGAGTTACAAAGAGAAAGGATGGTTATAAAAGGAGTGTTGCTTGGACAATTTTGGTTGGTGATTTTATCTTGCGAAGAGAGCAAGAGGAGAGCGAGAGGCACGCGAGAGGCGAGCGAGAAGGGTGTGTGTTTTGTGAAGTGTGGGAGATGTTGAGTAAGCAATAGACCAGTCAGGGTCTTGTAAAAGTGAAGGCATTTCTATGTCAATCTTCTAGTTTCAATATTGAAGTCCAAGTTGGTGCTTGGCATCAGGGGTTGGTGCTCCTTCCAGTTGGTGCTGGTAAATCAGGGGTTGGTGCTCCTTTCTATTGTGCAGATAAATTAGGGTTGGTGCTCCTTCCATATGTTGGTAAATCAGGGGTTGGTGCTCCTTTCTATTGGTGCAGATAAATCAGGGGTTGGTGCTCCTTCCAGTTGGTGCTGGTAAATCAGGGGTTGGTGCTCCTTTCTATTGGTGTAGATAAATCAGGGGTTGGTGCTCCTTTCTGTTGGTGCAGATAAATCAGGGGTTGGTGCTCCTTCCAGTGTGTGCTGGTAAATTGATTGTAAAGTTGTTGCTTTGCAAAGGCTAGATTTGGATGGGAGTCCAAACAGTCAATTTTTGAGGAGTAGCCAAAATTGGTGAACCTCGGTACATCTTGTGTTGTGTGATGCTCTTTTGTTATATTTGCTTTATTGGGTTTTAAGTTTTCATTGTTTCGGCATTAAGAGTTGAAGATTTAAGTTTTTAAGAGCTACACTGATTCACCCCCCTCTCAGTGTCATTGTGAGACTAACACATTTGGTCTTTTCAAGGTCACACTAAATCCTAATTTTTAGAACTGAAACTAACTTAATTTGCAAAAATTGAAATTACTTCTAATTTATAGAATTGACACTTAATCTAGAGTTGTAGAATTGATAATTTAACTAAATTAAAAATTTGAAAATGCTAAATCAATATATAATTTACACTTTCTAATTTTAAATGACATTAATGGAAAAATTTAATTTGAAACCAACTTAATTCATCCATGCTAAATTGAAAATGCGGAAAGTTATCAGAAAAAATGCTACAAAAACTTGTCAAAAAAAGTTGCTAAATTTGAAATATAGAAAATAGGGGAAATAAATGCACAAAAAAATAAGGGTCATATATATGCAAACAAAATCACACACTTCACACTTGAAACATAAGAAGAAACATGCTAAAATCAAAGGAAATTTTTGTTACAAGATTTGAACAAGAAAGTTGATAAAAACTACTAAAACAAAAAACTATAAAAAACCTGTAAAAATGCTCCTTCCTCCAACCTTGAGAGTAGGATATTTATTTCTGGTATATAATAAGTTAATTTCAAACCAAATCCTAAATTATGAATACTCTCACACTCATAAATCAACACATTTGAATAAAAACTACACTTTATTGAAAATTGCTATTACAAAAAGGTGACTATTACAATTCATACTTTATGACTTTTAACTTCTATTCTGACTAACTCAATCAATG
The DNA here is from genome assembly GCA_028583015.1 of Wollemia nobilis. Lineage (NCBI taxonomy): Eukaryota > Viridiplantae > Streptophyta > Pinopsida > Araucariales > Araucariaceae > Wollemia > Wollemia nobilis. The sequence goes on from JAQPPZ010003202.1 coordinate 486,238, forward strand.
AGGGACTAGTTTTATTTATATTATTTATTGCATATATAATTTCAACTACCAAATCAATACTTTATGCTATCCATGCATGATTTGCTATGTTGTTGTAGCATACTTGGTATATTTTAGGATAAAATCTACTGTAACAGTTATTTATGAATCTTCAAACTGATGGGAAAAGATAAAAAATAGGTTAGATATGGATTTTACACCTGTCCTCATGATACCTATTTTCATTCCCTAGAAAATGGATGCAAATTGTACCCTTTTCTATTAAAACAAACTATTTCTACCCTTCATTTCAGAGAGCTCCAAAATATAAGGCATAATTTGTGGAATATCTTGTTGTCGTTAGTCTAGACTGCATGGGGATGCATACAAGTGTATCACAAGTCTTATTTAGTCTTCTTGAATGTGTTCCAACATATTTTTCTTGCTGATTTTGACTACTTCAATGTTCTCCTTTAATGTGACAGGTGATTGGTTTTTGTATGATGTGTACAGTCTGTCAATGCCATGTTTTATAGTAGAGTGATTGTTTTGGTACCATGTCACATCAACAACTCAATTTTAAGTTGGGAAAACATTAAAAGTAATTTATTTAGTCATAAATCACAATATGTTTATTTACCATTAACTTTTGCTATGTTATTTTACCAACAAAAAGCATGCAAAAATAATCATAAAATGTAGAAAAACAATCAAAAGAGGGGTACAATATTCCTAAACATCCAATCATGCAAAAATAAAAAAAATAATATACTTTAATAAACTATATGGCATAAAATTATATTAAATATTTGTAAATAGCAATTTTGATATGTAAAAAATGTAACAAAAATGAGGCGTTTTCTTGGCCTCATCAAATGGTTTCATATTTCCAACATTACATTCTAATGGGGAGTCCTTATTATTTGTAAATTTTTTAATTTGTGGCCTTAGAGTCCTTTCAAATTTTGGGGTCTTATCACCATGCAGATTTTTTAGCTTTTTCAAAAAGATATTTGTTGGGTCATACCTCCATCTTTGAGGAAGCTGACTAGGACTTAGTCTTTCCATGGTTTAAGTAATTTGTTCATATTGATCTCTTCTTGTTACTGTAATATCCTATCTATTAATAGGGTAATTAACCATTCCTTTTCTCTTTATCCCAATACCAAAAGTGTAGTTAATGTAGTTATCTTACCTAAAATATTTTAATGCCAAAATCCTGCTAGTGAAAAATGCAGTAACAAAAATGGTTTCTCTATGAAACCATATAGCCTAATACTTCTATCCTTAGTCAAAATGTACCAGTATTTGACTTAACTATTCTCATGGTGGAATAATTAAGCATAGAATATTTAGCTCATTTTTTAGTCACATAAATAGGCACATAGCACAACATAAAGCATACACAAGACATTAGATCGAATAAACATCATTGTATTAATCAAAAGCCAAAGGTTACATTACCATAAATCAACCAAGGTTCAACATCCTTCAAAAACCTTTAAAATATGCACACAGGGATTTACATATAACACATGGTCTAGGTGGCCAATAAAAAAATATCTTGCACAATGCTTAGTTTAAAATCCTAATATCCCCATGGCAAGTGGCCTCATTAATGCAATTCAAGATGTTGGAAGGACTTTAGTTGGCCACTTTGTTAAGGTGGGATGACGATTCATTCAAATGGTTCATAAAATTTCTTTAACTTACTTTGTTTGTAGTAGTTCCTTAGCTAGAGGGGGAATATTGGGACACTTTCCATACATAATTTTCAAGGCTAGCCATAAAAACTCTCTATTGAAATTGTAATAGGATTTAGCCCTGCTCAAGACCTTAGTCCATTATAGACTAGAATAGGGTTTCCACTTTCATATTTTTTTTATTGCTATCCAGGGCATTTCTTTCCTAGTAGCACTGAGAAACATCCATGCCAAATTAGAGCAATGTTTTAACAAGGTAAACTCAGAATCTTTCTTCAATGTCATTAATTGCTCATGTATTATTTTAGTGAGGAAGGTAGGCCAATTAAAGTAAATTGGTCTATAATTGCTATCACCCATAGACATATCATACATTTTTCATTGGAAATACAATAAACTATGGTTATCTACCAATCTCTCATATTTGTATCAGAACCTAGCCTAGAAAATACTACTAGCATGGAAAAGAGTACAAGGTTGATGAAATGCCTGGTAGCAATTGGAGTATTGGGTAAGCTATCTCTAGATCTTATGGTTTTAAATTGGCTATACATCCAACCCCTAAAATGGTCACCATTATTTGTATTCCCTTTTAATGAATAATACCTAGCTTGTTCATATGGATTAAAGGGCTTAGGGTTTACTAGTAGCATGCTAACAATGGCAAAAAGGTTACAACAAGCTTGTGTAGTTATGTTAAAAAGGATTTTACCTTGATCTATTTTAACTAACGTATACTTAGGTTCATAAGATTTTATTATTGCAATAATTAATTCTAGACATGGATGAATAGAATCATAGATATAAAAGAACAAAAGAGAGGACAACACAAGTACCTTGAACTGAAATTAGTAGCCCTCTAAAAAATATGTTGTCAATATTTTACCTTAGATTATCTATTGTCTTCCATGTTATTACTATGTCAGATACCACCTGTGATTTGTTTATGTAGCCTATGACATCACTGCTTTCTATCTCAATAGCTTGCATTATGGCTTTTGATACCATTTCTAGAGAAATCTTTAAAATTGCTCTTTCGTATCTCTGTAATATTTATCAAGTATCATTGTTAATGCTCTCTAAAGTTTAGAACACTGTAAAATGAATTATCATTGAATTTGTTTATGTAGCTTGAATGCATCTCTTTCACCATTAATGTGGTATCTAAACTACCACTAACTCACATGCTTCAAATGATCATATTAGTAGCAAAACGACATGGTTTGTAAGTGAAGATCTATTTGTTGATTGGTCATAGTATAGAACATATCATGGATCACAATAAACTAACACTTTATTTCTTTTTTGGGTATGGCATGAAAAAAGTAGCAAAAAATCCAAGATTTCTTAGGCTTTGACTACTTTGACCTCTAGTTGAGAACATCTTGTGTACCACAATCACTACTTTTTTTTTGCTGAAAGGTTAAAAGAAATTATGTATAATGTAAATATGCACATATATTACAAGGGAAAGGATTTTTTATTTAAAATACAGCTTAAGGTGATATCCATTAACTCGGATTGGTTACAAATTTCCATTCTGATCTTGGAGTTGGAAAGCATTGCTCTTTTTTACTTCAAATAGCTTCAATGGACCACCTTAGAAGGAATTAGATTTTTGGCAGTTTCCCAATATGTATTTATCCTCATTCCATATTATGATTGAATCACCAACCTTACATTTATTGAATATGGTCTTCTTATCAAACCATCCCTTCATGTTCATAGAGTGTTTCTAAAAACTCTCATATGCTTTGGTCCTCTGTTATTACAACTACAAAAGGTGGATTGACCTAGCTTCTACTGGATTCTAATCTAGCGCATAATATTGGATAGTCAGCCTTAGAGCTAGTAATTTAATATGAGTAGGCATAATAGCTTATGTACCATACACTAAAGCATAAGGGGATGTATTGATTGAATTCTTGATAGTAATCCTATTTTCTCACAAGGCCTATTCTAAGAGAAGATGCCAATTTTTTTTGTTATATTTTAGTTCTCTTTTCATAAATTTGAGTAGAGTTTTGTTAGTGGACTCTACTATTCCATTCCCTTGAGGGTAATATTTGGAATAATTCCTTAGACATATATCGTATTGACTTGTAAATTCAATGTATTTTGCACCTATAAAACATGGGCCATTGTTACTCACCAGGGCTTCAAGGATTCCAAACCTTGTGATAAAACTTTCAATAAATTCAATCACTACATATTTATCAAACTTCTTGGTAGGGACTCCTTCAACCCATCAAGTGAAATAATAAATAGCAGTCAGGATATATTTGTTATCTACTAAAGAGTTGGGATTTATTATTCCTATAAAGTCTAGTCCCCACTACTAGAATGGTTCTTCGACTTAAATAAGCTTAAGGGAAAATGATGTATTCCTATTCCTCCCTACATATCTCTGATACTTATCATAGGTTCTTGTTAATTTGAAAGTATCAACAAAAATAGTAGGCCAATAGTAGACTGATCTTATAATTTTCATAGCAATTACTCTACCTGATATATATCCCCCTGAAATTCCATGAAATTCTTCAATAACCTATTCTTTATGACTATATTTCAAATATTTTAGAAGAACTCCATAAATATTCTTTTTATATATTCATTTAGGTAAAAGTCCATATCTCAAATATTGAAGTCTATATCTTATTCTTTGTGAAGCTTTAAGATCTTGAGGGCATACTCGTATTTGAAAATAACTTGTCAACTAATCAAACCAATCTATTTTTTTTGAAAAATTATCTTCCTTTTGTCCATACCCTCATGATTGACAAGTTGTTATCTAATCTAAGCTTGCTTTTGCTGCTAGTTATTGATATAATACTCTACCTCTAACCAAACTTATAGGATGTATTTCTACATCATATTATTGAATTTTGTTAATCCAACCTACTCTTTTATCACCAAACGCTTCTTGTAAGATGTCATTCCTAACATTTGGGTGTACCACATAAACTAGAGTCTTACTTTGGGTCAAGTACTATCTAAAGTTTTTTAATAATTTTATAATTTTAAATACTTGTCTCTCAATAAAATTATATTTAGTCTAGTATTCATGGAGATTTTGAATTCAAAAAATATAGGGTTTTCTTATCCAACATCATTCTTTTGTGTTAGTACTATGATGTAACTCTTGTTAGCTCAATAAGTATATAAAAAGAAATATTTTCCAAAATCAATGTTTACCAATATTGGGGCAATAGCAATAGACTACTTGATTGCCTTCAAAGCTTACTTTATTTTTTCATTATGTAGCAATAATTAAAATTACCTTAGTAATAATTCAAATTCAAATTTTAACCCCAAACCGCTCCCAAACTATCGTTTAACCCGTTTCCTCGTTTCCTGCACCATTTTTAGAGTTTGTTTTGATTGTTTGACGATATCGTTGCCAATCAGATGATATCGCCTCAGATCGAACAATTTCGTCTGGACTAGGACGTCCAGACGATCTTGTCTCAAAACTGATTTTTCTTAATTAGCTTCTATTTCAACAGTGTCTCTAAGTTGGGCAGAAGCATGTCTGCACCATTAGAGACCTTCCCCATTGGAGATCTTCCAAATTAGGATGATCTCCAACCTCCCAAATTCCCTCCTACGCCTATTTAAACCTTATTACGCCCCTTGAATTTCCCCTGGCTGGCTAAAATTTCCTGTAACTTGACCTTTACACGCATTAGAACACCCTGGACTAGCATTTGCACTTGTACTATCCAAATTTTGTTGCAGGAACCTTGTCATTTTTCAGCCAGAACAAGCTCAGATTTTTGCAGATGATCCTGTTCAATTCGAGACGATTTTGTACCAATTCGAGACGATTTCAACTGTAGTCTACATTGGGGCAATCAATGCCCAAAGTTTTCGCTTTTCCTATATTTTGCTGCTACTTTATTCTGCATTTAGTCAGTTTTATTAGTATTTCCTATTATCTTGCATCTTGGAGTTCACCCATGTAGTTTAATTGCATAATAAGATCATGATTAGCTATCAAAGTGTTTTAATTTACTTGTATTTCCATTTGGGATTATCTTGTTAACATCCTTATTGTTATTTCACATCATTTTCCTCTATCAGAATAGATGTATTTTTGGTATTTTGTATCTATCTCTCTGTTTGTAGGTCTCTAACGAATTTGTCTGACGAATTCGTCAGATCTCAGATGATCCTGTAAGATAGGAGATGATCCTGTCAAATTCCAGACGATCTGGACTGCTTCAAAAATCAAAATCTCCATCAGACATCTGGAACCAGGTATGGATTTCTTCACTTAGTTTGCTCTCTGTGTTTTCTATTAAATCTGTTTTCTGTATTTAAATCTGCATTTCATAAAGAACAACTTAGATTAATTTGGCCAAACCTAGGATTTGAATGTTTAAGGATAAAATTGAACACATAAAACACATTCCCAACCTAGGCATGGAGACTGCCATTCAAAAGTTTCCTGGTGAACCCACCATCCGTCAAAAAATCACCATAATACACCTCCCCCGAGAGGTGGGACCTTTGCAAGGCCTCTCAGTCCGAGGTATTGTCCCATCCTTCCCGCATCCCCCTTTCGGGTGCGGATCCTTTAGCCTGAAGGTAAGGGTGCAGAAAATTTGGAACGATACATTTTGGTGAACCCAACATGAAAACTAAAACCTTTTGAAAACAAAAACAAAAACATAGATGCATTTAAAATATTTAGAAAACTATTAAGTTGCATATCATGTCTAGATGGTAGCTCTTAAGAAAATACTAGAAGTTATTATAAATGTTGAAAACCAATTAGCAACCATAGAAATCAATTCTGTGCTTAGTGTGCCTGAAACAGATAGAAACCAACTTTTGTGGGATGAACTTGATAGGAGACTAGGTGTCATTTCATCTAGGTCAACAGAACTTAAAAAAATCAAGAGGCTTGTCCTAGATAGAATCCTCGATCCTCATCAACTCGTCTTTTATCATGAACTTCAGAGAGCCTTCCATAGGTGGTTAGCTTATAGGAGAGCTCTTGTGTCTTCAAAATTGTTCACCTTCGAGGAATACCTCGAGAACGCAACCATTATACACCAATTCCTAGGTCATGTAGAAGACCAAGATGTCGTTCTTACGGATAGGGAAATATGGAATAGAGTTCCTAGAGCTATGTTATATTGAGAGTATCGCCACGAGCTTTACTTCTACCTACCAGAGTCTGAAACAAATAATATCACTATAGCACTTTTTGTCAAATTCTTGAAAGAAAATTTTCAATTTGAAGAAGAACATTTCATGACTCTTGAAGAACTTGATCCCATTAATGATATTTATAAATTGTTTATAGAAAACTAGATCATTGCTTTCATTATTATTATTTCTTGTGTTTTGAGTGTTGTTTGTTATCTTTATAATATTGTTATAAAAAAAAAACAAGAAAAACCAAAAAAAAAAAAACATAACAAAAACCAAAACATTTTATTTTAAATATTATAGTAGGTATATAATTAAAATATATACCTCTTAAGCTTGTTGCATATATATATATATATATATATATATATATATATATATATATATATATATATATATATTTGCTAAAGTCTAAGTTTAAGCACAATGCCTAGACTTAGGAATGGTAAACAAACCGAAGAAGAAGAAGAAGATTGGTTAGGAGACAAAACAAAAAACCCAAATGTCCTTCCTGAGGATCCAATTCCAGAAGGAGAAACTCTAGAACAACTAGAAGATGACCTGGTTGAAGACAATGAACAACAAGAAAATCTTAAATAGGAAGGATCCTCATCCCCTAGAATAGCTCCAGATGGAACTATTGCTTTTGATAACTTAGATCATTTTTGAAAAATTTTCAATAATAACATTGGTGCTCTTAATATGGTAGTTCGTATTGATAAAGGACAAATTAGTGATACTCAAGCAGCCATGGAACATATGTTTAATGCACACACTAATCCGTTATCTTTTATTGATCAAGAAAGTGATAAAGCTGGACCATCCAATATGGGTATGGCCACTATAATTTAGAATATGCAAAAACAACAGGTTACCCAACCTCCTAAGGAACCTGTTATTGAGCCTAAAATCATTCCCACACAAAAGAAACCTTCATTCACTGCTTTATTTCACCAAACTATTGATCGATATGCTTCAAATCGACAAAAACCTAAAATGAAGCCAAACACCAATTTTCAACAATCTGGGATACAACATAATACAACTTCAAGACTTCTTCATAACACCCTTCCTACCAACAATTTACACAATAGCAATATAGCATCTAATATGCATGTCCCTCCATCATATGCTCACAAATCTCATATTAATGCCCTACCAAATCAATATGGTGGGCAAACCAGTAATCTGGAAGCCATGGTGAAACAATTAGCTTTGTGCATGGACCAGATAGATCCCTACCGTCCCTCGTACAATTATCGAGAGATATGTAGTCAGCCTTTGGATCCCATAGTTGTAGCACAACCATACCCTAAACACTTTCCCATGCCCGTTATGCCTATATATAAAGGAACCGAAGATCCCATAGAGCATCTTCGCATGTTTAGGATAGCATGTCATGATATATCACATGATGACTTGCTATTACTAAAAATGTTCTCAAAAATTTTAGGAGGAATGGCATTAGAGTGGTACTATCAATTGCCCATTCATTCTTTGAGAAATTTTGAAGAAACAGCTGAGTCTTTTGTCCATCAATTTAGTGCCTATATCGAGAGGCATGTAACCATTAAAGATTTGTACAACTTAAAACAAGACAAAGATGAATGTTTTGCTGATTTCTTAGCTAGATGGAGGTAGTTGACAGGAAAACTGCACTTTGTGCTACCTTATAGGGAAATGTTGGATATTTTTATTAATAATTTGCAAGAACAAATATCTTATGAGTTATCAACTGCTACCTTAACTACCTTCGATCAAGCTATAGACTTAGCTCGAAGAGTAGAATATGCTCTCATTAGAAGAGGTCAGCTCAAAAGGAAAGATGATGAGAAAACATCCAGAAATCAATATAAAAACAAACAAGTTGTAGGTGACGGAGTCACTGACAGTAGAAATGTTGCTAATATCAATACAATGACGACAACAAAAAAATTTATATTGAAACCTCCTCATAAACCTCCTCGAGAGTTTACTAGATTGAACCAACCATTATCAACTATTTTACCCCAATTACTCGAAAGAGGTTTGATTCAATTACCAGCTATCCGGGAACCTGATCCAACCATACCCGGATACAGAGCTGACTTACACTGTGATTTCCATAGAGGACTTGGACACTCTACCAACTCTTGTAAAAGGTTAAAACATAAAATACAAGATCTGATTGATAATAATGAGATGGAGGTGCAAGCCTTCCAACCTAAACAAAATGCTCCTAATAATGCTCAAAAGAACATTCCCCAAAATCAAAATCAAAATGCTAATCAATCATTAGATATATTTCAACATCCTTTACCAAGACATGGTAAAGAGGTGGCCAATCAAATTGAGCATCATAATGTTCCTTCTCCTACCCGATATGTAGGAACTATTAGCGGACATTTACCTAATCATGATTTACAAAAATTTGACACAACTTTATCCATGGTCACGACCAGGCCCCTACATAATATTTAAATTTTGGATCTCAGTGATGTAGAATCCAATACTGAAAGTGAAATAGACATCACCTCAAACCAATCGAATAGTTCTGAAAATGAATCAGGTCCTATTCAACCTATCACATATGCTATGGTTCCAGAAGAGCCATTTCCTAGAAGAGTTACTACTCGACTCTCTTCTAATGAGTTCATTTCTAATGAACAAGCTATAAATGCTAGACCAAGACCTATTCAGCATTCTCAATATAACATTGTAGGTACCATCGGAGTTGTTACCAGACAACAAGCTCAAAATTCTCAACAAGAACCAAATCAGAATGATAGATCAACTCCATTTGTTTTGAAAAATCCCAATAAAGGGAATCATCCTCCTAATGTTCAACCTAAACCCCCTTACAATATTAATGAGCAATTATCCAATACTACAACAAGAATTTCCCTTTTGGATTTATAAAGATCTTCTCCTACACATAGAGATGAATTGATTCTTACCTTAAGCCAAATGATGGTACCACAAAACATTCAACCTGAAGCCATGGCCAATACTATCATCACTAGAGAAGTTGATTGTATTGACTTTCGAGATAAAGATATACCGCAACACAGTTTACATAAGGATAACCCCTTATATTATACTGCCCTAATTGGAGATGTAGCCATTAAAAGGGTCTTGATTGATAATGGTTCATCTCTAAATATTTGCACTTTTGATTTCTACCAGAGATTTGGGTTTCGAAGTGATGAAATGAATAAAACTAACATGATCATAAAATCTTTCAATGAAGAAACACAAGAAACGTGTGGAGTTATTACCATCCCATTGCAAGTTGGTCCGAGAACCTTAAATACAACCATGTTTATTGTACATTGCCCCACATCGTACAATATACTCTTGGGTTGTCCTTGGATCAATGCAATGCGGGATGTCCCATAAACTTTACACCAATGTGTTAAATTCAAATTTAAAAATCAATTGGTCACTATCCATGGTGATCCTAGACCCTTTGATATGTGTGCTTTGACAAAACCTGTTGGAGTTCAATTTTGCCCTGCTCTGTCATCCACACATCCTAATTCTTATTTTTCATCTAAAACTGTGAAATGCACACCCATAACTTCAACTATTTCTCTCCATTAATTTCACCCTCATATATAGATCAACAATCCTCTGAACAAACCACTCTAGAACCTCAAAAAGATCTTCAATCCATGACCAATCCTTCATGTTCCATCCCTATAATTTCAAAACCTATAGACCCATCTATTAACGCCTCCACATTATCTACATCTATCATACCTTCCACATCTAAAGATATAACGAATGATCCTTCTACATCTTATGCTCTTTCTGATGAAATCTTACCTGATTTATCTAAAATTCTTGTATCAGAAAAAACAAATGCTTCTGTGCAAAATACCATTATCTTAAGTAATTTGCTGCCATATCCTCGTACTTTGGGCCTCCCACAACATATGGGAAGTACTTACCAAGTCGGGAGTTGTGCCTTCATTTATAAGGGATATGACTGGGGAAGAATATCCAAGAACATCAAAACTCATCATGATGGATATGCTTGATGTTATTTTACTAATGAGTATATTAAAGCCAAACCTATAATGCTTAAAATGGGATATAAAGGGAAAGGCTTGGGACCTTTCCAAAATGGTATGAAAGAACCTTTTGAGGTAGAACCGTGGCCCGCACGATGTGGTGTGGGTCTATTCCCTAGTAAGGGTCAACCCTTCCATTTTGAGGATGATGATCAACTCATATGTTTTCAAGATTATTTGTATGGGCATGATGATTTCCCTCTAAAGAATCAACCATTTACATGCAATATGCTATCCATAGCTTATCCTGAAATGATTGCCGACTCCGATGATGAGTTGGAAGGAGATATCTTCCATGATGTCTTCGTTGACGAAATGTTACACAATGGTTTTTATTTTGATGGTTCTATACCTACTATAGCCCAGCTTGAGGCCACTACTCCTCAAGATGACTTATCTAAGTTAAACTTAAAAGAATTACAAGAATTGGGCGTCTCACCCGCCCCACCTAATTTTGAAAGAGATCTACACATGGAAGTAGAAAACGTCATTAAAGTTAACATTGGAACTGAGGATAATCCTCACATAATCAATATTGGGTCAGAATTAAGTCAAGAAAAACAAGAGCAATACATTGCATTCCTTAAAGAATATGAAGATGTCTTCACTTAGACATATGAAGATATGCCAGGTTTAGACCCTTATGTAGTCATGCATCACCTAGTAGTCCATCCGGATGCTAAACCTGTTAAACAAAAACTTAGAAAAATGCATCCCAAAGTGGCCTTGCTAGTCAAAGGGGAGTTAGAAAAACTCCTGAATGTTGTTTTTATACAAGCTATTGATTATGCTAAATGGATCTCGAATGTAGTTCCAGTCACCAAGAAAGAAGCTACCAAAGTTAGGGTTTGCACAGATTTTAGAGATATTAATGTTGCATGCCCTAAAGATGATTTTCCTCTTCCAAACATGGATCAAATCATTGATTTTACTGTTGGGAGTGGGATGATGTCCCTAATGGATGGATTCTCTGGCTATAATCAAATCAGGATAGCTCCTGAATATCAGCCTAAAACAACCTTTATTACCCCTTGGGGTACCTTTTGTTGGAAAGTGATGCCATTTGGCTTAAAGACCGCAGGTGCAACCTATCAACGAGCTATGACTTATATTTTTCATGATATGATGCATGATATCCTACATGATTATGTAGATGATATTATAGCTCACTCTATTAATGAAGATGATCATTTAGATGATTTGAGAAAAGTTTTTAATCGGTTAAGAGAATATCTTATTCGATTAAATCCAACCAAATGCATATTTGGAGTTAAGTCCGGTAAACTATTAGGGGTTATAGTTTCTTTACGTGGCATCGAAATTGACCCTCTTAATATTGCAGCTATCATTGATATGCTCGCACCTACCAATATATCTGAGTTACGAAGTTTACAAGGTAAAATTCAAGCCATCCGTCGCTTCATCGATAAGCTGGCAGACAAAACTGGTCCCTTTATTAAGCTGCTTAAGAAGGATATCCATTTTAATTGGGACGACGAATGTAAGGAAGCTTTTGAACTTCTTAAAAAATACCTCCTTAACCCACCTGTGCTTTCACCGCCTAGACCTGATCGCCCATTTATCCTATATATTTCAGCTTCAGATTTTGCTTTAGGAGCTATGTTAGCTCAACTTGATGATGAGAAAAGAGAATGTGCTAATTATTATATTAGCCAAACTTTAATTAGTTATGAAACCCGCTACACAACATTAGAAAAACTATGTCTAGCAGTCGTATTTTCTACACAAAAATTATGCCATTATATGCTCAGTCAGAAAACTTATGTCATTGCTAAATATGATCCCTTGTGGTATCTCATGAGTCGACCTTATTTATCGGGTCGCACAGCCAAGTGGGTTCTTGCTCTAAGTGAGTTTGACCTCATGTTTATAGGACATAAGTCTGTTAAGGTTCAAATCATAGCAGACCAATTAGCTGCTGCACCCTTGGAGTCTACCCATCCCCTCATCATTGAGTTTCCTGATGAATGCCTTCAATTAGAGGTAGACCATGTTGAACAATGGTCCTTATACTTTGATGGAGCCCGATGCATGAGTGGGGCTGGTGCAGGTATTATTTTAATATCTCCACAAAAGCACATTATACCTTTGTCCTTTAAATTAACATTTTCTTGCACCAATAATATTGTTGAATATGAAGCTCTAATCCTTGGATTATGAGCTGCCTTGGCACTAAAAATTAAACATTTGCTAGTTTTTGGTGATTCTCAACTTGTTATAAACCAAATTAATGAAGTTTATCAGACCAGATATGATAAACTACGCCCATATAAAGCCTATGTTTTACAATTAATGTCTCTATTTGATCAAGTTACCTTGGAAGCTATTCCTTGAACTAGCAACCGTGCGACTGATGCTATGGTTGTAGTCTGCATCTCTTCTCGCCCTTGGAGTTAGATGACGAATATGCCACCATCATTATTCATCGACTCTAGGAACCTGCTTCAAATAATTCATGATTAGAACCTTTGGATGTGTTTCTAATCAATGAAACTACTCCTGAACATTGGTATACGGATATATTTGATTTTCTTCCAAATGAAACTTTCCCTGCCAATTCTAATAGAAATCAGCGTCGATTATTATGTAGACGAGCAAGTCGATTCGTAATAATTGGCAATACTTTATATAGGAGATATTTTGAAGGTATCCTATTGAGATGTTTAAATTTAGAAGAATCCAGATCAGCTTTGAGTGAAGCCCATGATGGATCTTGTGGAGGACACTTCAGTGGTAGTGTCATTGCTAAAAAACTCCTTAGGATAGGATACTTTTGGCCTACCATGGAGAATGATGCACATGATTATGTGTGCCATTGCGACAAGTGCCAAAAACATGCTGACATTTTCCATGCCCCTGCACAAGAACTGCAAGTTATTTCATCTTCTTGGCCATTTTCAAAATGGGGCTTATACATTATTGGCAAAATTAATCTTGTGTCATCTGATGGACACATATTCATCATGACCGCCACTGAGTATTTCACAAAGTGGGTTGAAGTTATACCTTTAGCTTCCTGCACTGGAACACAAGTCTCTAAATTTATTTTTAATCAAATCATTTGTAGGTTTGGAATTCCTGCAAATCTCATCTCAAACAATGGAACTTGTTTCAAAAATAAAGATGTTAAGAAACTATGTCAAAAATATAAGATTCAACATCGCTGGTCCACTCCCTATTATCCTTAGGGTAATGGCCAAGCAGAAGCTTCAAACAAAACCTTAATCAAAATTCTCAAAATATTGGTCAATAAATCTAGCCGTGACTGGCACATTCAATTATATCCATTTTTGTGGGCTTATCGAACTAGTGTTCGAACCCCCACTGGAACTTCACCTTTTGTTTTGGTTTATGGCGTTGAAGCCGTTTTTCCCTTTGAGTTAGAAGTTACTTATTTGGCTCTACTACTTCAAGATACCGAAGTAGGAGATGAATATCGAGCTGGCAGACTCAGTCAGCTGGAGCTCCTAGATGAAAAGCGCAACAATGCTTTGGAACATCTTCGTGCCTACCAAAACAAGCTTAAAAGATCATATGCTAAGAAATTTCGTCATCGATCCTTTGAGGTCGGCGACCTTTTTTTAAAATAAAATCAAAAGAATACTAATGCAACTAAAGATCTTAAAGGTAAATTTGAGCCCAACTGGCTTGGACCATATATTATCACTGCTAAATTTAAATTAGGAGTATACAAATTATCTACCTTAGATGGTAAAGACCTTAAAGAACCCATGAACATTTTACATCTTAAACATTACTATGCGTAACAAAATTGATAATTTCATAATTGTATATATTTATTTAAATATTTCAAAAAATCACTATCTTGTATTTCTTTCAATTTATAAAAACATTCAAAACATTCAAAATCATCAAAAGATTCAAAAACATTTGTTGTATATGTTTACTTATTGTACTTGTTACATTATTAAAATATTGCAGTTATATTTTCATATTATTTTGGATAAATTAGCATTTATTTGGAATCCCTCACAGTTCACATTCACATGAATAAATATAGTCGTCGATCAGATGATATCACCTCAGATCGGACGATTTCGTCTGGACTAGGACATCCAGATGATCTTGTCTTAAAATTGATTTTTCTTAATTAGCTTCTGTTTCAACGACGTCTCTAAGTTGGGTATAAGCGTGTCTACATCGTTAGAGACCTTCCCCGTTGGATATCTTCCAAATTAGTATGATCTCCAACCTCCCAACTTCCCTCCTAAGCCTATTTAAACCTTAGGACCCCCCTTGACTTTCCCCTGGCTGGCTGAAATTTCCTGTAACTTGACCTTTACATGCATTAGAACACCCTGGACTACCATTTTCACTTGTACTATCCAAATTTTGTTGTAGGAACCTTGTCATTTTTTAGCCGAAGCAAGCTTAGATCGTCGCAGATGATCCTGTTCAATTCGAGATGATTTCATACCAATCCGAGATGATTTCGACTATAGTCTGCATTGGGGCAATCAGTGCCCAGAGTTTGTGCTTTTCCTATATTTTGCTGCTACTTTATTCTGCATTTAGTTAGTTTTATTAGTATTTCCTGTTATCTTGCATCTTGGAGTTCACACATGTAGTTTAATTGCATAATAAGATCATAATTAGCTATCAAAGTGTCATAATTTACTTGTATTTCCATTTGGGATTATCTTGTTAACATCCTTATTGTTATTTCATATCATTTTCCTCTATCAAAATAGATGTATTTTTGGTATTTTGTATCTATCTCTCTGTTTGCAGGTCTCTGATGAATTCGTTAGATCTCAGACGATCCTGTCAGATAGGAGACGATCCTGTCAAATTCTAGACGATCTGACTGCTTCAAAAATCAGAATCTCCATCAAACATCCAAAACCAGGTATGGATTTCTTCACTTAGTTTGCTCTCTGTGTTTTCTATTAAATCTATTTTCTGTATTTAAATCTGCATTTCATATAGAAAAACTTAGATTCATTTGGCCAAACCTAGGATTTGAATGTTTAAGGATAAAATTGAACACATAAAACACATTCCCAACCTAGGCGTAGAGACTACCATTCAAAATTTTCTTGGTGAACCCACCATCCGTCGAAAAATCACCATAATACACCTCCCCCGAGAGGCGGGACCTTTGCAAGGCCTCTCAATCCGGGGTATTGTCCCATCCTTCCTACATCCCCCTTCCGGGCGCGGATCCTTTAGCCTTGAAGGTAAGGGTGCAGAAAATTTGGAACGATACACATTACATTTGAACTCAATGTTTTTTCTAAGAAACTTTGAGATAGGCTTAACGATCTAAGAAAAATCTAAATAAAATTTCTTACAAAATTGATCTACCCAAAGAAGGATTGCAAAAATTTCTTATTCATGGGAAGAGGAAGAGCTATTATTGGTTTTACTCTGTTAGTAATAATTGTAATTCCCTCTTTAGAGACTACATGCCCTAATAACTTGCCATCATGGACTATATAAAATGATTTATTTGGATTTAGAGAAATATCAAACTCTCTTTATTTTTGAAAAACCTGCTCCAAGTGTTCCAAATGTGCTTGTTTAAAATGGGAAAATACAATCATATCATCAAGATAGATAAGAATGATTATTAATCAAATTTCCAAAAGCATAGTCCATGGTTCTCTAAAAAGTATCCCCTGCATTGGATAAACCAAAAGGAATTCTCTGGTAAGCAAAGGTACTGTATTTGGTAGTGAAGGTTGTTTTGAAATGATCTTTATCCTTCACCCACATCTAGTTATATCTAGAGAAACCATATAAAAAATAGAACCTCTTTGCCCCTACAATAATATGTAAAATCTAGTCAATCTGAGGGAGAGGATAGTGATATTTTAGTGATGCCTTATTTAAGTTTTTGAAATAAACACATAGGTAGATTTACCCTTTTTTTTATAGGTACCAAGTTATTGATCCATGTAGAATTTTTGATAGGGTATATAAATTTTGATTTTAGTAGTTTGAGAAATTCCTATTTCATTATAGATTCAAATTGGGATTCATAGGTCTCTATTTCTTTCTGAATGGTTTTGCATCAGAATCTCCCTCAATATCATGTTGAATAATATTTTTATCATACACCTTACGATATTCATAATATCAGGATACAATGTATTGATATTGAAGGAATAAGGTCTTAAGTTCCTCTACTTCTCTTGGAGAGCATTGAATAACAACCTTAAGCTTCTTATCCTTTTCAATCTCAATATATTTATAAATTTCATCATCATTTTTCATGGTTATTGATTTCTTTACATATTCGTTGTCAAAATACTCTCTAATGTGATCAAGCCCTTAGGGATATGATTATTTTATAACTGTATGATATCCTACTAATCCATTTTTTGAGGCAAATCCTCTTGTAAATTAGACAAGATTGCCTCTCTAACTAAGAAATCAATAATATGATCATCATTTTCAAAAACCTACCAAAAAACTTTTCTATCTGGTATTGAAGGTCTAAAAAATAATATGACCCTTTAATCCTTAGTTGACTCGAAGTCTAAATATAGGTTGAAATTAGAACCTCTAATGGCTGAATCATCAGCAAAAATATTTTTACTTCTAGGAATAGAATGTATGTTTAAAGCATTAAAATATTCCATCAAATTCCATACTCTATTCCTATATATTTTTAAGTAATGGTGTTTGTTGTTGCATTTCTCTATAACATGATTAACCACTAGTTTTTAATCACCAATGTCCAACTTTTTGATTCCCATTTTATTGGATTGCATTAAACCTAAGCAGAAAGCCTCATATTTTGCAAAATTTTTAGTACAAGAACATGTCATTCTATATACAAAACTATTTATACCTTCTAAAGGATATTTTAAAATTATCTTGACACTAGTCCCATTCTTGCATCTTGCTCCATAAAAATGCATTGTCCAAATCTTTGACTCTCTTAGTGACTGATTGGATATGGTAGGATTCCTTTTATCCACTTCAAAATAAATGCTATAAGCACCCATTATTGTTCTAAATAGACTATGATCCTCTCTAAAAGGTAACTTATATTCAAATTCTAAATATTCAAGTATCTCTACTAGGTCAGGGTCCTCCATTACAAAGTGATTATACATGTCTTCCTCAATTTTCTCAATATGATAAGTTATAGGTTTTTCAGAAGTTATCCTTATTATTTTACCTTTATATGTAATCATCATGCTAGAATAATCCAAATACATGTAACCCCCTAGTTTGTATCTGAATTATTTAGAAATACATAAACCAAAATAAGGTTCTAGGTCTACTACTACAATTTCTTTCACAATAGTAACCTCTAGGGCCCTGTGTAATTTTATCAATACATCTTTCACAACTCCAATGGTCTTGACTGGTATTCCATCTAATTTCAAAACTACTAGACAAGGGTGAGTATACTCCATTTCCATTTCATCACATACTACCTTAGGCATGACTATTGTTGAAGCTCTTGAATCTATCATGCAATTTTGGATAATCCACCCTTCCATTCTTAAAGAAATGTAGAAGGGAAGATGTTTATTTTTTAGGGTTGTTGGGGTAAACCTTTTTTTACCATGTGACAAGTTGAAAATGATAGTGGTTTTTTTTTCTTAAGAATTATTGTTTAAAGAAGCCTTTAGTAGATCAATTTGATCGAGGATGAAGAGAGTGTCATAAAGAGTTGCTCTAGAAGGAGTCTTCTTTAGTTCTTCTACAATGTTGAAATCAAACTTTTCTAAAGGGACCTTATCATATTTTTGTCATTTTTACCAAATTTACTTTTATATCTTTGAGTAGCTTCAAACCTTTGCCTCTTAGTGATGGAAGAAAACTTCAACTTCTCCTTTGCCCCCTCTTTACAACCTAACTATTCTTTATTCTTCTCCTTTTCTCTCTACTTTGGAGAGTCTTTGTATTTTTCTTGTTGCTTGAGAATTGGATAATTATTCTCAACTTCCTGTGGAACCAGGAATCTATCATTGTTTGGTAGGCGTTGCTCCCTTTTATTTTGGAAAGGAATTTGGAATTGATCCATTTTTTATGGATATATCTACAATTTTTTCTTTCTAAACCTGCTTAGGAGGAAAATTGATTCCTATTCTAAAGAGTCTAGTTCAAACATAACTTGTTCTAGCTGCCATAACATATTGAATCTTCTCTTTTGGGTTCTCTCAGCTTTCTCTATGGCTTTTTGTACATGATGCTAGTACATTACATAGGTTTTAGATTCATGAGGGTCATTGCAAACTAGATACCAACATTCACCAACTAATCTCAAGGATTGATTCATGATCCTCATAATTTGAATTAACCTTAGAACCTATATTACTACTAGTACCAAGATTTTGATCTCCATTAAAAAAAGGAATCTTCTCTATTGACACCTTTCCATTTATCTATTTTTATTGGAATTCACCTTGTTATTTATTTTACTCAAGGTATTTTGGATACCAAACAACAAAGTTTATTCTTGGGAATTTTGATATGGGAGAGGATGAAAAGGAATTGAAGCAGGTGATGTTTTGGGATGAGGAATTTGAGTCATTTGGATAAGTTATGATGATAGGGATGGATTATCCATATATGAGAGTGTTTATACCCTAGATTGAGGTGTAAACTAAGGGGTTTTAGAGAAATAAGGCATAATTATTTTGGGGGAAACATTTCTACAGTAATCATAACATTCTCTACATGTACAACTACATGGTAACCCTATGGAAATGTATTTATACCTTACTACCGAGTCTATAAACCCAAGTATGACCCAAGGGCTCTAATGTAATACATAAATGCAAGGAGGGAAATTGGTCTAGCTTCCAAATCAATTCTTTTCTATGTGCTACTAAACCTCAAATTAAAGTCAAAGACCAACTCTTGTAGATATTTTTGCATAGTGATGAATTGATTCAAGAGTGAGAAAGGATCAACTGATTCATTGAACTCTTCCACAAAAGGATCAACTAATCTAGCCCATGAATAAATATTTTTATCATCTAGGATTTTAAAATAGTGGAGGATTTTACCTTTAAAGGATCAGGCTAGAATCTTGATAATAACATCTTCATTTCTGATATTGTGAATAGCTACTAGATTTAATATATCTTGATAGTGATAATAAGAGGTCTTATCTAAACCATCATATGTAGGTATGTCTTTGGATGTTGCCTGAAGGATATCATTCATCTAAGGGAATCCTAGAGGACTAGAGGTATCCTAATCAGGGTAATTTTGTGGAGGTTGATTTTGATTTTGATTTTGTTTTTGAGCCATTATTACTAGGATTTTAATGGAATTGGTTCTAGGGGAAAACATTGATCTAATGGTATTGGGATATCTTCAAAAGGTGAATCTAGATATAATATTCTTGTATGTCTAAATATTCTGGGTGGTAACTCAAAGAAAGATACTAGCTCTTGACTATTCTTAGCAAATGATGTAGTAAACATGAAAAACGAGCTACCAAAAATCTTTCTAGGTTCTTGAATTTGGGGAGTCACCAAGTGAATTTGTTTTCACCACTTAGTGAGGTCAATATAATTCACTGAATCTTTATTCCTCTAGAAAAATAAAAAATAATATCTAGTGGGAAAGTGAATCTTTTTGTGAACATTATCCCATCGAGCATGCCAAAAATTATTAGGATTTGAATTGACATCAAAGGTGAAATTGAACTATGACTATCATATACAATGATTTAAAAGGTGAGCACCCACTAATTATAGCCCAAATACTACATTATATGGGTCAAAATTACATTAACCCAATCTCCAGAGTAGCCTGGTATACTTTGTCAACTTACTGAATATTGAATCAATTAAGCTTAGTTAAATGTATAAGGATAGGGATAAAAAATAGAAAGGGTTAATAAAGTAATGAATCAATGGTGGAAGGATAAAGCTAATAGCATAGGTATCTACATAGAAATTTTGACAAATCAACTTCCAACAAACAATACTTAGGACTAACAACATTTGAAACTAGTCATCTTCATCATTTAAAATAATGTCAATAATACAAATTATTAGAATTATATTAATACTCTGACTAAAAAAAATAATCCTTTCTAAGCATATATTTAGATATGAATCATTCCAATTTTCTCTAAGCTAGCAATCTAAATTAGTAGAATACACTAACCATAGTAGCAGTAGCAGAAATGACTTGAAGAGTTTGTAATCCAAATAAAATAAGATACAAGTCTAATGAAAACATCTAATTAATGCTTATTTTATTTATTTTCAGAAAGTATACAATAGTAGAACAAGCAAACACTTTAGAGCCAACCCTTTAAAATGAGGTTTTAACCTCTATTTATAGTTTTGTAATGAATTGAAAGGTTTGAAAGAACTAAAACATTACAAGGAAGTTGGAGTGATATATAAAAAATACATCGAGATAGAAGCCTAAAATTTGAGCTAAGAAAGAATAAATCATTTGCTCCATTTTTTACTTAAAACTAGCCTCTACAAGTTATTCAACCTTCATTACTTCTAGCTATAGATCTTGCCAAGAAAACATTGAGGTTGTCTTCTTTTCTTGTTGTCACTACTTTGTCGTAGATCTAGAATTGCATTAGCTCATGGATATTGGAT
This sequence comes from Wollemia nobilis, assembly GCA_028583015.1. Taxonomy (NCBI): domain Eukaryota; kingdom Viridiplantae; phylum Streptophyta; class Pinopsida; order Araucariales; family Araucariaceae; genus Wollemia; species Wollemia nobilis. Next base: position 507,721 of record JAQPPZ010003202.1, read on the forward strand.
TTCATCACTTTATATTATTGGATTACCCACTCCAGTTGAATACCAGATCAAATAGAAAATTGCATCCTTATCTCATGTTGAATCTTGTATTTTTACATGATTTTTGCTAAATTTACTATAGATCAACGATCCACCTTTTGTATGGCTAATATTAAGGTTTTACAAGGCTTGGCGTATTTTAGTGGTTGTAGGTTGGAGCATATCGCAACATACAACATGTTTTAGAAAATAACTATTTCCTAAAGTTACCTTTGGATCTTTTCATCTCCTTTTATGTGGAACATGCTCTAATCTAGCATTCAAATCTCTAACTTTAGCCATTTGACCACTTTGATCGTGTATTAGAGTAGTGGTTTTCTAATATTAATCTTCACTTTGGACTGCATGGCATGGAACCATGCTCTAGGTTGAGATTTGATGTTGTGAAGTGTAGGTTTGACCAATTTTGATTGTGGACTAGGGAACACTTACAACCCATAGCCTATTTGAGGACAAAACCTCATCATGAAAGTTTGATTTTAGCTATTTGCATAGATTGTGGTACAAGCTTGTTTCATTTTGGCCTTAAGATTTTAAATTTTTGCACTTTGACTACTTTCACCATGATGTAGATGAAGGGTATGTTAAACTGGTATAATATCACAAAAACCTTGCTTTGGGGAACACAACATACAACAATGTTCTAGGCTAGGATTTGAATCTCTCTCCAAGTACTTTGACTAATTTTAACTATGATGTGGAACCATGCGTTGAACTGCATTGTATAGAAATATGTTCTAAGTCAAGTGTTGTAGAACCATATTTTGAGCTATGATTCAAAATTCCAAGGAGATATATTTGACTATGTTGACCATGGTGTAGAACCATGTGTTGAGTTGAGCCATGTAAAAGTGTGTTTTGAGCCACGATTTGAGTTTCAAAGCATGTTTTACCATGCTAACCATAGTGTAGAATAAATCACACTAATCCACTATCGTTTTTCAAAGCACATCTCCACAATTACACAAATTTTGGAAATTTTGTAAAAAATTTCTAAAATTTGTGGCTATAGGTGGGTCTCCATAGGACAAGTGCCCTAGAAAGCCTAAAATTTGAGGTCAACCAAGATCACTATTTTTAGAAAGAGGAAATCATGGTTAAAATTTATGATTATGACAAGCATAAAAATATTCCATCAAGGCTAAAGGTGACATTTGTAGAAAAGATAATAATCTTGGTGGCATACAAAAAAAGAGGTGATCTTGGAAAAAAAAAATACTAAAAAAAAATGACACTCTTAATTGCATGCAAGAGTTGCATTGCATATAACTATGTTCTAAATCAAGTGATGTAGAACCATATTTTGAGCTATGATTCAAAATGCCAAGGAGATAAATTTGACTATGCTGACCATGGTGTAGAACCATGTGTTGAGTTGAGCCATGTAAAAGTGTGTTTTGCAACATGATTTGAGTTTCAAAACCTGTTTGACCATGCTAACCATAGCGTAGAATAAATAACACTAAGCCACTATCGTGGTTCAAAGCACATCTCCACAATTACATAAATTTTAGAAATTTTACAAAAAAATTCTATGTAGCCTTTTAGGCTATAGGTGGGTCTCCATAGGACAAGTGCCCTAGAAAGCCTAAAATTTGAGGTCAACCAAGATCACTATTTTTAGAAAGAGGAAATCATGATTAAAATTTATGACTCTGACAAGCATAAAAAGATTCCATCAAGGCTAAAGGTGACATTCGTAGAAAAGATAATAATATTGGTGGCATACAAAAAAAGAGGTGATCTTGGCAAAAAATAAATATTAAAAAAAAATGAAACTCCTAATTGCATGCAAAAGGGGTAATTGTAGTTCCATAAAAATATGGATAATCTTAGTATCAATCGATGCTCCCACAAAAAACCAACAATCATAGTCACATAATTTTTTTTAAAGAGACTAAGCTTCCTTTTGGATTGATCGATAAGGAGAGGATGGGTGAGTTAGAGAGAAATTCCAATGACACAATCAGGGCCAACATGATAAAAAGGAAAGTACTACTAGAGCATCCAATATATCACAATCATACTAGAGGGATTTTAATTCATAATGGGTAATAGATCATTATATAGATATCCTAGATCACCATGACATAAGAGACTGACCTTATTCTAGTAGAGTAGGCAATTAGTGAGAGATAATAGTAAATACAATGAACTATTTTAATATAGTGGGTCCAAATTGCATCTAGTATACCAATTGTGTGATGTGTTAATATTATCCTCTTATTTTCCTACATGTTAATTTATAAGAGAAAAAATAGGATCCCTATATTTTTAATCCATCCACTCTACATAGCCATAGAGGAGGGCTATGTAATACCAAAGAGGGTATTTTCCTAGGGAAAGACATTATTAACATTGTTGTATCATAATCTATATAGGATTTATAATAGATGAGTACTTCATAGTATATCAACCCTAGGCTTACCCCATGACATGAAACTCAATAAGATTCAAGCAATATGATAGGCCTATGTTATAAAAGCAATGATATCATAGGTTCCACACCACAATAAGATCCCATAAGAGAAGATTATTTAGATGCCCTATCACTACATATAATAGACAATCCACTAGGACACATAGTAGCTAATAGGGGTGAGGAAAGAGATCATAGTATATGATCATCAACCTGAGGTGGTAAATCCTTGTAGGGTAGAGCACATCCTTGAATAGTTTAATGAAATTCATTCAAATGAAGCATTCCTACTCAATTGCATGATGTAGATAGTAAAGGGAGTAGTCAATAGAAAGAGCAAGTGTCCCACCACTACCATTGGGTTTTCATTGATAGAGGATAGGAGGAGAGGAGGGACCCATAGAATAGAGTTTGAGGGGACCTAGAGAGGCCATTGTCATGAGCCCACTATGAAGTTTCCCAATTAGTAGAATACCCATGGAGATAGACATACCAACCTATGCACATACATGAGATAGAGGTGAGCCATTAAGAACAATATAAACCTAGAGTAAAAATGATAAGTCTCTAAGAGAGGAGACTATAGAGGAGGTAGTAGTAGAGCACACAATGATAAAGTCTATGCTAAAGGATAAGAGAGAGGAATCTAAGGAGAATATTGATGTAGAGTATATATGCTTAAAGGTTAGAGTGAAAATTATCCTACAAGTTATGAAAACCCAAGTAAACTATCATTTAGGAGGTCAATTTTTTTAATTTTTATCTTCATGCATAATTATACTAGACTAGTGTTATAGTACATGATTTTAATGATACATGATCATTCTAACTTTTTATTTTACCATGTGATTGTATAGATGTCCTAGGAGTGGTAAGGATTAATACATAGATTGTACAGAGTTACCTTGAGAAGCATCCTATATTTGTATATCCTATCATCAACATCACCATACTTGGCCAATGTATTAGAGAAATCAACCTATTTACACAATTGGGACCACCATATTGGAACCATTTTGACTCTAGAATTAAGGGAAGACCACACAACCTACCATCATTAAGAGAGGGATATAGAGCTGTCTTAGGTGAGAGGCCCTTGAGAGAGAAAGTGTGGATTGTAGTAGTAATTAAAATAGATGTTATATTTACCATGGGTACAAGGATAACTAGCAGGTAAAGAATGTTAGTTTTGTGAATATCTCACTCTAACACCTCTTGCTCTATGACACAAGAATCCAATACATAGTTTGAGGTACACATAAGCTAATTTTATATACATAGCCTCTATTTTATCTATCATAGCATTTTTTGCAACCATATTGGCACACCCAATAGCATGTACATAGGATTATTTGGGTGATGGGGTTATATACTTGGTACAAAGGGATAAACGGTAACTTAGGATGATGAAATTCAATATTGCATGTATCATATTATACAATAGGTATAATGATATTCAAATATATATATTATACTCTCATTTCAGTATATGATGTGTCATTTTTATGTTGCTTCCATGATGATGTGATGATTTTTCATATTATAGGTTATTTATTTCTTATTTTCTAATATCATTTATGCATGATATGATAAATTAGATTTAACAAAAAAATCATGATACTCTTGAGACAAGCAATGAGATATCACGTAAAATCCCACAAAAACTATTATGATGTATTATCTAAAAATACATACAAACATAGTAGGGAATTGCATAACACCCTACTTCAAATTGAAATATGACATGCATCTAAAACCTTGCTAAAAATGTATAAGAAAAACCTCACAAGAAATATAAGATGAGGTCACTGACATATTGATGATCTATATCTTAGTTAAAACTACCTCTATATAGTGTCCAACATTTGTAATGTCACAACCAAGCACACATGCAACTATAGTAGCCAAACCATGTGAATTATTCAATAAGTGCAAGTATCAAACAAGCACACTCATAACTATAGCATGGAAAGCAAAGAGAATCCAACTTATACCACATACAAGTGAAAATATATATCCCTAAATCCTAAAAAAGATTACCAACTAGGTGTAGATAAACATGATGTATCAACAAACATGTTCACCCACTATTGTGGGAAAATAAAGGAGATGCCAACTTATTTCATGCATACATGTAGGTATATTTATTCTACTTTAATTCATATCATAATGTTAAAAATGAGCATGTTGTATCAATAAGGCCTACCCTCCATGATAGATGGAGAAAAAAAAATAAGAAAACAAATGGACAAGATACGTATCAAAATACACCCAATGTAAATACATTCTATGAAATAAATAATCTTCATGCATCTACTACAATAGCCTAATCTCACACACTATAATATTCAATAAAGTGTGATGCATCAACAAGCATACCCACTCCTATTGTCAAAGGTAATTTTGATTGATAGATTGATTGAATGAACAATTTGGGTGTTTTGTATTGCATTAAAAAATTATGTTGCCTTGATGTCATACAACATACAATATGAAAGAAGGTATAGTTTGAAAAATAGATTTCTCTATGGCACTTAAAGTAAGATACTAACATGAATAATAAAAAATACCATGAAGACATCATGGTTGTTAGCTTTTAAGGTAGATCACCATGAGATATGACAATCACAAGATGCAAAAATATGAAAGAAAGTAAACTCACAAGATTTTTAAAATATGTTATAAATAGAAATGATGGAAATTAATACAATATTGTTATGGAGGAAATGGAAACCCCATGCAAGATGCTATAGAACCATAATGTGCTCCATCATTAATGGAGTCACCCACTACTCCTACTACTACTTACTAACTTTCTTGTCAAAATCTTACAATGAGGGTCTCTTATAATGGAAGATATATTCCTTACCCAACACTCTAACTAGTTGTACAAGGGACACCATGCACATTTACAACTTTCACATTGACACTTGTGTATTTATTACATTGCATGAATTAACTAGATAACTTTTCCCTAAAGTAATATAATTTCCTAAGTATGTATCTAGGAAGGTACATTTACATGATCCAAATGATGTAATAGAATCTAACTCTAACACCCCCCTCTATTACATTATTTGGATACTGAAGACTTTTGGTCTTCAATATAGATCTTCTTCCATTGGATAATGGAACTTGTATTCTCCTTCATTGATGGTTGTGATAAAATTCATCTAGTAGTTTGTTTATTTGGTTGATGCAATGTGAGATGATTTTGAAGGTTCCTCTTTCATTTTAGTGTGCCCAACAGGTTAAATATTTGTAGTTTAGTGTGCCTTTTTGATATGCTTTTTTTTCTTCTGCTGCTGCTTCAATATTCATGTCTAGTTATTTATTACTTGATGTCAAGTGTCTTTTATGAACAATTATTCTCATGATTTTGCATGTCATGACTAGATCCGAATAGGTTCTCATATTTTGTTTTATACCTATGTAAGATATGTTTCTATGTCCTTCATAAGTATTATCCTTGATTTTGGTGTTACTAGATCCATCTGTAATAAGTTACTGAAGATAACAATTTAGTCCTTGTAGTAATATTTTTAATATCCATTATAGTACCTATATTTGAAATGAAAAAAAATGATGGGTGATTTATCCCATCACAATATTTGCATGGATGGAAACTCCAACAATTAGTTTTTTTATGACCATATTGATTGCAATAAGTGCACAATAGAGATGCTCTGATATTTTGAAGTCCATTTTAGGAATGTCATGATTTTCTATCTCCTTGATAAGACTTTCTAACTATATGTGCATGATTGAAGCTATTCCACATTTTCCTTTTTGAATAATATCTTGTTGATAAAAATATTTTTGCTTTGAGTATTTTTTGGTATAGCTATCATTAGACTCATAGGATGAATTATCTTTTTTATAGTTGATAGTTTCTAAAATTATTTCACATTGTATTGGTTCCTCCTTTAATTTTTCATTTTAATCCATCAAATTTTTAAGCCACATTGGTATTTTCTTTATTCCACTTTTGAGAGTGTTATTGAGCATGCTAGTAGTCTTTTGTATTATCTGAATAAAGCAGTCTATCTTATAGCTCCCAATATTAGAATATATAAAAGCTTTGATAAATTACTTTGTTAAACTTTAGTTTATTGTATCTCCCTAATGATAAGAGTTCACAAACCTAATAAGTTTTAGGTTTTTTAGTAGGCTTACATCTACTCAATAAATTCTGAACTTGATAATTTTTTATTGAAGGTAATATTACTAAGTTTTGTAGAATGCCTTATGACTCCCTAGGATATTTTGGATAGGATGTATTATCAATATAGTGCTTTTGTAAATTTTAGTTAAATTCTAAGTTGATTTTGTAAAATTTTGTAAATACAAAAAATAACTTTTCTATCTCCTTATTACTCCTATTAAACTAAGCACTATTTTCAATTATTTGAAGAGGTTTTGAAGTTGTTATTTATTTTCCTTTCTTTAAGTGTTTTGAGACAACATTATAAAAACCCAAATTTTGAAGAATTTTAATAAAATTATTTAAATACCCTTCTTTGATTGATTAACGTTTTCTAATTTCCAATTCCTAAGTTGATGTTGTATTCCTTATAACTCCTAAGTTTGGAAAAATTAGAAAATAATATTTGCAAGTTTATTTTAACAATTATAGTATCCCTTATTCCTCCTTGATAACTTTTTCAAATAATAAATCTAAAGTATTCTTGTTTAATAAGAATATGTTTCCTTATAATTCCATAAATATTATGTTAAGAAAAGCATAAATATTTTACCTTAATTGCTCCTCACTGTTGTATGTTGACAGATCCATAGCTATATGTTGTGTAGCGCTTGTGGGCAATTCAGAACCCTATTTGACCAATGTAAACTTGTCCCTAGATTAATAATTGAATACTTTTGCAATATTATGGCTTCAAATATATTTCATTGGTCTTCTCCAAATGTTGAATGGTGTATGGTCTTTACTATATTCCTTACACCGTTGAATGGTGTATAGACATTTCACCTTGAAGCATAAACTTGATTTTGTCTACTCCTTAATTTATTTGATTATGTCTATTTTTTGTGTATTTAACTCTCTCGTACTGATATATTAATAAGGATGTGCTTTGTGAAAAGTGTCACCTGAAGCATTACGAGCTAGCTCTCTTTGATAATAATGACCGTTATTCGACAATGAGTGTTTCTTTCATGGTGATAGATGTTTCTTTAGCAATTATGAGGTTGGTGGTAACATCCAATGAATATTAACTCCTTGTAACTGAGTGTAACTCCCTTTAGGTGAGCACTTGAATATTGGTAGTGAAGAACACAAGCTTATAGTGAGAGGGAGGGTGAACAGTATAAGAGCACTTTTTACTTTTATTTCCAAATCAATATTATGCAATGTATAGATAGCAATATTAACAACAATAATCAAAGTAATGCAAAAATCACCACACACAATAGAGACATAAATTTAACGTGGTTCACCCAAATATGGCTACCTCCACGGAGAAAATATTTTACTAAAATTTTCTCAATCAATCTCTTGGGAATTATTTCCCTATTACAATTTTTATGGACCTTTGTCCAAAGGAGATGTTGATCCCCTAAATCTAGTTCATGGATATTTATCCACAGTAGAACTCCTTCTCCTCTAATCTGGTTGGTGATCCTCTAGAAAACTACTGCCTCCAATACATTGGCTTGTGGATCTCTCTCCACTGAAGACTCTTGTCCCCACTTAGAAGACATGTCCTCACTGCCCTGGTTGATGGATATATATCCAATAGAGACTACTATCCTCTCTGCTTTGTCAACTCCAAATATATGTCTCAAATCTACACTAAACATAGTCCATTCGATCTAGCATAAATCTACTCAACTCTACACTAAACACAGTCCAGTCAGTTTAGCACAAGTCTGCTCAACAAGCTCACTCAAATTTGCACTAAAAAGAGTCCAGTCGGTCTAGCACAAATCTTCTCAACTCTACACTAAACACAACCCAGTCATTTTAGCACAAGTCTGCTCAACAAGCTCACTCAAATCTTCACTAAACACAGTCTAGTCGGTCTAGCACAAATATGCTCAACTCTACACTAAACACAGTCTAGTCATTCTAGCATAAGTCTGCTTAACAAGCTCACTCAAATTTGTACTAAACATAGTACAGTAGGTCTAGCACAAATCTGCTCAACAAGTCTACTCATAACTTGCTCAAATATGCTCAAAAATTCCACTCAAAACTTGCTCAAATATTCTCAACAAGTCCACTCAGAACTTGCTCAAATATTCTCAATAAGTCCTCTCTAGAACTTAGCCAAATATGTATTGTAAGCTTCCACAAAAGCTCACACAAAAATAGTCCACGGTCCTCATATTGTCTAGCTGATAGAAAAGAAATCCCCTAAGGGTTGTCATATATGTATCTAGTTTTTTATCATGATGCTCAAAAACTGTATGGGACCTTGGGGAGACATGATTTACATTTGCTTTTTACATTCACCTTTTATTTGTCATCATCACCATATTAATTTATGATCATAGTTTAGCGTGATTTTTATCATCACTTCCAAACACAAAATATATTTAGTCCATTGGGATTGTATAGTAGACCTATAGGCTCATTATAATATTTGGTTGTATCCTTTTCATTATTATAATTTGAATTCTTATCTATCTAATATTTAAACCTCATGCTTATTAATAATATTTATAGCATGGACAATATAATTTTGTGATTAATGGTATGATTTAGATCCTCTTCTATTTCTATGAATTATATAATTTGCTTCTTATTATACCTAGTAGTCATTCCAAATCCTTTCAAAAAACTGGATGGACCATAAGGAAAAGTAAAAAAAAATTACTCAAGTGAAACTAGGGTTTTGATACATTTTCCACCCTTAAGTCAACTATTAAAAATTCTCATAATATAATAAAAATATAAATTCAATGAAATTACTAAGATAAATAGGAGATATATAATAGGACTACTAAGATTATAGCAAAAAAAAAACAACTAACATGAAATATACAACAACAAACCTACTAGACCATAGGGACTAAAAGTGGAAAATAAAAGCCTTAGAAGGTAGAAGTTCATATTGAGTTCACCAAAATATTTTTGAAAAAAGGTATTTCTCATACAATTACAAGAATTACTTTAAGGCATACCAAAATACTTAGAAAAAAAGCAAAAAATATGCAACTAAAGAAAAAACTAGCGTAGTCTAAACAATCACATAAAGATGACATTCAAGGACATACTATACTAATATCATCCAAAAAAAGCATGAGTTAGGGCAAATCCTAATGCAATAAGTCAAATACTTAACACCTACAGCATCAAGTACCATACCATTTATAAATAAAAAAAATAAATAACTCACTTTTATTCTATCTTACTTGCAACATCACCACTATAAAAAGATAAATCACACCTAGAATATATGTAGAGGAGTCAATGTGCCTTGGAAATTAGTGCTCAAGTGATAAATTTGATATTTGGTTGTAAATCCTAATATAATGTCTCATTCTCCTTAGTAGAAGGTAGTAAACCAATAGTCGATGTATTTGGTTGTACATATAAGGATAAAAGAGAGAGAGAGAGAGTAAGAACATTGCATGTGGTTGTAGCAATAGATATAGAAATCTTGAGAGTAGTGTTACTAGTAGCAATGATCAAGAGCTTGAGTGAATGTTTGAAGTAACTAAATGTATGTTAATATTATTGTGAATAAATAAGGAAATGAAGTGGGTATTTATAGAAAATGAAAAGGATAACTTTCCCTTTTGAGACCAATGTCTAAATTACACTTTTTGAGAGCTATAAAATTATAGCCATTAGTCCAAACGACATGTCATCTTAACCCTAGGCATAAAATATGCTATGATCACGATCGTACATTAAAACCCTAAAAAGTAATCATTGACCATGATCATGACACCATTGATCTTAAGAACACTTTATTTGGGGGCCATGTGTAAACATGTCCCTTAATCACGACTCTATCCTTAATTCAATATTTTGTAAAAGTTATAAAATAAAAATGACAAGGAAATATGGTAGAAAGATGATAACTAGGTGATAAAAGAGGACCAAAAGCATTTGCCTATTGGCCATCATTACATTATTTGTTGTTATATAATCATTAAGGGATGATTGATTATTTTCACCTCATATGATGTTGGATAGTCACATTTCCCATTAGAAGAATGAGAAAATGAACAAAGCATAGTTAAAGGTGAAACACCAAAGAGTCTCTTGAAACAAAGAGACATATTGTTGTATAAATTTACATGTTGTATGCAAGTTGAGAGCTAGTGAAAAAATTGGTGGAATATGAAATATGTTGTTGAGTTTAATATTGCTTTTGCATAATATTGTTTAAAATATTGATTATTCTATCTCCTATTTTACATATGATATTAGATCTTAGAAAGGTTGTGTGAGACAAGGGACAATCATCATAGTTTGATAACATGATCTAATTATTTCTAGTATATTGCCATCCCTTGCATTTATACCAATTTTTGTTTCTATTAAAGTCCTCAACCCATAATCCATAAGTTATTAATATATTTTTTGATTTGTGAGCTCATGGAAACACCTATGTGATTGTTCTATATTTCTATTACCTTGTTTGTATAATAGAAAGTACCCTATCAAGATAATATTTGCATCCTACCTAAAAAGAGCAATGTGAATATCCTATCCCATTTTTTTATTTTTTCTTGAATAATTATAATGTTTCCCATATATAAAGGAGAATTCCCATAGGTATAATATTAGAAACAAATGTCATATGCCATGGTTGGTAGAAAAATAAATATTTTCTTGGAGATGCTCACATAAAAAATCTAACTAGTGTGCACTTTAAAGGCTTGATGGTTAAATTCAAAGAATGTGGTGCTATATTTTGGGTCATTTCAAATGCATTATAGATGATGTTCTAACATATGATCATAAAATTATTGGCCATTTAAAAATGCAAATCTTGATTTGTTGGTTCAAAGGTTTTTATTGGAAGTGCAACATGTTATGTCCTCTTCTACTTTTTGAGGTACAATAATATCAAATTTTTGAGGTACAATAATCTCAACTTAAACAAATTTTGTATATAAAAATCAAAACATGTGCTTTGCATAATTGCAGTGTTTGGTATAAAAAATTTCTCTAACTTACATTCATAAACAATGTTGTCACTTTAAGTTACTATGTCTAATGCCTAATATAGATACCATAATGATGTTTGGGCATTGAACTTGTAAATCATTAGGGATAAATAAGGAAAAAAATTGTGATAATTCATTTCACTTTAATTTTTTATCCCAATCATTACTATTATTGGACATAAATTGTGAAATTAAAATAATCCAAGTATATAGGGAAATTAATCTCATGTATGAGGATTTATTTTTAAGCAAGTGGCATTGCTAGAACAATCAAATCATTTTTATTACTACGTTGGTGCCACATATCACTCTCTTTCATGTAACTTAAGGTATATCTTATGTATGTCTACATATATCAAGAGGACTATCTTCTTCCTTGTACCAATGTGTATATAGGAAGAGTGAGTATATTGAAAGGTTCAATATATGGGACTAGTGGTATATAGAAAAGTGAATAATTTTGAGGGATATAAGGAACCTTCACCATGGTTATATCAAAAACATTTCTCATAGAATCTTATTTTATTAGAGTATAATATGGTGAGAGTATTGAATAGTTTATTTGAAGAATCACAGACTTGAAGTTAATGTTGAACACGATGGAAAAAAATGTGAAAGATAAGATCTTAGTTTCAGTTGTAGATAGCAGTTCTAAGCAAAACCAATCATAAGAACTGATTGATGATAATGTCCTAAAATTTTGATTGTATATAACAATTTTGGAAATGTAATTTTGTTATATTATGAAGGTTTAATGTTGTAAAATCATCCAATCAATGAATATGACTTTATTACGTAGACAATGCACTAGAAGACAAAATAGTCATCATGTTGTTAAGAGGTTGATTAGTTAGACATCTAGATTAGATGTCTAGTTAGTTAAACATCTAATAGGCTGTAATTAGACATCTAAAGCAAGTAGTTAAGGGGAAAAAAATTGGATGGTTGGAGCAAGTAGTTGTAATGACTGCTTTGCCCTTCTATATATACACCCAATTTATTTTGTATGGATATCTATATCTACTTATTCATAATGCAAAAAATATTATGTAAAGTACTTTTTATGTGTGATTTGGTGAAGATTTAAGATGTATTGTAGGATTATCTTGATGAGTATGTTGTAAGAATGTTTGAGAGATTGTGTTGCAGGTTGTGATCATCATTGGAATATGGGGTATATTATTTTCATGATTGTTCATGATTGCAAGTGCTAAAGACTAGAGGACAAATCTCTTAGACATATATCCTTATAGTTTGACCTATCCATCATCTAACAAGTCTATCCAAATAGACGATGAACTAACTATTAATATATCTAGATCTTAGACCAGACATCTGACCCCTAAGCCATCTAGCCCTGCACCCCATATGTCTAAATTTTGGAGTGTGATGTCTGAACTAACATCACACCTAGCCAACTAATATGTGGATTAATCAGACCCTAAATGTCCATCCCTAGATGTCTACCCTGAATATTTCTAATGTCTAAGTCCTGGATGTGTAACCAAATTGCTCTAGATGTCTAGCCCTTGATGTCTAGTCCTTGCACTCAGATGACTAATCTTTTTAATGTCTAGATTCAGTATATTGTAGAGTTAATTACATATGCTTACCTATTAGTCCTTCTAGATCATCATCATAATTACCTCATTCAAGAAATGAACTCATACCTATATACATTTGGCATCATTGCCTAAATTAAACTCAAATTAAAGAAGCACAAGTGACAAGATTAAAGAGGTGAATGACTAATTTTATGTTGCAAGAAAGGATTCAGATACGAGTAAGAAGAAGTGTATGACTGATGAACCTAAGAATACAAGAATTGATAGATGTTTCTCACTCAAAAGTGGAGAGAGTCTAGAATCCTAAAGATGAAGATAATCCTGTAGACACCTAAAACACATCATGTTGAAGACAACTACTCATATGGACATGCTACAAGACCATATGGAAGATCTTGGACAAACTCAAATATAGAGTAGTGGTTCTAACCACTCAATTTGGGATCCTTGGCCTAATCAGTCTAAATTGCAGCCTAGACCTATGGTTTACAACTAAACCATGACCGATACCTATGGATTGCAGTCTAGATCACAGTTGTGAACTATGGTATTAACTGAAGTTAAGTTGGATTTCAATCCAAGCCAAATCAGTTGCAATAGCCATTGGATCTATAAGAAGGTGGTTATAGGGTGGAAGCTTCCATTCCAACTATCATAACCACCCCTTCTTGATATTGGCTTCTCTAGGAAGCCACCCCCAAGTCCTAGGGCATCCTATAAATACCCCCTCTAAAATGGGGAGAAGGGAAAAATAGATATAGATGATTTGTATAGCGAAGCACTGACGAATTATTGAGTGAGTGTGAATTGATAAAGTGAGCAGTGAAGCCCTATCAAATTGTATACCAAATTTGTGCATTTGAAGGCCACTTTGTTATTCATCCAACAATCAGTTTGCCATGGAAGTTATAGAATCCTAGGAGGATCAAGAAACACAAATACGAGCAAACGAAGGCCCATCACAGTGATTCGACTGCCAAACCTATCAGAAGGACATCGAAGGTGACTCTTGAATGTCAATTGGACAAGGAGGTTAAGCCCAATACCCTTGGAATTGAGGGTAATCCTATCAGAGTGCTAACCATGGATGCCAACCATAGTTTACGATGTAGACCATGCACCAGAGTTGCGGTTTGCAATAGAGGTATAACCACCTTACTATTTCCATTTATATCCAGCTAATTAGGTTAGATTAGTTTTTTTATGGCTTAATAGCATTATAGTAAGAAGAAGTGCATGATTGGTGAACCTAAGAACACAAGAATCGATAGAAGTCTCTCACCTAAAAGTGGAGAGAGTCTAGAATCCTAAATATGAAGATAATCCAAGTGTTGAAATATTGTTGGTGACTACAAAAAATGATGAGAAAATATATGTGTAAGTGTCCATTACTAAGAACTAGATGGTAACATGAAAAAAAATGAGAGAGATTTGGCCAGAGAATACTGAAGGAGGATATCTTGTATCATGGAAACCATGTGAGGATTTTTGGGAAGGAATACTGAAGCCACGAATTATGTATTCATGAAGAAGGTCATGAAATAGAGATCAATTATAGTTGGACATAAGTCTATTTGGATTTAATTTTACACCATCAATAATGGATAGACAACCAAATAAAACTCCATAACTACCAAAATCGGGTATTCCACCCACCAGAACAAACACAATGATAAATATTTTCAATAGATAAGTACAAAAAAATGCCCACCTTTCATAGGTGAAAGAAAGGAGGATCCATCATGATATGTGGGAACTTACATAACCATATAGAGAGCAAATGGGGTCACACAAGACACATAATAGTTGCAAGTATTCCCAACCACATTGTAAGGCATGACAATAGACTAGTACTTGAAATGATAAAGTACACAGGCCTTTACACAATGGAATGACTCAAAGATTGCATTTATAGAAGAATTCTGACCACTTAGATATGACATCAATATCATCATAGACATTTATGTAACCAAGCAAAGATCAAATGAGGATGTCAAGAATTATAATAGAATATTAAAGCAATTAATAGATAAAATAGAAATGATACCTATCGATGGTATGGTGAAGTGATGGTTTTTGGATGGACTACTACAAAAATATAACAAAAATATGAAGGCAGTACCATCCTCAATGTATGTATAAGCACTTGAAAAGGTAAAGAACTTTGAAAGTGAAGGTAAAAAAATAACTATAGGTATTGGAGGATACCTAAAGCATAATGAAGATTCAGATGGTGATGCGAAAGATAAAGTTCATAGCACAATCCACTCCTTTCGAAGGGAATTCAAAAAAATTATAAAGGAAGTAAAAATATAGGGCAACAAATATTGAAAAGATATCTGGTTCTTATAAGGTAATACATATGGACATTCAAATGTCAACTACCCAAAGAACACATATTGTAATACATGTGAGATAGCATGACATTCTATAGAAGATTGTCCATTCAATATGAAGAGCAAAAGGCATCAGACTCTTTCTGTACAATAGGAGGAGAAACCAAATACACTAATGAATGGATAAGGAGCCACTAGAAAATGATATAGGAATATTCACCAAGGAAGACAAGGAGGACATAGTTAACTAAAGTATGAATCTGATGGTCGGCCAATTTTTCAATGTCAAAATTGTCAAGAATGGGGATATTTTGTGAAAAACTACTTAAAACCCCAAAATAGAGGTAACAGTGGTGGTAATAATTCCACTCATATGTGTAAATGGTGTGGTCTAGAAAACCACAATTAAGCCAATTGCACAAATAAGGAAAGCTCGAGTGGGACTCATAATATTAACTTGTTTGGCATTGGAGAAGTAATCTCAGTGACAAAAGTAGAGAAGGAAGCCTTAGTTGTAACGAGAACACAAACTAAGAAGATAGAAAAATACCTGAATCCTACAAAAGAAAAAGAATTATTGTAGAAGATTCAAGAACTAATCAAAATAGAATCAATAAAGGAAAAACAAGACTGACTAGTTTTAGAGAAAGTATTGAAAAGGATGGAGATCAATAAAAAGGCATCAATAGAAGGCTTGGTACAACAGGTACTAAATATGATGGTGGAAGTGAAAGTTGAAAACCTGTTTAATATAGTACTTGAGTTGTATGATACAATAAAATAAGCCATTAAGAAGAAATATGAAACTCAACAAATAGCAACTATCAAGCAAGGACAATTCATCGATCCTATAATCCTAATGATTGAGGTTGGAAGGAATCCAACTATAGTTTATATGGAGATATTGAACCATGGATTGAATTAAGTGATTGTGGATGGTGGATAAATTGTAAAAATAATGCCAGAGAAGGTATGGTAGATTATGGGGCATCCCACCTTAAAATATCCAAATTTCAAATTGTATGGCATTGATCAATATGGCATTGAAACAATAGGTATTTAATTATTCAAAAAGTACGCATAGCAGAACAAGATTATGACCTATATTTTGCTGTCATTGCTATGCACAAACCCACATATTATGCACTACTAGGATGAGTATGGTTGAGAACTACAAAATTTAACCATAATTGGGAGAAAGAATGATTATATTTTAAGCAGGGATAGCACAAATACATAATCAATCTGAAAAATCAAATGGTGAGTCAAGACATAGAAACTTTAGATGATTCAAAATATTCTTCATTAGATAGTAAAATAGTATATGAACCAAATGAGTAAGGTGTGTTGCACCTATAAGAGTACACGAAAGATGAGTACAACTAAGACAAAGGTCTACTTCATTGGAAGTTGGAGGATTAAGAGATATTTTCTCCCCAATGTTTTTGCATTGATGTGGAAAATGAGATTCAAAAGGATGAGAAGTAAGAAGCCAAAAATAAATTTAGCAATAAAATATAGACAACAACAAAGAAATATAAGGAGAGGGAGAAATAGAGATTTCCCAAAGACTTTGTAGAATATACGATGGGAGACACAGTTATTGAGGATAAGCCAACTCACCCCATCGATGTGCTAAAAGTAGTAAATTATCTCGAATATATCAAATATGAAGGTCAAAAAATGATTTAGGTAAACTTAGGAGAAAAATATGAAGAAAATATGATTATATACGAAGAGGATTGGGTACCAGTCCTAAAAGTGGTAGCATTCAAAATATTTTTAGAATATAAGAATATTTTTGCTTGGACATATAAGGATTTGAATGGAGTTCCACCAAAAATCTGCGTACGTAAGATTCCTCCGATTGAAGGTGCACAACCAGTAAAAAGGTGACCATACAGAATGAATCCCAAGTATGCAACATGGGTGAATGCTGAAATAAAAAAAATGTTAGATGCAGGCATTATCTTCAAAGTTATGACAAGCAAATGGGTGTCACCTATTGTAATTACCTTAAAGAGAGAAGTAGATAAAATCCAAATTTGTGTGGATTTAAGAAGTTTAAATGCAGTAACCATAAAGGATCCCATCATGATCCATTTCATAGACTCCATATTAGAAGAAGTAGCAAGCCATGAGATATGTTAATTTTTGGATGGATTCTCAGGATACAACTAGATCAACATAGTAGAGGAAGATAAGCTGAAGACCACATTCATTGTGGAAAATGGAATATATTATTACAATAACATACCATTTTGATTGTGTAATGCTCCTGCCACCTTCCAAAGGATCATATTATACATATTTGACAAGATATCCATGGGAAAATTCAAATCCTTCCTAGATGATTGGTCACTATATGGTAAGACACAAGAGTATTTAAAGGCATTAGAATAATGCATGGGATTATGCATGAAAGCTTCAATATCCTTGAATCCAAATAAATACATCTTATTGGTACCATACATGAAGCTACTAGGGTATATTATATGCCAAGAGGGGTTGAAACCCAACCCGGATAAGATTTGGGTAATATTGCTATTGGAGGAGCCACATGATGTGAGATCGATAAAAACCTTTTTGGGGATAGTTAGATATTATAGAATATTTATTCGAAAATATGCACTTACTTCTTATCCACTAGATGCTCTCACATGAAAGGGTGTTCCATTTAAATGGACAAAGGAACACCAAGGAGCTTTTGAGGAATTAAAAGGGAACTTGGTAAAAGCACCTATCCTATTTTACCCTGGCTAGGAGAAGGAATTCCATGTGCATGTCGACACGTCAAAATTTTCCATTGGATGTGCATTAGTTTAGGAAGGCCAGTTTGGAATAGATCAACCTATATACTTTGTAATTCAGCTACTATCATGAGCCGAGAAAAAATATAGTATAATAGAGAAAGAAGCATTGGAGATGGTGAATGTAGTTAAAAATACAAGCACTATTTATTAGCTAACCCTTTTGATTTTTATGTGGATCATTAGTATTTGTTGTATTTGATCAAAAAACCAATTATCTATGAATGAGTGAGTCGATGGCTTGTCACCTTGCAGGAGTTTGTGTTTAGGGTGGTAGTAAGACTAGTAAAGAAACACATGATAGTGGATCAACTATCAAGGATTCACTCAAGAGAACCTACATAGGGAGGAATAACAGATGAATTCTCCAATACTTAGTTTTTCATGATTAATGCAATACTAGGATGGTATAAGCACATAGGGGAATACCTATCTACAAGAGAGCTTCCAAAGGAGATGATGGTAGCTGAACAAAGAAAGGTGATTGTGAAATCAACACCCTTTATCTTGATTACAAGATTTCTATACAATATGGGGAAGGACCACATTTTGAGAAGATGCGTAATGGAAGATTAAGTATATTAGACCCTAAAAGAGACCAACAAGGTATTTTTAAGAGGAAACATGGGACCAGATGCGACAACCAAAAAAGTGTTGTTAGTAGGTCTATGGTGGTCCACCCTCTTTCATGATGTAAAGAACTTTGTTACAACATGTGATACGTGTCAAATAATGAGAAAGCCATTAAAATGAGACTTCGTGCCACTACATCCTTCACAACTTCAAGAACTCTTTGAGAGATGGATATTGGATTTTATAGGTCAATTGAAAACTAGTCAAAGAAGAAAGTGTTGATATATCATAGTTATCATGGAGTATCACACAAAATGGGTGGAAGAAAGAGCCTTACCCAACAACTTTGCAAGAATAATGACTCACTTTTTGTATGAGAAAGTGATTACAAGGTTCAAGATACCTTTAAAACTAATAAGTGATAGAGGAGGCCATTTCGTGAATGAAATCATTGAAAATCTGATGAAAGAACTCAAGATTTTTTATTCTTTGTTGAGTCCATATAACTAGAGTAAATGGGCAAGCAAAAGCGACAAATAAAGTCTTGGTTTCAATTATGTACAAGATATGTGGCATGGAAGGAGTCAACTGGGAGGAACAATTACCAGTAATATTATGGGTATATAGAACCACCTTCAATATCACCATGAACCATACACCTTTTCAACTGATGTATGAACAAGATTTAGTAGTACCAGTTGAATTTCTTGTACCAAGTTTAAGGGTGGTATTCAAAAATCGATTGAATTATGATGATAGAATCAATGAACGACTAACAACATTGATACAATTGGGTGAAAAAAATATAATGGCACAATGGGCAATGGAGATCACACATAAGAGAAGGAAATTTTGGCATGATAAGCATTTATGAAAGATGGATCTCAAAGCTAGTGAACTTTTCTCAAGTATAATGGCAAAATAGAACTCAAGCCAGAGAAATTGAAAACTCTATGTCTTGGAACCTGCAAAGTGGAGGAAGTACTCAAGAATGAAGCGATGAAACTAAGGAAGTTGGATGGAACACTATACCTTGAGGTAATAGATGGTTCTAATTTGAAAGTGTACAAGCCACATGTTTAGGTAAACATGATCAACTTGGAGCAATCAGGAGGAACTTCCAAAATAAGGGTAGAATAATTAATTCAAGGTACACAATCCCATGAGAATTATGAGAAGAATAGTGTTGTTTGAGAGGATGAAATCCATAACCTAGATTGGCTATTTGTAACCAAAGGAGAGGCAATAATTGAACACATAGAGTTAGAGCCTTAGTGAGGGGAGCAACGAGGGTTGCAAGTACATATTCAATTTACAAATAGAGATGAATAAGATTGACTCCAGGCTCTAACGAAGGTTTCTCTTCAAGAAATACCATAAGAAGAAGAGTATGAAGGATACGGGACCAAAATTCTACAGTAAATATAGTTGGAGACATATAGTTTGCAAGAGAAATATAATACCTTGAGGTGGTTAGTACCCAACTGTGAGAACAAGTGATTCAAGAATTGGATACAAAAATACAACAAATAAATGAATGACACAAAGTATGCTAAGCCAAATGGACTGAGCTAGAGAAAGGAGAAATATGAGAGAGTGCAATAGGTAATTCTTAAAAACGTAGTTTATTTTCCTTAGAAAATGATGGGTAGAGAGACTTGAAAATAGAAATCCAAGCCAAGGACAAAAGAGGAAATGGAATAGCAACTAAAGAACACTCGAAGAATTCATAATTAGCCATATTAAGGATCATGCTTAATTCAGAAGATTCCTCAATCTTGAATTTAGCATCAGTTGTGAACCCCTAGGAAAGAAGGGAATCACCATAAAGACCTAGGGTATGGAAAGCAGGACAAATTTTGACTACCAACTATCAAATAAGCAAAGAAGAAATGGTAGTAATCATATGGAGGGATGTTTTAACAACATCAGAGGAACCAAAAATAGGAGGATGGTTGGACAAATCAATTAGTGATGAAAATAAATTGTTCAATCCTGACATACCTCAAGCAAGCCCTAGGAGAAGTCCACCAAACCAGTCTAATAATCAGTAGCCAAGGATTCAATTCGAGGAAGAAATCCAAATAATGGGTAACAAGTATTCCTTAAAAGAACATATTTTGAGAGGAAATAATCTTGAGACAAGTACAGATGAAGAATTAGGACTATCAAAATAACATCGGTATAGAACCCCATATGAGATAACGATGCAACATACAAATAAATGTAAAGTAGTAATAATATATTTGTTGGAAACAATGGCCCTTAGAAGGTATAGAAGAGAAGTTAGAAGACTAGAACAAAGGGTTCACAAAACCTAAAATTGGCCCATGACTCCAACATGGGAAGAAAATAATTTTAGTACAGATTCAACCTTCTAGGATCAGTACCAAGAGGCCTTAACTCAATGCACATCCCAATGATATTTTGAGGAGGCAAGGTGGTGATGGAGGATAATAAGAGCTTATAGAAGGTTGTGAATCCTACATCAACTAACACCTAAAAGCCAAATATAAGTAGAATGAAACTCTCAAGTAGAACTCATGGATCAAGACCAAAATAGAGGTCTTTTGTGGGATCCTGGTAGTTCATCAAAACTGCCAGGTGACAAAAAATCACTCAACAAAGGGAGGAGTGTGGTTAACCTCCATCCTGGTAGCCATAGAGGGTGAAATTCACCTCTAGGTACCTCTAGGTTGACTAGTACACTAGTTGAGTTGCAAGGCCCATCTATGGATATAGTCTCAGTTAACCCATCACTACGTGCTCCAAATGATAGACCAAAAGGTTTACCTCAATGAGCTCATAGGAACCAAAGATGTCATCATGAATAACTAAGGGACCAATAAAATCTTAAAAAGTTGGGAGTGTATCAAAACACTAGGGATATTCAATCGAAAAGAAGCTGAGAGCGATAACCAGGTTCACAAGAGAAGAGGAACTTGGAACAAAAATTTTAATCCAAAAAAAGGGATTCAAAAAGGGTAGTTATATGGAATTATGGATCCTGAGGAAGAGGCCAAAGAGTAGGATGATCCTACCAGAATAAGGAACAACGAAGGTAGTAACAACCCAATCATAATGTACATGATCAACCAGGACATGAAGGGGATATGTATCACAACTTAGATGACTACATAATCATCCAACATCGCGATGGAAGTATGGAATGAATTCCATGGAAGGAAGATCCTACCTGTCTATAGGATGAAAATACACTTCTATACCTTGCTAGAAGACACTTAGAGGACATATTTGAATGCTTGTATCAAAATAATGATAGCCCAAAAAAGAGAGAAATCCACCTAGTAGAGGAATGGATGGAACAAACTCATCTGGAAGCTGAGAGAAACTAGTAGGATGCTAACAATAGAAGATGATGAACAAATAATCACCAAACTTGTGGGCCAGGAACCTAACATCAATTAAAATATGAAGAATAGCTATATTGGTGTATTATTCCAAGAAGCACCACAAGACATCCATAGCAGTCACAACCAAAAACTTCCTAGAGATGAAATAATTGCCGAAGATGTCAATAGACAAAAGAAACTAAAATTGATGATGATAATGAATTTAATAACTTTGGAAGTAGTAGCCATAATTATAATGATGTAAAATGATGAACTTGATTGTATTATTCAACAGGCGTTTAAATAATACATTGCATTCCTGGATTAGCTCGAAGAGGGCGCATCTCAACAGGATGCCGCTGCAACAACTGCAACAAGTTACTAAACATAAATAACAACTAACAAAATACAAGTACGCTAACATCCCCATTTATTAAATTAGTTGGGTAATGTAATAACTAATAGCTATACTAACATCCCATTACATTATTTTGCAATACAAAGTGAGCTGCGAAACAATTCAAATTTGACATGTCCAAGTGCCCTAGTGAAAATGTCTGCAACTTGAGCATCGGTGGGAATGTGCTGAAGCTGAATTCGGTGCTTTGGAACTTCCTCTCGAATGAAATGAAATTGTGTGTCAATGTGCTTTGTTTTTTCATGATGGACTGGATTCTTGACGAGGTTCAGAACACCTTGATTGTCACA
Organism: Wollemia nobilis; assembly: GCA_028583015.1. Lineage (NCBI taxonomy): Eukaryota > Viridiplantae > Streptophyta > Pinopsida > Araucariales > Araucariaceae > Wollemia > Wollemia nobilis. The sequence continues at coordinate 530,671 of JAQPPZ010003202.1, forward strand.
AAACAAGTGTATTGGAGATTTTGATGGATGGCCCATACTTGTCAGAATGCGACGTAACCATATCACTTCGCACACGGCTTCACGTGCGGCGTGATATTCTGCCTCTGTTGATGAAATAGCAACCACATGTTGCTTCTTGCCGTGCCAAGAGACAGGACCGGATCCCAGATGAAAAATGTATCCAGAAGTTGACTTGCGATCATCAAATGATCCGGCATAGTCGGAGTCCGTGTATCCTTGCAAGAAGAATTTGTTGTTCCTCTTGTATTCTAGGCCATATTCTATAGTACCACGGACATAGTGAAGAACACATTTTGCTGCTTTCCAATGAGTGGTCTTAGGCTCCTGCATGAACCTCGAAAGATAGTTGACAAAGAAAATGAGATCTCGGCCTAGTATTGGTCGGATATATGAGACTCCCAATCAGCTTGTCGATAGAGAGTACCATCTACCCGAGGTGAGTCATCATATCGCGATAACTCAAGTCCATTCTCCATAGGAGTTGCCATTGGCTTGCAGTCAGTCATGCGATATTTTTCCAGCAATGTCTTGGCATACTTTTTCTGAGACACTTTGATGGTGTGCTCCTTCTGGCTGAATTCCAGACCAAGATAGTAGTGGAGAAGTCTGAGATCTGTCATCTCAAAATATTTGCACAAGTTTCTTTTGACAGTAGAGATCATATCTTCTAAACTCCCTGTAATGAGCAGATCATCCACATAGAGTACAAGCAACACTATCTCAGAACCCTGTTTCTTGAAATAGAGGTTTGAATCTAACGGACATCTCTTAAATCCATGCTGCATTAGGTGATTGTCCATTTTTATATACCAAGCTCGAGGAGCTTGTTTCAGACAATACAAGGATTTGACCAATTTGCAAACTTTCTGCTATTGGCCTTCCACTTCAAATCCTTCAGGCTGAGTCATATAGACTTCTTCTTGGAGATCACCATTAAGAAAGGCACTTTTGACATCCATTTGGTGAACTTTCCACCCATATTGTGCTGCCATAGCACACATAACCCGAATTGTGGTCATCCGAGCAGTAGGTGCAAAAGTTTCTTCATAGTCGATGCCTTCCTTTTGAGCATAGCCCTTTGCAACAAGACGGGCCTTATGCTTATCAATTGTTCCATCTCGCCTTGTACTTGACTTTGTATACCCATTTGCAGCCAATAGGTTTCTTTCCATGAGGCGGATCAACAAGCTTCCAAGTTTTATTTTTCATCGGAGACTCATACTCCGTATCCATAGCGGCCTTCCACTGAGGCTCACTAAGAGCATCTTGCACTGATGCGAGTTCAAGACTATCTATGGTAGACATGAATGCCCTGTCATCATCAATATCCATATCCTCAACTTCTCTACTTGGAGTCACAGAAAGTTCCTCAAAATATTGACAAAGATCATCAACCTCACCAGTTTCTCTGGCTTCTCTTTCCTTTTGAGCCATACTGCGTGTACGAGGTCTATCCAAATTCAAATTGGGAGGAGTGGATAAATTTGCATCTCTGATTGTATTTGTACACCATTTAGGATTCTGCTTCGGTGGTGGTGAAGAAGATGTAGAAGGACCTCCTGTCTGTGTTGACGAAGGAATCTCCTCTTCCTTTGGTTCCACAATATCCTGGTGTACTGTAGATGTGCTCTGTGATGTGAAAGCTTCATCAAAGACAACATATCTGCTGATATGAATTTTCTTGGTCAAAGGATCTATCAACCAATATCCTTTAGAGTGCTCAGAATATCCAAGAAAAATACATCTCAGTGTTTTCTCATCTAGCTTCTTCCTTTTTTCTTTCGGTATGTGCATGAAAGCTTGACACCCAAAAATATGTAGATGAGATATGGAGGGTTTTTGACCACTCCATGCTTCCTGTGGAGTCATTCCTTTTAGGGCCTTTGTGGGTGCCCTATTCAAAATATACACTGCAGTGGTGACAGATTCTGCCCAATATTGTTTCCCAAGAGTAGCTCCTGTGAGCATACAACAAACCATTTCCATGATAGAACGGTTTCTTCTCTCAGCAACTCCATTTTGCTGAGGAGTATAGGCAGTTGTTAACTGTCTCTTGATCCCATGCTTATCTAGGAATGCAAAAAATTCATTAGAGGTAAACTCTCCCCCTTGATCTGAGCGGAGGGTTTTGATAAAAGCCCCTGACTCCTTCTCAACGTATTTCTTGAACTGTTGGAAGAATGCAAAAGCTTCAGATTTCAGTTTGAGAAAGAAAACCCACATCTTTCGTGAGTAGTCATCTACGAATAACTGAAAGTACCTCTTCCCTCCAACACTTTTGGGTGTGAAAGGACCACATAGATCGGTGTGAATTAGCTCTAGAGGTTTTCGTGCTCTTGTAGAGCTCTTCTCAAATGGTACTCTATGCTACTTTCCTGCCAAGCAGTCAGAGCACACTGGCAATGTGGTAGAAAGGGAAGGAAGACCCTTTACCATCTCATACTTGCTGAGCTCAAGTAAGTAGCCAGAACTAAGATGCCCATATCTCTTGTGCCATAGGGAAGTTGCCTCCTTGGTAGAGATAGTCATGGCAACATGTGGAGTAGAGATAGCATCTAGTGCAAATAAGCCATGCTTATATGAAGCTGTTGCAATCTGCTTACCCTTCCTGATAATTTTACAATACTTCTTTCCATTCTCAACATGAAAGTTGACAACCATATTTCTGTCCAGGATTTGTGTCACTGAAAACAAATTGTTGGCCAATCCCGAAACATAGAGGACCTTGTCAATCTGACACTTGCCATCAGGAAGAGTGACTGAAACTGTACCCTCTCCCTAAACCCTGTAGGTTTTATCATCAGCAATTGTGATAGGTTTGCCCTCTTTGGCCACAAATGATTCAAACCACGATCCGTCGCCGATAATATGTTTACTAGCTCCGGAATCGACATACCAAATAGGATCCCTCTCTGTGGAATCTGTGGTAGTCATGACCACCTTGTGTGCCCATTCAGAATCTGAGTCAGATTCTTCAACAGCAACATTCACCTAGGGTTGCTTGTTCTTATTTTGTGGTTTGTTTTGGCCTTTTTGCTTGTTCTTATGCCAACACCTGTTGGTGTCATGGTTGTCTTTCTCACAGATCTTGCACCACCTCTTCTTCTGTTGAGGTTGTTTTCCTTTTCCTTTCGTATCCTATTGAGAATTTCCTCCTTTCTAAAGGTTGCCTCCTTTTTGCCCATTACCTCTTCTTCCTAGAACCCCGCCTCGTTGGTGTATAGGGCTGTATTGGAAGAATCATCCTTGTGAAGTTGGCGTGCCTCCTGTTGTTGGAGTAGATTGACCAACTCGATGTAGGTAATTTGTCATTGGGACACCTGGATGGAGGTTATCAACATATCAAATGAAGAAGGTAAAGCTCTCATCACAAGTGAAATGAGAAGCTTTTCGTCCACAGTATCTCCTAGAGAACTCAATTTCTCTTTCAACTCAGACACTCTGCACAGAAAGAGTTCAATTGTTTCACCCTGTCTCAAACTCAGGTTATGAAGTTGTTGAAGACGAAGAATGGTGGATTCATTCTTCCCCTCATAGATGGTTCTAAGGGCATCCCATGCCTCTTTACCACTTTCTTTATCAGCTATATGAGGTTGCACTTCATCTGAAACAACAAACAAAATGAGCACCTTTGCTCTACTGTCTTTCTTGTCAAAAGCAATCTGATCTGCTGAAGGACCTGTGGATCCTACTGTTGGTGAAGGCCTTGTTGCTACTCCAGTAAAAATATCCCACAAATATTCCATTTGGAGAATAGCCTTCATCTTATGTTTCCATGGTGTATAATTTGGACCTTTTAATAACTGATGCGGATCAGTCATCAAATTTGCAACAACGGCCATAGTGAAGGTTCCTTATATCACCAAATTGGTCCCCCTTTCTATATACCTTTTTCTAGGCCAATATATCGTACAAAATACCCGCCCTTACGTGAGGAAAACTATAGGTATTTAAAAAGATCAACAAAAATCACCCACCCTTACGTGAGGGAGACTATAGGTGAAATTTAGAGATCATACGATACGTGGAACATAAGCGATGCGAAAGGGAATCGCCTTGTTGATGGCACCTACCATAGAAGATTCTTCTCATGCGTGGGGCATAACTTCCCCTAAACACTATGAAGAATACCTCGTCAGGATTTACGCCTAAACACAAGTGCGATAAAGGGTAGTGGATGGAGTAAAAAATGCAAAAAATGGCGTACTTATTCCTCCCCGACGATTTATAGAGAACAAGCTCAGACATCGTTATAGAAGCTATATTAGGCAGCGGATACAGTAGCCAAATAACGATAGCTTTACCTGTAAGTTCTGGCCAGAGGTATCGCAAATACCAAACGCTGCAGTGCAATAAAATTGCACAGATGGGTTTTATATTCCGGGGACTTAGGGAGTGTTTTGATTTTAATTTTTAATGTTATAGTGCAAAAATGAAATATGCAACATACAACAAAAAAAATTGCCCACAAGAATAACCCACAAGGTGTCGGTCCACGACCGAAAATGCACCTTTTACAATGCCAAATTGCTATTTTTCATAAAATTACTCTCAATCCCCCTTTGATTTTTGAAAAAATATCCCCCCTTAAAAAACTTTCTTTAACAAAGCATTTTTATAATCATTATTTATTTAAAATTAAAATAAATAATTTCAATTTATATAATTTTAAAAACTTAAAAAAAAATAAATTAAAATTAAATTTTAATTTATTAAAGTTTAAAAACTATATTAAAAAAAATTAAAATTAAAAATTTTAATTAAAAATAATAATAATAAAAAAATGACTTTGACAAAAAGAAATTATACCTTGGGGGAGTCGGCGGGATTCGAACCCCCGACCTGTAGGCTCCCTGAGCCTTAACCGCACGGCTCACGACCACGTGAGCCAGCGGGCTGATCCGTCAGGATCAATGGAGACCTCCTTCTTCAACCTCGGTCTGTCCGTCAGCTGCCTCTGCCACCTCCTCTGCAAGTTTCGGTATGCTGCTCCGTCGAGCTCTTCCGTTACCTGCCTCTGTTTCCCATCCTCCGCTTCTGTCTCCCATTGCCTGCCTCTATTTCCCGTCCGTGTCCCTCCCTGCGTTCCGACCGGGGGTTTTTTTTTTTTTTAATTTAAAAAAAAACTGCTTTTTAAATTTAAAAAAATGCGCGCAATGCGCTGCGCATAAAAGAGCCGCGAGTGGATTTGGGGGGGGGGTTATACTCCCTGCGGGACCAGCGACGGGAATTTTAAAAATTGAATTCCCGCCGGGGGGTTGGGGGGTCTCGGGGCGCGCGCGCGCTAAATGCGCGTCGCGCGAGGGGAGGGGAGGGGTGGCGGGGGGGATCTCGGGGCGCGCACGCAAAATGCACGTCGCGCGGGGGAGGCGAGGGGGTTGGGGGGGACGTGGCCGCGCGAGAGGGGGGTGGGTCCTTCCCCTCTCCGCTCTGCGCAGACACCCACGCGTCTGCGGCAGACAATATGTCTGCGCGTGACGCTGCGGTCTGCGGCGCAAACGACGCAGCTGGCGTCTACCGCAGACAGGACGTCTACGTCCTGTGCAGATGACGCCTGCGTCCTGCGTAGCTGGACTATGCGATCTGCGTAGACTGGACGCGTAAGACGTCCGATCCGTCTGCACTCTACGCAGGCCAAGGACGCGCGCTGCGTCCCTCTTTTTTTTTTTTTTTTTTAATTCCGGTGGGCTGAAGCGGGCGTCCACGATAACATCGCGCTTTCGCGTTTTTAAAAAAAAAATCGCGTCGCAACCAACAACCTTCTCCGGCACAGACACAGCGCTTTCTGTCCGCCTCTTGCTTCCTCTCACCGCTCCCTGCGATCTGGCTCTGATGCCATGTAAAACGACGAACTTGATTGTATTATTCAACAGGCATTTAAATAATACATTGCATTCCTGGATTAGCCCGAAGAGGGCGCATCTCAACAGGATGCCGCTGCAACAACTGCAACAAGTTACTAAACATAAATAACAACTAAAAAAATACAAGTACGCTAACATATGATAACACATCAGATACATTAGTTTAAGGAGCCGAATTATAATCAAATTAAAGCTAATATATTAAATCAATAATAAGGTTTATATAGGCACAAATCACCAATAAACCAATAATCCTACCCCCAAATCATGTACATCTCATACAAAGCATGTATGAAGTAAATAGGGAGGAATATGCCAAAAATAAATCTAACCTACTAACAATAATACCCACTAATGTCTAACAAGTGAGAACCGATGTGAGTATAAGACCCGCATGTAGGTTTATTAGCAAAGTTAAATAAAAACTAACCTAGGAAAGATAAATAACCAATGCTTAGGTATTAACTAATAGATACCCTCATCATACCTTCCAACTCAATAAGCATTGGACTCCAATTATTTTACAATAGGATTAGAATCTAAACTCACCAAATGCTACAATGAAGGATCATAATAGAGTGGAAGAAAATCCTAGAATCCATGGGATGCTAGTGTAGGAATACAACTTTGAGAATAATCCCTTGCCAAATGAAATACAATGACAAGGAGTAAGGACCTGCTGCTGGTTCTATGAAGGTTGTCGAACATCTGAAACCTAAGAAAGTGACATTAAAAGAGGCTACTATAGTACTCGATGTGGAACAATAGGAAGAGCAGTATGAGAAATAGGAGGAGGCACTGACGCTGGAGGGGGAATGACCTCTATACGAATAGAAGGGTGAATATCCTTTGACCATGAGACTAAAGAAATACTTGGTAAAGACTACAAGAATTATGTATGTGGAATATTATGTATAAGAAATCTCTTACTCTAATGATGCAAACAATAGGTTTTATGATAAGCATCATATGAATCTCGCTTATCATATTGATAAGGCTAGCTAAGAATCATTCCACACAAGTCCATGGGAGTCACGTCATAGGTGACTTGATCTATATAGTGTGGACCAAGGGTAAACAACAAAGTACAACATTTTGTGATTGCAAAGATAGTTCCCTCATCCTTCCAACCAAGTGAATAGGGAGAAGGATAAGGTTCTACTGGCAATTTGAGGAAATCAAACACATCTTTAGAAATGAGGTTGTCCGTAGAGCCATTATTGAAGATGCAACTCATAGAAAAGTTGGGGAGAAGATGTGCTCGTGTGAGGAACAAAATATCTCTATGTTTTTGTTGATGCATGAGGGTCACTTGGTTTAGTTTCCCTTGAAGTTTTGGATACACCGTATCTTCTCTAACATAATTAATGGGCCTATCTTGTGGTACATCCTATTGAGGTTGTGCAAGAAAAATTATATTCTTTTTGAAGCACTCAGCTTAGATGTGTCGTCATTTCTTACAATGATTAAAAAAAAAATCCATTATAAGAAGGGGAAGAAGAAGAAGGAGAAGTAGAAGAATAAGAAGAAGTTGTTAAAAATTTTTTGGATTGCTATTGTTGTGGTGGTCTTGGTTTGGGTACCTTGGATGAGGCACCTGACTTCATTGCAATTTTATATTCCTCCAGTTGTACCTTATTAAATACCTCATTTAAAGTGGCACAAGGTGCATATTTCAACTCTCGAAAGAGTTGATATTGCAAACTACTCTTAAACTTATTGATAAGCTTAGGAGTGGGATCGAGGATGCTATTGAGAATTCTCAATTTTTTGAACTTCCCAATGTAATGTTGAATACTCATGTTATGTCCTTGCCTCAGATGAAGCCATTGGAAATCCAAATCCTCAATAAAATTGGAAGGATAGAATGTATCCTTTAATGCTTGGACCAAATCATTCCAAGTTTCTATGGGATCCTGAGTGCTTTGACGATCCTATACCAAAAATTTAGCAATTACAGATACTTTCAGTTTTGCAAAAGCAACTTGGTCATGTTTTTTAATTTTGTTGTAGTCGAACCAAGTATCCATGTTGAGAATCTAGCTATTAAGAATATTTGGATCTTGAGATCCATGATAAATTTTAGCCTCAAATTTTATTTGAGGTTGAGGTTCATGAGTTGGACTAGGTGGACTAGGTCTAGTCATGTTTTGAACCTTATCAGCCAAGAGGCTGACAACATCAGCTATGGCGGCCACTTTTTTCACCAAATTAGTAGCCATATGACCTCTGGTGTAAGCTAGGAGGGCTACACAAACTCTTCAAAAGAGTGAAATATTTGCCTCGTAGGGAAATTCAAAGGTGCTATGAGTTCGAATCACTTGTACAATGAGCCTCAAAGGGCTTTACAATCGTTGCCTCTTAGGAAATTTAGAAAATATTTTCCCAATTTTGGATGCAAAAGTTTACAAAAAAATTTAGCTGATAAGCTATTACAATGCTTTTAGAAGTTTTCTAAAGGTTTTTAAAGTAATTTAAATTGAATAATAAATTTAATTAATTTTAATTAAATTAATGTAACTTAATTTAAATAAAAAGTAAAATTAATTAATTTAATTTTACTTTAAATATAACAGTACCTTGGTCCGAGGTGTAGACCAATTGGTTCATCCAAACCCCATAAGGGGGCGGAGGTCCAAGGTTCAAATATCGGGCCTCATCGGACTGAATGCTTGTCCCTTTCCTAGTGCTTTCAGCGACGTAAAAGGTTTAAAATTATTATGGCATGGTGGTTATAGGGGCGGACTGCGCGAAGATCTATGTGGCGGCTTTCGGGGTGGATAGCACAAAATACTATGGTGGCCATAAAAGCTGGACAGCCTGCCCGGATTCGTGGCGGCTACCGATTCCACCATGTAAATACAAAAAAAAATATAACAGTACCTTTTAGCAAAATAATTTTTCTTTTGGGCTTTAATAGCCCATGCAGCGCGAGCTCAATGGTGAGGGCAAAGTCAAGAGAACATCAATACGTGTAACAATGCCAAGGGGAAGATTGGCCAAACACCCAACACATAGGGCAAAAATACACACAAGCACCTACTTTGTGATCTCCTCGATGACCATCGTGCAGAATTAGACCATCAAGTGGTTGATCCTATTATAGAATTGTCAATTCCAAGGCCGTCTAAGGCCATCCCATGGAAATATTGGGATATCCTGGCACTAAAAATTGATAGAGGTCTATGTGGTGAAGACTTCCTTATAAAAAAACAAACACATAATTCACCAAACTATAACTAAATAGTAAATGATGGATTTCTACTCCAATCGAATGGCTTGAATAGGTATCGATGTGGAAGAAGGGATCCCTATGTATTTCCCTACTAGTAGTCATATCCTGAGAGATAAAACATCTACAACAACATCAAATATTGTTAGAAAAAAATCTAGCGAGGAGGGTATTATAGAGGTTGATTTGGATCGAACAACACGTGTGAACAACACATGCTTGACAATGTAGGGTGATCCCTTTTTCGTGTGTTCATATTTGTTGTGTGTATGTAACAAGCTTACTTCTCAAGAATACAAATCACTCCACACAAACCTTCAGATACACAAATGGAAATAAGAAACCTTTATTGATGTCTACATGATCTTGATCTTTGGTTGCTATCTCAAGCTTGAAAGTCACAGTGTTACAAAATGTAGATACCAGATTGGATTTTGGGAGTGCCGATTAGTCCTCCATGTGGAATGCGGGAGAAAAAATTATCTAGGTGTCATGGATTCCAAGTCTGTGACACACGTAAGATTTTTATATTTTGGACTACGAATGGTAGCTACCTCTACAAGAATGAAATATCCCATATGTAGGAGGCAACATAATTAATAAGGATTTAAAAACAAAACCGCACCATAAGGTTTATGACCACCTATTGGTGGTCGGTCCTTCTCTTGGCCGTCTAGTCAACTATGTTGGTTTGGTCGCATTGCTACTTGTTCTTCACCATTTTTTATCTAGATTTGTTCTCACTACTTATCCATTGTCATTTCATGTCTAGTTTTGTTCTCACATCCACAGTCGGTCTTGTCCGTGTCATTTGACCCTCCATAGTCTCACCGTCATCTAGACTATCTTTGAGCCCTTAGCTACTTACAGTCCCACCTTAGAGGAGGAGGCTTAGGATCGATGCTCTGATACTAATGCAAGGGGATGTGTGATTAATTCAAGATAATATATTTAATCAAGACTAAGGTTTATATAGGCACAACTCGCTAATAAATCGATAATTCTACCCTCAAATCGCCTACATATCTCACAAACTGCATATGAACTAAAATAGGGAGAAATATGCCAACACTAAATATAACCTACTAACAATAATGCTCACTAATATCTAACAAGAGAGAACCGACGTGAGTATAAGACTCGCATGTAGGTTTATTAGCTAAGTTAAATAAAAACTAACCTAGGAAAGATAAATAGCCAATGCCTAGGTATTAACTAATATATGCCCTCATAAATTAGAAATACGTGGTGGCTTGGCCATGCCTTTTATCCAACGACATTGAGAAAAAGTGCAAGGTACAAAAGAAATTAAAAATATATATATAATAAAAAGCAAAAAAAGATAAAAGTAGAAAAATACAAAATAAAACCTAGACATCTCATATGAATGACATGGCATACATGCAAAAGAGTGGTGGCTATATGGAAATTGGAAAATAGTTCCATGAGTGATAGAGCACCAATAATTGAAGAAGGATGGGCAATCATTGTACAAGATGTTTTCAATTGTGCAGGAGATAAAGAAGAGCAAAAAGAAGTGTAGATGCATAGGCTGGAGCAGAGAATGGTTCATCGTGTACCAAATTTTTCTAGGTAAGACAGATGGAAGATGCCATACATCGAAGAAATACCTAGATTTCATCAAATTCATGAAGAATTTATTTTTTTGGTGCAAGTGCAAGAACATATCTCCAAACCAATCAACTGCAAGCAATTAAGATATTTGAGGAAGATGTCTAGGACAAAAGAATAGAAGTTTGACGAGTAGTAGACATCTAGGATAAATACATAGACATCTGATGGCTAGTTGATGTCTAGTCAGGAGGAGCCAATGTTTTATGGCTAATTGACATCTATATGGAGGAGCAGACATCTAACAAGAGATCGATGTCTAGCTAGGTGATGCAGATAGAGCTGATATCTAGCCGAGATACATAGATAGTTGACATCTAAGAGGAGAAATCTGATGTCCAAGAGCATTGGGTGATGTCTAAATTTGAGAAACAAAGGAGATTTTGTGAGGAAAAAATAAGCCAACAAAAATTTGGTAAAGTTGCAATCTGATCAAAACCTAAACCCGAGTTAGTAGTATCCAAAAGACTACAACATCAATAGGAACATGGGATGCATGGACATATGGAAATTCCAAAGAAAGGACATGCTTAGAGTCAATGAGAGGTAGTTGATATTGCCACTCAAAAAAATAGGGAAGCCAAACAAAGTAATAAAGCACCAATTTTAGTTGAAAAAATTACCTGGACATGCCCGACAGGTGATTATTGTTGTCAATGGTGGGTCGAGACACCAACAAAGAATCCAACTAGAGAAAAAATCAAAGAAGTTGGAGTGAAATTTGTTTTGCAAGATCTTAACTTTGAGAAGGAATTTTTAAAAGGATATTTATTGCAGATGTTGGAAACATATGAAGTGAAGAACATCAACCTAGTGCAAGTGGGGGATTACACTTTTTTTGATGATTTCTCTTCCACAATATTACAATGCACATTTGGACTTCCCAGGAAGGACAAACCAGTGGTCAATGAAAGAGTGGATATAAAAAAATGCCAAAATTAATCATGAGTGTCACAAATTTGAAGAAGGAAGAGGTGGATAATATGTTAAATTTTCATGGTAGAAGAGGAATCAAATAGATGTAGTTATGGAAAAATATATTGGAAGTTATAATGAATATTATCATGGCCAAATTTTCAAGGGAGCAACATAGTTCAAATATTCCTATTTGGATAACTACGTACTTGCAAGGGATAAAGTAGGAAATAGCCTATGACTAGGCAACACAATTGTCGCTTCGTATTCAGAATTTTATTATGTGAATAATGAAGAACTTATCTATGGAATTTCACACCATTGGTTTGGCTTTGGATTCAACCACTAGGGCAGGAGTACAGATCCAAAACTTTGATCCTCAAAATAAGTTATCAGATTTAGCACCATCCATATGTAGGTGGAAGGATGCTCAACCAATAAAGAAGTTGACACCAGTCAAGAAGGCTTGGGTAAAGCAGATATCTTATAAGTCACACCAAGAGAAATTGGTGGTTGCCTTAGAATGGGAGGATACTATACTAGCACAATATGGGGAAAAGGAGTTCAAAAATAGATGACTACCCATTCACCAGAAGAGCCCAAATAGAAGAAAAAGAAAGGGTGATTTCACAAAGCACCCCTGGAATTCTCTTAGAAAGCATTACAAAAAATAGCACAAAACTTGGAGGTATCTCATGCTTGAGAGCAATAGTTGATAGTACACAAGGATAAATTATATTTTGCTATCCCCTCAGTTCTCCATAACCTAATAGCTGGATCTAGCACAAGTGTACAAATTGGACCCAATGACTATTTGGTGAAGGCTAAATTTTTGGCTCATGTAGGTTCAACCGAACCAATTGGAGAATATTTGGTGAGACCAACTACATTAGCAACAATATTGAGTGAATTTTCACTTGAAGATATGTTAGTCATAGATAAAATTTAGGGATCATCCGACATAGGTAATCTAGGAGTGAGTACCACCCCCATGCTAGAGGAGGGCATACCACCCTCGGATATGGAAAATCTAACACCTGAGGTAGAAAATCCCATTATTATAGATGATGTAGAGGTCTTGAGGGAAACTAAGACCAATTCAGGTGAAAGGGAACAACCCCCACAAATAATTGACTCTCAAAATTTGGTGGAGTAGGCAGGCTCCAATGCAGTCTGCAATAACCATAGGGAAGATAGAAAAAAATTGTGGACCTATCCAAAAAGGGAAAGTAGGTAGAACATGAGGATAAACAAAGGGACAAATGGTCCAAATATTTCTTGGTATGAGTGCCCAACTTTATGGATCCATTAGATTATATGGACCAGTAAGCAGTAACTTGTTTCTCACGATTAGGGGATATCATGGATAGCTTATGCTTACATTTTGAAATTCCATGTATTGGCCAATGGAAGAAGTTGCAAAGAATGATAGAGTAAAAACTATACCGATTGGTCAAGTGGGTGGCACAAGGTCATTGGTGTAAATATATTTCTAGTATATACCTGGCTCAGCCCTGGTCACTGCCCACTACCATATTGAAAACTATGGAGGGCATTGAGCGCTTACCTAAAAATATGCCCAAACCCTATCTAGAGACAACACAGGTGTATGTCTATGACCACAACATTAATACTCCTCAAAACCCTATGGAGCAAGGATCACAAGTGGAGTTAGTGCCAGAATTACTGTCGATATATACTCAAGTGAAATTCCTTACACATTTATTGGGTTGGCTTGGAGAAGGGATTAAATGTATGCATTCAATAAAGTAGGCAATTGAAAGTGAATTTCAAACTATCAATGAAGCCTTGGAGAAAAAGGATCAAATCTTAGAGCAAGGAATGGCATGAATGGATGAAGTTCAACAACATATTTGGGGACTAACACAAAATTTATAGAACCTAACCACCCAAATAGATGAAAAGGGCCAACAAATTGCTCAATTGGAATCTGACATCTTACAACTTAAAAGTGCTAAGGAACTATTAATTAAATAAACATAAATATTGGCATCTCAAAAGAGCCAACAAGAGCTCATTTGGCAAAAGGAAAGGGAGAGTTGACAACAATAATAGGTAACCTTGAGGGAAGAACTGCAATAGGTACAATAGTGGGAGGTAACCTTGCAATAGTAGTTAGCACAGAAAGCTACTCCCTCTTCAATAGTAGTTAGCACAGAAAGCTACTCCCTCTTCATCAGTGTTAGAATAGTGCATGAAAGAGATTTTCCTAGAAAGGGAGGTTGACCTATTATTCAGTCTCAAGCAAACTGAAGATTGTGCTAACACCTTGGGAGTGGAATGGGTCAACTATTTCAACTATTCCAACAGGCTCAATGAGGAATGTAAGAGCATGCAAGCTCAGCTACAGGAATATGAGAAAGTATTTTAAGTTGCAATCCATAAATACTAGTGCTTACAAATGTTGAAACTCCTCAAATTGAGCAGAGAAAGTCACTAAGGATATCAACTTCTTCAAAGGGGAGGATAGATGTAGATAACAATTCTAAGTAAAATAAATTATAAGAACTAAATTATGATAATATCCTACAATTTTTATTGTATATAACACTTTTTGGAATGTAATTTTGTTATATGATGAAGGTTTGATGTTGTAAAATCATCCAATCAATGAATATGGATTGATTACGTAGAAAATACACTAGAAGAAAAAAAAAACCATCATGTTATTAAGAGGCTGATTAGCCATATGTTTGGATTAGACATCTGGTTAGTTAGATGTCTAACAAGCTATAATTAGACATCTAAAGAAAGTATTTAAGGGGAAAACAGTTGGACGGTTGGATCAAGTAGTTCCAATAACTACTTTACCCTGCTATATATACCCCCCATTCATTTTGTATGGATATATGTATCTACTTGTTCATAATGCAAAAAATGTTGTGTGAAGTACTTGTTCTACGTGTGATTTGGTGAAGATTTTAGACATTGCAAATTGTATTGCAATATTATCTTGCCAAGTGCATTACAGGAATGTTTGAGAAATTGTGTTGTAGGTTGTGATCATCATTGGAAGATGAGATGTGTTATTTTTGTGATTGTAGGTGTTGAATAATAGATGATTAGCTATAAACATCTAGTCTTGTCATCTGACCTATCCATCATCTGATAATTCTATTCATCTAGCCGACGAACACACTACCAATATGTCTAGATCCTAGACCAAACATTTGATCCCTAAGCCATCTAGCCCTGCATCCCAGATGTCTAAATTTTGGAGTGTAACATTTGACGTAACGTCTAACATAGCTGAATGATGTGTGGATTAAGATGACCCTATATATCTAATACTAGATGTCTACCTTGAATATTCCTAATTTCTAAGTTCCATATATGTAACCAGACTACTCCAGATGTCTAGCCCTTGATGTCTAGTCTTTGTACTCATATGTCCTATATTTATGATGTCTAGACTCAGTATATTGTAGAGTGAATTGCGATTTCTTACCTATTAGTCCTTCGATATCATCATCATAATTCCATCATTCTAGGAATGAACACACCCTTGTTTACATCAGTTGTACTTAAATCCCTCTCTAAACTATTTAGAACATTGGTTTCATATCTTCAAGTATCAAATAGAAGGGTGTAATTTGAATATTTGGTAAACATCCTTCAACAATATGGAGTAGAAAATATATTGAGAGATGAGTTATCCAATAATGACTTTACATTCAAAATGAATTCTCAAAAGGAATCAAAGGGTATTTCCACTTCCACTTCATCACAAAAGAAGCCTCAATGTAGAAGAAGGTATTGTCATATTTGTGAAAAAGAAAAACATGACACTAATTTTTGTAATTATAATTCATTTGCTCAAAAGAATCAATTTTAAAGACCTCCTCAATGGAATCAATAGTCTCAACATTAACAAGTACACGGGAAATATCAACAAAGTCCATAACATCAATAGTATATTACTCAAGATGAAAGAGATCTAGATTGTGAAGAAGAGTGTGAAAGATCATATAAGGTTCTCATGGCCAAATAAGTATCAAAACCAAGAAATAAAGGAGATAGCAAACAAGCCAAGAAACGAGGTAAAATTTAAAAGTGTGTACCATTCAAAGATAATGAAGATGAATTTTTTTTAAAACTATCTTGTTTATAATCAATACTCAAAAAAACTGGTCAAGAATATTTTGAAAAGGGTGTGACAATTTCTATTTTTGTAGTAAGAAGAATGTGCATGTCACTATTCACTTTTGACATACTTGAGGTGCAATGTAGAAAGCAAATATAAATAATTGAAAAGTTTAGGGATAAGCCCATAATGAAATATGTTTGTTGTGACACAAGTGATATTTTTCAAAAGATAGATTTTAGCTGTGATATTAGTGATTTGAGGTACATGGTGGTAGATGGTTTTTGTGATATATATTATATTATTCAAAGCAAAGATATAGCTTGTGATACATGTATTTTAAATATTTTTTATAATAAAAAAGAATGTGTAGAATATGGTTGTATTGGCCTTGATAAAATCCATATTGTTAGACTTGAAAATGATAGTGATAGTTAAGATTGTGTTGAAATTATTTGTGATGATGATGTATGTATTTAAAGGGTCTCAAAAATTAAAGGGTGATGAAAAAATTGGATGATATAAAAACATACCAAAGGTGTTGGTTCAAAAAGAACAAGAAAAATAAGATACAATGGTACATGTTGGGGAAGATATGAGTAAGGTGTGAAAATATCCATAATTCTAGGTATAAGGATAAAAAATGAAGGTCTTGGTTATGATGGTCCAACAAGAAGTGGTGAGACCAAATTTATGAAAATGGAAACCTATGCAAACGATGAAAATATAGGTAGTGATACAAAATTTGTGAAGAAAGAATCATATGCAAAAGTTCCTAGGGTGGGTTGTTGTAGTCATTGTAGATCCAAACATGTGATAGCTAGGTATTGGAACCTACATCCTTGTGATATTTATAGAGGTAATAATCACCCCCAAAAAAAGTATTGACACAAAGAGAAAGTGACCAACCAATTGCATATTAATTTTAGATGAATGAATGTAATAAAATGGGATAAAACAAGAGAAATATTGAATGGTTTATATAGGAGAAGATGGAGTTTGTTGAATAATAAGGATGTATGTTTTCACATGGAAAAATATCTTGGAAAACTTGAAATTAATGGTTTTAGTATCAAAATAATATAACCCAAGAAATGCTTAAAAAATCTACAATGATAGGAATTACAGTGAAATATTCTAAGAAGGATTATTAAGATGTGGAAGATTCCAAAGATATAATTCAATGGTAATTTTCCATAGGTGATGACCTAAAGGAATATCCAATGGCTAACCTAGAGGTGACCCAAATGCAATTATGACTTAGAGGTGACCTTGTTAGAGTATATTACATCATTTGGGTCATGTAAATGTACCACCTTTGGTACATAGCTAGAGTAGAAGATTATCTTAGTGGATAGTTAGCTAGTTACTTCAAGCAATGTAATAAATGCACAAGTGTCAATGTGCAAGTTGTAAATGTGCAAGGTGTCCCCTTGTACAACTAGGTAGAGTGTTGGCCAAGGAATCCATCTTCCTATATAAAGGGCCTCATAGTGAGTGATTATATATCATTGTAGGTAGTAGTAGGTATAGTGGGTAGATCACCATATAGATTGGTGATGGAGTACAATGTAGTTCTTTAGCATCAATACTGGAGTGTCCATTCCTCCATACTGCATTGTAATATTTTCGTCACTTTCCATTAATAGCATATTTCAGTGTTATTACAGAATTCCATTATCTTACATTTTTGCATATCTTGCATCTTGTGATTGCATTCTCCCATAGCTTACATTATCAAAAGCTAACAGTGGTATCAAAGCCACGATAGGTCGATAGGATTAGGGAGAGCCACAAGGGATCACTATTGCTACTATAAGCCTAAACTCTGTTGCATCTTTGCAAACTGGATCTACCATTGTGCACCGTTGCATGCAAACGCCATCACAAGAGAGATAGAGAGGAGAAGCAAATCTTAGTTCTAAAATTTTTGAGATTGCATTTGGCTAGAGTCTTTCCACAGAGTTATAGAAAACTCATGAAGACTAGGACTCAACATTCATTCCACTAGATTGACAAATCAACTAGTGAAGATTCATCATTGATAGATTTAGATTCATCATACTAATACTTTGTTGTAGGAAAAGGAGATTCAGAGAAAGTTGGGAAGCTTCCTACAAGAGAGCTAGGAAGAATATCATCTTTAGAATCAATCTAGCACCAAAAGCAACAAACGAAAGAAGAGGAGATTTCAAGAACTTGAGGGAGTCCTATTGCAGACCTGCACATTGTAGAAGAAGAAAAGGCCACAGAAGCCTTGTTCCAGATTCGAGGAAGAGACTCTAGAGAAGAGTCCTAGAATATTGGAGGTTGGTGATCTCCATAGAAGACTAAAGACCAACAGATTATAGAAGATAAGAAAAAGGCTAGAGTAGCCTTACTACAGATTGAAGAGACTCTAGAATAGAGTCTAGAAGAAGATAGGATATTGGTGATCTCCATCAAATATTGTAGACAATAGATTGAAGACTTCTTCCAGAAGAAGCTGAAGAAGACCCACAGAAGGTCTCATTGAAGAACTTCCAATCTTGGAAGATTGAAGAAGGACTAGCAAGGTCCTGTACCTAATTTTAGAAGTAGCAGATTTTAGAGATCCATGAGAGAGATCTCATTGCCAACACTTCCATAGCAGAAGGTTGAAGGAAAGGTCTCATTGAGAAGACCAGAGAAGCTACAAGATTGAAGACCTTGGAGAGGTCTCAAGGAGAAATAAGGAGAAGGCTTGGAGAGCCTTGTTGTAGAGCTCATTGAAGCATCATCGAAGGAGTTCCTAGAAGAACTCATTGGAGAAATTCACTACCAAGGAGAAGCTCGTGATAGCAAAGGATTTGGGACAATTATTGCCATCCAACAACAAGCCCAAAGGAGAAGGATTTGACAAGTAGTTTGTCAAATTGTAGAGAAGATCAGTGAAGACCTCAAGACTTTCAAAATCTTGAGAAGAAGACCCTGTTTGAAGTCAAAATTCGACAAGGAGGTTGAAGGAAGAACATAGATAGAAGAAGCCTAGCAAATCCAAGAGATTTGGAGATTGCCTTTCAGAGCTAAGAAGGCACATTTTAGAGGATATATTGTCTACTAAAAAGGGCAGCAATTAGGATAATAGTACTAGCTACAAAACTTTAGAGTTGCAGAGTTCATCCTGAAGGTTAATCAATTCATTCATTATAGAATCAAGCAGCAAGTCAGGAGCATTAGAGAGCTGCAATTTGGTGAAGGTAGAAGATAGTCAAGTAGAGTTATGAATCCATCCAGTTTCAAGGTAGAAATAAGGTGAATCAAATCACCTTGCAATCCTTCATCTATAGATCAGTAAAGGTAAGCAACTTGGGTGCAAATAGGTTCATTAGTTGAACTTTGATTAGGGTTATTATTCAGTTCCATTAAAGCACCATTATTAGAATTCAGAAGTTGCAAAAATAAGGTTGCATTATATAGTCTTCAAGGTGTGTAGAAGGAAATTACTTTTAAGGTTATCACCTGCACAATAAAATAGGAGTTGGATATATTTCGATAGAAAGAAAAATATCATCTACCTATTGTCTATCTAAGAAAAGACTACATCCTACAATATTGATTGTAGTGCAAATTTCAGATTGCTTTTAAAGAAAGAATTCTTTAGAAGACATTATTCTTAATTAGAAGTTGTAGAGATTATTAAGTGCATTCTTTAAGAGTTATTAGTGCATTAAAGGAGCAATAAGGTAAGACTACTATTGCACTATTCTAGATTGGTTAACTCATTTACTCTTAAATATTATTATATGCATTGGTTATTAGCTTGAGGAGAAAACCAAAAGAGCACAAAATCTGCAAATATCAAAGTGTCTAAAGACACTATTCAGAACTCAATACCTACAAGGTATTGTGGCCTATAGAAGCCACCAAGCAGATCAAAATTCCTCCAAGGAGTGGAGAAGAAGAAGGCAACCATAAAATCAAAAATAGAAGCTACAAGAAGAGACCTGAAGTGTCTCAAAATTAAGGTGCAAATAAAGGGTTTTACAGATTCGAATGTGAGCACCAAATTTATCTCTATTACTATATCAAAAGGAGATAAAAATACAAGTGTCCTAAGACACTCAATGTAGCACATTATTCTATCTACAAGAGGTCATATTATCAACATTGAAGAGCCAATCAAAAGGAGCTCAACATTGGCCATTAGCACCATCGAAAGTGCCTGAAGTGAACCACACCAAAAGGGTTCAAAGTCTGCCATCCACGAGGAGAAAATACCAGGTTGAAAGCATGTAAGAAGTGCCATAGCAAAGAGCCATCCTAGGGCTCAACATTCAATGCACATTGTGGTATTCTATCATCCACAATATTGATGTCTTTAGAAGTGAACATCTATAAGCATCGAAGCCACAAGAGGATAGTGCATTAGTGCAATCGCTACAACATATTACAGTAAATAAAAGAGAGCTATTTTTCTAATAGAAGAGGTGCATTACCATGGAGAATCACCAGCTAAGAGTAGCACCATAGAACCAACCTCATCAAACCAAGAGCCAACATTGTGAAGGGAAGTGTATTCTTCCACCTAAAGAAAGCATTGAGAAGCAAGGAAACAATCATGTTGTAGCTATCAAAGGAGTTTTATAAAATATTAATAGATGTTGGAGAGAGCATACATGCAATAGAGAAGGCTACCACTTGTCATATGCAATAGAGCATTCAATAACGCTCACAAAGAAAATGCCCAAGATAATGTCTAAACCTTGGATGTTGAAATACATCATTACGAGCATATTCATCATCACTCACCAGTCAAAGGAGGAAGGAGAATTATTAAAAGAGAAAAGTGTTATTATAATGCATGTTATTCAAATATCAAAGCATTACTATAATACTTCACAAGCTAGCAACACGTGGGTGCAAGTCTAAGGAGAACATAAGCTACATAAGCACCCAAGTCCATGCAATTACAATGAACACCAAGCGAGTTTGAAGCAAGTGTAAGGGAGTGTAAGCGAATTTAGAGGAGAGTGTGTTGAAGCTACAACAAGGGTGCATTAAAAGCATGACATCAAGGAGTCAAAGGATATCCATTACAAGCCTATCATCGATCAATGATTACAATGCTCATCAAGCATTAAATGTTTGGGTAATACAGCACCATCTAAGAGCCTACATTACTACCATCAAGGGAGATCAAAACCGCTTACAAGGAAGAGCAAAATAGTCTACTTCAACACTATCAAAGGAAGAGGAAAATCACTAGCATTACTGTCATCAAGGGAAGCAATACCGGGTACATCATCACTGACTAGTGAGAGTGACTTAATACTCACTACCAACCCAACCATATACATAGAAGAAAGATAAGTATATCATTCAATTATTTGCTTTCTAAAATTTGGAGTTATAAGGTGTTAAATATAAGGTTGATAATTAAAACAACAACCTTAGGAAGCAAGAAAGGAATCCTAACAAAGGAAGAAATAATTATAGATATTTGTAAATAACCAAGTAGGAGATATAAGGTTGTCAACCTTGATTAATTCAATACTAATTTACAAATATAATTATTTTCTAATATTCCAAAGATAGGGAGTTATAAGGCATACTACATCAAATCTTAATATTTTAGAATTTAGAAAATTAAAGATCAAATTATTGAAGGTAGGAGAAAGAAGTTCATTAAAGCATCATATAGAGTTGGAATTAATTAAAGGGACAAAAGGAATCCAACCTAAAGGAACTTCAAAATTGATAAGTGCATAAGTTCAATAGGAGAGATAAGGTAAAATAGAAGTTGATTATTATTACTTACAAAACATTACAAAATCAACTCAAGATTGAACTATTACTTCCAAAAGCACTTTATCACACTTATAGCATAATCTAACAACTAGGGAGACATAAGGAATCCTACAAAAGAAAACCTAAATCCAAGAAAGGTTTTATCAATTTACTTGAGATAGATATAGTATTCTACAAATTCAAATATTAGGGAAGCAAAAAGAATACTACATATCAAAACCTTCTAGCTTGATCATAAACTTAAATCACTAGGGAGTCATAAGGTAGACTACTACAAAGGATTTAAGAGCTAGAAAAACTATAGTGATTGATCTCAAGATTATGGATGAAATATTAAGAAATGCTTTTAATAATAATGAACTATTTCATGAAGTGGAAATGTATTCCCAAAACTTAATAGATACCCTTGAAGGATATGAGAATCTATCAACTAGTGATAAAGAGAGATTCTCCTTATTTCTTAAAGAGGCAAAAGAAGGGAACTTTACAACATTAATCAATTATCTTCATGAAACTCTCTTCAAAGCATGGTGGAATACACAAAAAATAGTTATATTCACATCAGAGGAATGTTTGATGATTTATCTATCATTAATTATTTTTGTACTTGCTCAACACATGAAGCAAACTAGCAACACAAATCAATATTATTGTGATGATAGACTAACTAATCATGAAATAGAGATTCCACTAGCATCAATGTAGAATCACAGGAGGAGGAAGAGAAAGAAAATATATACTAGGAGAGAACAAAACAATGAAGATATGAATAGAGAAGAAAACACAAAGACTAAACCAGATGGACATATTCAAGTTGGAAAGTCAGAAGAACCCTCAACTACAACTTTCTTTACCTTGTATGAAGACACTAACTGCTTACTTGATCATATTACAGTAAGCAATGAAGAAGGATACAAATTCCAGTACCAAATGAAAGATCCATATTGAAGACTAAAGTCTTCAATACCCAAATAATGTAATATAGGGGGTGTTAGAGTATATTACATCATTTGGGTCATGTAAATGTACCACCTTTGGTACATATCTAGAGTAGAAGATTACCTTAGGGGGTAGTTAGCTAGTTACTTCAAGTAATGTAATAAATACACAAGTATCAATGTGCAAGTTGTAAATGTGCAAGGTGTCCCCCTTGTATAACTAGGTAGAGTGTTGACCAATGAATCCATCTTCCTATATAAAAGACCTCATAGTGAGTGATTAGATATCATTGTAGGTAGTAGTAGGTATAGTGGGTAGATCACCATATAGATTGGTGATGGAGTACAATGTAGTTCTTTAGAATCAGTATTGGAGTGTCCATTCCTCCATATTGCATTGTAATATTTCCATCACTTTTTATTAATAGTATATTTCAGTGTTATTGCAAAATTTTATTATCTTACATTTTTGCATATCTTGCATCCTATGATTGCATTCTCCCATAGATTACATTATCAAAAGCTAATGAGACCCAAAGGTAAAGGACCTAGAGATGACCTAGAGGTAACCCAAAGATAATGATGACCATGAGGTAAAGATCCAAAGTTAATGGCCTACAGGTAGACCCTAAGACTGATCCAAAAAGGCACACACAATGGATATTACTTAAAACCAAAGCCACAACCAATAAATCCAAAGCCAAAATATCCAAAATATTATTTAATTTTACCATATTTGGAATCATTGAGGTGTAGCAAGTGTGAACACTTAATTTATTAAGTGGTTAATTTAGTGTCTAGGCTAGGTTAGAGTTGTCGGCTAAATTGTTTAAATAAGTCGGCATGATATTTTTGAATTTCTTTTCTATCCTCCTTATCCCTCCATTATCTCTTATATTCCCTCTTCTCCCTTATCACTCCATCTCCCTTCCCTTCATCTTCTCTTCTGAATTCATCCCTTCCCATTTCTCCCCTAACCTCCTTTCTCTTCTTATAAATTAGTGGTTATATTCTTTGTTCGATTGAATGGTTGTATTGGCTCTGCGTAGTAAGTAATAAAGCATTATTTGTTATTGCCACCTGGTCCTTATTTGAGATTTGGTATCATAGCTTGATAGGCGCATGATGATCGAGGTCATGCTGGGCATGAATCTCGAGGGTGCACGATGATTGAGATGGGTGAGCGGATCGAGGAGGTGGCAAAATGTAGAGCTGGGCATATATTTTGAGGCAATTGAGGGCACAAAATTCTAAGGTGCCACATGGTAGGTGGAGCAGATAGCTAACGTGGACACGTAGCTCAAGGAGCTAAGGTGGATGGTGATGTGGACGCTGATGTGGCTGCAACTGATGTAGTGGGCGCTGATAGAGTGCTGACATGGCAAAAATAATCAGAAAGGTGGAACTCCTAACAGAGGAGGAAATCAGAATAGAGGAGGATTCTCAAACAATAATGAACAGTAGCAAAATAAAGGAGTACAACAAAATAGAGGGAAACAATCAGGCAGAGGCAAAGGAGGAGATAAGTCAAAACAATCTTGCTAAAATTATGGTAAACTTGGCCATTATGCTCATGACTGTTGGACTAAGTCTTCACAAGGAGCTAGTAGCAGCCAGAGCAGTCAGTTTGGAAACTTTGGAGAAGAGGAAGAGGCCACAAATCTCTTTCTCTCATATGGTCGACGAGATCGGAACATGAATGATACATGGATCTTGGACACTGGGTGTTCAAACCATATGAGTGGCAAAGAAGAGCTCTTTGCTTCTCTAAACTCCTCCTACAAATCCAGCATCAAATTGGGATATGATAAATCATTGGCAATTGAAGGCATTGGAGCTATGGCAGTTCCAACTTCTTCACTAAGTCCTTATCTACAAAGATCAGTAAGTTCCTCACCCATGGACATCGATTCTCCATCAAGAGGTAAGAGAACTCTACAGAATCATCCATCATATCAGATGTTGGATAAAAAAATTTCAAGAAGATACACTAGGAGTCAAGCTAGTGAAATGGATTATGTTTTACATAGATTAGAAAGTATGCACCTGTATGGTGATGATGTCTCCCAGCAGGAACCTAGGGGAGATCAAGTTAACTATGCTTTGTTAACTAGTGCACGACTTGACCCTTCTAGTTATGAGAAGGCATGTACTCAAAAAATTTGGCAAGATGCCATGAAAGAGGAGATAACCTCTATAAAAAACAATGACACTTGGGAGTTGGTAAAGCTTCCTAAAGGCAAGAAATGTGTTGGATGTAAGTGGGTCTACAAGACCAAGTTTAATGTTGATGGTAGCATTGAAAGGCACAAGGCGAGACTAGTTGCAAAGGGATTCACTCAAAAATATGGAGTTGATTATGAAGAGACTTTTGCTCCTGTAGCCAGACATGAGACTATTAGAACAATTCTTGCATTAGCTGCACATAAGGGATGGAAAGTCCAACACATGGATGTGAAAAGTGCATTTCTAAATGGTTACTTGATAGAAGAATTGTATGTTGAGCAACCACAAGGATTTGAAGAGAAAGACAAGGAACATCTTGTTTACAAACTGAAGAAGGCACTTTATGGCCTCAAGCAGGCACCACGAGCTTTGTAATCACGCATTGATGGGTAATTCAAAGAATTTGGGTTCACCAGAAGTAGAAATGAACCCACCCTTTACTACCTACAGCAAGGAAATGACATCCTCATAGTTTTCTTGTATGTGGATGATCTCATATTCATGGGTAGTAATAAAAAAATGAATATGGAGTTCAAACACTCCATGATGAAGCAGTTTGAGATGAAGGATCTTGGCTTAATGCACTAATTTCTTGGAATGGAGGTTCATCAGTCAGATACAAGGATCTTCATCTGTCAACATAAGTATACTTGGGAAATGCTTAAGAAGTTTGCTATGGAGCATTGCAAACTAGTTGCAATTCCAGTTGGACATGGGATCCAATTAAGCAAATATGATGGAGCATCAAAAGTTGATGTGACCACTTTCAGAAGCATGGTTGGGAGTTTGATGTTTCTCACCAACACCAGACCTAATATTTAGTATGTTGTTTCTCTTGTCTCTCGATTTATGTCTAACCCTTCTGAGTTGCATTTGTAGGCAGCTAAGAGAATTCTCAGATATGTAAAGGGTACATGGGATTTTGGAATCCATTACCATAAATGTAACACTATCAAGCTTGTAGGCTTCAATGATAGTGATTGGGGTAGCAACATTGATGACAAAAAATCAACCCCAGGGAACTATTTTAGTCTGGGATCGGGACTAATAACTTGGAGTTCCAAGAAGCAGACAGTAGTAGCACTTTCTTCAATAGAAGCTGAGTATATAGAGGTCACTCATGCTAGTACTCAAGCTTTATGGCTACGAAAGGTATTAGAAGAAATTGGAGAGCAGCAAAGTGGTCCAACAAGGATATTATGTGACAAAATTAGTGCCATTTAGTTGGAATACAATCCTGTTCACCATAGTAGATCAAAGCATTTTGATATGAAGTACCACTTCATCAGAGATATGGTGGAAACTGAAACTGTTGAGCTTCACTACTGCCCCACTTTGGAGAATGTTGCGGACATCTTCACCAAGGCACTAGCTAAAGCTCAATTTGTAAAGCTGAGAGACTATCTTGTCAGTCCTCTCAACTTTAATGGGGAGAATGTAGCAAGTGTGAACACTTAATTTATTAAGTGGTTAATTTAGTGGCTAGGCTAGGTTAGAGTTGTCGGCTAAATTGTTTAAATAAGTCGGCATGATATTTTTGAATTTCTTTTCTATCCTCCTTATCCCTCCATTCTCTCCTATATTCCCTCTTCTCCCTTATCACTCCATCTCCCTTCCATTCATCTTCTCCTCTGACTTCATCCCTTCCCGTTTCTCCCCTAACCTCCTTTCTCTTCTTATAAATTAGTGGTTATATTCTTTGTTCGATTGAATGGTTGTATTTGGCTCTGCGTAGTAAGTAATAAAGCATTATTTGTTATTACAACCTGGTCCTTATTTGAGATGAGGGATAATAATATTTATTCCAAATAATTTAATAAGGGGTGTTAGCCATTATTACATTTTTATTTGTTATGTAATCATTAGGGGATGATTGCTAATTTTCATATCAGATGACACTGGATAGTCACATTTATGGTTAGAAGAACAAGAATATGAAAATACATATTTGAAGATGAAAAACCAAAGAGTCTCTTGAAATAAAGAGATATATTTTTTTATAAATGTGTATGATGTATGCAAGTTGAGAGCTAGAAACAATATCAACATAATATAAAATAAGTTGTTGAGTTTAATATTGTTTTTGTATAATATTATTTTTTCTCTCGCTTATTTTATAACATACTCAACATGGCTTGTTATTGTCTTACCCAAGGACTAATAAAGTTAGTCCACCCTTATCTCATATGTAGGAGCACATGAATCTCCACCATTTGTAAAGTTAGTCCTTAGTTATTTTTAACAAATACAATGGTCCCTTTGAATCTTATCTCCAATTGATTGATGATATTTTTATTTTGGATCATCTCTCAATAAAGAAGTCCATGTAACCTAAATCAATATTTATAATGTTATGAGAAGGTTGGTGGACATTTTGTTAGCTTTTTATTAATACTACTCTATATTTACAATGGATTACTAGGGAGATTTTAAGGCTTCAAATTGTAAAATTTCCATAGGTATATCTAAGTATTCCTTTGCCTAACAAAGAAAATGAAGAGAAACTCTAAGACTCAATTTTTGAATAAAATGAAATATTGTTTGACATGTTAGAAAGGGTTGTTCTTAATAATTTTTGGAAGGCTACAACTCATAAATATCACATTCCATTTTATTTTTACATATATGATATGTACTTAAAATATTTGAATTTGACAAAATTCAACAAATATTTTCTTTGGAAATGATGTGAAGAAATATCTAGATCTTTTCTATGTGAGTAAGAGAGAGCTTGTAAAAGAAATAATATTAAAAGATAACCTTTAGAAATTGTATAATTATGAGTATTTGAATAAGAAATAAATTTTAACTGGAGATTATTTAAAAATCTAAGAAAAAATCAATCAAAATGAAATCTACAACAACAAACCTACTAGACCATAGGGACTAAAAATAGAAAATAAAAGCCTTAGAAGACAAAATTTCATATTGATTTCACCAAAATGTTTGTGAAAAAAGATATTTCTCATAAAAATACAAGAATTACTTTAAGGCATACCAAAATACTTAGAAAAAAAAACAAAAATTATGCAACTAAAGCAAAAACTAGCCTAGTCTAAACAAACATATAAAGATGGCATTCAAGGACATACTACACTAAGATCATCCACAAAAAGCATAAGTTAGGGAAAATACTAATGCAATAAATCAAATACTTAACACATAGGGAATCAAGTACCATACCATTTATAAATAAGCACAATAAATAACTCACTTTTATTCTATCTTACTTGTAACATCACCACTATAAAAAGAGAAATCACAC
Source organism: Wollemia nobilis (assembly GCA_028583015.1). Lineage (NCBI taxonomy): Eukaryota > Viridiplantae > Streptophyta > Pinopsida > Araucariales > Araucariaceae > Wollemia > Wollemia nobilis. Next base: position 558,638 of record JAQPPZ010003202.1, read on the forward strand.
CTAGAATATATGTAGAGGATTCAATGTATCTTGGAAATTAGTCTTCAAGTGATAAATTTGATATTTGGTTGTAAATCCTAATATAATATCTCATTCTCCTTAGTAGAAGGTATTAAACCAATATTCAATATATTTGGTTGTACATAAAAGGATGAGAGAGAGAGTAAGAATGTCACATATGGTTGTAGCAATAGAGATAGAAAGCTTGAAAGTAGTGTTACTAGTAGCAATGATCAAGAGCATGAGTGAATTTTTGAAGTACCTAAATTTATGTTAATAGTATGGTGAATAAATAAGGAGATGAAGTGGGTATTTACAGAAAATGAAAATGATAAATTTCCATTTTTAGACCAATGATTAACTTACACTTTTTGAGAGCTGTAAAATTTCAACCATTAGTCCAAATGATATGTCATCTTAACCCCAGGGATAAAAATATGCTATGATCATGATCATACATTAAAATCCTAAAAAGAAATCAATTACCATGATCATGACACCATTTATCTTAAGAACACTTTCTTTGGGGGCCATGTGTAAAAATATACCTTAATCATGACTCTATCCTTATTGCAATGTTTTGTAAAAGTCAAAAAAATAAAAATGACAAGGAAATATGGTAGAAATATGATAACTAGGTGACAAAAGGGGACCAAAAGCATTGGCCTATTGGCCATCATTACATTATTTGTTTTTATGTAATCATTAAGGGATGATTGATGATTTTCACCTCATATGATATTGGATAGTCACATTTCCCATTAGTAGAATGAGAAAATGAGCAAAACATAGTTAAAGGTGAAACACCAAAGAGTCTCTTGAAACAAAGAGACACATTTTTGTATAAATTTTTATGTTGTATGCAAGTTGAGAGCTCGTGAAAATATTGGTGGAATATGAAATATGTTGTGAGTTTAATATTGCTTTTGCATAATATTGTTTAAAATTTTTAATTGCTCTCTCTCCTATTTTACATCTGATATTAGATCTTAGAAATGTTGTGTGAGACAAGGGATAATCATCACAATTTGACAACATGACCTAATTATTTCTATTTTATTACCATCCCTTGCATTTATACCTATTGTTTTCTATTAAAGTTATCAACTCATAAGCCATAGGTTATTAATATATTTTGATTTGTGATCTCATGGAAACACCTATGTGATCATTCTATGTTTTCATTGCCTTGTTTGTATAATAGAAAGTACACTATCTAGAGAATATTTATATCCTACCTACAAAGAGCTTTGTGAATATCCTATCCTTTTTTTTTCTTGAATAATTCTAATGTTTCTGGTAGGGTACCTAGGAATAAATATTTGGGTATATATTATTATATTGTATAAGGGTGGCATGGGCCACACATAACCCAAGGTTGATTGTATTATAATATTATATTATATTATAATATAATATTATACTAGTAGTAGAATCCCCAAAGTAGAATAAGAAGATGGATATATAAAGAAGAGATATTTGTCATTGTAATAATCATTAGAGAATAATCTTATGTAATCATCTATACCCACAAAGTGGCCTCTCATATTGGGAGATCTTATGGAGCGATTCATTCCTTAAGGAGTATTATTGGTGTTTTCCTACCTTAAGGGTATTATCTATCTCTCTCTCATTTGTGGATTGTTATTGTGGATAATTACTTGTGGATGAATGATTTGATATTTGTGCATATTGGTGAATGATTTATGTTAATGATAACAAAATTATACAACAAGTGGTATCAAAGAAACTATTTTTACAAAGTGGGTATTTTTGTGTGAAATTGCAGAATTAGGGTAATTTGCTTTTGGAAAAATATATCATCTTTTAGGAGCCATATCTATATGAAATTTTATCTGATTCAGGCGATTATTGGATGAGTTTATGCAGAATTTGAAGAGATTTAAAATGAGTAGTCATATGAAAGAATCTGAGTAGTATTGAGGGAGATACGACCTTTTCAAGTTATTTATCCAGAACAAGGATAGTGACAAATTTCGTAGATTTTTTTTGGAAAAATATTTCATCTGTCAGAAGCTATATATTTGCAAATGTTTATCCAATTTAGGTGATTCTTGGATCCATTTGTGCAGAATTTGAAGAGCTTTAAAATGAATGGTCATATGAAGAAATCCGAGTAGTATTGAGGGAGATACAACCTTCTAAAGTCAGCCATCTAGAACAAGGGTAGTGACGAATTTTCAAGTTGTGAATTTTTTAAAAGACATTTTTTTTTAGTTCGAGCAAGCAAATCAGTTGCACTTTATTTTGTTTGGAAGAAAAAATGCAGATCTAGTTGTCTATGTGGAATTTTATCTTCAAATCATTGGGAATATATTTATTTTCATAAACCCTAGTTTGCATTAGGGAATGATATATATTTTCAAAAAACCCTAATTGCATTAGGGCATGAAAAATGGCACTCCAAAGTTTTTTTGGAGAAGATGATATTGATGCTAGATAATGGTGGAAAAAGTTTACGTCTCTATATTGTAATATTTATTTCGGGAAATCCTTCCTTGGTTTATGTCTTAAAGGGGAAGCTTGGTCTTGGTGGAATAATTTTTTTAAGGGAAGGATTAATGAATACACTTGGGATGAAATAGAGCATGAATTCTTGAGTATATGGGACCCATATTATATAGATAGCCTAATGGATGTTATCAAATATTTTGAAAAGAAACTACAGGGAATTCAAAATGAGCAAAATGAAATAAAAGAAGAATGGGAATTTTTCAAGAAATAGAATGAAAACTATGAAAAAGAAATAAAATTACTTAAGAAGGAGAAATAGGAAAATGTCAGGGAAGATAATGAGAGGAATATAGAAGACACATCATTGGATTTACAAAAGCAAGAGCAGAATAAAAAATGTTTAAATTTAGCTAAAATTTTTATTTTACAGGTTCACAAAAGCATTCAAAAGGAACAGGTTATTATTTCCATTTATCCTGGTAGAAGATATAATTTTATTAATATTGCTTTGGCTAAGAAGTTGCAAGTTCAATCAACAAAAATTAAGGACATACAGCTAGAGGGTGAGCATGTCCAGATTTTTGAAGATTTGAAGATCACCATGGATAAATATGTTTTACATTCAGATTTCTATGCTATTGAGATGGATGATGAGGATATTGTTCTTGGTTATCCTTGGTTAGATTCTTTGGGTACTGTTAACATTAATGTGAAAAAGAAGTTTATGAAATTATGGTACAAGAAAAAGAAGATAACATTGTAGGATATTTCTCAGTTTAAGGAGCAAGGATATAAGGAAAATCAAGAAATGGTTCTAGAGAAACAAATTGAAGAACCTAAAACAAAATCCAAGAAAGCATTAGCAACAACAGATTCCATGGAAGAAGTAGCAATAACTATTCAGTGGAAATAATAGTAACAAAGTCCAAGGAAGCTTTGATAGAAGAGCACAAGGATACACCAAACCAAGAGAACATGAAATAACATTATGTAAAAGAATTTAAAATAATGGATCCAAATGTTAAGAATTCAAAGAAGGTAGAACATCAAGTTAAGGTTGCACCATATCACCCTCTACACCACCATGAGCAACAATATTCTTGGAGGTATAGCTCAAGGTAGCAATATTATAGTTCCACATGGAATCATAAGGGCACCAACTATGGCAGAGTTTTACAAAGAAAGCATAGTGATCCTAGTTTTCAAAGTGGTTCATCAACATCAAGGAACAAGTGGACCCATCATTCAAGTTATCAAAATACAACAGTAGAAGCATGGAGCCAAAGAAGTATATTTGGATACTCAAGTAACAAAATGGCATACCAGCATCAATGTGTTTCACTTGGATGGATGTATGATCGATATTGGTACCAGTTGCTAACATTGCTTAGCAAATCATATTATCATGTTTCTTTATATATTTCGAGGACGAAACATTTGTAAGGAGGGTGGCATGGTAGGGTACCTAGGAATATATATTTGGAGATATATTATTATATTGTATAAGGGTGGCATGGGCCACACATAACCCAAGGTTTATTGTATTATAATATAATATTGTATTATAATATAATATTATACTAGTAGTAGGCTCCTAAAAGTAGAATAAGAAGATGGATATATAAAGAAGAGATATTTATCATTGTAATCATCATTGGATAATAATATTATGTAATCGTCTATGCCCACGAAGTGACCTCTCATCTTGGGAGATCTTATGGAGTGATTCCTTCATTAAGGAGTAATATTGGTGTTTCCCTACCTTAAGGGTATTATATATATCTCTCTCATTTTTGGATTGTTATTATGGATAATTACATGTGGATGAATGATTTGATATTTTTGCATATTGGTGAATGATTTATGTTAATGAAATAAAGTTATACAATAGTTTCCCATATACAAAGGAGAATTCCTATAGGTATAAAATTAGCAATAAATATCATATACCCTAGTTGGTAGAAAAAAGAACATTTGCATGGAGATGCTCACATGAAAAATCTAACTGGTGTGCACTTTGAAGGCTTGATGGTTAAATTCAAAGAATGTGTTGCTATATTTTGAATCATTTCAAAAGGATAATCTTTATTTGTTGGTTCAAAGGTTTTTATTGGAAGTGTAACATGTTATGTCCTTATCTAATTTTTGAGTTACAATAATATCAACTTTCTGAGGTACAATAATCTCAACTTACACAATTTTTTTATATAAAAATAAAAACATGTGCTTTGCATAATTGTAGTGTTTGGTATAAACAATACCTCTAACTTACATTCATAAAAAATATTATCACTTTAAGTCACTATGTATAATATCTAATATAGATACCATAATTATTTATGGGAATTGACCTTGTAAATCATCAAGGAGAAATAAGGAAAAAATTGTGATAATTCATTTCACTTTAATTTTTTATTCCACTCATTACTATTATTGGACATAAATCATAAAATTGAAAAAATCCAAGTATATACAGAATTTAATATCATGTATGATAATTTCTCTTTAATAAAGTGGCAATCAAATTATTTTTATTACTACATTGGTGCCACATATCACTCTCTTTCATGTACCTTAAGGTATATCTCATGTACGTCTACATATATCAAGAGGACTAGCTTCTTCCATGTAACAATGTGTATATAGTAAGAGTGAGTATATTTAAAGGTTCGATATATAGGACTAGTGGTATATAGAAAAGTGGATAATTTTGAGGGATATAAGGAACCTTCATCATGGTTACATCAAAAAAAATTCTCATAGAATCTTAGTTGCTTAGATTCTAATATGGTGAGAGTATTGAATAGTTTCTTTGAAGAATTACATACTTGAAGTTAAGGTTGAACACCATGGGAGAAAAGGTGAAATATAAGCTCTTAGTCTTAGTTGTACTTAAATCCATCTCTAAACTATTTATAACATTGGTGTCATCTCTTCAATTATCAAATAGAAGGGTGTCATTTGAAGATTTGGTAAGCATCTTGCAACAATATGAAGTAGAAAATATATTAAGAGATGAGTTATCCAATAATACCCTTACCTTCAAAATGAATTCTCGAAATGAATCAAAGGATCAACCACTTCTACTTCATCACAAAATAAGCCTCAATGTATAAGGAGGTATAGTCATATTTATGAAAAATAAGGACATGCCACCAAGTTTTGTAATTATAATTCATTTGCTCAAAAGAATCAATTTCAAAGACCTCCTCAAGGGAATCAACAGTCTCAACATTAACAAGGATAAGGGAAATCTCAACAAAGACCATAACAACAATATTATATTACTCAATATGAAAGATATCTAGATTGTGAAGAAGAGTGTGAAACATCATATAAATTTATGATGACCAAATAAGTATCAAAACCAAGAAATAAAGGAGATAGTAAACAAGCCAAGAAACATCATGAAATTTAAAAGTGTGTGTCATTCAAAGATAATGAAGATGAAATTTTTTCAAAATTATCTTGTTTACAATCAATAGTCAAAAATGTTGGTCAAGGATATTTTGAAAAGGGTGTGACAATTTCTATTGGTGTAGTAAGAAGAATGTGCATGCCACTATTCACTTTTGACATATTTGAGGTGCAATGTAGAAAGCAAATATAAATAATTGAAAAGTTTAAGGATAAGCCCATAATGAAAGATGTTTGTTGTGACACAAGTGATATTTTTCAAAGGATAAATTTTAGTTGTGATATTAGTGATTTAAGGTACATGGTGGTAGATGGTTGTTGTGATATATGTGATATTATTCAAAGGAAATATATAGCTTGTGATACAAAGTGTTTTGAAGATTTTTATTAAAAAAATGATTGTGTAGAAGATGGTTGTATTGGCCATGATAAAATCCATATTGTTAGAGTTGAAAATGATAGTAATAGTTTATATTGTGTTGAAATTATTTGTGATGGTGATGTATGGTATTTAAAGGGTGTAAAAAATTAAAGGGTGATGAAGAAATTAGATGATATGAAAAAAATACCAAAGGTGTTGGTTCAAAAAGAATAAGAAAAATAAGATATAATGGTACATGTTGGGGAAGATATGAGTAAGGTGTGAAAATATCCATAATTCTAGGTATAAGGACAAATAATGAAGGTCTTGGTTATGATGGTCCAACAAGTGGTACAAAATTTGTGGTGATAGAAAAACCTATGCAAATGATGAAAATATAGGTAGTGATACAAAATTTGTGAAGAATCATATGCAAATGTTCCTAGTGGGTTTTTGTAGTCATTGTAGAAGATCCAACCATGTGATAGCTAGGTGTTGGAACCTACATCCTTGTGATATTTATATAGGTAATAATCACTCCAAAAGAAAGTATTGACGCAAAGAGAAAGTGACCAACCAATTGCATATTATTTTTGGATGAATGAATGTGATAAAATGGGATAAAATAGGATAAAATAAGAGAAATATTGAATGGTTTCTATAGGAGAAGATGGATTTTCTTGAATAATAAGGATGTAAGTTTTCCCATGGAAAAATATATTGGAAAACTTGAAATTAATGGTTTTAGTATCAAAATAATATAACCCAAGCAATGCTTAGAAAATCTACAATGATAAGAATTACAGTGAAATATTCTATGGAGGATTCTTAAGATATGGAATATTCCAAAGATATAATTCAATGGTAATTTCCCATAGGTGATGACCTAAAGAAAAACCCAATGGCTAACCTAGAGGTAAAATCGACCTAAAGGTAACCCAATGATAAAGGACCTAGAGGTGATCCAAAGGCAATGATGACCTAGAGGTGATCCTATTAGAGTATATTATATCATTTAGGTCAAGTAAATATATCACATTTGATACATAGTTAGAGTAGGATATTACTTAAGTGGGAAGTTAGATAGTTACTTCAAGAAATGTAATAAATCCACAAGTGTCAATGTGCAAGTTGTAACTATGCAAGGTGTCCCCTTGTGCAAGTAGTTAGAGTGTTGGCCAAGGAATTCATATTTTTATATAAAGGGCCTCATAGTCAGTGATTAGATATTACCATAGGTAGTAGTAGATGTTGTGGATAGATCACCATTGGTTATGGAGTACAATGTAGTTCTTTAGCATGAATACTGGAGTGTTCATTCCTCCATATTGCATTTATTATTTTCATCACTTTCCATTAATAGTATATTTCAATGTTATTATATAATTCCATTATCTTACATTTCTATATATCTTACATCATATGATTGCATTTTCCCATAGCTTACATTATCAAAAGATAACAATGGTATCAATATGGTAGGTTGATAGGATTAGAAAGAGTCATAAGGGATCACTATTACTACTATAAGCCTAAAATTTATTGCATATTTACAAATTAGATCTGCCATTATGTACCATTTCATGCAAACGCCATCATAAGAGAGATAGAGAGGATAAGAAAATATCAGTTCTAGAATTTTTGAGATTGCATTTAGCTAGAGTATTTCCACATAGTTATAGAAAACTCATGAAGATTGGGACTCAACATTCATTCCACTAGATTGACAAATCAAGTCATGAAGATTCATCATTAATAGATTTAGATTCATCATACTAACACTTTTTTGTAGGGAAAGGAGATTCAAAGAAATCTATGAAGCTTATTATAGAGAGCTAGGAAGAATATCATCTTCATAATAAATCCAACACCAGAAGCAACACATGAAAGAAAAAGATATTCCAAGAACTTGAGGGAGTCCTATTGTAGACCTGCACATTGTAGAAGAAGAAAAGACCACATAAAATTTGTTACAAATTCAAGTAATAGACTCTAGAGAAGAGTCCTAGAAGATTAGAGGTTGGCGATCTCCATAGAAGACTAAATACTAGAAAATTATAAAATATAAGAAAAAGGCTAGAGTAGCCTTATTGTAGATTGAAGATACTCTAGAAAATATTCCATAATAAGATAGGAGATTGGTGATCTCTATAAAATATTGCAGATAATATATTGAAGACTTATTCTACAAGAAGCTAAAGAAGACCCATAAAAGGACTCATTGAAGAACTTCCAATCTTGGAAGATTGAAGAAGGACTAGCAAGATCCTGTATCTAATTTCAAAAGTAGTAGATTTTAGATATACATGAGAGAGAGCTCATTGCCAACACTTCCATAGCATAAGGTTGAAGGAAATATCTCATTGAGAAGACCAGAGAAGCTACAATATTGAAGACCTTGGAGAGGTCTCAAGGAGAAATAAGGAGAAGGATTGGAGATCCTTGTTGCAAAGCTCGTTGAAGCAATATCGAAGGAGTTCCTAGAAGAACCCATTGGATAAATTCAATACCAAGGAGGATCTTGTGATAGAAAAGTATTTGGGACAATTATCGCCATTCGACAACAAGTCCAAATGAGAAGGATTTGACAAGCAGTTTATCAAATTATACAGAAGATCAATGAAGACCTTAAGACTTTTCCAATCTTAAGAAGAAGACCATGTTTGAAGTTAAAATTTGATAAGGAGGTTGAAAAACATAGATAGAAGAAGCCCATAAAATCCAAGATATTTGGAGATTACCTTTCAAATCTAAGAAGGCACATTCTAGAGGATAGATTATCTATTAAAAAGGCCAGCAATTAGGATAGCATTACTAGCTACAAAACTTTAGAGTTGCAGATTTTATTCTAAAGGTTAATTCAATCCATCCATTACAAAATCAAGTAGCAAGTCAAGAGCATTAGAGAGCTATAATTTTATGAAGATAGAATATAGTCAAGCAAAGTTGTGAATCCATCTAGTTTCAATGTAGCAATAAGTTGAATCAAATCACCTTGCAATCCTTCATCTATAGATCAGTAAAGGTAAGAAACTTGGGTGTAAATAGATTCATTAGTTTAACTTTGATTAAGGTTATTATTCAGTTCCATTAAAGCACCGCTATTAGAATTCAAAAGTTGCAAAAAATAAGGTTACATTATATAGTCTTCAAGGTGTGCAGAAGGAAATTACTTTTAAGGTTATCACCTACACAATAAAATAGGAGTTGGATATATTTTGATAAAAATAAAATTATCATCTACCTATTGTCTATATAAGAAAAGACTACATTCTACAATATTAATTGTAGTACAAATTCAAATTGCTTTTAAAGAAAAAATTATTTAAAATACATGATTCTTAATTAGAAGTTGTAGATATTATTAAGTTCATTCTTTAATAATTATTAGTGCATTAAAGGAGAAATAAGGTAAGACTACTATTGCACTATTCTAGATTGGTTAACTTATTTACTCTTAAATATTATTATATGCATTGGTTATTAGCTTGAGGAGAAAACCAAAAGAGCACAAAATTTGCAAATATCAAAGTGTCTAAAGACACTATTAAAAACTCAATACCTGCAATACAAGATATTATGGCCTATAGAAACCACCAAGTAGATAAAAATTCCTCCAAGGAGTGGAGAAGAAGAACACAAACATCAAATAAAAAGTAGAAGCTACAAGAAGAGATCTAAAGTGTCTTAGAATTAAGGTGTAAATAAATATTTTTACAAATTCGAATGTAAGCACAAAATTTATCTCTATTACTATAGTAAATAGAGATGAAAAAAAGTGTCTTAAGATACTCAACGTAGCACATTATTCTATCTACAAGTGGTCATATTATCAACATCAAAGAGCCAATAAAAAGGAACTCAACATTGACCATAAGCACTATAAAAAATGCCTGAAGCAAACCACCCCAAAAGTTTTCAAATTTTACCATCCATGAGGAGTAAGTACCAGGTTGAAAGTATGTAAGGAATAAGCCATAGAAAAGAGCCATTCTAGGTCTCAAAACTCAGTGCACATTGTGGTATTCTACCATTCACAATATTGATATCTATAAGCATCAAATTCACAAGAGGATAGTGTATTAGCGTGATCATTATAACACATTATAGTAAAGAAATGAGAACTATTTACTAATAAAAGAGGTGCACTACCATGGAGATTCCCCATTCAAGAGTAGCACCATAGAATCAATTTCATCGAACCAAGAGCCTACATTGTGAAGGGAAACATATTCAGCCACCTAAAGAAAGCATTGAGAGCAAGGAAACAATCATGTTGTAGTTATCAAAGGAGTTTTATAAATTATCAATAAACATTGGAGAGATCATACATGCAATAGAGAATTCAATAATGCTCACAAAGGAAATGCTAAAGATAACGTCTAAACATTGGACGTTGAAATATATCATTTTGAGCATATTCATCATAGCCCATCATTCAAAGGAGGAAGAAGCATTATCCGAAGAAGCATTATTCAAAGAGGAAAATGTTACTATAACGCACATTATTAATATATCAAAGTATTACTATAACGCTTCATAAGGTAGCAACACATGGGTGTAAGTCTAAGGATAATTTAAGCTACATAAGCATCCAAGTCCAAGCAATTATAGCAAACACCAAGTGAATATGAAGCAAGTGTAAGGAAGTGTAAGCAAATTCATAGGAGAGTGTTTTGAAGCTAGAAGTACTACAACAAGGTTACATTATAAGCATGACATAAATGAGTCAAAGGATGTCCATTACAAGTCTATCATCGATCAGTGATTACAACACTCATCAAGTATTAAATGCTTGAGTAATACTAGCACTCTCTAAGAGCCTACATCACTACTATCAAGGGAGATCAAAATTGCTTACAAGGGAAGAGAAAAACTGCTTACAAGGAAGAGCAAAATAATCTACTTCAATACTATCAAAACAAGAGCAAAAACCACCAACATTACTATCATCAAGGGAAGCAATATCAGGTACATCACCACTGACTAGTGAGAGCATCTTAATACTCATTGCTAGCCCATTCATCTATGTAGGAGAAAGATAAGTATATGATTCAATTATTTGCTTTCTAAAATTTGGAGTTATAAGGTGTTAAATATAAGGTTGATAATTAAAACAAACTTAGGAAGGAAGAAAGAAATCCTAAAAAAGAAAGAAATAATTATAGATATTTGCAAATAACCAAGTAGGAGATATAAGGTTGTTAACCTTTATTAATTAAATACTAATTTGCAAATATAATTATTTTTTAATATTTCAAAGATAGGGAGTTAGAAGGCATACTACATCAAATCTTAATATTTTATAATTTAGAAAATTATAGATAAAATTATTGAAGGTAGTAGAAATAAGTTTATTAAAGCATCATATAGAGTTGGAATTAATTAAAGGGACAAAAGAAATCCAACCTAAAGGAACTTCAAAATTGATAAGTGCATAAGTTCAATAGGAGAGATAAGGTAAAAATAGAAGTTGATTATTGTTACTTACAAAACATTACAAAATCAACTCAATATTGAACTATTATTTCCAAAAGCACTTTATCACGCTTAAAGCATAATCTAAAAACTAGGGATACATAAGGAATCCTACAAAAGAAAACCTAAATCCAAGAAAGGTTTTATTAATTTACTTGAGATAAAAATAGTATTCTACAAATTGAAATATTAGGAAAGCAAAAAAGAATGCTACATATCAAAACCTTCTAGCTTGATATTAAACTTAAATCACTAGGAATTCATAAGGTAGACTACTACAAATAAGTTAAGAGCTAGAAAAACTATAGTATTGATCTCAAGATTACACATGAAATATAAAGAAATGCTTTAATTATAATAAAATATTTCCCGAAGTGGAAATGTATTCCCAAAACTTAATAGATACCCTTAAAGGATATGAGAATCTATCAACTAGTGATAAAGAGATATTCTACTTATTTCTTAAAGAGGCAAAAGAAGGGAACTTTACAATATTAATCAATTATCTTCATGAAACTATCTTTCGAGCATTGGTGGAATTCATAAAAAATAGTTATATTCACATCAGAAAAATATTTGATGATTTATCTATCATTAATCATTTTTTTACTTGCTCAACACATGAAGCAAACTAGCAACATAAATCAATATTATTGTGATGATAGACTAACTAATCATGAAATAGATATTCCAATAGAATCAATGCAAAATCACAAGAGAAGGAGGAAGAGAAAGAAAATATATGCTAGGAGAGAACAAAAAAATGAAGATATGAACATAGAAGAAAACATAAAGACTAAACCAGATGAACATATTCAAGTTGGAAAGTCATAAGAACCTTCAGCTACAACTTTCTTTACCTTGTATGAAGATACTATCTGCTTACTTGATTATATTACAATAAGCAATGAATAAGGATACAAATTCTAATACCAGATAAAAGAACCATATTGAAGATTAAAGTCCCCAATACCCAAATAATGTAATATGGGGGGGTGTTAGAGTATATTATATCATTTGGGTCATGTAAATGTACCACCTTTGGTACATAGTTAGAGTAGGAGATTACTTTAGGGGAAATTTAGATAGTTACTTCAAGTAATATAATAAATACACAAGTATCAATATGCAAGTTGTAAATGTGCAAGGTGTCCCATTGTATATCTAGGTAGATTATTGGCCAAGGAATCCATATTTCTATATAAAGGGCTTCATAGTGAGTGATCAGATATCACCATAGGTAGTAGTAGGTGTTGTGGGTAGATCACCATTGGTGATGGAGTACAATGTAATTCTTTAGCATTAGTACTAGAGTGTTCATTCCTCCATATTGTATTGTAATATTTCCATCATTTTTTGTTAATAGTATCTTTTAGTGTTATTGCATAATTCCATTATCTTACATTTTTGCATATCTTGCATCATGTGATTACATTTTTCCACAACTTACATTATCAAAAGCTAACCGACCCAAGGTAAAGGACCTAGAGATGACCTAGAGGTAATTATGATCTAGAGGTAATGCAAAGATAATGATGACCATGAGGTAAAGATCCAAATTTAATGGCCTAGAGGTAGACCCTAAGAATGATACAAAAAGACACATATGATGGAGATTACTTAAAAGTAAAGCCATAATTAATAAAGCCAAAGCATTATTTTAGTGTACCACCAATGGAATCATTGAGGGGTAATAGGGGATGTTAGCCATCATTACATTTTTTTTTTGTTACGTAATCATTAGGGGATGATTGGTAATTTTTATCTCATATGAGGTTGGATAGTCACATTTATGGTGAGAAGAATGAGAATATGAAAACACATAGTTGAAGGTGAAACACCAAAGAGTCTCTTGAAACAAAGATATTTTTTTTATAAATGTGTATGATGTATCCAAGCTGAGAGCTAGAAAAAATATCAACATTATATGAAATAGGTTGTTGAGTTTAATATTGTTTTTGTATAATATTATTTTTTCTCTCCCATATTTTACAACATGCTTAACATGGATTGTTATTGTCTTACCCAAGGACTAATAAATCTAGTCCACCCTTGTCTCATATGCAAGAGCACATGACTCTCCACCATCTGTAAATTTAGTCATTAGTGTTTTTTCACAAATACAATGGTCCCTTTGAATCTTATCTCCAATTTATTGATGATATTTTTATTTTGGATCATCTCTCAATCAAGAAGTCCATGTAACCTAAATCAATATTTATAATGTTGTGAGAATATTGGTGGACAATTTGTTAGCTTTTTATTAATACTACTCTATATTTACAATGGATTACTAGGGATATTTTAAGGCTTCAAGTTGTAAAATTTCCATAGGTATATCTATGTATTCCTTTGCCTAACAAAGAAAATGAAGAGAAACTCTAAGACTCAATTTTTGAATAGAATGAAATCTTGTTTGACATGTTGGAAAGGGTTGTTCTTAATAATGGTTGTCACATTGCATTTTATTTCTACATATATGATGTGTACTTAAAATATTTGAATTTGACAAAATTCAAAAAATATTTTCTTTGGAAAGGATGTGAGGAAATATCTAGATATTTTCTATGTGAGTAAGAGAGAGCTTGAAAAAGAAATAATATTAAAAGAGAATCTTTTAGAAATTGTAGAATTATGAGTATTTGAATAAGAAACAAATTTTAGCTAGATATTATTTAAAAATCTAAGAAATACGGATAGGCAGTTGCCCTAGTGGCTAAGATGATGGTTGTTTCTTAAGTGGTATTGTGTTCAAATCCCTTGAGGGTGGTTGTTGATGTAATTTGTAAATGTTCTCCTATATTAAAAAAAAGAAAAAGAAAAGAAAAAAAGTCAATTAAAATATGTTATTAGAACATAAACATTAATTTAAAAGAGTTTACCATTAACTTAAAAACTCATATTAAATAATTAATTTTTTATTATATTATTTAAGCATATATTACTATAGCTTAATTTTTATATTACCATATTAAATATAATAAAACAATTTATGAAATTATTTTATATTTATATAGTAAACTATATGATTAGAATAGAAAAAAACCTAAATTTTATAATATAAGGTAAAAATAATAACTTGTAAAACTAAAGTAGTACAATATTTTGTGCCTCATTGAGGATTTTCATTGGAAGCAATGAAAAAAAATCAGACTAAAGTTTGTATTGCATGGTGTAAAGGTCAAACATAGGTTGTAGTATTATGGATCAATTTAATATTATTATTTTAATTTGTTATCAATCACATTTGCGAATGAAATTCTTTTCATTAAATCCTTAAAAATAATTTTTATTTAAAATCTTTAAATTATTTAATAAAACAGATTTTATTTTTAAATTTTTAAGGGAAAGTTCGTTACATCCATAATTGAATTCTTTTCATTAAATCCTTAAAAAATATTTTTTATTTAAAATCTTTAAATTATTTAATAAAACATATTTTATTTTTAAATTTTTAAGGGAAAGTTGGTTACATCCATAATTGAGAAGTATAGGGTACAAACTCATTATTCTTTAGTAACTGTGAAGTGCAGAGTTCAAACTATATGCGTTGATCTGCTTCCAACAAGCTATACCACCTCTTTATTGTTAATTTGATAAAGAAAATCACTAATCGCTCAAAATGCATACCATCCCTCAAAATTCATACTATCCTTAATCTAAAGCACTGTCGGCTATACCACCTCTTTATTGTTAATTTGATAAAGAAAATCACTAATCGCTCAAAATGCATACCATCCCTCAAAATTCATACTATCCTTAATCTAAAGCACTGTCGGCAGCATGCCCCAAAATTTAAAAGTATAATAAATACCTAACCAAACAAACAATTACCAATCCACTAACCATAAAAACTAATAAAACTAACCTAAGAACAGTACGTTAACCTTTGTTAACCTTTTTTTATTTTATGGCTGTTATCCATCTACCCACATGGCATCTCAATTATTGTAGGTTTGTCTATGAGTTTCGGTGAAGAACAATCCAACGTACAACTTTACGTGACAGAACCGTAACACTTTTGAGTGCATGGCATCTCAATTATAGTAGGCAACGTACAACTTTACGTGACAGAGCCCGTCTGCATTTGGAGTGGAAATCCGAGCCTCAGTCGCTGTTATACAGCTCACCATCACCATCCACTGCAATGGCATGTCAATTATGGACATGCGCCGTGTGCTTTTGTCCAAAAGTTAATAGGGCTCAGCATTCGTGGAATGTACCGTGTCATTATTGATCGATACAAATTGGATGTCTCTCCTATATGCTACAGATAAATGATCTGGACCACCATTAGCATAATGTACGGGCCCTGCTACAAAGATAAGATTGATCGATACAAATTGGATGTCTTCCCTAAATGATCTGGAATGGACCACAATTAGCATAATGTACAGGCCCTGCTACAAAGATGAGATTGATCCATACAAA
The DNA here is from genome assembly GCA_028583015.1 of Wollemia nobilis. Classification (NCBI taxonomy): domain Eukaryota; kingdom Viridiplantae; phylum Streptophyta; class Pinopsida; order Araucariales; family Araucariaceae; genus Wollemia; species Wollemia nobilis. The sequence continues at coordinate 574,800 of JAQPPZ010003202.1, forward strand.
TTGGATGTCTTTCGTATGCTTTATTTGAACAATGTACAGAAACGGATCAATCATCTGGACCACCATTAGCATAATGTACAGGCCCTGCCACAAAGATAAGATTGTACATGTTTTTCGTATTCTCAATTTCAGTTTATATTTTTAAAGATCAAGTGGGAATATATAAGACAAGCAGTCAATCCAAGCAATATTTTCAGAGGACAAATACACTGTATGTATTAGTGTTGGTTATTGTTTCAATCTTCTTAGAAGTCAATCCAAGTAAGATTTGAATTCAAAGGAGGTAATTTTCATGCTTTTAACAATTGTGTACTTATTGAGACAAATACACTGTATGTTGGTAATTGTTTCAATCTTCTTAGGTCAAGTAAGATTTTCAGAGGTAATTTTCATGCTTTCAACAATTGTGTACTTATAGAGCCAAATACACTATATGTCATTAGTTTTGGTTATTGTTTCAATCTTCTTTGCAAATGATTTTTACTCAATCTTGACATACTCAATTTTAATGCCTCTTGGGTTTTTTAATGGAAGAAAGTAAGAAGATTTGTAATTAATGGTGGTAGCATCAAAATTTCTAGTTGATATAAGAGGATTATATGGATGTTTTTTTTTTTTCCCTATTTATGGTATTTACCTTTAAAAAGACTTTATGTACGTTACATTTTAATCATGTTTATTATTAATATTAGTTTATATTTTTAACAATATTAATATTAATACCTCATCGAGAATAATAAGAGGTATTTTATTTGTATAACTCTAACTATATAGGGATGATTTTTAGCATACGGTTCAAACAAATAATCTTACAATTAATTATTGGATTTTTTTTTGTTTAACTAGAATAAGACCAATAATATTTCAAACTTTAATAATTTTTCTCTTACACATCCCACAAAAAAATTATGAAAAAATATTACTAACTATAGTGGAAAGAGGGTGATACTTCAAAAATATGTTACAATAGACTCGAATATGAGATATAAGGTTATATATCCTAAGATAATAGTTGTTGCATTAACATATTAGAGTCAATTTATGAAGTAGTAAGTTATGAACCATCATATTCTTTGAAGGGTATGTATGGTATTTTTATTGTAAAGTAGACACACTAAATACTCATCATCATTTGTCATTAATGAATAAATATTTAGTCAATATATCTAGTTGTGTGTTTTTCCATCATAAATGATGCTAGAATTGGTTTATTATATGAAATCCATTGCACTCTCCATTTTGGGCATTAGAAATTTTCTTATTTATCTACTATAATTTATTTGTAATTATTGTTGTATTTATAAGGGTGTGAACATAAAGACATATTTTTTTATGAAAAAAATAACCCTTATATAACCTTTTTATATTGCAATAGTTTCACATCCTTTCTGGTTAGTTTATCACCCCAAAACCATGACTATGCCACACATTATTCATGTCCCATCATCATTGTCATTCCTCTCAACTTATGTGTATGATGCCATAAATAGTATTCCTCTTAGCTCTAACAAAAATATAACAAAAAAAAGAAAGCAATAAGAGAAACATCCAACTTTAGCACATCTGGAGAAAATTAGAAAAAAACTCTCATCATGTGCTATAACACATGCCCACATTTTTTTTTATTCCATAGGTAACCCCATGTGAACCCCCTTTGTGTGTCTCCTCCTCTTATGTGTCATCCAAAATCCCCTAGCTCCACATTAATTATATTAAAAAAAACACTTACATAACTCACTTCCCTCCCTCACCCACCTTTCCTTTCCACGTGCCCTCCCTTGCCCTCCTCTCCTCTAGATGTGACCCCTTCCCCATATAACCACCCCCCACATAATATTTAAATACATTGTATTAAATAAATACAAACATGTTTTTATTTCAAACAAAAATTATGTCAATAAGAAGTTTAAAAGCTAGTAGACGACTTAAACAAAAATTGTTAGAGTATATATAGTCTATTAATGGTGGATTATTCATAGAAAGTACCCAATCATTTACAAAAGGAAGTACAAAATACACATGGTATACTACATGATAACATAAATCAATTTAAATAAGAGATGAGGTCAAGCACAAAATAAGTATATGAAAGATTCACCAAAATAGAGGAAGATATTAAGTCTATTGAAGCTAAAATCCCTACAGTAGACACTAAAAGTATACCCTTGAGAATGACAAGATCTCTAGGTATACAAACATGAGGATGAAATCCTAATTAGATTCCTCAAAATATAATTATTCATACTCAACAATAATCAAACTAACATTACATTGCCTAAACCCTTGTTGTTTGATTTAAGTTCTTTGGTGAGAATTGGGATTCACCAAAAGTATCTTATGTATTCACTCTAAATCCTATGTTTGATGTGTTAATTTGAGCTAACACTTAATTTTTAATAACTAGAATTTAGTGAACTATATACTTTTGAAAATAAGATTTTGAAATGTGATGCAAAAAAGACAATAATGCAATCAAATAAAATCTAAGTCCTATATGCACTTTTGATTCCTTACGAGAACTACAAGACTAAAACATGAGTTATAAGAAACTAAAAGGAAATGCCTTTTATTTTATCCAAGGGTACAAGAGGAAATGCATAAAAAAAGGTCTAGCCTATATGTAAACTATATGCAATTTCCAATTTGATTCCTAACAAATGTAAAAATATGTTCCTTTAACGTATTCACTTTAAAGAAAATATGCAAAGGAATGAATATTAACTCCTTTGATTTATACCATTAATGAATGACTATAATAAAATAGAGGGCAAACAATAACATTAAATCAATGCTAAAATAAAAACTAGAATAAAGGTACTCGGGAACTTGTAAAGGGTGAAATTGTAGTTAGGACTTTTTTTTGTATCCTACACATTAGTTTGTCACCTGTAACAAGTTCATCTCCTACTAACCTATGAACTTGTAGAAAAAGCTAAAAATAAGAAAACGATAAATGTGTTAGTTTTTAGGGGCATACTTTATTCTTGAGAGGGTGTTAAACTTTCTTGTTTGTAATCAAACCCTCTATTCCTTTTCATAAAATATAATTTGATATTTTGGAAGAAGATAAATGGTATGAGCTAGAAATTTAATTGTTGTAAAACTAGATTGGACAACTTGTAAGGGTGCTAGGATATTTCTAGTACTGACTAAATATTGTTGGGATTCTAAAATTGGTTGAAAATTTGAGTGAGATAGGTTTGCAATTTATAGGGTGAACTCATAGCTAGAAGAGATCATCTGCTATAGAGCTTGTAACCTATAAATTTTATTTTGAGCTAAAAATAGAGGGATTTAAAAGTGCAAAAGTTATTTATGGGATAAAAGGATGTGAATGATCCCTAAATAAATCAAAATCTTAGGCAAATATTATGCTAGATGAATTTGTATCTTGCATATCCTATAACTTTTAAATGTATTTTGGAGGTAAAAACAAAAGGTGTAGAGATAAAAAAGTGATGGTTTGGCTGAAGAGATGTCAGAGATTTAGAAGTTAATTAGAAAATCAAATATGGGTGGTCCTAGATAAATTTGTATCTTGCAAATCTTATAACCTACAAATTTATTTTGGAGGAAAAAATAGAAAGTTTTTGAGGAACAAATGATGGCTTGGCTGAATAGATGTCAGAGATTTAGAAGTTAATTAGAAAATCAAATATGGGTGGTCCTAGATAAATTTGCAACCTATAGATCTTGTAACCTATGAACTTATTTTAGAGGTAAAAATATAAATATTTTGGGAAGTCAAATTGATGTCTTGGCTAAAGAGATGTTATAGATTTAACATTTAATCAAAATTAGACAAGGTCAGTATTAGATAAATTTATATTCTACAGATAATGTAACTTTGGAACTTGTTTTAGAGATAAAAATAGAAAGGTTTTGATAAGAAAAAGTGATGGCTTGGTTGAAGTGATACCTCTTATTAAGTTTTACAATATGGGATTCCTAATTATCCTAATGATACTCATAACGACTCAACAAATTCTTCAAAGTAATGCACAAAGAAGGCAATTTAATCTCAAGTGGAAAAAAACTTCAACAAAATAAACCAAATAAAAGTGGTTACCCCTATATACATTTGAATACTTATGTGATACACCCACAATGTGTGTTAATTTTTATTTGATTTCTTAACTATCATTTTCAAAGCATTTACCAAACATTTATTTGTAGATTCAACCTGATCATTCCCTTGGATAATAAGGTGTTGAAAAAGGATGTTGAATCCCTAACTAGAAGTCAATTCTTGCATTTTTTTATTTTTGAAAGAGGTGTCATTTTCTAAAATTAGTTTCTAAAGGACACCAAAGTGACACATAATATAATTAAAAATAAATTTAAAAACATTTATGGTTGTCTAATTTATGAATAACATAGCTTCCACCCATTTTATAAGATATTTTATGACTATGATAATGAACTTGTGTCTATCTAAGGACATGGGAGAAATAGGTCCTACAAGGTCAAGACCTTGAGTGAAAAAATGCCAAGGAGACTCAACTAGATGAAGAACCTTTTTAGGGGTATGAATTTTATTTTTATGAAACTAACACTTATCACATGATTTCATATAGTTATTGGTATAAGCTTCTATTGTGGGACTAAAGTACCCCATTCTTAACAATATTCAATCTATGGAATGATCACTAAAGTGTCCCTCATAGTTGCAAATATGGACATTAAAGAGGTATTTTGGCACTTTATCCTCGATGAGGCATCATAGGAGAACACCATCAGGATCATGATAGTATAATACTCCACCAATAATGAAATATAAAAAATATCTCTTAAAAATGTGAGCCTACTACTTAGCATTAACTATAGGTTGATAGGAAACATAAAATATCACAATTCCAATGATCATAATAAGGGATTTGGCAATGAATACATTCATTAGGCCTTTAGTGATAGAAGTTGTAAGTTTAACATGAATTTTTACCATAACATTTATTTTAATATTATTTTCATGTGGTATGAATTTACTAGTCAAAGCAACTACAAATTTAGCCCCAACATTTTATTCCCTTGGGGAATGCCTAATGGAGTACTCAAAATAATTAATAGCCACTTGATGGTGAGGGATCAAATAGGAAACTTTGATAGCATGTTGACCATAGATCTTATGCACCATAATTTGGGAGTCTCCCAACACTTTGATGTGTTTAACACTCATTTTTTGGGTCATTAGGAGCCCTTATATTAAAGCATCATATTTTACAACATTGTTAGTAATGAAAAAAAATATATTTCCATAGGAACAATGAGATTATACAAAGGCTTGATAAATATACCTACTCTTACCCCAAATTATTTTTTTTCTCCATCAAAGTAAAGGATCCAAGTATTAGGGTAAATGTCTTCATTTGAGAAGTAGAAGGTATATCAAATTTATTTGTAGTCTTGGCTTTGTAACATATCTTGATAGCCTTATAAGACGCCATTAGAGCCTTTTCCTACTTAACAAGATCATAAGAAATATATTTATAAATTATAATAGAGGTAAAAGAGGAAGGAAATATGACCAAGTCGTAAGGAGTACAATAAATTATCATTATATCCTCAACATGCAATACCTCTTTTAATGGGTTTTGTGTTGGATCAGGAGTAACTACTAGTTGCTCAACAATCACCTAAGATTTTATAGGTTTTGTGTTATAATATAAAGATCAAATTTTTGCATCATAGTGATCCATTTTCTATATCATGTGTCACTAGGAATGAAAGGTTTTTGGATAAGGTGTCTTAGGGGCTTAGTTTTAATGACCATATAAGTTACCTGATATGACATATAAATCCTTAGCTTCTCACATGCAAATGAGATGGAAATACAATATTTCTCCATAGGAATATATCATGTTTCTATCTATATCATTAGTTGACTAATATAATACATAATATAATCATTATTATCATCTTGTTGGGTAAGAAATTCTCTAGAATAAATCTAAGTAGTTGACATATATAGAATAAATTAATTATCTAGGTTGGGTGGGTTAAGGTTTGGGGTTGTTAAATTTTTTTATTGAATTCAAGAAAGACATTGTTACAACTTTTAAACCTCCTTATTAAGGAGATGATTCATTGGATAAGATTTTAAAGCTAAATCAAGTATAAATTTCCTAATGGTACCAAAATTCCCTAAGAAATATTTGATATATTTAAAAATTTGAGGGGAAGGCATAAAATTAATGGCTTTGATCTTGTCATGATTGAAATTTATGCCCTATGAGACACCATGAAGCCTAAAATTTGTTACTAGTAACACCAAACACATACCTTTTAGGATTAAGTCTTACATTATAATGTCATAATCACTCATAGATGACATGAAAGTCATTGGGGTGGTCAACTTGTAATTTAGACTTACCCAATAGATCATCCACATAAGACTCTACTATATTTACATTCAATTCATAAAATATAGTTGTCATGGCCCGCTAGTAGGTAACACCAATGTTTTCAATCCAAATGTAATGGCCCAGCATGTGGTGAAATTTATTTTATTTTGATCCTCAAGGGTAATCTATATTTGATTATATGGTAAATAGCCACCCATAAGGGATAATATTTCATACCCTACAAGGTCAACACCCCAAATGGAAGAATACCAAGGAGACTCTGTAGACACCAAAACAGCACCAATCCGATTATGTGACTGCAAGCACTGATCGCTTTGACAAACACAGCCCCCAGGGCAGCCCTCAGAGGTTAAACAGTGGTCTTAACCACTTTCATAGCAATTTTGTAAGGTCAAGAAGCAATTTGGCACACTTGGACACTTTGCCCAGATATTTGTCTCACCCGGGGACGAATTCAAAATAGAATCCGTCCCACCCCAGGATGAATTCTGAATCCGTCCCTGGGTGGGACGAATTCTAAGCTTAACGGGAAAAAAGACAAATGGCGCCAAGTGGCAGCCTAGAACAGTCAGTTGATGACTCCTGCCTCGCACGCGTGTGTAGGTGGACAGAGGGGCCGTTAGAAGACTGTCACAAAAGGCATTTATCAAAGCCCAAGTCAACGGAGGACTCCCCTCCCTCATGGGAAGACAAGACTGCCACATGGCGCCTATGACCAACACATGGCATTTGTGCTTCCCTCCCAAAAGAGACCCCATGGGTCTATAAAAGGTGGGACTTTTCTCACCCAAAATATACAAGTTGAAGGAGTTTTCAAGCAACGAAGTGTTGCCGAGTTGAAGACCCACTTGCATCCCTTTTGGTTCACCTTCCCACATCCACCAATCTCTTTTGCAAGGGAGGTTGTTGGGTGGCTTTTGGAAGCTTGAACCTGACCCAAATCCAACACATGGACACCCGAACCAACCAATTCGCCGACCCCCCAATCCTAAGAGGTTTTGGGCCCATCCCTAGTGGATTGGCGCCGAAATCAAGTGCCAACGGTGGGAGGCCCACTTGGGCACCCCCGCACTTTTCTAGGTTTTAGAGCATTCTAGATTACTTTTTTAGGTTGCATTTTGTGTTATTATGTTTGGTTAACTCACAGCTGCAATTTTGTAACTTTTGGTCAGATTCTAGTATGTTTTGTGTCGCTTTGTTGTTTCACTGACTTGCAGGTGGCGAGATCAAATTCTCGAGGGTAGAGGCCAAATTGGGAGAATCCGACCATCTGGGTCGTCCCAAAATGGCCCCAATTACATAACCCCCTTGTTTGTAGGCGTTTTGTAGGTCTCGAGAATCGACATTGGAGCAACAACAGGTCGGCTTCTTCAACACAGAAGAATTCGTCCCACCCAGGGACGAATTGCAGTCAGAGATCGTCCCACCCAGGGACGAATTCGAATTCGTCCCACCCAGGGACGAATTCAGTCAAAAATCATCCCACCCAGGGACGAATTCCAGTTGAAGGTAGATTGGCCGACTGTCTCAGTGGCAAGGGCCTTCGGTAACATTTTCTATCTTCCGGCAAGTTTTGAGTCCGTTTAGAATCATTTTGTTTACTGTTTTAGATAAATGTTTGCATGCATATTTCATTAATTTTAAGGAACAAACACTTTTCACTTGCAGCAGGTGCTACTGACATATTCGTGGTTTCTTTGTTCGCGGGAGGAGTAGCGGAGGTAAGGACTCATCGACGTAAGCGGCGGCATCATCTTGGCCCGTCCATTTCAAACGTGGGCACGTGAAAAGAGGAAGACTAAGTCACATATTGTAACAAATACAAATTTAACGCTCCTAGCCCCCAAAAAGGGAGGAGACGTCTATGTAACCGAGGATAAGATATTTGAATAAAGAGGGCTGTGATTTCTTTACATCTTTTCTTTCATTTTCAAATTGTCTCCTTTCTTCGTTTTTGTGCATAGGATTAAAGCGTTACATTTCGTCTTATGTTGCATAATTAGTGCTCCCTCTTCCCGGAATCTCGTGCTTTCAGTGGCGATCACGGTGGGACCCTGTTCCCTGGTTTTTAAAATCATAGAAACTGATTAAATTTTTGTGTTTTGTGCTTGATAGGTACATTTTTTTTGTTGCAGACTGCTATTCGTCTCTGGTAGGGACGAATTCTATTCTGAAATTCATCTGACCCTGGGACGAATTCAAATTCATCTCTGGGAGGGACGAATTCTGTTTTGCAATTCGTCTCCCAGAGGGACGAATTCCTGCCTACGAATTTTCAGAGCAGAAATTTAGAAGCAACTGGAGCAGGCAGAGAAGAGGTAGGGATTTTTATAATCTCTGTTAAAATTTTTGTTTCTGTTTCTGTTTCTTTGACTGTTTTCATTTTTATCCTGCATTGCATAGGAAAAGTCATTCATGCTTGTTTCATTTTTGCTAAATAAAATGAACCTCACACACTCCACGTAACAATTTTAAACCAAGGAGCTGGTCGTAAGACCCCAGCCCTTGATCAAGACCATCGGTGGATTTCATCACCACCTTGGCTTGATTTGCATCCATTTCCCGATTGTCAACTGTTGTTAGGCATAAATCCTGACGAAGACAGACCGAGTGTCGCTGGGGTGATTCCCATGCGTGCGAGGATAAGTTTTCTATGGTAGGTGCCATTAACAGGACAATCCCCCTTCCGTACCGCCTACGTACCACGTACCTTCTGCTCTCACGTACCTATAGTCTCCCTCTCGTAAGGGCGGGTATATAGAGAGGTTGGTATATCGGCCTGGTTGGTATATTGAAGGGGCTACCATTTTGGGAGTTATATGAGCCGTCATAATGCATTTAAACGATCTTCAAAACCTACAAAAACAAAACAAAACACCAAAATGCACTAAACCAGTTTAGGGCACACCAATAATCCTTAAAAGAGATAATCACGGTTTTGTGAATGTGTGTGCTTAATTCTACTTAGTGTAGACAAAAAAAAAAATCATCATAAACAAAAGATAAAAACTTACGCATTTTGTCACTTTTTCCAAAAAGCTCCAAGGATTCCCGTAATCGCTTGGTCACTCCAAAATGCCCCAAAGGTGTCCATGAACCCTTTGGTCAACCCAAAATCACCCCAAATGTGCCCATAAGTGATGCAGGACCATCCAACAAAATATGGGAAATCTTGTATTTTTCTCTAAATTTTAGTGCATCTTGCCGGGGCCATAACTTCTCAACCGTAGCTCCAGTTTTCGGGGCCAAATTCCATCATCTAGTGCCCCGAAATTAGGTTTTAAAATTGCGTGCCCAATTTTTTGCACTTTTTGAGCTGTTCGGATGTCAATATCTCCTAATGTATTTAGAGCTAGGACTTGAAACTTCATTTTTGTCTTATCTACTATAAGAGGGATGCGCACACCAATTTTGGGCCCCATCTGACTCATTTTCAATTTTAGGGTTTTTTTAGAGAGACATCGTCATGGTGCTCACCCGTAGCCAAGCCCAATCACGGGCGGAGGCTATGGGGAATGTCCCAGGAGGCACAAGTCACATCCGTTACAATCCCAAGGATTTGGTCATACCACCTTGGCGACCTAACACACAAGGCAGTCCCCTCCACACCTTAAAGGAAAGGGACTACAGGGACACCTCTTCGAGGGGCACTCCTGTTCAACATAGCATTCAACACAAACCCTTCCATGAGGGGTACATCCATAGGAGAGCTCCCTTAGAAGCTCGCTATGAGCGGTCATCGCGCGATGAAGCGCTAGGTCAACATAGGGTTCGACGGGAGGAACCACATGATTACATTATCCCTCCTTCACCCCCTCTAGTTGTCAGGACTACAAAGAAAAATCTAGAGCACAAGGCTCCTCAGGAGGGGCGAACTAACTCCGTCCATCCCTTTTTCACTTATGAAAGAGAGCAAGAGGAAGATCCCTACCTTCCTCAAGAGCAATACACATCACGGGAGCAATATGCCTCCGCACCTGCTATCTATCAGGACCACTCACTGAGGCCAAAGCCCCGAGGGAATGCCGCTACCCCCAACAAAGGGAGGTCACCTATAGAGATCTTGGATCACTACGATCAAAAATATCTAGGAGAGGCATCTAGGCCTTCTAGACATGAGGCGACAGGACCAACCATCTTAGAATCTATCAAGCACGTCGCACGCCAAATGCAATTCATGCAACTTGAGCTAGAGCGACTAGAGCGACTACATTTAGAGGAATTGTACTATATTAACAAAGAGCACCTTCAGCGCCAGAAGGATGAGTTGTTCCAACACACTATGCAGGAGAGCCAACATGAAAGGGAGTACGAGGAAAATCATCGCATTCCTCGAGGACAACAAACAATGCGGCCTCAAGTACATGCCGCCTACATCGACAGAGGGAAGCGACCCATTGAAATTTTAGATCATCAAGATCGAGGCCAACACATAAGAGAAACATTCGAGCCTCCTGAGCAAAATAGGGTAGACCGAACTGACCCGATAGTCGCCAGACATACCACCCGTCAAGCCCAAATCACGCGGCTTGAACAAAGTCATCAGGAGATAGAGTATCGACACCGCTTGGATAGAGAGCGCATGCAACGTGAAGCGGATGAGTTACGCATAGAGCAAGGTCGTCAGGAGTTAGAAGACTTATACATGCAGCGCAAAGTAGATAAGTTGTGCTATAAACTACCTGAGGAGACTCCAACCCCTCACACACATAAGACAAAACATTATGAGAGGCACAACCCCTGGGTGCAAGACAGGTCATCGCGACCTCATCAAACGCTACCCCCAACACCTCCTAGACAGGAGCGGGAGGCTACTCTCTCGATTCCTGAAGCACCACCCCCGACGCCTCCTAGACATGAACGGGAGGCCGCTCCTATAACCAATGACGGGTGCCTTCCTCAGACATCCACCCAGGCTTATGAGCCACCCTTAGAAATTCATCAAGAAGCCTCTAAGGAATTAGAGCGAGAAGAAGAGCGAGATGAAAATCCCCACCAAGGCATGGGGGGTACTATCCAGCTACCCCTCCATAAGCCCCAAGTTCCTCAACAAGAACCAACCAAAGAGGAGGAACTCAAATCTCCCGATACATGCAAAGCACTAGAGCACTTAGAGTTGGTAGAGACCAAGATTTTGGAGCTCCCAAGGCCCAACTTACATAAGGCTCCTTTCGAAGAAGATCAACCTTTAACCGTAGGGCTACCTGATGATGCAGTCCTCCATGTCTCAGAATCTCCAGATTCTGATGAGCTATACACATTGTCCGAAGGTGAGGATGAAACAGACATAGCACACAAGCAATCACATAAGACAACATCGACATCCCATAAAAATTGAAGAAGCATGTCAATAGATAAACATAATACTAGGGCATGAGTGGCGCGTTAACCCACCACAGTGGGACCAAGCATTACATCCGCCACGTTGGGCACACAAAGAGCAACTTCCACCAAGAGACATCATAGCAACATCAGTGCCGCGGGCGGACCCTGTCCTCATCTCCGTGCATAGGGATGATCCATTCATGCCCATACCTCTAGAGCCGGATCCGAAGTGCAAAGACCATCAAGCTGGGGGTACCTCTATCCCCTGAAGAACCATAATCCAAACCAAAAAGCTCCAAGGATTATCGCAATCCCTTGGTCACCCAAAAAGCTCCAAGGATTATCGCAATCACTTGGTCAAAACCAAAAAGCTCCAAGGATTATCGCAATCTCTTGGTCACTCCAAAAGCTCCAAGGATTATCGCAATCCCTTGGTCACCCAAAAAGCTCCAAGGATTATCGCAATCTCTTGGTCACCCCAAAAAGCTCCAAGGATTATCGCAATCACTTGGTCAAAACCAAAAAGCTCCAAGGATTATCGCAATCTCTTGGTCACTCCAAAAAGCTCCAAGGATTATCGCAATCACTTGGTCAAAACCAAAAAGCTCCAAGGATTATCACAATCTCTTGGTCACCCAAAAAGCTCCAAGGATTATCGCAATCACTTGGTCAACCAAAAACTCCAAGGATTATCGCAATCTCTTGGTCACCCAAAAGCTCCAAGGATTATCGCAATCTCTTGGTCACCCAAAAGCTCCAAGGATTATCCAATCTCTTCACACCAAGGATTATCGCAATCTCTTGGTCAACCAAAAAGCTCCAAGGATTATCGCAATCTCTTGGTCACCCAAAAAGCTCCAAGGATTATCGCAATCTCTTGGTCACCCAAAAAGCTCCAAGGATTATCGCAATCTCTTGGTCACCCAAAAAGCTCCAAGGATTATCGCAATCTCTTGGTCAATCCAAAAAGCTCCAAGGATTATCGCAATCTCTTGGTCAACCCAAAAAGCTCCAAGGATTATCGCAATCTCTTGGTCAAACCCAAAAAGCTCCAAGGATTATCGCAATCTCTTGGTCACCCAAAAAGCTCCAAGGATTATCGCAATCTCTTGGTCAACCCAAAAAGCTCCAAGGATTATCGCAATCTCTTGGTCAACCAAAAAGCTCCAAGGATTATCGCAATCTCTTGGTCAACCAAAAAGCTCCAAGGATTATCGCAATCTCTTGGTCAACCAAAAAGCTCCAAGGATTATCGCAATCTCTTGGTCACCCAAAAAGCTCCAAGGATTATCGCAACCTTGTCAAATAACCCAAAAGCTCCAAGGATTATCGCAATCGCTTGGTCAAAAAAAAAAAAAAAAAAAAACAACAAAAATCATCAAAAACAACAAAGATTTGCATCTCAATTCTAGGCATACTCAAATTCATCATAAAATTCATATTCTCGCACCTCATCTTCACCTTCACCAAAAACAATCCATCAAAATTACAAAAATACATAGCTGCATTAAGCATTGCATCCATACATTGCATATTTGTAGTCATACAGGTCAAAGGTACCATAGGCTGCAATAGCTCTGATAGTCCATCTTGTTCCCCATTGTCTCATGTTACAAAAACAACAAAAACACCAAGCATAACTTTTACCACACTACGGTCAGTGGTCTAGGAATGTACCAAGAGTTTCAGTGATTCAGTCATCATTTTCCTCTTTAGCCATGTAGTGTATCAAGTCGAACAGATTTTACGAAGGTAGAGTCATACTTGAAATACACCTTGTTACGTAACATCCCAACACAAATCAAAACACTAAAATTCCCAAATTGTGTGAACGAAAGACGAAACCTGCAAAATAATCTAGGTCACCACAAGCGAAACGGTTATCTTGCTCATCCCCCTGTGCGAATGACCCCTAGAATGCTGAGAGTTGGCAAAAGGACAAGCATCCTCCCTACCCAATTCCCTAAGAATCCCTAAAGTTCTCAATAGTTGCAAAACACAAAAAAGTTGCAAAATGTCAAAACTCCAAATTTGACAAACTACAGTGCACACATCAAAAGGCACAAACAACGAGTGATTTTCGTCACTCCATATCCCCAATCCCTTGCTCAGAAAGAAAAACAAATCAAAATAAATAGTGATCTCATCACTACAATGAGCAAGTATCCCAATACAATTGAAGAAAAGAAGGGAGTTGACCTTGAATCCCTGGAACTCTCAGCATTCTATAGGTCATAAGGCAAGCTTCAGTACCAATTTGGTTGATAGCCTATCGGTAACAGAAGTAAACCTCCCGCATGACGATATATCTGTCACATTAACTTGCGTACAGATCAATGTTTGCATGTGGATGAGCTAGCTTATGGCATCCTGGATTACACCACAGATTAATCTTAGTACATACAACAAAGGAATTCGTGGAGCTAATTAGGTGATCCTCGAGTACGAGGTTCGGTTGAAAGCCCATCGGCACTCGGCGGTATCCTAACAAATACCACTAAATGAACTCAATTGCACACACGGGGATGTGAAATAACTGGGTCAAAAACAAGTCCGATTCATACCTTGGTCAAAAAGTCTTGTAAGATAAAGTACGAGTCATGGATGGTGAGTTAAAACCGATCGAATCTCGGGAAAACCTTACATTCATTCCAAAACCATCTGCGCTACTTATCATCCTTATGATACCATCGAGAAAATACAAAAAAAAAAAAAAAACCATGTAAATAAAGAGCTTCTTAAACAGCCTATAGTGCAATCATCACAAATGTCATTCATCCATTTCACCTCGCATATCACATAGACATCAAAAACATTTACATTCATCATAACATCTGCATTCATCAAAATAATATAAACATGCATAACAAAAATACACATCATCACATGTACAAAACCAAAAATAAAACCGGATATATATATATATATCGTCAAAAAGATGCCCGTAGGCTACAAAACCGGTCCTCAGACCCCGCAATCATATCCAAAAACCCAACCTAAGGCGTCGACCACCATGATCACGTAGGATCGGTGCGACGGGAACTACCCCCTGTGGTGTGGGTCCTACGGGACCCTGCAGGGCGGCTACTACTAGCCCCCGCATCATGCCTCGCTACCACCCCCCTCATCTAACCGCCTGCGACGAGATGATGCTGATTGCTCGATCGGACTATCCCTCGTCCGTCGCGAAGATCCACTGATCGAAGGCTCAGGTAGCCGCCCGCCAAGGCGGATGACCTCCCTCTCCAAGTCTATCCGGTACAGACACCACTCGGCCTCTCGTCGATGATAGATAGACAATGCATCATCGCGTTGCGCCAAAACTCTATCCCGCTCTGCCAACTGAGCCCGTAGAAGATCCCTCTCCTACGGGGCATCCCCGGCGCCCGCCTCGCATCCCCCAACTCCAGATCCCGCATCCGTAGCAGCTCTGTCAGTCGCGCAATCTCAACGCCTACATCCGACCCCACCTCCTCTCGTATCCGCCGGATGCATAGGACTCGCGGGGACGATGGCTCGCTCGGGGCTCCCACTTGCTCCTCCACATCCTGCATGTCCGGTCGCTCCGGAACACCCAAGTCCACATCCTCATCTCCCACATCCACCATGTCCGCATCATCCAACGGCCCCCCCAATCACCCCCTGTCGCCTCAGCATCCTCCACTGCCGCCTCCGCGCCTCCCAGTGGCCCCTCTCCTCTCCAACGCCGCAGTACCCACCACGAGTCATACTCAGTGGTAGTCCCGATGTCATCCACATCCGGGACCTCAATCACCGCATCCGACTCCTCGCCCAATGGCGCGGTGACCGGTGGCTCCAGATCCCTCTCATCTCCCTATCGTCGATAGACCACGGGCTCACCAAGCAACCCCTGGTGCACCCCAAACTATCGTGTAACCCGACGGTACAGAAAGAACTCATGCTCCGTCCCGTGCCGCCCAGTCAACCACCGCTCCCTGCATACCCGTCGGAGCCACTCTCCAACCTCAGGCCAGGCTGGACAGTCCCGATAGGGACGCCAAAACACCTCCCCGGAGTGAGCCGAGAAAAGGCATCAGTGTAGTGCTCAACGACACCTGCCCATCGCCGACTCTGCCCCTGCTCCGCAGACCGTCGCCACAAAGCTGCATAACCAATCTCCTCATCCTCCATCGCCGCCCGAGTCGTCCACGGTAACCCGGTAGGCCTCTCAATAGCTATGTGCTGCCAACCCCAGCACTGCAACAAAAACTGCAACTGACACCCTTCCGTTGTCGACAGCGGACCCCATACAGCTCCCCGTAGAGCTGTGCCAACAAAGTCTGTCCCCATCTCAGAATCAACGGTGCCTCTATCGGGCACTCTGCCAACTGCCACACCAAATCCAACAGGTTCCACGGGAACCTCGTGCCTGACGAATCAGGGAGAAGAATGTTAGAAATGAGGCCCATCAAGAATGCGTGCCTCACTCCTAACACCCCCTCTCCCTGCCACCGACTAACCAAAATCCCTCCGACTGGAAATCCACCTCAGTTGTCTCCACTGGGTTTGCTACACCCAGCTACCCCCCATGCCCAAAACATCTCGTAAGTATAGCAATCCGCTGATCAAACGGCGATGTCCTAATAGGCGAGACCATCTATCAAAATCCGAAGCAACCGATAGACGTCCTCAAGAGTCACAATCATCTCCCCTGTCGGGAGATGGAAAGTATTGGTCCGCGGATCCCAAAGCTTGATCGGGGCCATCGGATAGGCCCGATCCGAAACCACGAGGCTCCAGTCGAGCCACTGCTTGAGCCCAAGGGCATCAAGCCATTCCCAGTCATCATCGGTCAATGCCAACCGCGCCTCAGTAAATGCAGCGGGTACACGGTACCGGCTCCTAACAACCTGCAAAGCAAAAAAAAAAACAAAACAAAAAAAAAATATATATATATATATATATATATATATATATATAACAGATCAAATTTTTAGTTCTAGGGTTTCTAACCTTAACTGTTAAACAAAAACATCACAAAAAAATCTTAAAGTTTTGAAAAGCGTCAACACAAAAACAATGCATTAAATAAAAGCAAAATAAACTCTAGGGACACTTACGAGTTTCGCCTCGGCTCCGCCGCTCGAACCAGTTTGTGCACTCATGATGGCGAGAGAGAATTCCAGCAGCGCTTCGCTTCGCAGAATTACCTCCTCCTCCCGAAGCTCCAAAATCGCAAGAAAAAAAATGACACAAATGAGCCCAAAATCAAGTTTTGGCCATTAAATAGGCCTTTTGCATTGGAATTCATCCTTGACTGGGACGAGCGCTCTGATTAGCGCTCGTCCCACCCAGGGACGAATTCTCCAGCTGGAATTCGTCCCACCCAGGGACGAATTCAGGCCAGCACAAAAAAAAAATCAAAAAATGACTAAAAATGCACTAAAAACAGACAATAAAATTGCCCGACAGGATTGCTACTGCACCTGACAACAAGGGCATACAAAATCGACATTGGAGTCACAAATTGTCACTATCATACTCCCTAAGAAGGCTACCATAGCCGGACCGCTCCACGGGAAGACGGATTTTAGACAATTTCATCCCCAAACGACATCACCAAAAGGGTCAAAGCCCACTCAAAAACAGTACAAAATTCAACAAAAACAAACAAAAAAAAAAAACATTGCCGGACATAAGTGCTCTTGCACTTAACCTCTAGGCAAATAAAATCGATGTCGAGGTCCAAATTATCGCTCTCCTACTTCCCCAAGAAGGCTACAATAGCCGGACCGCTCCACGGGAAGTTAGATTTTCGATGATTTCACCTCATTACGGCATCACCAAAAGGGTTAACACCCACCAAAAATAGGTCCAAATGTTGGAAAAATTGCACACGCTTAACGGTAAACCCTCTAAAGGCACCCTTGCACAAGTCATCTTGGGTCAAGCGACTCGTCGCTTCTCTCACGAAGGTCATTCCCTCATCGATTCGTCGCTTGAGGGGGTAGTCACACTTAGTCACCAACCAACAATCACACACCCAATTAAGGAAAACGACATGCATTCAAAGAATCATTGACAAAGACAATCACGCTCCTGCTTGGGGCGATAAACAAGCAACAATCAAATCAATCAAACACTTGGCATTTCGTGAATCATGAACACAAGGTTCCCCACGAGGATAAAAATGCCCTTTGCCTGTTCATGACTGATCAATGTCTAAGTTCAAGTCACACCTCAACAAAATAGGTTAATACTTGAAATCAAATTCCTTAGCTCGTCAGAAGCAAGGATTCAAGAATGCATGCCCTTTCCATACTTGGGGCATCAAAAGTTGGTTAGGTTACCAAGAAACCCTAATCATTAGTGCTTTGGTTATCTATTTTTGCTCAAGACCTGCGTCACCCGCAGCGCTTCCCAAAAAGGGGCATCTGTAGACACCAAAATAGCACCAATCCGATTATGTGACTGCAAACACTGATCGCTTTGACAAACACAGCCCCCAGGGCAGCCCTCAGAGGTTAAACAGTGGTCTTAACCACTTTCATAGCAATTTTGTAAGGTCAAGAAGCAATTTGGCACACTTGGACACTTTGCCCAGTATTCGTCTCACCCCGGGACGAATTCAAAATAGAATCCGTCCCACCCCGGGACAAATTCTGAATCCGTCCCTGGGTGGGACGAATTCTAAGCAACGGGCAAAAAGACAAATGGTGCCAAGTGGCAGCCCAGAACAATCAGTTGATGACTCCTGCCTCGCACGCGTGTGTAGGTGGATAGAGGGGCCGTTAGAAGACTGTCACAAAAGGCATTTATCAAAGCCCAAGTCAACGGAGGACTCCCCTCCCTCATGGGAAGACAAGACTGCCACATGGCGCCTATGACCAACACATGGCATTTGTGCTTCCCTCCCAAAAGAGACCCCATGGGTCTATAAAAGGTGGGACTTTTCTCACCCAAAATATACAAGTAGAAGGAGTTTTCAAGCAACGAAGTGTTGCCGAGTTGAAGACCCACTTGCATCCCTTTTGGTTCACCTTCCCACATCCACCAATCTCTTTTGCAAGGGAGGTTGTTGGGTGGCCTTTGGAAGCTTGAACCCGACCCAAATCCAACACATGGACACCTGAACCAACCAATTCGCCGACCCCCCAATCCTAAGAGGTTTTGGGCCCATCCCTAGTGGATTGGCTCCAGAATCAAGTGCCAACGGTGGGAGGCCCACTTGGGCACCCCCGCACTCCAGTCCTATTTTAGGTTTTAAAGCATTCTAGATTACTTTTTCGGGTTGCATTTTGTGTTATTATGTTTGGTTAACCCACAGCTGCAATTTCGTAACTTTTGGTCAGATTCTAGTATGTTTTGTGTCGCTTTGTTGTTTCACTGACTTGCGGGTGGCGAGATCAAATTCCCGAGGGTAGAGGCCAAATTGGGAGAATCCGACCATCCGGGTCGTCCCAAAATGGCCCCAATTACATAACCCCCTTGTTTGCGGGCATTTTGCGGGTCTCGGGAATCGACATTGGAGCAGCGAGCGGGTCGGCTTCTTCAACACAGAAGAATTCGTCCCACCCAGGGACAAATTGCAGTCAGAGATCATCCCACCCGGGGACGAATTCCAGAATCGTCCACCAGGGACGAATTGCATCAAAAATCGTCCCACCCGGGGATGAATTCCGATTGAAGGCAGATTGGCCAGTTGTCTCGAGTGGCAATGGCCTTTCGGTAACATTTTCTATCTTCTGGCAAGTTTTCAAGCCATTTAGAATCATTTTGTTTACTTTTTTAGATAAATGTTTGCATGCATATTTCGTTAATTTTAGAGAACAAACACTTTTCACTTGCAGCAGGTGCTACTGACATATTGGTTGTTTCTTTGTTCGCAGGAGGAGCAGCAGAGGTAAGGACTCATCAGCGTAAGCGGCGGCATCATCTTGGCCCGTCCATTGCAATCGTGGGCACGCGGAAAGAGGAAGACTAAGTCACATATTGTAACAAAGACGAATTTAACGCTCCTAGCCCCCAAAAAGGGAGGAGACGTCTATGTAACCGAGGATAAGATATTTGAATAAAGAGGGCTGTGATTTCTTTACATCTTTTCTTTCATTTTCAAATTGTCTCCTTTCTTTGTTTTTGTGCATAGGATTAAAGCGTTACATTTCGTCTTATGTTGCATAATTAGTGCTCCCTCTTCCCGAAATCTCGTGCTTTCAGACTCAATTGGATGAAGAACTTATTTAGGGCATGGATTTTATCTTTGTGAAATTGACACTTATCACATGATTTTACATAGTTATTTTCATAATATTTTATTGTGGGCCTAAAGTACCCCTTCTTAATATTATTCAAGCTATGGAATAACCCCTAAATTTTCTCTATAGTCACGACTATGGATATCAAAGAGGTATTATGGCACTTTTTCCTCTACAAGGTATAGGTGAACACCATCATGATCACAATAGTATAGTACCCAACTAAGAATGACATATCAAAATGATCTCTTTTAGATGTGATATTGCTAATTAGCTTTAACTATAGGTGGATAGGAAGCTTAAAATACCAACATACTAAGGATCATCATGAGGTATTTGGAAATAAATATCATTGACCTTGATTGTATGCATATCCATTAGGTCTTTAGTAATAAAAATTATATGTTCATTATGATATTTTATCATAAAAGTTATTTTAGTATTGTTTTTATGTGTTATGAGTTTACTAGTCAAAGTAGATATAGAGTTAGCCTCAACAATTTTTCTTCATTAGGGAATGTCTGATGGATAAGTACTCAAACGAATTGATAAAATTCATAGCCACTTGATGGTGAGGGATCAATTACAAAACTCTTATAACATATTTATCACAAATCTAATGCACCACAATTTGGGGATCTCCTAACACTTTGATGTGTTTAATGCTCATGTGTTGGGTGGTTAGGAGCATTGATATTAAAGCCTCATATTCTATAACGTTGTTATTAATACCTAAAAAATATAATTGGAAGTACATAGGAATAATGAGGTTAGACAAAGGCTTGAGAAATATACCAACTCTTACCCCAAATTCATTTTTTGCTCCATCAAAGTGAAGGATCCAAGTGTGAGGGTGAAGGTCTTCATTAAACTTATGAGAAGTAGAATGTGTATCAAACTTATCTCTAGCCTTGGATTCATAACACCTCTATGTATCCTTATAAGACTCCAAGAGATCCTTTTCCTACTTAATAAGATCATAAGGAATAAAATCCTAAATTAGACTAGAGGTAATGGAGAGAGGAAATATGACAAATTCATGAAGAGCACAAGAAATTACCATTATGTCCTCATCATACAATACCTCCTTTAAAGGGTGTCATGTTGGATCAGGACCAACTACTAGCTGATCAACAATCACCTAATATTTTATAGCTTTTTATGTTATGATATAAAGATCAAATTTTTGCATCCATATTAGGTATCACTAGGGATGAAATATTTTTGGAAAATATGTGCCAAAGTATTAGTTTTAGTGACCACATAAGTTATTTGATACAACATATAATGCCTTAGTTTCTCACATGCAAAGGATATGGATCGACAATATTTCTCTATTTAAATGTATCGAGATTCTATGAGTACCATTATTTTATTACTATAATATATTATATGTTCATTATTATCATATTTTTTGGTAATAAATCCTCCCAAGGAAATATAAGTAATTGATGTTTATAGAACAAATTAAAGTTTCAAGTTTGGGTGGGTGAAAAGTTGGGATTGTGAAAGAAATTTATTGAATTCAAGAAAGGCCTTGTTACAACTTTCATATCATTTAAATTAAACATCTTTCACAATAATATGATTAATTGGACAAGATATAAGATCTAAGGATAAATTACCTAATGGCACGATTTTTTATTTTTTAATTTTTTTTTCTCGTCGAAGAAATGAAAATCTTGTTAACCTATATATCAGTTTTAAGCACCTTGTCTAGGAAGCCTTATCTTTATGTTACCTCTCAATATAACAGATTTTAGAGTGATAATTTTTCCTTCAAATCCGCCCCTAGGTGGCCACGATCATGCTCTGATACCAGATCTTAAGACCTTGTGGGTTTAATACAAGGTCTTAATAAGGTATTAAAAAAAGGGTGTCACCTTGGAAATAGGAGTAGTAGAAGGAGCATTATCTATTTCAATGTTAAAGGATTTATTAAAATAATTGTCAATATCACTATCAGTCTCCTCCCCATGTTATATTTATTCACACTAAATATTACTTGTTACAATTTGGAAGCATCTTCATGGGCTTTGTGTAGTTTGGATAATCATTTATAAAATAAAACAATATCTTATCTCTTATTAGATTTAAAAAATGATGATAATTTTTTGATTACTCTTGAGGAATTGGAGTAATATCATCCATATCAGGTTGATCATTTTTTTATTCATACCTATCTTAAGGCTATTTCAAGAAAAATTTAAGATACTTTTTATATAACTTCCTTCTAGAATTCCATTGTGGCTCATGTTCATAAATTGGATCCTTTTGTGTCTCATCCATAGAAGGAATAAAAAAACTTTTAATATTTGGAGGATAAGCCCCGCAAATATTTAAGTCTCCTTCTATGGTGAAAATTTATCATCATATGTATATTTATCCACTTGACAAGCATAGCAAGCTATGTATCTCATCGTACTAGTCCAAGGGCTACATAATAGTACATTTTAAATGGTTTAAAAATCAAATACTATAAATTCCAATATTCTTTGGGCATAGCTGAAATTGGTAATCGAATGTAATTTGAAGAGAAAAAAGACCCTGATAAACTAAATTTAAAATATAGTAAATACAAAATTAAAGGAAATAAGAAGAAGAAGATAACATATACACACATAACAAAGTATTTCACCTGGAAAACCCTTATGGAAAAAAATATGACACAATAATATCTCCTTATTGAATAAAATTAACCATATCCAATACATTAATGGTAATCTCTCTTCACTATTTAAACATTGATGCAAGTGCAATTAAATAACAATAGCACAAGAAAAAATTTTACAATACCATGGGCAAAAAACCATTAGTTAAATTATTCAACCCTAATAAGCCCATATGGGTCTAAAAATAGCTTAAGAAACCATAAAATTTTTTTTGGAGGCTATCACCTCCAAACCCCATCCAGGATACATGGAGAGTGTCTAGTAAATTTTAGAGTTAACCCCACCATAATAACATGGAAAATATTCAACATATTTATAAAATTCTCCCACTTTTTGAATAATTTCCATAGTGGTCGAAAACTACCATTGTCAATTGTCGAGGGAAACCATACCCATATGTATTCTACACCAAGAAAATTTATGAGCGGGTATAGCCTTTGTTAATGAATCAACAATAGTATTCTTTGTATCAAATTTCTCTATCATCACCTGATTCCATTCAACCATCTCTCTCAAAAAATTGTACTTGATATCAATATGTTTTGACTTATCATGAAAAATAGGAATGTTGGCCAAAAGTATTACACTCTGACTACCACTATCGATTCTCATAACCTTTTTCTTAAGACCAAATTTTGAACATAACCTCTATAGCCACACTAATTTCTTATAGGTATGAGTTGCTGTAATGTACTCTACCTCTATTGTGGATAAATCAACCATTGATTTCTTTTTACTTATCCAACTTATGGCCCCTCCAAATTGTCTGAACACATAAGCACTTATGGATCTTCTCTTTTCAATATCCCTAGCCCTATCAACTTCTATAAAACCTCATAGATTTATAATATTACTATCTCTAGATTTTTCTTCATAACACATAACATAATTTAAATTTCCATGTAGATATCTAAAGATCCTCTTCATAGTAGTCCAATGTTCCATTTCTAGATTAGACATATATCTGCTAACTACTCCCACTGAATGTACAATATCAGGTCTAGCATAGACTATTGCATACATCAAACTACCGATAACACTAGCATAAAGAACATGATGTATTCTTCAATTTCCTCATCTATTTTACGATACTGTTCATAAAATAACTTTTGACCAATAGGATATGGAATACATACTGATATACAATCAGGCATCTTAAACCTTTGTAGTATCAAATCAACATATTTTCTTTGATGTAACCACAACTTTCTATTTGCATGATCCTTTATTATTTCCATACCCAAAATAAATTTTGTAGCATACAAATCCTTCATGTCAAATTTAGATGATAACTAATATTTTAGTAACTTTATCATCTCCTTATTGTTATAAATTGACAACATGTCATCCACATACAAAACAATGATAACAAAATTTCCACCTTCTTGTTTAAAATAAACACACCAATCTACTTTGCTTTTTCCAAGCCCAAGTGTCAAAATAAACCTATCAAAATTTTTGTTTCACATTCTTGGAGATCGCTTCAAATTGTAAAATGAATTTTCAACTTGCATACCAAGTCCTTTTTACCTTTTACCCTAAATAATTATGGTTGTGATATGTATATATGTGTGTGTGTGTGTGTGTGTGTGTGTGTGTGTGTGTGTGTGTGTGTGTGTCTTCATCATGTTCACCATGTATAAATGTTGTCTTTACATATATCTATTCTATTTAGAGACAAAAAGCAATGGAAATAGCCAACCGAAATCTAATTGAAGTTACTTTAGCCATAGGAGAAAATAAATTTCACCAAATTCAATTGCCTCAACTTGAGAAAATCCTTTTGCTACCAGGAAAACCTTGTACTTATCCAACTTTCCTTCTACATTGTACTTCTTCTTGAATACCCACTTATAACCAACTTATTTTCTTCCAAGGGGTAATTTCACCAAGTCCAACATATTTTTTTTTATCTAGGGACTCAATTTATTCCTCCATAGCCCTCATTCATGACTTATTCTCTCTTAAATAAAGTGCTTCATTTATAGTCTTGTGTTCTTCATAAGTAACTGATATATTAAATACAAAAAAATATATTTCAAGGGCTATACCTTTATGGGAGTCTTTCCCCTCGATCTGATATCCTAAAACTTGGAGTTCTAGGTTTTGCATATTCAGCTTCCTCCTCACCTTATTCCTCTAAATTTCCCTCTTTATACTCTCTTTGAAGCTCATCTTATTTTGTACCACCAAGTTCTACCATGATTTCTTCCTCCTATTCCAATTTTACTTGAACTATTTTAGGTTTTTTGCTTGGTTGTGTTTCCTATTTTAGAACCCATTTGGTTTCTCTAAAGATAATTTTATGACTGTAAACAATCTTCTGTATTTTTGGGTTCCAAAACTTATATCCCTTAACACCAATACTATAACCCACAAATATGTATTTTTTAGATTTATAGTCTAGCTTAGTCCTTTTCTCTTTTTGGAAATACATATAAGCATCGCAACAAAAAACCCTTATATGAATGAGAGAGGGTTTCTTACCAGTCCACACTTCTTGTGGAGTCTTATCCACCAAAGTTGATGTAATATATCTATTGATGAGGTAACAAGCAATTAATACATTTTCTGCTTATAATTTTCTTTTTAACCCTATACCACTTAGCATGCTTCTAGCCTTATCCATCAATATTTTTTCATCTATTTTGCAACTCCATTTTTTTGTGGAGTATACAAAGTTATTTTCTACCTTTCTATTCCATAATCCTTGCAAAACTACTCAAATTCACTAGATACATACTCACCATCATTGTCACTTCTAAAAACCTTTATATTTTTCTCTATCTATTTTTGTACAAGAGCCTCAAACTCATTAAATTTATTGAAAACATCAAATTTGTTTCATAAAAAATATACCCAGGTCTTTCTTGAAAAGTCATTTATAAATGTAACAAAATAGATATATTTATCTAACGATGGTACTTTTGTAGGTCCAAACACATCACTATGAACTAGATGTAAAATTCATTTAAATCTTGTAGCACTACTAGGAAACTTGACTCAGGTTTGCTTTCCAAAGACATAGTGCACATAGAAGTTAAAATTTAATAGAATATCAAAATTTCCTTCAACTATACCTTTCATTTTTAATTTTCAAAGACCTTTCTCACCAATATGCCCCATGCATTGATTCCACAATATTATATTCACTATAAGAATACTCAAAGTTTTTTCTACTGTATTATTTTCTTCTACAACTGAATATTTATAGAAAGTTCCCCCTCGAAGTATCAACACCCCTTTTTTTAATCTAAAAAATCCACTAGTCTAAAAATCATGTATGGGAGAGGAGAGGGATTCGATACCAAAGTCTCTTGATGCTACTGTTGGGTGGGAATTGGTCTCAGGGGTGGCTAAACCCATATAATGGAGCCTCATAATTGTGTAATTAGTTAGTTTTGTTGTCCATCAGTTCTGTAAGGTGGTGATGATTAGTTTTAAATTGTTTGCTTGGGTTCCCACTCTATTTTAAAAGAAATGGTTTTTTTCTTATGATATTAACCACTTAACATGTTTATACATTTTTTTATGTATTCTATTAATTCTTTAATATAATACACTTTTTACATTTAAAAAACACCTTTGACACTAAAGGGGTTTGAACCGAGAACTCGGCCTATAGAAAGAGCTTAACACCCATGCACTAGTTGAGGTAAATGCTTGCAATAAGTTTAAAGGAGGGTGCACCCTAATTTAAAATAATTTCTCCACTTGAAATCATACGATTGTGGCACAGGAAGATAATTTGCACCATAGTTACATGCTTTGTAAAAGGGATCATTCCCTTCATATTGAACATTGGCAAGTGCTATTAATACCTTTTTTTTGGCATGTGTGTAGGCAACAGGAGGATCAGTGGTGGTTACTAAAAGCCTACCAACATACGATTGTGGCACAAGAAGGCGATTTACACCATAGTTACCTGCTTTTTAAAAGGGATCATTCCCTTCATATTGAACACATCACTTATTCAACCCCCAAGAGGGTCTATTGTATTCAAGAAGCACACTAAATATATCAAATTTTATTTTGCTTGTTTACATGTTATGGTGCTTTAATATAGCTATAGATAGCTTTTGAGATCAGATGTTTTTGTGAAATATTATCAATAATACAATCCATGTAGAAATCATGGGTTAAGTGAGCTCAAGTGACAAATACAATATCACATTCTCCTATAAAAGCTTTATGAGTCATCAAGGTAACTTTAATAAGTTTACCTTTAAATTCTTCTTATGTTTGATCTTCCCTTGATGTCTTAATGGGGGTACTTTCCTCCTCTTGGGATTATGTAACAAGGATTTTCTTCTTCTTAACCTAAGAATAGTTATAAATTGTTTGTCCATACTACTTGTAAAATTTATAGAATTAATTAGAGGATGAAAAGTTCTAGTAATAATAATAATAAGAGGTAGCTAAATCAAAGGAATATGAAGACTTTTTTAATCTTGGATGACTATTGCTAGAAATTGGGTTGAGATGACTTTTTCTAGAACTTGGTATTTGATGGAGATTGTTGGTCCTTCTCCTTAGATGCCTTGAAAGTACCTAGGAGTGATCATGTCTGATAAAAAAATTTCTCTTCTACAATTTGTGCATGATTAAATGCATCTTCTAGTGTTGAAAGGGACATGTATTTAATTTCACTAAATAAGTGTTCTTGGAGTCCACTTTTGAATTTAATTATAAAGGTATTTCTTCATCTACCAAGCTAGGTATGATTTTAAACTTATTGAATTAAAATATATAGTCTTGTATAAATATTTATTTCCCTTGTCGTAAGTAGAACCATTAAATAATGATATCTTGTGCATAGTTAAAGGGATAAAAAATTTCTTTTGGTGCCTTGACAAGCTACTCCAAAATAGTGAGAGGTTTTGTGAAGCTTGTTAGTTTATGATAAACACAACACCAGAGAGATTTATTTTAGCAAAATATATCTTCTATTCATTGGGTATATAAGTGTACTTGACCTAAATTTCCTTATCTAAAAGCTAGCTTTTCAATACTTTGGATCTCTGGATATTTTGTATATACTTCTCACTTTGCGTTGGGATGTGTATCATTCTTAGAATTATTAACATCCTCTACTTTTGGATCAATATCATCGATTCTATTAGTCAAAATGATCATTGCATTGGTCAATTGTAGCATTTGTTCTACGATATTTGAGGTCATGGTTCCATGAATATAAGCTAGAAGTAGTCTTGAAAAAGACCAAAATTCACAAGTTTTATTGCTAAATTTTTCCCCTTTGGTTTAGTATTTTCACCCCTTGGCTTTTACTACTTTCCACTTTTTATATTTAATTAATAATAAGTAATTACTTTCCCTCTATATAAATGAATTAATAACAAATTATTAATTAATTTTAAATCAATTAATAATTTTAATTGTAGTTTTAGGGGTAAAAATTATTTTATGCTTAATGTAGAGGGTCGAGGAGGGACACAAAATAACTCATGGGGTGGTGGATCCATGGCATGTGAGCATGCCATGTGTAGTTGTAAGGCGAGGGTTTTTAGCATGTGATCATGACATGTGCAACGACAGGGAGAAATATTGGTTGTGGAGCTATATTCTCTCTCTAATTTGGAGGTCTTGTTTTTAGCTGCACTTGGACCCACTCCTCAAAGGGGGGTGCATGGGGGTAAATGCCCCCTACTTGTGTCACCATGGGGTATCTAGGGGGCAGAAACTGAGTAGTGTGTGCCAAAAAAAGATGTTTTTTCTCTTTGTAAATATGGACCATTTATTATTAGGTCACATATCAGACAATAGATTTTACATGGGCATTTTTGCCCTAAATTGTAACTCTATTTTATAAAGAGATTTTTTCATGATGACTAAGTAGTGTGCACATATTGTAATTTATGGTGATAGAGAGAAGAGGAAGTTATAACAGATATGTTGTACATTGTATCTATTTATTATTCTAGATGAAATAAAAGGCTTGGTTATTTTATCCATGGACATAGCCCACATTGGGTGAACCATGTAAATATGTGTCTCTTCTATTATTATATTCTTCTATGTTTTATTTCCACATTTATTTATTGCTCACCTTTTATTGTTTAATCCTAACAGGAAATGCTACCCCCACTGGACCTTAGCACTCATGGTCTGTTGTTACACATGATGTGCTACATAGGTGCATAAGTATACCATATACAAGGGTAAAGGGAAGCAAGGAGCCCCTTCTTGGAGAACCAAGTGATTGATGCATGCTACGATATCCACAACACATAGGCCTAACACCACATAGCACATAGGGCTTAATGTGTGCTATGATGCACATATGACTTTATTAGTCTTAATTAATTAATCAATTAATAGCCTATAGTGCAAGATATTTCATGAAGGGCACATCATATTAATTAATTAAATATATTAGTCTGTAGGACAATACATTGAAAAGGTGCAAAAAAATATCTTGAGATGAAAGTAAGGTAGTGCACGTGTTACCCTATAAAATTTTCCTCAAATTTTAAAAATGCCTTGATTTTTAAATGGTTTGAAAATATAGTGGGCGATGTTGAATGGATAAAAGGCTAATGTCAGCTATAGAGCTACCCAATTCATAGGCAGATAGGTATGCTCTAATACCAATTGATACATAAAATTATAAGTAAAAAATATATATTTTATAAATGCAAAGCCAAGTATTCTCAATCGTCATTTTTCAATATAAATATTACATTAATTGGCACAATTTGAATATACATACCTTTTACAATAAGAATTTTTATAAAGTTCTATTAATTATTAATTAATAATTAGCTAAAATTTTAATTTAATTAATATTTTTAATCTAATTTGTATTTTTTTCCTCATCATAAAAGGACCAAGTTCAATCATCCTCAAGTGCATATATGCTTTGGATTATTTAATATGAAGTGTTGGCCAACATTGCACCCTTATAAGCTACATAAAACTATTTTTTTAATGTATATACCTATCTAGTCAATCATAAGAAGCCAACTGTCGAACTCACATCAAGTCTAAGTCACTAAATTGGTAAGAAAAAGTGGATGAACTCAATGAATTATGAATCACCAAGTGGTAGTAGAAAATTGGTCTATTTTTTCCTAAGGTCTGGAGATTTATTCTTATTTTTTGTGGTGTATTAGGGAAAATATTCTAAAGGCCATAACTTTTGCATATAGAAGCATCTTGAGCCCATTATTTTTTCAAATCACATGATTTTTTGATCTCTAAAACTAGTGGTATCAATCCATAGACCCATTGTAGTGTTAGGGATCAAATTACATAAGATAGACAATATAGCCCTAGTTACTCACCTTAATGGTTAAAATTATAGTATTTGGCCAACTAAAATGATCAGCCTAGTATGAAGTGAGAACTTATGGTGCATATTTCAGGAGGAGAAGGTGGTTTTTATTGATAATGAAGTTAA
The DNA here is from genome assembly GCA_028583015.1 of Wollemia nobilis. Taxonomy (NCBI): domain Eukaryota; kingdom Viridiplantae; phylum Streptophyta; class Pinopsida; order Araucariales; family Araucariaceae; genus Wollemia; species Wollemia nobilis. Next base: position 604,795 of record JAQPPZ010003202.1, read on the forward strand.
AAAAAAAAATACAAAGGAAGATTTAGGTTTGTTTTACTTGTTTATTGAACAAGATTTGTTTTTCCATATCAAAGAAGAGAGTGACCCTATCAAGGTATGGTCAAAGTTGCATAAATTGTTTGGAAAGGTTAATACTACTAAATAAGCCTCTTAGAACTAGGGATTTCTTCTCTCAAGCTAGATGAATTTGATAACATTGAGGACTATATTATGATATTCAAGGCTTTAAGGGTAGATATTACATCTTCTATAGGCACAAAGAAAGATGACGTAGAATGAATTAAAATTGTCCTTTCTAATCTCTTGCCCTCATTTTAGATGTTGAACTTCATGGTTCATATGATTCTCATATTTTTAGAATTCCAAAAGACTCTCACTCTTTATTAGTTTTTTCTCTTCTAGTCCACTTTTAGGTTGTAATGCATAATTTTGGTGGTAAAACTCATCACATGTAGGCTCGTGTAAAGGATTTCTAATGTAAGGATAATTAGACCTAGAGGTCATTTAGCAAGAAAAATTCTTTAAATAAAATTATCATACATTGTGGATACTATAAAAAGGAGGTACATCCTACAAAGAATTACTTGTTGAACCTACAAAAGATAAAAACTAAATTCTTAGAGCAAGGTGGTTGAATTTTAGATCATAAGGAAAATTTGGGTGGATCTGCCTCAACTAAGGATCCCCATTAGAGCATCCATTATCGGGGGCTCATTATTGTCATTAATGTATTTTCTCCTTGGATCCTTAGTTTATATTATGGGAGGTGTAAAATTTACTATATGCTCCATGGCCAAGAGTTGACATTGTTGGATGTATTGGATAGACCTAAGGTCATTTCATTATGCAATGTATTTAATATTTTATAATTTTTTATTATGTAATCCCAATGGGCCAGGTTTAGCCTTATTATGGTTAAATCTTATCTAAATATTAACCTAAATCCCACTCATTATGTTAACTCAGGTTAAACTTTATGATGTAATTTGGGTTTTTTAGGGTTATGAATAGTGGCTAGTCATTGTTAATTAACAAATATTTTGATTTTTAAATTTTGAAATTGGCTAATATTAGGGACCCTTGACCAGGGCCCATTAGCCAAAAAAAATGGGTATAATTTTTTTGGGGTAGATTTGTCTCAATGGACCATTTTAAGTTTAAATATCCAATATTACCCCTAATAATAGGGGACATTTTCACCTTGAAATTATAAAGAATTTTGAATTTCAAAACTAATTCACCCCATTTTTATAAATACATTTTAGGTCCAACCCTTTACGCATAACCCTGGGGGGTTTTAATGTTGCTATAAATACCCCCTCATACTCCTCATTTTTTCATCAAAGTGATATGCAATACTATCTATGGATAATTATTATTTATGGTTTAAACAAGCATCCACTATTCATTTCTCTTTATACTTTTAAGGCATATGCATAATATTTGAGTGTATGGATCACTTCTATCCATTTTTAAAAAATATTATGAATTCCATCAATGAGGATGATGATGATGGATCCTTTATTCTCCTAAATCACAGCCTTTCTAAATTTAATTGATCCATTAGCATAAATTCTCTAACCCTAGACTATCTTGAATCTTTTTTTATGAATGACAACTATGAGTAGGAGGACATCTTGAACCATCATCACCAAGATGGTCCTTCAAACTATCTAGGATGAAACCACTTCTATTTTGGGGGATCCTTCTAAATCATAAATGTAGTTATTTTACAATAAATGAATATCAATAAAATTGCATTAGATATTATAGATATAGATAGCATGGGATTGCTTCCAAATTCCCTTCAATTGGAAGATGAATCACATGCTCTCATTGATAAAAGTATGGACATCAATATAGGGACTCTAGGTGACATCAATATAGGGTAAAGTCTTGACCCCAAATGAGCATGAGGAGTACATATTTACTTAATCCTATGTTGATATGCCTAGTCTAGACCCCTCTCTAGTTGTGCACCACCTAGAGGTCACTCCTAGTGTAAAGCCTATAAAACATAAATAATATAAAGCACACCCAAAAAATACACTTTTGGTCAAAGAGAAGCTCTATGGCTCCTTGATGTTGACTTCCTCAAATCCATAAATTATTCTAATTGGATTTCTAACATTGTTCCTATTGCTAATAAAATAGGTAGCATTAGAGTATGCATCAATTTTTAGAAAATCAACAAGGCATATTCCAAGGATGACTTCCCCATACCCAATATCAACATGAACATTGATTTTACTATTAGATGTGGAATATTGCTTATAATGGATAGATTCTCAAGCTATAACTAAATTAAGCTCACCTATGAGGTCCAATCGAAAACAAATTTCACCACCATATGGGGAACCTTCTACTACCAATTCATTCCCTTTGGGATGAAAAATGCAAGAGTTATCTATTAGCAATCCATGAAATATATCTTTTATGATATTATAGATAACATCATGAAAGACTATGTCAATTATTTTCTTGGTTGGTCTTTAAACTAGGAAGAATATGTTCTAGACTTGAGACTCATATTTGAGTAGTTAATGGAGTACAAGGTGATCCTAAAGCCTCCAAAGTGCCTCTTTGGGATTACATAAAGAATATTGGTCAGATTCATTGTGTTTCAATAAGGTATCGAAGTTTATATCAATAAGATATTAAAAATCATCGATATGCCACCCCATCAAACTCTAACCCAACTAAGGAGCCTCCAAGGTAAAATATAGGTCATTGAAAGGTTCATATCCTAGCTAGCTAACAAGATTCATCATTTCATTAAGATTTTGAATAAGGTTATAGTTTTTAAATCAATGTCAATTGTTAATTTTTTTTTGATGTTCTCAAATACTACCTTCTATTCCATGAAATCCTTGTCCCACCTAAACCCCTTAGATCATTGTTTCTATACATAGTGGTCATTGACTATGCTTTAGGTGATATTTTGACATAGTATGATGATCAATGCATAGAGTAAGATTTTTATTACATTAGATAAATTTTGGGTAAGCATAAGGTCCAATATATACTTTTAGAGAAGTCTTGGATATCCATATTATTTTCTTTCTAGAATTTAAGACATTATATTCTTAGCCATAAGACCTGCATCATTATAAGGGTTGATCTCTTACATGAGATATTAGTTCTAAACCTTACCTATTAAAAGAAAAATAAGGAGGTTATTGCACTTAGCAAATTCAATCTTGATTTTGTTAATCAAAAATTTATGAAAAGTCAAATAATTGTCGACCACCTAGTAGTTTTACCTTTAAAAGTCAACCAACCATCAATGGTAGAATTTCTTGACGAATCAATGTTCATTATTATAGAAAATCACCATGACTCGTAGACCCTATACTTTGATGGTGCTATATGTGTGTTACCACATTATACCATAAAAAATTATAATGGGTTTCACTTTGTCTTTTTTTTCTCATTTTAGTCATAATTTTTATATATGAAAGATCCCAAGCCATTCTTGAGTTTGTAAAAAATAATTTATATCTATGGAGGCAAAAAAAATCAACTATTTTATCCATCCTAAGATTTTAAATTGTCTTCCTTCCATACTTCTAGAGTCTAAAGTTTTTATCTTGAGATTGTTATCTTTCATTCATATTGAGGAGGAAAGGATGAAAATTTATAAATAATTTGACATAATTATCTCCTGCTCGTACCTCATAATTACATTAGAAATTATGATTAATTTGAGCCATCCAATTGTACAACCCAATAATGTCATTAACTCACCTTAGTTATTTTGGGTAACTACTTTACTTTGCATTAAATTACCACATTATAATAATATGTAGATATTATGCTTGATCTCTTACCATAGTTAATCCACATTTTAATAAGTTAAAGTTACTTCAAACCATACGAATTCAAGTTGGCATAACCATGCATTTAATTTACTAGCCCTAAAGGTCTTTATATAGTGGTTCAACATTTTGGAATTCACTTAGCATTCAAATTTCTTGTCTAGTGTATTGAGCTCTAAGTATTCCTACGTAGTGCATTTTTTTCATAGCCAAATAAATGGGTAGAAGCCAAACTACAAACATCATCCCTGTTATCAATGTACAACAATTATAGACCTAGGCAATGACATTAAGAATTTCGTAGATACCTTCTATAAGTACTAAAATATCTCTCAACATAAAAGTAGCTACCGAAAAGACCCATACTACTTGGAAACCATGGAGAACACCATGGGATAAAGATAGTGAAAGTTTGGTGCTCATCCCAAGCTACCAAAATGAAAACTTGTATTGCAGTGGATACATCACAAAGTAAACTTTTTTAAGAGAGAAATAAGAGACATGAATGATAGGCTAGTAGCTCATTTCAATAGTGAATCCTCGTGTGTCATTTAAAAATTTTCTATAAAAAACTCCATCATCTATGACAACTAGTACTGATAAGGACAAGCATAGATGTTTTAGTTTAGCATACGATTTATTTTTATATATTTTTAAATATTCAAAATAAGGTGTCAATAGTAAAATTTTGGTACAATATTTTAAAAATTTAGCATTTTTGAATGCCTATATATATTTTGTTAATTAAGAAAAATCACCCTGACTCTAAGAATTTATACTTTGATGGTGCTAGTTGTGTATTACCCCATTATACCCATTATTAAAAAATTATAGTGGGCTTCACTTTATCTTTTTTTTCTGATTTTAATGTGATATCATAATTTTTATATATGAAAGATCCCAAGTCATACTTGAGTTTGTAAAAATTAATGTATATATACAAAGGTAGAAAAAGTCAACTATTTTGCCTATCCTAATATTTTAAATAGTCTTCCCAATCATACTTGTGGAGTGTAAAATTTTTGTCTCGAGATTGCTATATTTCATTCATACAAAGGAGGAAAAGATAAAAAATTCCAAATAAATTGACACAATTATCTCTCATTCGTGCCTCATAAATGCATTAGAAATTAGGATTAGTTTGAGCCATCCAATTGTACAACCCAATAATGTGTTATTAACTTGCATTAATTATTATGGGTAACTACTTTACTTTGCATTAAATGGTCACATTGTGATAAGATTTAGTGTAGATATTATGCATGATCTCTTAACATAGTTAATCCACTTTTTAGTAAGTTAAAGCTACTTCAAACGATGTGAACTCAAGTCGACATGACCATACATTTAATTTACTAGCCCTAAACGTTTTTATATAGTGGTTCAACATTTTATTTTGAATTCACTAACAATTCAAAGTTCTTGTCTAGTGTCTTGAACTCTAAGTATTCCTACCTAGTGCATTCTCTTCATAGCCACAAAAATAGGTAGAAGCAAAACTGCCAACGTCATCCCCAATATCAATGTACAATAATTACAGACCTAGGCAATGACATCAAGGATTTCATAGATATCTTCTAGAAGTACTAAAATATCTCTAAATATAGAAGTAGCTACCAAAATGATCCATACTACTAGGACACCATGGAGAACACCATGGGGTCAAGATAGTGAAAGCTTGGTGCTCATCCCAAGCTACCAAAATGCATGTATGTAGTGCAGTGGATACTTCACAAAGTGAACTTGTTCAAGAGAGAAATAAGAGAATTAAATTAGGCTAGTATCTCATTTCAATAGTGACTCCGTGTGTGCCATATAAAATTTTTCTTTGAAAAACTCCATCATTTATATCAACTAGTATTGATAAGGATGGGCATAGATGTTTTAATTTACCTTAAGCTTTATTTTAATATGCTTTTAAATATCAACAATAAAATGTTGGTAGTAAAATATCGATAGGATATTTTACAAATTTGGTATTTTTAAATGCTTATATATATTGTGAATTATTAAAAATGTATGGATTTTTTTAGTCATCGACATCTAAAATCCATAGGAGGATATCACTTAATAATCCTAGGATTATTTTCTTAATTCTAGTTCCTATGTTTAAAGGTTTATTTTTAATAATAAATAATTATACACATGAGAATAATATTCCACATGCATTTCTAGATAAGTAGGGGTAGTTCTAGATGCTTGGTTATTTTAATCATGTTTTAGAGTTTGATAAGTTCAATGGATATTATCTTAACAAATAAGCTTATATTAGCCTTAGTTGTAGATATGACGGCTGGTGGTTGAGTGTAATTTTGGCCTGTTTATGCCTATATAGTATTTGCACCTGAATAAGACTAGAGTTGGATTCATATCCATAACATTTGTATTAAAGCTTGAGTTAGGCTTCACTAGAAGCTAAGTTGGATTTATATCTATAACATTGGCATTAGAGCTTGAGTTAGCCTTCACTAGAAGCTAAGTTGGATTCATATCTATAAAATTGGCATTAGAGCTTGAGTTGCTGAGAATCCTGCATGTTGTTCATGAATAATTTGTTGGAATCGATAATTTATGCATGTACAATTTTAGGTCGAGTTTTCGAGATTGCATGTTCGATCTTGTGTCGACTGTTTTTGGACTGAGTCTGTTCATGTTGGAGGTGAGCCTTCGATGTGAGAAACAAAGTGATAGATTAGTTGCTCTCGAAGGCTTCTGCTGACTACTTTGGTGACAGTTTAATTACCTTTCCAGATCAGTTATTCACCCTCCGACGACTTATACGGCAACACGGGACCGCCTGTCGTTGATCGACGACCGAGAATTGTTGTCATCCAGCAACGTTCGTGGAAGCTCGCTACCAGTTTCGACGACGCATGGCCCCCTCACCAAAAGGATGTCACATTATCAAGCCTTCCTTCCAGCTCTGATGAAAACTGACACTTCGAAGCATTTTCAAAAGGCGACAGTGAATTTTCGGTGTGGAGAAAGACAATACGGTGAGAAAAGAATATCAAATCCACTCTCTAGCATTACTCTTTTGGTTTTTCTGGTGAGAATAAGTGCCTTCCGAAGCAGTAAGAATAATTTGTAGATGAAGACAATTCGATCGGGCTAACGATGGGTGGCCGATTCCCAATGGCGGTAAGGTTCTCTGCAAAGCGGCGAGGTGGTTTTCCACCTTCCAGCACGACAGGCAGATGATTTAATCTTCTGGGGGCATCTCCGGCATGACCGACGGTTAAGATTCCAAATTTAAAAAATTATTAATTAAAGTTATTTTAATTATTTAAATTGGGAGAATTTTATTAGTTAAAGTTTAAATTTAATTATTTAATTTTTTTTTTTATTTAGATAATATTAATTTAAGGTTGAGTATTTTTATACCAACAATGATTTTTTTTGTAAAACCTTAATCTTATTAATAAGAGATTAACACACATCCACACATGCCAAGCTTTAAACCTTGAATTTTCCGAAGAAGAGCTTAAGCCTTAGGTTGATAAAGTTTTGGTCATCAACTTGTAATTGCCTCTCAAATTCATGAGATTTGATTATTGGTCTCAATGTCATGTGTTTTGACATCAACCACTGACATCAAAAAAAGATTAACATACATATACATACCTCGCTTTAAACTTTAAACTTTTCTTAAAAAATCAAAACCTTATATTAAAAAAGTTGAATTCGTTTGAAATCACCCTCCAATCCTTAAAATTTAGTTATCGATCTCAATATGGTATTTTTACATCAATCAATAAGAAATCAACACATCCACATATTAGGGAAGACCAAAGCCTCAACTTGATAAATTTTTGGTCGTCGACTTGTAATCGCCCCTCCATTCGCGGACGTGAAGGAGATGACATCAACGCAACCGTATGACATAGCTAATATTCTGCCTATTATTTGGTGTTATCTGGTGACTTTAAGATTTGTTCAACTATTAATGTGGGCCTTCAGAAATTTTCAGAGTTTTATCTTTACCTCGACAGTACGCGTCCTCCTGCATATTCTGCTCGTCGTTGTTGTAATTTCACATCATTCGGCGAGTCTGTCGACGACACTTGTGTGTCAGGCCACCTAGTTCCTCTATTGGCGCTTGGTCTTTGGCACGACGTGGAGTATGGTGGGGAGAAATGATAAGTATAGGCATAGGCATAGGTGTTGAATTTAGCATAAACTTTATTTTTATATGCTTTTAAATGTTGTAATAAAGTGTCACCGTAAAATGTTGATAAAGATATTTTTGTAAATTTAGTATTTTTGAATATATAATAAATTTAAAAAAAATATATCTGGGATTTTATTAGTTATTGGTTTCTAAAACCCATATTAAGTGTACCAAGTATTTATAAAAAAAAATATAATAATATCACTGACATCGTGAAAGGTTAATGTGTGAATGAGAACAAGACCTTTCATTTCAAAAATAAAAGGTATGTTGCCTCAAATTTCATTCATACTTGAAGTAAGACATGTCGTTGTCATGCTTTATAGACTATTAGGGGAGCTTAATACTTCCCACTTTTCTACATTACATGTTTACAATCATTTCTATTGTCTTTGACTGAGTCAAATTTGATTATGCTTCTTTTCTTTCTTATAATTTAGTCAGAAAAATCAAGGAGTTCAAAAACATTAGAGCTCTAGACAGGTATGGATTTCCTATGATTCATTTTTTTATAAGTGTTATATTTATAGTCTTAACATTCAAAATTATAGGGTTTTTTTTGAGTTGTCGAGAGGGTATTTTGACATTAATTTTTAAAGTTATATTTTTCATGTATTGTTTGCTCTTTTTTAATATATGCTTGGCTAAGCAATATTGTGGAACTATGTTTAAGTCAATTTTACATAGCCTTGTTTAGTTCCTTATACAAATAACCATTGTTGTCAAGAAAATTATTATGGATAACCCTATTTCCTTGTCTATAAGTATCCTCAAAATTTTGGTGTACAACCATATCAATGCAATGTCAGCTTGACCAAATAAAAACTTATTTAATAGAACTATGAATGTATATCAAATGTTATACCTAAAATATGATATATTTTAGTAAGGTCCTTGCAAAATGCACCATCAAGAACTACCAAAACATAGGAAAAAATAAGCATAACTTGATAGTATAATTTATTCCATCAATATTTCTTTATTTGATATGATAAACCAAAAATATCCTAAGGGAAAGGCATCTTCTTCATAAAGGAACCTTTTGTTAAAAAAAAATCTTTTAATGGAGACTAGAATTTTGATGGAGGAAATCATGAAGGATGCCCAAGTAGAGATTTAAAGAACAAATATTAGGAGAGCAAAGGATAGATCCATAGAGACAATAGCAAAATGATAAATAATTATTAAAGCTATGGATTCAACACTAGAAAGCACAACAAAGCATGATGGAAAAATGTTCATTATTATAGAAAATCACCATGACTCTTAGACCCTATACTTTGATGGTGCTAGATGTGTGTTACCACATTATACCCATTATAAAAAAATTATAATGGGTTTCACTTTGTCTTTTTTTTCTCATTTTAGTGCGATCTCATAATTTTTATAAATGAAAGATCCCAAGCCATTCTTGAGTTTGTAAAAAGTAATGTATATATGGAGGCAGAAAAAGTCAACTATTTTATTTTGAATTCACTAACAATTCAAAGTTCTTGTCTAGTATCTTGAGCTCTAAGTATTCCTACCTAGTGCAATCTCTTCATAGCCACAAAAATAGGTAGAAGCAAAACTGCCAACGTTGTCCCCATTATCAATGTACAACAATTATAGACCTAGGCAATGACATTAAGGATTTCGTAGATATCTTCTAGAAATACTAAAATATCTCTAAATATAGAAGTAGCTACCAAAATGACCCATACTACTAGGACACCATGGAGAACACCATGGGGTCAAGATAGTGAAAGCTTGGTGCTCATCCCAAGCTACCAAAATGCATGTATGTAATGCAGTGGATACTTCACAAAGTGAACTTGTTCAAGAGAGAAATAAGAGAATTGAATTAGACTAGTAGCTCATTTCAATAGTGACTCCGTATGTGCCATTTAAATTTTTTCTTTGAAAAACTCCATCATGTATATCAACTAGTATTGATAAGGATGGGCATAGATGTTTTAATTTACCTTAAGCTTTATTTTGACATGCTTTTAAATATCAACAATAAAATGTTGTATCGGTAGGATATTTTATAAATTTGGTATTTTTAAATGCTTATATATATATTGTGAATTATTAAAAATGTATGGATTTTATAGTTATCGACATCTAAAATCCATAGGAGGATATCACTTAATAGTCCTAGGATTATTTTATTAATTCTAGTTCCTAAGTTTAAAGGTTTATTTTTAATAATAAATAATTATACACATGAGAATAATATTCCGCATGCATTTCTAAGTAAGTAGGGGTAGTTCTAGATGCCTGGTTATTTTAGTCATGTTTTAGAGTTTGATAAGTTCAATCTACTTCCTTCTAAGTTAGTATGGATATTATCTTAACAAATAAGCTTATATTAGCCTTAGTTGAAGATATGACGGCTGGTGGTTGAGTGTAATTTTGGCCTGTTTATGCCTATATATTATTTGCACCTGAATAAGACTAGAGTTGGATTCATATCCATAACATTTGTATTAAAGCTTGAGTTAGGCTTCACTAGAAGCTAAGTTGGATTTATATCTATAACATTGGCATTAGAGCTTGAGTTAGCCTTCACTAGAAGCTAAGTTGGATTCATATCTATAAAATTGGCATTAGAGCTTGAGTTGCTGAGAATCCTGCATGTTGTTCATGAATAATTTGTTGGAATCGATAATTTATGCATGTACAATTTTAGGTCGAGTTTTCGAGATTGCATGTTCGATCTTGTGTCGACTGTTTTTGGACTGAGTCTGTTCATGTTGGAGGTGAGCCTTCGATGTGAGAAACAAAGTGATAGATTAGTTGCTCTCGAAGGCTTCTGCTGACTACTTTTGTCACCTTGTTGGTGACAGTTAAATTACCTTTCCAGATCAGTTATTCACCCTCGGACGATTTATACGGCAACACGGGACCGCCTGTCGTTGATCGACGACCGAGAATTGTTGTCGTCCAGCAACGTTCGTGGAAGCTCGCTACCAGTTTCGACGACGCATGGCCCCCTCACCAAAAGGATGTCACATTATCAAGCCTTCCTTCCAGCTCTGATGAAAACTGACACTTCGAAGCATTTTCAAAAGGCGACAGTGATTTTTCGGTGTGGAGAAAGACAATACGGTGAGAAAAGAATATCAAATCCACTCTCTAGCATTACTCTTTTGGGTTTTCTGGTGAGAATAAGTGCCTTCCGACGCAGTAAGAATAATTTGTAGATGAAGACAATTCGATCGGGCTAACGATAGGTGGCCGATTCCCAATGACGGTAAGGTTCTCTGCAAAGCGGCGAGGTGGTTTTCCACCTTCCAGCACGACAGGCAGATGATTTAATCTTCTGGGGGCATCTCCGGCATGACCGACGGTTAAGATTCCAAATTAAAAAAAATATTAATTAAAGTTATTTTAATTATTTAAGTTGGGAGAATTTTATTAGTTAAAGTTTAAATTTAATTATTTAATTTTTTTTTTAATTTAGATAATATGAGAAGCCTTTAGGATTAATTTAGGGTTGAGTACTTTTATACAATGATTTTTTTTTTTTAACTTTAAGTTTATTAATAAGAGATTAACACACATCCATACATGCCAAGCTTTGAACCTTGAACTTTTTGAAGAAGAGCTTAAGCTTTAGGTTGATAAAGTTTTGGTCGTCAACTTGTAATTGTCTCTCCAATTCATGAGATTGGATTATTGGTCTCAATGTCATGTGTTTTGACATCAACCACTGACATCAAAAAAATTAACATACATACACATACCTAACTTTAAACTTTGAACTTTTCTTAAAAAAATCAAAACTTTATATTAAAAAAAGTTGAATTCCTTAACTTGTAATCACCCTCAATCCTTAAGATTTAGTTATTGATTTCAATATAATGTTTTGACATCAATCAATAACATCAATAAGCAATCAACACATCCACATAGAAGCTTTGAACATTAGGGAAGACCAAAGCCTCAACTTGATAAAGTTTTGGTCGTCGACTTGTAATCGCCCCTCCATTCTTGAGATTTGGCTGTTGGTCTCAATGTCGCCTGTTTTGCCAGCAATCAGTGGCACATTGGTGTTTTTCCCATATGGCCTCTGACATCCCTCAGCTCGAAATTAATTGATGCTACGGCTAGAAAATTGAGTGTGTCAGAGTAGCTAGGCCTCCATCGCGGACGTGAAGGAGATGACATCAACGCAACCCTATGACATAGCTAATATTCTGCCTATTATTTGGTGTTATTGGTGACTTTGAGATTTGTTCAACTATTAATGTGGGCCTTCAGAAACTTTCAAAGTTTTATCTTTGCCTCGACAGTGTTGTAATTTCACATCATTTGGCGAGTCTGTCGACGACACTTGTGTGTCAGGCCACCTATTTCCTCTATTGGCGCTTGGTCTTTGGCACGACGTGGAGTATGGTGGGGAGAAATGATAAGGATAGGCATAGGCATAGGTGTTTTAATTTAGCATAAACTTTATTTTTATATGTTTTTAAATGTTGTAATAAAGTGTCCACAGTAAAATGTTGATAAGATATTTTGTAAATTTTGTATTTTTGAATATATATATATATATTTTTTTTTTTTTGGTATATAGAAGCAATATATAATCAATTTTAAAAATATATATCGGGGATTTTTTAGTTATTGGTCTCTAAAACCCATATTAAGTGTACCAAGTATTTATAACAAAATATAACAATATCACTGAAATCCCGAAAGGTTAATGTGTGAATGAGAACAAGACCTTCCATTTCAAAAATAAAAGGTATGTTTCTTCAAATTTCATTCATACTTGAAGCAAGATATGCCGTTGTCATGCTCTATAGACAATTAGGGGAGCTTAATACTTCCCACTTTTCTATACATTACATGTTGACAATCATTTCTATTGTCTTTGACTGAGTCAAATTTGATTGTGCTTTTTTCCTTTCTTATAATTTAGTTAGAAAAATCAAAGTGTTCAAAAACATTAGAGCTCTAGAAAGGTATGGATTTCCTATGATTCATTTTTTTATGTGTTATATTCATAGTCTTAACATTCAAAATTATAGGTTTTTTTTAAGTTGTCGAGAGGGTACCTTGACATTAATCTTTAAAGTCATATTTTCCATGTATTGTTTGCTCTTTTTTAATACATGCTTGGCTAAGCAATATTGGGGAACTATGTTTAAGTCAATTTTACATACCCTTGTTTAGTTCCTTATACAAAGAACCATTGTTGTCAAAAAAATTATTATGGATAACCTTATTTCCTTGTCTATAAGTATCCTCTAAATTTTGGTGTACAACCATATCAATGCAATGTCAGCTTGACCAAATAAAGACTTATTTAATAGAACTATGAATGTATATCAAATCTTATACCTAAAATATGACATATTTTAGTAAGGTCCTTGCAAAATGCACCATCAAGAACTACCAAAACATAGGGAAAAATAAGCATAACTTGATAGTATAATTTATTCCATCAATATTTCTTTATTTGATATGATGAACCAAAAATATCTTACGGGAAAGGCATCTTCTTCATAAAGGAACCTTTTGTTAAAAAAAAATCTTCTAATGGAGGCTAGACTTTTGATGGAGGAAATCATGAAGGATGCCCAAGTAGAGATTTAAAGAACAAATATTAGAAGAGCAAAGGATAGATCCATAGAGACAATAGCAAAATGATAAATAGTTATAAAATCTATGGATTCAACACTAGAAAGCACAAAAAAGCATGATGGAAAAAGTAGTGAGCAATAAGAGGCTAAATTTGATGAGTCCATTGGTTTATCTAGAGAAAGAAACATCCCTAACCCTAAAATTTAGGATATTTCTATCAAGTATTTTTATGCTAAAATATCTAAGTCCTTGAAGGAAAAGTACTTTAGAAAGAGGAAAAGGTTCGAGGATTTTTTATTTGAGAAATTAAAATACTGGGCAGTACGAGAGAAGCGGAGAATGGAACTTAGAGCTAACATGGGACCCATAAGAGAACTCAACCAATGGAAACCATACATTGGGAGAAATCCACACTCACCACCATCGATTGATGCTTCCACATGAGAGGATGGAGCATATAGCTTGGCCATAATTTGCTTGTTTGAGGGTCTAGGTCACAGTTCACCTGCTTCTACTAGGGCATTCCACCTAAAATTTTACTTTCTGATTTGCAAAGCTCTATGTGGGTGTTGTGCTTTATATATCACCATGAGGGCCATCATGGGATACATGTGGGATAATGGCTCAAAACTCTCGTAGCATTGCTCAAGGTATTTTTAGATATTTTTATTTGAGAAATTATGAGATTGGGTAATACGAGAGGAGTGGAGAATGGACCCTAGAGCTAACATGGGGACCACAAGGGAAATCAATCAACAAAAACCACACATGGGGAGAAATCCACACTCACCACCATCAAGTGATGCTCCCACAGGAGAGGATGGAGCATATAGCTTGGCCATGATTCACTCATTTGAGGGGTTGGGTCATGGTTGACTTACTTCCACTAAGGTATTTTATCCAAAAGCCTACTTCTTGATTTTCAAAGCTTTATGTGGGTGTTGTTCTTTATATACCACCATGAGGGCCATCATGGAATACATGTGGGATAATATCTCAAGACTCTCACAACGTTCCTCAAAGTAATTTTAGATTTTTTTTAGATGAGAAAGTACGAGATTGGGTAGTATAAGAGGAGCGAAGAATGGACCCTAGAGCTAACATGAGATCCACAAGGTAAATCAACCAATAAAAACCACACATGGGAAGAAATCCACACTCACCACCATTGAGCGATGCTTCCATAAGAGAGGATGAAGCATATAGCTTGGCCATTATTCTCTTGTTTGAGGGGTTGGGTCATGGTTGGCTTGCTTCCACTAGGGCATTTTACCCAAAAGCCTGCTTCCTAATTTGCAAAGCTCTATGTGGATGTTGTGCTTTATATACCACCATAAGGGCCATTGTGGGATACATGTGGGATAATATCTCAAGACTCTCGCAACGTTTATTAGGGTATTATATCAAATTATGCTTGAGAAATACACAAGATGACCATCATCTCAATATACTAGGTAAGAGGGGAGGACATCAGTTTGATACATATAGAAGGGGTCAAATTAGAGAGATAAATTTTAGAACTCGAGGAAGATGATTACTAACCAATTCTAAAATATTCAAAACTTAGAATCTAAGAGAACCTTTGATAAGGCTCATGCTAGAATATCGACGAAAAGTTTCTTATAATTAGAAAAAAATATTGCAAATAAGGAAATATAGATCTCTCTAATTTATAATCATTTATGTCCCAATTCAATTGTAGACTCTACTGAGCATCTCAAAAAACTTATTAAAAGTGTAGCCCCTAAGGCTATAAAGAATAAATATTAATTGAATATTATTTTTTTTTAATTGTGCTATTGTAGGGACACAAAGAGAAAGGTTGGAAAAAAAAGAAAGAAATTTTATGCATTACAAGAAATCATCCTATGCACAAAAAATGACCTCTTGAAGATGAGGTGATAAACCATAGATACTATAACCAACTCTCCTTTGCCTATTATCAAGGTACATAAATGCTTTGCATGGATCATATTCACTCAAGACAACATCAACCATACTTATGGAATATTGCTATATATTGAGTCCATTAGTAACAAAGTTATTGAAGAGGTGAACAACTTGAAAAAAATCAAAGAGCTATACAATAGTTATATGAATTTTCTTGAGGAAGAACAATGAAAAAATCATATGAGTCACATTAGATTAGATGATCAAAGCAATTAGGTGTATAGAAAATCTTTCTCTAGAAGATTTTAAAATATGGTTCATGGACTTAACATTCAGTACTTAGAAGATTTATGGCTGCCTAAGTATCTTTCTATTGATTGAGTCACCACTCAAGGAGAAGTTTGCAACAATTAATTTTAAATTCCACTACAATTCCATTTATGATTATGAAATCATTCAAAATACCTCCCATTAGATGGAGGTAGTTATAAATTTAACTACTTGGTAGTTTTTAACTACATTTTAGACTATCTATTTAGAGAGAAAATTTACAATTGGTTCTATTGGACCTAGTAAAATTTATTTACTTTTAGTTTAATATAAATCTTGAAAACTCTCAATTTTGTTGTATTTTTATGATTTTAAATTTTATTCAGAATTAGCCAAGATTGATTTTAGCTATGCATGTGGGAAACATTGTTGCTTTATTTAATGATTGTAAATGATTCCATTTTCTTAAATTTAAAAAAAAAAACTATGAGTAAATGATTTTTATTGTTACTTTGTTTCATGAATATGAATGCTTCCCATTTCATTGAATTAAAATTAAATTATCATTAAATAAGTTGTAATTCTTACTATTTAAAACTTGTTCATAGATATGAGTAATTTTATTTAAGTATTTAATGAATGAATTATGGTATATGGATTTTTTAATTTTCATTGGCCTTTATAACTCTTTACAAAAGTAAATAAGTTGGTGGATGAACCTAGTTACATGGATTTATAATTGTTATTTGTCCATACGCACTTGTTTAAGTGATATTTGTTACTATTTTATGTACTTGTTTCATAGAATTAAATATTTATTGTTATATAGGAGAAGAAAAGCAATTGGTTCTTTGAATTAAAGGGCTATTAAACCCTTTGGTTTTTGCTTACATAAAAACTAGTTAAAAATGTATAAAAGGAGTAGTGGCGAGAGCCATTTTGGTCACTCCTCAATAATAATTAATCTCTTTGTCCTTTAAATTCAAGTTCTCATGTACCAATAACATAATAGAATACAAATATCTTACCTTGGGGCTTCATGAAATATTAGCTCTCCAAGTATGAATTATTTCTATCTTTGGGAACTCTCAACTAGTAGTGAACCAAGTCAATGGTGTTAATGACACAAGAGATGACATAAAGACTTTTTAAACAAACTAATAGGTGCTTTTGATAGAAGTACCATTGGTGCCATCCCTAGGTTTAGTAACCATCATGTTGACACTATAGCCTCAACTACATAATTGATATCCTTAGATCTAGATGATGAAAAAGCTATGATTTTCATTCAACAAATTAGAGAACCTTCAACCCTAGAATCTAGTCATCTTCCTCTAGAGATCTTTGTTGTACAAGAAACTTCATCCCTTTATTCTTGGTACAAGGACATATTTACTTATCTTAAAAATGGCATTGTACCTAATGGTTTGAACCATAATTATTGCAAGAGTATCAAGAAATGAGCCTAATAATATATCATTATTAGTAAAAAGTATACCATCACACCCATGATAACATTTTTCTTAGGAGTCTAAACTTATTTGAATCTAAAATAATCATCAAAAATGCCCATTATGAATCATGTGATGGTCACTTTAGCAGTGTTGCTATCACCAAGAAATACCTATGGATGGGTAAAAAT